>OY992532.1:135666041-136866041 GCA_963921185.1 Dasysyrphus tricinctus | reverse complement strand
ATCACGATAGTTTTCTATCACGATAGTTTTCTATCACGATAGTTTTCTATCACGATAGTTTTCTATCACGATAGTTTTCTATCATGATAGTTTTCTATCACAATAGTTTTCTATCACGATAATTTTCTATCATGATAGTTTTCTATCAAGATAGTTTTCTTTCACGATAGTTTTTTATCACGATAGTTTTCTATCATGATAGTTTTCTATCACAATAGTTTTCTATCACGATAGTTTTCTATCACGATAGTTTTCTATCATGATAGTTTTCTATCACGATAGTTTTCTATCACGATAGTTTTCTATCACGATAGTTTTCTATCACGATAGTTTTCTATCACGATAGTTTTCTATCACGATAGTTTTCTATTACGATAGTTTTCTATCACGATAGTTTTCTATCACGATAGTTTTCTATCACGATAGTTTTCTATCATGATAGTTTTCTATCATGATAGTTTTCTATCATGATAGCTTTCTATCTTGATAGTTTTCTATCACGATAGTTTTCTATCACGATAGTTTTCTATCAAGATAGTTTTCTATCACGATACTTTTTTATCACGATAGTTTTCTATCATGATAGTTTTCTATCATGATAGTTTTCTATCATTACGATTTTCTATCATGATAGTTTTCTATCACGATAGTTTTCTATCACGATAGTTTTCTATCACGATAGTTTTCTATCACGATTGTTTTCTATCACGATAGTTTTCTATCAAGATAGTTTTCTATCATGATAGTTTTCTATCATGATAGTTTTCTATCATGACGTTTTTGTATCAAGATAGTTATCTATCACGATAGTTTTCTATCACGATAGTTTTCTATCACGATAGTTTTCTATCATGATAGTTTTCTATCACGATAGTTTTCTATCATGATAGTTTTCTATCACGATAGTTTTCTATCATGATAGTTTTCTATCACGATAGTTTTCTATCACGATAGTTTTCTATCACGATAGTTTTCTATCATCATAGTTTTCTATCACGATAGTTTTCTATCACGATAGTTTTCTATCACGATAGTTTTCTATCACGATAGTTTTCTATCACGATAGTTTTCTATCACGATAGTTTTCTATCACGATAGTTTTCTATCACGATAGTTTTCTATCACGATAGTTTTCTATCACGAAAGTTTTCTATCATGATAGTTTTCTATCACGATAGTTTTCTATCATGATAGTTTTCTATCACGATAGTTTTCTATGACGATAGTTTTCTATCACGATAGTTTTCTATCACGATAGTTTTCTATCACGATAGTTTTCTATCATCATAGTTTTCTATCACGATAGTTTTCTATCACGATAGTTTTCTATCACGATAGTTTTCTATCACGATAGTTTTCAATCACGATAGTTTTCTTTCACGATAGTTTTCTATCACGATAGTTTTCTATCACGATAATTTTCTATCATGATAGTTTTCTATCACGATAGTTTTTTATCACGATATTTTTTTATCACGATAGTTTTCTATCATGATAGTTTTCTATCACAATAGTTTTCTATCACGATAGTTTTCTATCACGAAAGTTTTCTATCATGATAGTTTTCTATCACGATAGTTTTCTATCATGATAGTTTTCTATCACGATAGTTTTCTATGACGATAGTTTTCTATCACGATAGTTTTCTATCACGATAGTTTTCTATCACGATAGTTTTCTATCATCATAGTTTTCTATCACGATAGTTTTCTATCACGATAGTTTTCTATCACGATAGTTTTCTATCACGATAGTTTTCAATCACGATAGTTTTCTTTCACGATAGTTTTCTATCACGATAGTTTTCTATCACGATAATTTTCTATCATGATAGTTTTCTATCACGATAGTTTTTTATCACGATATTTTTTTATCACGATAGTTTTCTATCACGATAGTTTTCTATCACGATAGTTTTCTATCACGATAGTTTTCTATCACGATAGTTTTCTATCACGATAGTTTTCTATCACGATAGTTTTCTATCACGATAGTTTTCAATCACGATAGTTTTCTTTCACGATAGTTTTCTATCACGATAGTTTTCTATCACGATAATTTTCTATCATGATAGTTTTCTATCACGATAGTTTTTTATCACGATATTTTTTTATCACGATAGTTTTCTATCATGATAGTTTTCTATCACAATAGTTTTCTATCACGATAGTTTTCTATCACGATAGTTTTCTATCACGAAAGTTTTCTATCATGATAGTTTTCTATCACGATAGTTTTCTATCATGATAGTTTTCTATCACGATAGTTTTCTATGACGATAGTTTTCTATCACGATAGTTTTCTATCACGATAGTTTTCTATCACGATAGTTTTCTATCATCATAGTTTTCTATCACGATAGTTTTCTATCACGATAGTTTTCTATCACGATAGTTTTCTATCACGATAGTTTTCTATCACGATAGTTTTCTATCACGATAGTTTTCTATCACGATAGTTTTCTATCACGATAGTTTTCTATCATGATAGTTCTCTATCTGCGATCTTCGATCTGCGAATATTTGCGTAGGTCTGCGTAGACATGCGTATATTTGCGTAGTTTGGCGTATATCTGCGTACACCTGCGTATTATTGCGTAGCAGGGTATTAATCTACGTACATTAGCGTAGCTATTCGTATATATGCGTTGACCTGCGTATGTCTGCTTAGATCTGCGTATATCTGATTGGCTAATATCTGGGCATATCTGCGTATAACTACGTAGACCTGCGTATATGTGCGTATGTCCTGCGTATACCCGCGTATATCTGCGCAGATCTTCATATATCTGCGTAGACCTACGCATACCTGCGTATACCTGCGAATACCTGCGTATATCTGAGAGGCTTTCTATCACGTTAGTTCTCTATCATGATAGTTTTCTATCACGATAGTTTTCTATCACGATAGTTTTCTATCATGATAGTTTTCTATCACGATAGTTTTCTATCATGATAGTTTTCTATCACGATAGTTTTCTATCATGATAGTTTTCTATCACGATAGTTTTCTATCACGATAGTTTTCTATCATCACAGTTTTCTATCACGATAGTTTTCTATCACGATAGTTTTCTATCACGATAGTTTTCTATCACGATAGTTTTCTATCACGATAGTTTTCTATCGCGATAGTTTTCTATCACGATAGTTTTCTATCACGATAGTTCTCTATCACGATAGTTTTCTATCACGATAGTTTTCTATCACGATAGTTTTCTATCACGAAAGTTTTCTATCATGATAGTTTTCTATCACGATAGTTTTCTATCATGATAGTTTTCTATCACGATAGTTTTCTATCATGATAGTTTTCTATCACGATAGTTTTCTATCACGATAGTTTTCTATCACGATAGTTTTCTATCACGATAGTTTTCTATCACGATAGTTTTCTATCACGATAGTTTTCTATCACGATAGTTTTCTATCATGATAGTTTTCTATCATGATAGTTTTCTATCACGATAGTTTTCTATCACGATAGTTTTCTTTCACGATAGTTATCTATCACCTTAGTTTTCTATCACGATAGTTTTCTATGACGATAGTTTTCTATCACGATAGTTTTCTATCACGATAGTTTTCTATCACGATAGTTTTCTATCATGATAGTTTTCTATCACGATAGTTTTCTATCACGATAGTTTTCTATCACGATAGTTTTCTATCACGATAGTTTTCTATCATCATAGTTTTCTATCACGATAGTTTTCTATCACGATAGTTTTCTATCACGATAGCTTTCTATCACGAAAGTTTTCTATCACGAGAGTTTTCTATCACGATAGTTTTCTATCACGATAGTTTTCTATCACGATAGTTTTCTATCATGATAGTTTTCTATCACGATAGTTTTCTATCACGATAGTTTTCTATCATCATAGTTTTCTATCACGATAGTTTTCTATCACGATAGTTTTCTATCACGATAGTTTTCTATCATCATAATTTTCTATCACGATAGTTTTCTATCACGATAGTTTTCTATCACGATAGCTTTCTATCACGAAAGTTTTCTATCACGAGAGTTTTCTATCACGATAGTTTTCTATCACGATAGTTTTCTATCACGATAGTTTTCTATCATGATAGTTTTCTATCACGATAGTTTTCTATCACGATAGTTTTCTATCATCATAGTTTTCTATCACGATAGTTTTCTATCACGATAGTTTTCTATCACGATAGCTTTCTATCACGAAAGTTTTCTATCACGAGAGTTTTCTATCACGATAGTTTTCTATCACGATAGTTTTCTATCACGATAGTTTTCTATCATGATAGTTTTCTATCACGATAGTTTTCTATCACGATAGTTTTCTATCATCATAGTTTTCTATCACGATAGTTTTCTATCACGATAGTTTTCTATCACGATAGTTTTCTATCACGATAGTTTTCTATCATGATAGTTTTCTATCACGATAGTTTTCTATCAAGATAGTTTTCTATCACGATAGTTTTCTATCACGATAGTTTTCTATCGTCATAGTTTTCTATCACGATAGTTTTCTATCACGATAGTTTTCTATCATGATAGTTTTCTATCATGATAGTTTTCTATCACGAAAGTTTTCTATCATGATAGTTTTCTATCACGATAGTTTTCTATCATGATAGTTTTCAATCGTAATTGTTTTCTATCACGATAGTTTTCTATCATGATAGTTTTCCGTCATGATTGTTTTCTATCATGCAACATGCAACATATAACATGCAACATGCATGATAGTTTTCTAGTATATCTGCGTATATATGCGCAGATCTGCGTATATCTGCGTATCCAACCGCTTATCTACGTAGAACTTTGTATATGTGCGTAGGCCTGCGTATACCTGCGTTTATCCACGTACACCTGCGTATATCTGCGTATATCTACAAAGATCTGCGTATATTTGCGAAGCTCTGCGTAGGTCTGCATATATTTGCTTAGTTTGGCGTATATCTGCGTACATCTGCGTATATCTGCATATTACTGCGTAGCCTGGCAGTAATCTGCTGACATCAGCGCAAGTCTTCGTATATCTGCGTCAACCTGCGTACATCTGCGTATGTCTGCGTAGATCTGCTTATATCTGTTTGGCGTATACGTGCGTAGATCTGCGTATATATGCAAAGCTTTCTATCACGATAGTTTTCTATCACGATAGTTTTCTATCACGATAGTTTTCTATCATGATAGTTTTCTATCACGATAGTTTTCTATCACGATAATTTTCTATCATGATAGTTTTCTATCACGATAGTTTTCTATCACGATATTTTTTATCACGATAGTTTTCTATCATGATAGTTTTCTATCACAATAGTTTTCTATCACGATAGTTTTCTATCACGATAGTTTTCTATCACGATAGTTTTTTATCACGATAGTTTTTATCATGATAGTTTTCTATCGTAATAGTTTTCTATCATGATAGTTTTCTATCACGATAGTTTTCTATCACGATAGTTTTTTATCACGATAGTTTTCTACCATGATAGTTTTCTATCATAATATTTTTCTATCATGAAGTTTTTCTGTCATGATAGTTTTCTATCACAATAGTTTTCTATCACGATAGTTTTTTATCACGATAGTTTTCTATCACGATAGTTTTCTATCACGATAGTTTTCTATCTTGATAATTTTCTATCATGATAGTTTTCTATCACGATAGCTTTCTATCACGATAGTTTTTTATCACGATAGTTTTCGACCATGATAATTTTCTATCATGATATTTTTCTATCATGAAGTTTTTCTGTCATGATAGTTTTCTATCACGATAGTTTTCTATCACGATAGTTTTCGATCACGATAGTTTTCTATCATGATAGTTTTCTATCACGATAGTTTTCTATCACGATAGTTTTCTATCACGATAGTTTTCTATCACGATAGTTTTCTATCACAATAGTTTTTTATCACGATAGTTTTCTACCACGATAGTTTTCTATCACGATAGTTTTCTATCATGATAGTTTTCTATCATGATAGTTTTCTATCACGATAGTTTTCTATCACGATAATTTTCTATCACGATAGTTTTCTATCACGATAGTTTTCTATCACGACAGTTTTCTATCACGATAGTTTTCTATCATGATAGTTTTCTATCACAATAGTTTTCCATCACGATATTTTTCTATCACGATAGTTTTCTATCATGATAGTTTTCTATCACTATAGTTTTCTATCATAACAGTTTTCTATCATGATAGTTTTCTATCACGATAGTTTTCTATCACGATAATTTTCTATCATGATAGTTTTCTATCACGATAGTTTTCTATCACGATAATTTTCTATCATGATAGTTTTCTATCACGATAGTTTTCTATCACGATATTTTTTTATCACGAAAGTTTTCTATCACGATAGTTTTCTATCACGATAGTTTTCTATCACGATAGTTTTCTATCACGATAGTTTTCTATCACGATAGTTTTCTATCACGATATTTTTTTATCACGATAGTTTCCTATCATGATAGTTTTCTATCACAAAAGTTTTCCATCACGAAAGTTTTCTATCACGATAGTTTTCTATCACGATAGTTTTCTATCACGATAGTTTTCTATCACGATAGTTTTCTATCACGATAGTTTTCTATCACGATAGTTTTCTATCACGATAGTTTTCTATCACGATAGTTTTCTATCACGATAGTTTTCTATCACGATAGTTTTCTATCACGATAGTTTTCTATCACGATAGTTTTCTATCACGATAGTTTTCTATCACGATAGTTTTCTATCACGATAGTTTTCTATCACGATAGTTTTCTATCACGATAGTTTTCTATCATGATAGTTTTCTATCATGATAGTTTTCTATCACGATAGTTTTCTATCACGATAGTTTTCTATCATCATAGTTTTCTATCACGATAGTTTTCTATCATCATAGTTTTCTATCACGATAGTTTTCTATCACGATAGTTTTCTATCACGATAGTTTTCTATCACGATAGTTTTCTATCACGATAGTTTTCTATCACGATAGTTTTCTATCACGATAGTTTTCTATCACGATAGTTTTCTATCACGATAGTTTTCTATCACGATAGTTTTCTATCACGATAGTTTTCTATCATGATAGTTTTCTATCACTATAGTTTTCTATCATAACAGTTTTCTATCATGATAGTTTTCTATCATGATAGTTCTCTATCTGCGATCTTCGATCTGCGAATATTTGCGTAGGTCTGCGTAGACATGCGTATATTTGCGTAGTTTGGCGTATTTCTGCGTACACCTGCGTATTATTGCGTAGCAGGGTAGTAATATACGTACATTATTGTAGCTATTCGTATATATGCGTCGACCTGCGTATGTCTGCGTAGATCTGCGTATATCTGATTGGCTAATATCTGTGCATATCTGCGTATAACTACGTAGACCTGCGTATATGTGCGTATGTCCTGCGTATACCCGCGTATATCTGCGCAGATCTTCATATATCTGCGTAGACCTACGCATACCTGCGTATACCTGCGAATACCTGCGTATATCTGCGAGGCTTTCTATCACGTTAGTTCTCTATCATGATAGTTTTCTATCACGATAGTTTTCTATCACGATAGTTTTCTATCATGATAGTTTTCTATCACGATAGTTTTCTATCACGATAGTTTTCTATCATGATAGTTTTCTATCACGATAGTTTTCTATCATGATAGTTTTCTATCACGATAGTTTTCTATCATGATAGTTTTCTTTCACGATAGTTTTCTATCACGATAGTTTTCTATCACGATAGTTTTCTATCATCATAGTTTTCTATCACGATAGTTTTCTATCACGATAGTTTTCTATCACGTTAGTTTTCTATCACGATAGTTTTCTATAACGATAGTTTTCTATCAAGATAGTTTTCTATCACGATAGTTTTCTATCACGATAGTTTTCTATCATGATAGTTTTCTATCACGATAGTTTTCTATCATGATAGTTTTCTATCACGATAGTTTTCTATCACGATAGTTTTCTATCACAATAGTTTTCTATCACGATAGTTTTCTATCACGATAGTTTTCTATCACGATAGTTTTCTATCACGATAGTTTTCTATCACGATAGTTTTCTATCACGATAGTTTTCTATCATCATAGTTTTCTATCACGATAGTTTTCTATCACGATAGTTTCGTATCACGATAGTTTTCTATCACGATAGTTTTCTATCACGATAGTTTTCTATCACGATAGTTTTCTATCACGATAGCTTTCTATCATGATAGTTTTCTATCACGATAGTTTTCTTTCACGATAGTTTTCTATCACGATAGTTTTCTATCACGATAGTTTTCTATCATGATAGTTTTCTATCAAGATAATTTTCTATCATGATAGTTTTCTATCACGATAGTTTTCTATCATGATAGTTTTCTATCTCGATAGTTTTCTATCACGATAGTTTTTTATCATGATAGTTTTCTATCGTAATAGTTTTCTATCACGATAGTTTTCTATCATCATAGTTTTCTATCACGATAGTTTTCTATCACGATAGTTTTCTATCACAATAGTTTTCTATCATGATAGTTTTCTATCACGATAGTTTTCTATCACGATAGTTTTCTATCACGATAGTTTTCTATCACGATAGTTTTCTATCATGATAGTTTTCTATCATGATAGTTTTCTATCACGATAGTTTTCTATCACGATAATTTTCTTTCATGATAGTTTTCTATCACGATGGTTTTCTATCACGATATTTTTTTATCACGATAGTTTTCTATCATGATAGTTTTCTATCACAATAGTTTTCTATCACGATAGTTTTCTATCACGATAGTTTTCTATCATGATAGTTTTCTATCACTATAGTTTTCTATCATAACAGTTTTCTATCATGATAGTTTTCTATCATGATAGTTCTCTATCTGCGATCTTCGAACTGCGAATATTTGCGTAGGTCTGCGTAGACATGCGTATATTTGCGTAGTTTGGCGTATTTCTGCGTACACCTGCGTATTATTGCGTAGCAGGGTAGTAATATACGTACATTAGCGTAGCTATTCGTATATATGCGTCGACCTGCGTATGTCTGCGTAGATCTGCGTATATCTGATTGGCTAATATCTGTGTATATCTGCGTACATCTGCGTATAACTACGTAGACCTGCGTATATGTGCGTATGTCCTGCGTATACCCGCGTATATCTGCGCAGATCTTCATATATCTGCGTAGACCTACGCATACCTGCGTATACCTGCGAATACCTGCGTATATCTGCGAGGCTTTCTATCACGATAGTTTTCTATCATGATAGTTTTCTATCACGATAGTTTTCTATCATGATAGTTTTCTATCACGATAGTTTTCTATCATGATAGTTTTCTATCACGATAGTTTTCTATCACGATAGTTTTCTATCACGATAGTTATCTATCATCATAGTTTTCTATCACGATAGTTTTCTATCACGATAGTTTTCTATCACGATAGTTTTCTATCACGTTAGTTTTCTATCACGATAGTTTTCTATCACGATAGTTTTCTATGACGATAGTTTTCTATCACGATAGTTTTCTATCAAGATAGTTTTCTATCATGATAGTTTTCTATCACGATAGTTTTCTATCATGATAGTTTTCTATCACGATAGTTTTCTATCACGATAGTTTTCTATCACGATAGTTTTCTATCACGATAGTTTTCTATCGCGATAGTTTTATATCATCATAGTTTTCTATCACGATAGTTTTCTATCACGATAGTTTTCTATCACGATAGTTTTCTATCACGATAGTTTTCTATCACGATAGTTTTCTATCACGATAGTTTTCTATCACGGTAGTTTTCTATCATGATAGTTTTCTAGCACGATAGTTTTCTATCACGATAGTTTTCTATCACGATAGTTTTCTATCACGATAGTTTTCTATCACGATAGTTTTCTATCACGATAGTTTTCTATCACAATAGTTTTCTATCACGATAGTTTTCTATCACGATTGTTTTCTATCACGATAGTTTTTTATCATGATAGTTTTCTATCGTAATAGTTTTCTATCACGATAGTTTTCTATCATGATAGTTTTCCGTCATGATTGTTTTCTATCATGCAACATGCAACATATAACATGCAACATGCATGATAGTTTTCTAGTATATCTGCGTATATATGCGCAGATCTGCGTATACCTGCGTATCCAACCGCTTATCTACGTAGAACTTTGTATATGTGCGTAGGCCTGCGTATACCTGCGTTTATCCACGTACACCTGCGTATATCTGCGTATGTCTGCGTAGATCTGCGTATATCTGTTTGGCGTATACGTGCGTAGATCTGCGTATATATGCGAAGCTTTCTATCACGATAGTTTTCTATCACGATAGTTTTCTATCACGATAGTTTTCTATCACGATAGTTTTCTATCACGATAATTTTTTATCACGATAGTTTTCTACCATGATAGTTTTCTATCATGATATTTTTCTATCATGAAGTTTTTCTGTCATGATAGTTTTCTATCACAATAGTTTTCTATCACGATAGTTTTCTATCACGATAGTTTTCTATCACGATAGTTTTCTATCACGATAGTTTTCTGTCACGATAGTTTTCTATCACAATAGTTTTCTATCACGATAGTTTTCTATCACGATAGTTTTCTATCACGATAGTTTTCTATCACGATAGTTTTCTTTCACGATAGTTTTCTATCACGATAGTTTTCTATCATGATAGTTTTCTATCACGATAGTTTTCTATCACGATAATTTTCTATCATGATAGTTTTCTATCACGATAGTTTTCTATCACAATAGTTTTCTATCACGATAGTTTTCTATCACGATTGTTTTCTATCACGATAGTTTTTTATCATGATAGTTTTCTATCGTAATAGTTTTCTATCACGATAGTTTTCTATCATGATAGTTTTCCGTCATGATTGTTTTCTATCATGCAACATGCAACATATAACATGCAACATGCATGATAGTTTTCTAGTATATCTGCGTATATATGCGCAGATCTGCGTATACCTGCGTATCCAACCGCTTATCTACGTAGAACTTTGTATATGTGCGTAGGCCTGCGTATACCTGCGTTTATCCACGTACACCTGCGTATATCTGCGTATGTCTGCGTAGATCTGCGTATATCTGTTTGGCGTATACGTGCGTAGATCTGCGTATATATGCGAAGCTTTCTATCACGATAGTTTTCTATCACGATAGTTTTCTATCACGATAGTTTTCTATCACGATAGTTTTCTATCACGATAGTTTTTTATCACGATAGTTTTCTACCATGATAGTTTTCTATCATGATATTTTTCTATCATGAAGTTTTTCTGTCATGATAGTTTTCTATCACAATAGTTTTCTATCACGATAGTTTTCTATCACGATAGTTTTCTATCACGATAGTTTTCTATCACGATAGTTTTCTGTCACGATAGTTTTCTATCACAATAGTTTTCTATCACGATAGTTTTCTATCACGATAGTTTTCTATCACGATAGTTTTCTATCACGATAGTTTTCTTTCACGATAGTTTTCTATCACGATAGTTTTCTATCATGATAGTTTTCTATCACGATAGTTTTCTATCACGATAATTTTCTATCATGATAGTTTTCTATCACGATAGTTTTCTATCACGATATTTTTTTATCACGATAGTTTTCTATCATGATAGTTTTCTATCACAATAGTTTTCTATCACGATAGTTTTCTATCACGATAGTTTTCTATCATGATAGTTTTTTATCACTATAGTTTTCTATCATGTCAGTTTTCGATCATGATAGTTTTCTATCATGATAGTTCTCTATCTGCGATCTTCGAACTGCGAATATTTGCGTAGGTCTACGTAGACATGCGTATATTTGCGTAGTTTGGCGTATTTCTGCGTACACCTGCGTATTATTGCGTAGCAGGGTAGTTATATACGTACATTAGCGTAGCTATTCGTAGAGTAAGTTAGGGTAATGTGGTATATGCGGGTAATGTTGTAATGGCAGTTATTTCAAAAACGAAGCATGCTTCGACAACGGTTCTTGATTCAGCAGACGGTGATTATGATGAAAGAAGTAATGCGTATTTAAACAAATCTAAAATCGTCCATTAATTCGCCCAAATTGTTGAAATCCGTAATTGTGTGCAGCTGAGTTTTTTTTTGGGTGGAACAAAAAGTGTTTGTGAGCTTTGAAAAATTGCCTTCCAAACCAATTTGTCAATGCATCCGAAGAATATATTAATCATTAACGTTACTTAATTGTTTGTTTTGCTTAAAAGTTTTTATTTTAAATTTTATTTTATTTTTTGTATAATTATAGAGTTTCGGCTAATGTGGTATACTAGCAGTGGGCTAATGTGGTATAGTATTCCTAATGAGGTATAGTATACCACATTACCCAACCCTAAAGTTTATACCTGCGTCAACTGACTTTTGTGCTTTTGCTATGATGTATTTTTTTAAATGCCCAAAAAGGTGAAATTAGAAAATGGGACCCGAAAGACATGCAGAGACCCACTTGTACTATGATAAATGATGAAATTTGCCTACAAGGCATTCGGAGGACCACTTGGTATGGTATACCACATTAGACAGCAAGGTGTACCACATTACCCACTACTTTTCAAAAGTGACGATTTCAAGGTCTTATTATTATTGTGTCAAAATCTTTGTAAGTTACTGTTAGAATCCGACAAAAATCGTAAACGTTGTAGCTTATATTTTCGTGCTAAAATTTACCAAATTTGGGAGCATTCGTGTCACTACTTTTTATGTTAAGTCAAAAACACAAACATGTATACCACATAACCCTAACTTCCTCTATATATGCGTCGACCTGCGTATGTCTGCGTAGATCTGCGTATATCTGATTGGCTAATATCTGTGCATATCTGCGTATAACTACGTAGACCTGCGTATATGTGCGTATGTCCTGCGTATACCCGCGTATATCTGCGCAGATCTTCATATATCTGCGTAGACCTACGCATACCTGCGTATACCTGCGAATACCTGCGTATATCTGCGAGGCTTTCTATCACGTTAGTTCTCTATCATGATAGTTTTCTATCACGATAGTTTTCTATCACGATAGTTTTCTATCATGATAGTTTTCTATCACGATAGTTTTCTATCATGATAGTTTTCTATCACGATAGTTTTCTATCATGATAGTTTTCTATCACGATAGTTTTCTATCATCATAGTTTTCTATCACGATAGTTTTCTATCACGATAGTTTTCTATCACGATAGTTTTCTATCACGATAGTTTTCTATCACGATAGTTTTCTATCACGATAGTTTTCTATCACGATAGTTTTCTATCACGATAGTTTTCTATCACGATAGTTTTCCATCATGATAGTTTTCTATCATGATAGTTTTCTATCATGATAGCTTTCTATCTTGATAGTTTTCTATCACGATAGTTTTCTATCACGATAGTTTTCTATCACGATAGTTTTCTATCACGATAGTTTTTTATCACGATAGTTTTCTATCATGATAGTTTTCTATCATGATAGTTTTCTATCATTACGTTTTTCTATCATGATAGTTTTCTATCACGATAGTTTTCTATCACGATAGTTTTCTATCACGATAGTTTTCTATCACGATTGTTTTCTATCACGATAGTTTTCTATCAAGATAGTTTTCTATCATGATAGTTTTCTATCATGATAGTTTTCTATCATGACGTTTTTGTATCATGATAGTTATCTATCACGATAGTTTTCTATCACGATAGTTTTCTATCACGATAGTTTTCTATCATGATAGTTTTCTATCACGATAGTTTTCTATCATGATAGTTTTCTATCACGATAGTTTTCTATCATGATAGTTAACTATCACGATAGTTTTCTATCACGATAGTTTTCTATCACGATAGTTTTCTATCATCATAGTTTTCTATCACGATAGTTTTCTATCACGATAGTTTTCTATCACGATAGTTTTCTATCACGATAGTTTTCTATCACGATAGTTTTCTATCACGATAGTTTTCTATCACGATAGTTTTCTATCACGATAGTTTTCTATCACGAAAGTTTTCTATCATGATAGTTTTCTATCACGATAGTTTTCTATCATGATAGTTTTCTATCACGATAGTTTTCTATCACGATTGTTTTCTATCACGATAGTTTTCTATCACGATAGTTTTCTATCACGATAGTTTTCTATCATCATAGTTTTCTATCACGATAGTTTTCTATCACGATAGTTTTCTATCACGATAGTTTTCTATCACGATAGTTTTCTATCACGATAGTTTTCTATCACGATAGTTTTCTATCACGATAGTTTTCTATCATGATAGTTTTCTATCACAATAGTTTTCTATCACGATAGTTTTCTATCACGATAGTTTTCTATCATGATAGTTTTCTATCACTATAGTTTTCTATCATAACAGTTTTCTATCATGATAGTTTTCTATCATGATAGTTCTCTATCTGCGATCTTCGAACTGCGAATATTTGCGTAGGTCTGCGTAGACATGCGTATATTTGCGTAGTTTGGCGTATTTCTGCGTACACCTGCGTATTATTGCGTAGCAGGGTAGTAATATACGTACATTAGCGTAGCTATTCGTATATATGCGTCGACCTGCGTATGTCTGCGTAGATCTGCGTATATCTGATTGGCTAATATCTGTGTATATCTGCGTACATCTGCGTATAACTACGTAGACCTGCGTATATGTGCGTATGTCCTGCGTATACCCGCGTATATCTGCGCAGATCTTCATATATCTGCGTAGACCTACGCATACCTGCGTATACCTGCGAATACCTGCGTATATCTGCGAGGCTTTCTATCACGATAGTTTTCTATCATGATAGTTTTCTATCACGATAGTTTTCTATCATGATAGTTTTCTATCACGATAGTTTTCTATCACGATAGTTTTCTATCACGATAGTTATCTATCATCATAGTTTTCTATCACGATAGTTTTCTATCACGATAGTTTTCTATCACGATAGTTTTCTATCACGTTAGTTTTCTATCACGATAGTTTTCTATCACGATAGTTTTCTATGACGATAGTTTTCTATCACGATAGTTTTCTATCACGATAGTTTTCTATCATGATAGTTTTCTATCACGATAGTTTTCTATCATGATAGTTTTCTATCACGATAGTTTTCTATCACGATAGTTTTCTATCACGATAGTTTTCTATCACGATAGTTTTCTATCGCGATAGTTTTATATCATCATAGTTTTCTATCACGATAGTTTTCTATCACGATAGTTTTCTATCACGATAGTTTTCTATCACGATAGTTTTCTATCACGATAGTTTTCTATCACGATAGTTTTCTATCACGATAGTTTTCTATCACGATAGTTTTCTATCACGGTAGTTTTCTATCATGATAGTTTTCTAGCACGATAGTTTTCTATCACGATAGTTTTCTATCACGATAGTTTTCTATCACGATAGTTTTCTATCACGATAGTTTTCTATCACGATAGTTTTCTATCACAATAGTTTTCTATCACGATAGTTTTCTATCACGATTGTTTTCTATCACGATAGTTTTTTATCATGATAGTTTTCTATCGTAATAGTTTTCTATCACGATAGTTTTCTATCATGATAGTTTTCCGTCATGATTGTTTTCTATCATGCAACATGCAACATATAACATGCAACATGCATGATAGTTTTCTAGTATATCTGCGTATATATGCGCAGATCTGCGTATACCTGCGTATCCAACCGCTTATCTACGTAGAACTTTGTATATATGCGTAGGCCTGCGTATACCTGCGTTTATCCACGTACACCTGCGTATATCTGCGTATGTCTGCGTAGATCTGCGTATATCTGTTTGGCGTATACGTGCGTAGATCTGCGTATATATGCGAAGCTTTCTATCACGATAGTTTTCTATCACGATAGTTTTCTATCACGATAGTTTTCTATCACGATAGTTTTCTATCACGATAGTTTTTTATCACGATAGTTTTCTACCATGATAGTTTTCTATCATGATATTTTTCTATCATGAAGTTTTTCTGTCATGATAGTTTTCTATCACAATAGTTTTCTATCACGATAGTTTTCTATCACGATAGTTTTCTATCACGATAGTTTTCTATCACGATAGTTTTCTGTCACGATAGTTTTCTATCACAATAGTTTTCTATCACGATAGTTTTCTATCACGATAGTTTTCTATCACGATAGTTTTCTATCACGATAGTTTTCTTTCACGATAGTTTTCTATCACGATAGTTTTCTATCATGATAGTTTTCTATCACGATAGTTTTCTATCACGATAATTTTCTATCATGATAGTTTTCTATCACGATAGTTTTCTATCACGATATTTTTTTATCACGATAGTTTTCTATCATGATAGTTTTCTATCACAATAGTTTTCTATCACGATAGTTTTCTATCACGATAGTTTTCTATCATGATAGTTTTTTATCACTATAGTTTTCTATCATGTCAGTTTTCGATCATGATAGTTTTCTATCATGATAGTTCTCTATCTGCGATCTTCGAACTGCGAATATTTGCGTAGGTCTACGTAGACATGCGTATATTTGCGTAGTTTGGCGTATTTCTGCGTACACCTGCGTATTATTGCGTAGCAGGGTAGTTATATACGTACATTAGCGTAGCTATTCGTAGAGTAAGTTAGGGTAATGTGGTATATGCGGGTAATGTTGTAATGGCAGTTATTTCAAAAACGAAGCATGCTTTGACAACGGTTCTTGATTCAGCAGACGGTGATTATGATGAAAGAAGTAATGCGTATTTAAACAAATCTAAAATCGTCCATTAATTCGCCCAAATTGTTGAAATCCGTAATTGTGTGCAGCTGAGTTTTTTTTTGGGTGGAACAAAAAGTGTTTGTGAGCTTTGAAAAATTGCCTTCCAAACCAATTTGTCAATGCATCCGAAGAATATATTAATCATTAACGTTACTTAATTGTTTGTTTTGCTTAAAAGTTTTTATTTTAAATTTTATTTTATTTTTTGTATAATTATAGAGTTTCGGCTAATGTGGTATACTAGCAGTGGGCTAATGTGGTATAGTATTCCTAATGAGGTATAGTATACCACATTACCCAACCCTAAAGTTTATACCTGCGTCAACTGACTTTTGTGCTTTTGCTATGATGTATTTTTTTAAATGCCCAAAAAGGTGAAATTAGAAAATGGGACCCGAAAGACATGCAGAGACCCACTTGTACTATGATAAATGATGAAATTTGCCTACAAGGCATTCGGAGGACCACTTGGTATGGTATACCACATTAGACAGCAAGGTGTACCACATTACCCACTACTTTTCAAAAGTGACGATTTCAAGGTCTTATTATTATTGTGTCAAAATCTTTGTAAGTTACTGTTAGAATCCGACAAAAATCGTAAACGTTGTAGCTTATATTTTCGTGCTAAAATTTACCAAATTTGGGAGCATTCGTGTCACTACTTTTTATGTTAAGTCAAAAACACAAACATGTATACCACATAACCCTAACTTCCTCTATATATGCGTCGACCTGCGTATGTCTGCGTAGATCTGCGTATATCTGATTGGCTAATATCTGTGCATATCTGCGTATAACTACGTAGACCTGCGTATATGTGCGTATGTCCTGCGTATACCCGCGTATATCTGCGCAGATCTTCATATATCTGCGTAGACCTACGCATACCTGCGTATACCTGCGAATACCTGCGTATATCTGCGAGGCTTTCTATCACGTTAGTTCTCTATCATGATAGTTTTCTATCACGATAGTTTTCTATCACGATAGTTTTCTATCATGATAGTTTTCTATCACGATAGTTTTCTATCATGATAGTTTTCTATCACGATAGTTTTCTATCATGATAGTTTTCTATCACGATAGTTTTCTATCATCATAGTTTTCTATCACGATAGTTTTCTATCACGATAGTTTTCTATCACGATAGTTTTCTATCACGATAGTTTTCTATCATGATAGTTTTCTATCACGATAGTTTTCTATCACGATAGTTTTCTATCACGATAGTTTTCTATCACGATAGTTTTCCATCATGATAGTTTTCTATCATGATAGTTTTCTATCATGATAGCTTTCTATCTTGATAGTTTTCTATCACGATAGTTTTCTATCACGATAGTTTTCTATCACGATAGTTTTCTATCACGATAGTTTTTTATCACGATAGTTTTCTATCATGATAGTTTTCTATCATGATAGTTTTCTATCATTACGTTTTTCTATCATGATAGTTTTCTATCACGATAGTTTTCTATCACGATAGTTTTCTATCACGATAGTTTTCTATCACGATTGTTTTCTATCACGATAGTTTTCTATCAAGATAGTTTTCTATCATGATAGTTTTCTATCATGATAGTTTTCTATCATGACGTTTTTGTATCATGATAGTTATCTATCACGATAGTTTTCTATCACTATAGTTTTCTATCACGATAGTTTTCTATCATGATAGTTTTCTATCACGATAGTTTTCTATCATGATAGTTTTCTATCACGATAGTTTTCTATCATGATAGTTAACTATCACGATAGTTTTCTATCACGATAGTTTTCTATCATCATAGTTTTCTATCACGATAGTTTTCTATCACGATAGTTTTCTATCACGATAGTTTTCTATCACGATAGTTTTCTATCACGATAGTTTTCTATCACGATAGTTTTCTATCACGAAAGTTTTCTATCATGATAGTTTTCTATCACGATAGTTTTCTATCATGATAGTTTTCTATCACGATAGTTTTCTATCACGATTGTTTTCTATCACGATAGTTTTCTATCACGATAGTTTTCTATCACGATAGTTTTCTATCATCATAGTTTTCTATCACGATAGTTTTCTATCACGATAGTTTTCTATCACGATAGTTTTCTATCACGATAGTTTTCTATCACGATAGTTTTCTATCACGATAGTTTTCTATCACGATAGTTTTCTATCACGATAGTTTTCTATCACGATAGTTTTCTATCATGATAGTTTTCTATCACGATAGTTTTCTATCACGATAATTTTCTATCATGATAGTTTTCTATCACGATAGTTTTCTATCACGATATTTTTTTATCACGATAGTTTTCTATCATGATAGTTTTCTATCACAATAGTTTTCTATCACGATAGTTTTCTATCACGAAAGTTTTCTATCATGATAGTTTTCTATCACAATAGTTTTCTATCATGACAGTTTTCTATCATGATAGTTTTCTATCATGATAGTTCTCTATCTGCGATCTTCGATCTGCGAATATTTGCGTAGGTCTGCGTAGACATGCGTATATTTGCGTAGTTTGGCGTATATCCGCGTACACCTGCGTACTATTGCGTAGCAGGGTATTAATCTACGTACATTAGCGTAGCTATTCGTATATATGCGTTGACCTGCGTATGTCTGCGTAGATCTGCGTATATCTGATTGGCTAATATATGGGCATATCTGCGTATAACTACGTAGACCTGCGTACAGGTGCGTATGTCCTGCGTATACCCGCGTATATCTGCGCAGATCTTCATATATCTGCGTAGACCTACGCATACCTGCATATACCTGCGAATACCTGCGTATATCTGAGAGGCTTTCTATCACGTTAGTTCTCTATGATGATAGTTTTCTATCACGATAGTTTTCTATCACGATAGTTTTCTATCATGATAGTTTTCTATCACGATAGTTTTCTATCATGATAGTTTTCTATCACGATAGTTTTCTATCATGATAGTTTTCTATCACGATAGTTTTCTATCACGATAGTTTTCTATCACGATAGTTTTCTATCACGATAGTTTTCTATCACGATAGTTTTCTATCACGATAGTTTTCTATCACGAAAGTTTTCTATCATGATAGTTTTCTATCACGATAGTTTTCTATCATGATAGTTTTCTATCACGATAGTTTTCTATCACGATTGTTTTCTATCACGATAGTTTTCTATCACGATAGTTTTCTATCACGATAGTTTTATATCATCATAGTTTTCTATCACGATAGTTTTCTATCACGATAGTTTTCTATCACGATAGTTTTCTATCACGATAGTTTTCTATCACGATAGTTTTCTATCACGATAGTTTTCTATCACGATAGTTTTCTATCACGATAGTTTTCTATCACGATAGTTTTCTATCATGATAGTTTTCTATCACGATAGTTTTCTATCACGATAATTTTCTATCATGATAGTTTTCTATCACGATAGTTTTCTATCACGATATTTTTTTATCACGATAGTTTTCTATCATGATAGTTTTCTATCACAATAGTTTTCTATCACGATAGTTTTCTATCACGAAAGTTTTCTATCATGATAGTTTTCTATCACAATAGTTTTCTATCATGACAGTTTTCTATCATGATAGTTTTCTATCATGATAGTTCTCTATCTGCGATCTTCGATCTGCGAATATTTGCGTAGGTCTGCGTAGACATGCGTATATTTGCGTAGTTTGGCGTATATCCGCGTACACCTGCGTACTATTGCGTAGCAGGGTATTAATCTACGTACATTAGCGTAGCTATTCGTATATATGCGTTGACCTGCGTATGTCTGCGTAGATCTGCGTATATCTGATTGGCTAATATATGGGCATATCTGCGTATAACTACGTAGACCTGCGTACAGGTGCGTATGTCCTGCGTATACCCGCGTATATCTGCGCAGATCTTCATATATCTGCGTAGACCTACGCATACCTGCATATACCTGCGAATACCTGCGTATATCTGAGAGGCTTTCTATCACGTTAGTTCTCTATGATGATAGTTTTCTATCACGATAGTTTTCTATCACGATAGTTTTCTATCATGATAGTTTTCTATCACGATAGTTTTCTATCATGATAGTTTTCTATCACGATAGTTTTCTATCATGATAGTTTTCTATCACGATAGTTTTCTATCACGATAGTTTTCTATCACGATAGTTTTCTATCATCATAGTTTTCTATCACGATAGTTTTCTATCACGATAGTTTTCTATCGCGATAGTTTTCTATCACGATAGTTTTCTATCACGAAAGTTTTCTATCATGATAGTTTTCTATCACGATAGTTTTCTATCATGATAGTTTGCTATCACGATAGTTTTCTATCACGATAGTTTTCTATCACGATAGTTTTCTATCACGATAGTTTTCTATCACGATAGTTTTCTGTCATCATAGTTTTCTATCACGATAGTTTTCTATCACGATAGTTTTCTATTACGATAGTTTTCTTTCACGATAGTTATCTATCACGTTAGTTTTCTATCACGATAGTTTTCTATCACGATAGATTTCTATCACGATAGTTTTCTATCACGATAGTTTTCTATCACGATAGTTTTCTATCACGATAGTTTTCTATCATGATAGTTTTCTATCACGATAGTTTTCTATCACGATAGTTTTCTATCACGATAGTTTTCTATGACAATAGTTTTCTATCATCATAGTTTTCTATCACGATAGTTTTCTATCACGATAGTTTTCTATCACGATAGCTTTCTATCACGAAAGTTTTCTATCACGAGAGTTTTCTATCACGATAGTTTTCTATCACGATAGTTTTCTATCATGATAGTTTTCTATCACGATAGTTTTCTATCACGATAGTTTTCTATCATGATAGTTTTCTATCACGATAGTTTTCTATCATGATAGTTTTCTATCATGATAGTTTTCTATCATGATAGCTTTCTATCTTGATAGTTTTCTATCACGATAGTTTTCTATCACGATAGTTTTCTATCACGATAGTTTTTTATCACGATAGTTTTCTATCATGATAGTTTTCTATCATGATAGTTTTCTTTCATTACGTTTTTCTATCATTAGCTTTCTATCACGAAAGTTTTCTATCACGAGAGTTTTCTATCACGATAGTTTTCTATCACGATAGTTTTCTATCATGATAGTTTTCTATCACGATAGTTTTCTATCACGATAGTTTTCTATCATGATAGTTTTCTATCACGATAGTTTTCTATCATGATAGTTTTCTATCATGATAGTTTTCTATCATGATAGCTTTCTATCTTGATAGTTTTCTATCACGATAGTTTTCTATCACGATAGTTTTCTATCACGATAGTTTTCTATCACGATAGTTTTCTATCATCATAGTTTTCTATCACGATAGTTTTCTATCACGATAGTTTTCTATCACGATAGTTTTCTATCACGATAGTTTTCTATCACGATAGTTTTCTATCATCATAGTTTTCTATCACGATAGTTTTCTATCACGATAGTTTTCTATCACGATAGCTTTCTATCACGAAAGTTTTCTATCACGAGAGTTTTCTATCACGATAGTTTTCTATCACGATAGTTTTCCATCACGATAGTTTTCTATCACGATTGTTTTCTATCACGATAGTTTTCTATCACGGTAGTTTTCTATCATGATAGTTTTCTATCATGATAGTTTTCTATCATGACGTTTTTCTATCATAATAGTTATCTATCACGATAGTTTTCTATCACGATAGTTTTCTATCACGATAGTTTTCTATCATGATAATTTTCTATCACGATAGTTTTCTATCATGATAGTTTTCTATCACGATAGTTTTCTATCATGATAGTTTTCTATCACGATAGTTTTCTATCACAATAGTTTTCTATCACGATAGTTTTCTATCATCATAGTTTTCTATCACGATAGTTTTCTATCACGATAGTTTTCTATCACGATAGTTTTCTATCACGATAGTTTTCTATCACGATAGTTTTCTATCACGAAAGTTTTCTATCATGATAGTTTTCTATCACGATAGTTTTCTATCATGATAGTTTTCTATCACGATGGTTTTCTATCACGATAGTTTTCTATCACGATAGTTTTCTATCACGATAGTTTTCTATCACGATAGTTTTCTATCATCACTGTTTTCTATCACGATAGTTTTCTATCACGATAGTTTTCTATCACGATAGTTTTCTATCACGATAGTTTTCTATCGTGATAGTTTCCTATCACGATAGTTTTCTATCACGATAATTTTCTATCATGATAGTTTTCTATCACGATAGTTTTCTATCACGATATTTTTTTATCACGATAGTTTTCTATCATGATAGTTTTCTATCACAATAGTTTTCTATCACGATAGTTTTCTATCACGAAAGTTTTCTATCATGATAGTTTTCTATCACTATAGTTTTCTATCATGACAGTTTTTTATCATGATAGTTTTCTATCATGATAGTTCTCTATCTGCGATCTTCGATCTGCGAATATTTGCGTAGGTCTGCGTAGACATGCGTATATTTGCGTAGTTTTGCGTATATCTGCGTACACCTGCGTATTATTGCGTAGCAGGGTAGTAATCTACGTACATTAGCGTAGCTGTTCGTATATATGCGTTGACCTGCGTATGTCTGCGTAGATCTGCGTATATCTGATTGGCTAATATCAGGGCATATCTGCGTATAACTACGTAGACCTGCGTATATGTGCGTATGTCCTGCGTATACCCGCGTATATCTGCGCAGATCTTCATATATCTGCGTAGACCTACGCATACCTGCGTATACCTGCGAATACCTGCGTATATCTGCGAGGCTTTCTATCACGTTAGTTCTCTATCATGATAGTTTTCTATCACGATAGTTTTCTATCACGATAGTTTTCTATCATGATAGTTTTCTATCACGATAGTTTTCTATCATGATAGTTTTCTATCACGATAGTTTTCTATCACGATAATTTTCTATCACGATAGTTTTCCATCACGATAGTTTTCTATCAAGATAGTTTTCTATCATCATAGTTTTCTATCACGATAGTTTTCTATCACGATAGTTTTCTATCACGATAGTTTTCTATCACGATAGTTTTCTATCGCGATAGTTTTCTATCACGATAGTTTTCTATCACGATAGTTTTCTATCACGATAGTTTTCTATCACGATAGTTTTCTATCACGATAGTTTTCTATCACGATAGTTTTCTATCATGATAGTTTTCTATCACGATAGTTTTCTATCACGATAGTTTTCTATCACGATAGTTTACTATCATGATAGTTTTCTATCACGATAGTTTTCTATCATGATAGTTTTTTATCACTATAGTTTTCTATCACGATAGTTTTCTATCACGATAGTTTTCTATCACGATAGTTTTCTATCACGATAGTTTTCTATCACGATAGTTTTCTATCACGATAGTTTTCTATCACGATAGTTTTCTATCACGATAGTTTTCTATCATGATAGTTTTCTATCACGATAGTTTTCTATCATGATAGTTTTCTATCACGATAGTTTTCTATCATGATAGTTTTCTATCACGATAGTTTTCTATCACGATAGTTTTCTATCACGATAGTTTTCTATCATGATAGTTTTCTATCACGATAGTTTTCTATCACGATAGTTTTCTATCACGATAGTTTTCTATCATCATAGTTTTCTATCACGATAGTTTTTTATCACGATAGTTTTCTATCACGATAGTTTTCTATCACGATAGTTTTCTATCACGATAGTTTTCTATCACGATAGTTTTCTATCACGATAGTTTTCTATCACGATAGTTTTCTATCATGATAGTTTTCTATCACGATAGTTTTCTATTACGATAATTTTCTATCATGATAGTTTTCTATCACGATAGTTTTCTATCACGATATTTTTTTATCACGATAGTTTTCTATCACGATAGTTTTCTATCACGATAATTTTCTATCCTCATAGTTTTCTATCACGATAGTTTTTTATCACGATAGTTTTCTATCACGATAGTTTTCTATCACGATAGTTTTCTATCACGATAGTTTTCTATCACGATAGTTTTCTATCACGATAGTTTTCTATCACGATAGTTTTCTATCACGATAGTTTTCTATCATGATAGTTTTCTATCACGATAGTTTTCTATTACGATAATTTTCTATCATGATAGTTTTCTATCACGATAGTTTTCTATCACGATATTTTTTTATCACGATAGTTTTCTATCACGATAGTTTTCTATCATGATAGTTTTCTATCACGATAGTTTTTTATCACGATAGTTTTCTATCACGATAGTTTTCTATCATCATAGTTTTCTATCACGATAGTTTTTTATCACGATAGTTTTCTATCACGATAGTTTTCTATCACGATAGTTTTCTATCACGATAGTTTTCTATCACGATAGTTTTCTATCACGAAAGTTTTCTATCATGATAGTTTTCTATCACTATAGTTTTCTATCATGACAGTTTTCTATCATGATAGTTTTCTATCATGATAGTTCTCTATCTGCGATCTTCGATCTGCGAATATTTGCGTAGGTCTGCGTATATTTGCGTAGTTTGGCGTATATCTGCGTACACCTGCGTATTATTGCGTAGCAGGGTAGTAATCTACGTACATTAGCGTAGCTATTCGTATATATGCGTCAACCTGCGTATGTCTGCGTAGATCTGCGTATATCTGATTGGCTAATATCTGTGCATATCTGCGTATAACTACGTAGACCTGCGTATATGTGCGTATGTCCTGTGTATACCCGCGTATATCTGCGCAGATCTTCATATATCTGCGTAGACCTACGCATACCTGCGTATTCCTGCGAATACCTGCGTATATCTGCGAGGCTTTCTATCACGTTAGTTCTCTATCATGATAGTTTACTATCACGATAGTTTTCTATCACGATAGTTTTCTATCATCATAGTTTTCTATCACGATAGTTTTCTGTCATGATAGTTTTCTATCACGATAGTTTTCTATCATGATAGTTTTCTATCACGATAGTTTTCTATCACGATAGTTTTCTATCACGATAGTTTTCTATCATCATAGTTTTCTATCACGATAGTTTTCTATCACGTTAGTTTTCTATCACGATAGTTTTCTATCACGATAGTTTTCTATCACGATAGTTTTCTATCACGATAGTTTTCTATCACGATAGTTTTCTGTCACGATAGTTTTCTATCATCATAGTTTTCTATCACGATAGTTTTCTATCACGATAGTTTTCACGATAGTTTTCTATCATCATAGTTTTCTATCACGATAGTTTTCTATCACGATATTTTTCTATCACGATAGTTTTCTATCACGATAGTTTTCTATCACGATATTTTTCTATCACGATAGTTTTCTATCACAATAGTTTTCTATCATGATAGTTTTCTATCACGATAGTTTTCTATCATGATAGTTTTCTATCACGATAGTTTTCTATCATGATAGTTTTCTATCACGATAGTTTTCTATCACGATAGCTTTCTATCACGATAGTTGTCTATCATCATAGTTTTCTATCACGATAGTTTTCTATCACGATAACTTTCTATCATGATAGTTTTCTATCACGATAGTTTTCTCTCACGATAGTTTTCTATCACAATAGTTTTCTATCACGATAGTTTTCTATCATGATAGTTTTCTATCATGATAGTTTTCTATCATGATAGCTTTCTATCTTGATAGTTTTCTATCACGATAGTTTTCTATCACGATAGTTTTCTATCACGATAGTTTTTAGATAGATAGATAGATAGATTGATTTTATTTAATTAATCATTTAAATATATACAATTCTTATAATTTATACTAAAATCTTTATAGCATGGCAAGATGCCGTCTGCCAGATTGACAACAAGAATATTTTCTTTTACATATTTGCAAAAAGCTATCCTAATAATTTGAATTTACATAACTTTTCTAAATTATTTTAAACAATCCTTTGAATATTTTTAATTTGTGAATTAGTACAAACATCAGAAATCCTCATTGAGTATTCGCTCCCTATACTTCAGTGCAATTTTGCAGTACTCATACAATTTAGGAACATCCATCTCATTAAGCTTCATAAGCACTTGCTCCTCCGATAAGAAATCACATCCAAAAATACATCTCCTGGTTTCTCTGAGAGTTGGGCACCTTCCGACGAAATGAATGATGTCTTCCCGTTCCGCTAAGTTGCATATACTGCAGTGCAGTGGTAAATCAGGTCTGTGAGGAATAAAGTTCAAGCTGAGCAACTCGCTTCTAAGCTTGACCATTGTAGCAATCACGTGAACACTATTTGTATCTTGAAAATAATTTTTGTACAATAGATTATGATTGAGTCTGCTGTAGATTGATCTGTACAGCGAGCCAGAAGCTTCAGCTATATATTGCACTCTACACTGCTCATCCACTTTTTCTATTATTTCGTAAAGATGACTTTTACTACCCATTATATCTGCAACGTTTATGCTCAAAATCATACCACATCCTTGGGCTAGTTCCATCCAATCTCCATACCAACTGTTTTTGTCCTGAATAGCTTTGAGGACTGTTTTTTTGGTAAGCCGGGTTTCCGGCATCCCAAATACTTTAAGCAAATAATCGGCTTGTAGCTTTAGCGTTTTAATGAAGAGAGGCGATAGCCCCGTTTCCAGCATAATTACGTAGTTTGGCGTGTTCGCCGGTAGATGAAAGATTCTCTTCACATAGTGTCTTAAGAGATTCTCCACTGTGTCGAACTGCTTACATCCCCAAATCTGTGATCCATATAAAAGAATCGTTTCCGAAACTGCTTCAAATACCTTATATTTGCTGCTATGCGCTATATCTTTGTTCATAAAACATCTTTTCCAGGAAACATTGATTGCGGTTTTGGCTTTTAGCAATTTTTCCTTAAAGTGCCTCTCCATACTCAAGTTTTTCGTAAAATAAACACCCAAGTACTTGAATTCGTTGACACATTCTAAACGTTCTCCATTAAAAACCCATTTTTCATTTGATGCATTTCTTCCACCCCCTCTCTTAAAAATCATTACCTTGGATTTTTCTATGTTTACTATGAGGTTCCATAATCGACAGTAGTCATAAACCTTGTTGATCATAAGTTGTAAAGTTTCGGGAGAGTACGCAAACATGACAACATCATCTGCAAAGAGCAATGCCTTAATACGCTCGCCTGCAAAGTCCACTCCGCCAGGAAGATAATCTACCAAATCGTCAATGAAAAGTGCGAACAATGTAGGGCTTAATGAGCATCCCTGTCTTACTCCAGATTCAGTTTCGAACCACTCCGAAAGTTCTTCTCCGTTCCAAACTGCAGCTTGTGTTCCTTTATACAGCTCTTCAAGAACACGTCCAAACTTATGCGATAAACCCAATCCGTATAATTTGTAAAATAAGGCAGATCGGTCAATCGTGTCGAATGCTGCCTTGAAATCAATAAAAAATGCATAGAGTTTCTTTCCCTGCAAAATAAAGTTTTCCGCTAAGCTCCTCAACACAAAAATATTGTCTATTGTTGAGAACCCTGATCTGAAGCCAGCTTGAAACTCTTTTAACAGGTCTTGAGATTCAATCCATGCTGTAAGGCGCTTTTGTAATACTGATGTGAATACTTTGTATGTGGCATTCTGAAATGAAATTCCTCGGTAATTTGAAGGATCCGATAAACAACCTTTTTTGTGAATGGGGAATATCACTGATTCCTGGAATTCCTTAGGCGTACGATCACCATCCATTACCTTATTAAGGAGTTTTGTCAAACTTCTTTTTAGACTATTAGATCCATATTTATAAAATTCGACTGGTATTCCATTTGCTCCAGGAGCCTTTCCATCTTTCATACCACCTATCACAAGGTCCAGTTCTTGGCAAGTGATTTCAGAGTCTAGAATTTCATTATTGTATCTAGGAACTGCGTATTGCCACTTGATGCTACTTGCAATTGGATTAAGTAATTCTTTAAAATATTCCCGAAGAGTGTTTTTGCAGAGGTTTATGTTGATTTTAAATTGTTTGCCATTTAATTTCCATGCAAGTTTCCAAAATTCCGAAGAATCTTTACATTTTGCCAATCTCATCGCTTCCACTTCACCATAGCTCTTCTTTTTGTTTCTACATAGCTCCTTATATTTCTTATTGGCCTCGATGTAGTTTAGTCTGAATAAACCTTCACTGGAATTTCGAAATATTTTTAGCCATGTAAAAGATAAACTGCGAGCACGTTGACATTCTTCGTCAAACCAAGGTTCGATTGCAGCTTCTCTATCTTTTCCGTTGAATTTCTGTTGTGGATACGAAGCTTTTATTATATCTTCCAACTTTCCGAAGTCCATCTCTTGCTGTGGTTGAAGTTTCGAATCTAGTAGAAATCTGTAAGCTGGAGCCCTAGAAACGTTCCATTTTAGTTTAGGAAGTAATCGCATGTTTGTAACTTCTTCGTGTGGTACATAATTTTGGTGGTAAAAAGTGACAACTAACGGAAAGTGGTCTGAGTATGGTACTTCCTTAACCTCGAAGTCTGAAATGTACGGTTCCCAATCCTCACCTATGAGACTATAATCTATCACTGATGATCCTTGTCCACCAACAAATGTAAAATTTCCAGCCACGTCACTTAAACTGGTTCCATTTTGAATTCGAAGGCCAAATGAATCACAAAGTTCTATCAGTTTCCTTCCTCTTAAATTGCATGTATTGTCTTTAGAGTGCCTATTGACTCCATTAACTCCATTCAGCATTCCTGCTTCCTGACCCACCCTGGCATTCAGATCCCCAATCAACAAGACATTCGATGCACTTTTGCAGTTAAGCAACTCGTTCATTTTTTCGAAGTCAGTCTCCCAGTTGTTGCAGTTTAAATATAAAGGTAGTATCCATAGACATTTATTATCGATTCTCACTTCCAAGTATGATAACATATTATATGAACGAAATTCGCATTTAATACTTCCTAGGTTTTTCTTGAATCCGAAGTAACAACCTCCGCTTGCTCTTCCTCTCAAATGTGTTCTCGTCGCTGGTATCCACTTAAAAATATAATCTACCATCTTATTTTCGATATTTTCAAAGTTATTTTCAGTTACAAACGTTTCATATAAAAATATTAATTCAAAAGTATTCACAAATTTAAAGAAGTCAATAAAAAGTGATTTGTTCATCAAACCTGATACATTGTACGATAAAATCTTATAATTATCTTGCTTATAGCTAAAATCATTTGTTCTTGAAATATTTTTTCTTTGGCAGACGGCTTTAGTACTAAATACAATAATTTACACTACTTTCGACAGCACTGGGCCCTGGCATTGTGTTTAGATCATAAGAAGAATGTGACTTCTCTCGGTTCTCTTGTGTCAGAATTGGTCTGTCACTGTCACTTACATCAAACATAATATGCTCAAGCCACCGCATCCCATCTTCTTCATCGCATTTTAAATTATTATTTCGATCCAAATAAAATGTTTTATTATCTATGTGTAGTGTTTGCCCACGAATAAAAACTTTGATGCTTTTGTTTTTTGTGTTTATATCTGTTTTTATTTGTGATAGTCGCCTTCGTTTGTCTCTTGCTGCTTTGGTGTAATCTCGGTGTATGGAAATCCCAGTGTTGCGTAACTTGATGGCAGACTTGAGTATGCTTGGTACATCATCAGTTTCCTGCATTTCAACGATCACATTGGCCATTCTGTTGTCTCTGGTGCGAATTAATCGTGTTCGCTTTATACGTCCCGGATTGTTTGTTTGCAGCAGATCCAAGCATAATTTCTTAGCTTCCTCTATCACTTGTTGATCATCATCTCTCGATGGTATATGTAATACCAAGTTTCTTTCATTGGATTTTCTCTCAAGATACTCGACTTGTCGTTCAAGTGAAAAGCATCTCTCCTCCATTTGCTGTATTTTTGATTGAAGCGCCACATTATTCTGTTGCAACGACTGCATTTTCGTCGCAATTTCGACCAAGTCAGACTTTGTTGGCAGGCTTCTTAGGCGTTCGTCGAGTATTGCTCCTAAGGAGGTTTCGATCATGGTTCTGAGATCACCCACTTGCATGCTTCCGACTTCTAAATTGTCGTGCGCGTTCGTTTCGGAGAAAGATGTTGGGGATACAGGGGAAACGTCGACAAATGGTCTTTTAGGATTCGGTTGTTGTGTCGTTGTGTCTTTTTTGACGTTCGCATTGTTGTTGTTATTAGGCGGTGTTCTTTGCATTCTACCACCGTTCATATTTTTTAATCTATTGTGCATTAACTTAAACGAAATTTTGGCTCACCTTTAAATATATGATTATTGAGTGTTTTGTTTCCAGTTTTAAGTTGTTTATACTTTAAAAAAACACTTATAAAACAATTGTTTCTCACAAAATTAAAGGAGCTTAGATGCAAACACTTCCAAACGTCACCAAACTAGGGTTGCCAATCAACGATAGTTTTCTATCACGATAGTTTTCCATCATGATAGTTTTCTATCATGATAGTTTTCTATTATGATAGTTTTCTATCATGATAGTTTTCTATCATGATAGTTTTCTATCATGATAGTTTTCTATCACGATAGTTTTCTATCACGATAGTTTTTTATCACGATAGTTTTCTATCATGATAGTTTTCTATCATGATAGTTTTCTATCATGACGTTTTTCTATCATGATAGTTTTCTATCACGATAGTTTTCTATCACTATAGGCTTCTATCACGATAGTTTTGAATCATGATAGTTTTCTATCATGATAGTTCTCTATCTTCGATCTGCGTATATTTGCGTAGGTCTGCGTAGATATGCGTATATTTGCGTAGTTTGGCGTATATCTGCGTACACCTGCGTATTACTGCGTAGCCGGGTAGTAATCTGCGTACATCAGCGTAGCTATTCGTATATATGCGTCGACCTGCGTATGTCTGCGTTGATCTGCGTATATCTGATTGGCTAATATCTGTGTATATCTGCGTACATCTGCGTATAACTACCTGCGTATATGTGCGTATGTCCTGCGTATACCCACGTTTATCTGCGCAGATCTGCATATATCTGCGTAGACCTGCGTATACCTGCGTATACTTGCGCAGATCTGCGCATATCTGCGTAGACCTGCGTATACCTGCGAATACCTGCGTATATCTGCGTATATCTGCGAGGCTTTCTATCACGTTAGTTTTCTATCACGATAGTTTTCTATCACGATAGTTTTCTATCACGATAGTTTTCTATCACGATAGTTTTCCATCATGATAGTTTTCTATCATGATAGTTTTCTATTATGATAGTTTTCTATCATGATAGTTTTCTATCATGATAGTTTTCTATCATGATAGTTTTCTATCACGATAGTTTTCTATCACGATAGTTTTCTATCACGATAGTTTTCTATCACGATAGTTTTCTATCATGATAGTTTTCTATCACGATAGTTTTCTATCACGATAGTTTTCTATCACGATAGTTTTCTATCACGATAGTTTTCTATCACGATAGTTTTCTATCACGATAGTTTTCTATCACGATAGTTTTCTACCACGATAGTTTTCTATCACGATAGTTTTCTATCACGATAGTTTTCTATCACGATAGTTTTCTATCACGATAGTTTTCTATCACGATAGTTTTCTATCACGATAGTTTTCTATCACGATAGTTTTCTATCACGATAGTTTTCTATCACGATAGTTTTCTATCACGATAGTTTTCTATCATGATAGTTTTCTATCACGATAGTTTTCTATCACGATAATTTTCTATCATGATAGTTTTCTATCACGATAGTTTTCTATCACGATATTTTTTTATCACGATAGTTTTCTATCATGATAGTTTTCTATCACAATAGTTTTCCATCACGATAGTTTTCTATCACGATAGTTTTCTATCATGATAGTTTTCTATCACGATAGTTTTCTATCATTACAGTTTTCTATCATGATAGTTTTCTATCATGATAGTTCTCTATCTGCGATCTTCGATCTGCGAATATTTGCGTAGGTCTGCGTAGACATGCGTATATTTGCTTAGTTTGGCGTATTTCTGCGTACACCTGCGTATTATTGCGTAGCAGGGTAGTAATATACGTACATTATTGTAGCTATTCGTATATATGCGTCGACCTGCGTATGTCTGCGTAGATCTGCGTATATCTGATTGGCTAATCGTCGCCCGAGAATTGTTTTGTTGTATACGCCAATTTTACGATTTTGGGAAATCGCATTTTAAGGTTTGCGCTCATATAAAAAAAAATCTGAACGATAATGTTTGTTTTTTCTTTTTTTAATAATATTGTGTGGAATATCTTCTTTTGATTAATGTATTCAAAACTATCCTACCTGTTTTAGTTTTCAAATAATAAAGGTTTTTACCCAAAATGAGTTTGTCGTATACGCCACCAAAATGAGCATTTGTTTCCATCCCATACACGTACGACAAAGTGAACGCACGTACGACATTCCAATATCAAAAGCACCAATACGAATTGGTATGGGAACCAAATAAAAAAAAAACAATTTTCAGAGTTAACAGTATTTTTTTATTAAATAAACATAAAAATACATAAGAAACAATCTTTTTGTACTAAGTCTTGGCATACAAGACATTAATTATAAAAACATAAAAGGTCAAGTCATCTTATGACTGTAAAATTTACAAGTTAGTAAATATGAGATTAATATAACATTTTTGTATAAACAATAACACAAAAGTCATCCTATGACTATCAAAAATAAATGGATAATCTTTTAAATAACATTTTGTTTAATACAATATATAAGGTCATTCTATGACCATCAACTTAAATAACAAAAAAAAAATTATACTGGTCAACAAAATTTAATTAGTTTTTTGTTACAGAAACTAAAATATACTTTTCCGTATGTTTTGGGTGTGCTGAACTCGAATATGAAGTCAGAAAAATTCTATCGGGCCACGTTTTTGAGATATTCCCGATATAAAATTGAAAAAACGATTTTTTTGCTGTTTTCAAAGTTGTATTGTAACGTGAGGTAAATTGTTTCAACAAAATTTTTAATGGTTTCTGAAAGAACTAATTTTCTTCTTTTAAAATCAGTTTAAATCTTACCGATGTCTCCTTTCATCTCTGAGAAATCTTCAGTTAGTTGTAGGCCTTTCATTTAAGATATACAAGTACAATGTAAAGGAGAAGGGCAAACATTTATGAGAAATGGTCCATTTTTCAATACGAATGTTTCATATATCCTTGAAAAGGTTATTCTGGTACATCATTTAATTATATGGCTGTTAAGCTCTAAGCCACGGGTTTCGCGAGATATTCGGCTTCAAAGCACCAAAAAAAACAATAATGCAACTCCATATTTGTAAATTGTGTTCCTAATCAACATTAGCCGAATATCTCGTGAACCCCATGGTTTAGAGCTCAACGGCAATATAATTAAATGATGTACTCACAATAACCTTTTCAACGATGTATGACACATTCGTATTGGAAAATGGACCAGCTGCCATAAATGTTTGCCCATTCTCCTTTTCATTGTATTTTTGTCATAAATGGAAGGCCTACAATTAGCTGAAGATTTCTCCGAGAAAAAAGGTATCGGGAAAGTTTAAAAGAAGAAAATTAGTTCTTTCAGAAACAATTAAAAATTTTGCTGGAACAATTTACCTCACGTTACAATACAACTTTGAAAACAGCCAAAAAACGTTTTTTCTATTATTATCAAAAACGTAGCCCGATAATTTTTTCTGACTTCAGATTCGAATTCAGCACACCAAAACCTACGGAAAAGTAGATATATTTTGGTTTCTGTAACTAAAACCTTGTTGACCAGTGTTATTGGAAAACAATAAGCAAAATAAAATCATAATTATTTTCATGATTTTGTTCTAATTTTTTGATTTGAATAAGGCTTCATAATAGGCTTGGTCTGCCTTAGGCATAAGAATAAAGAGACTTTTAAGGTCACTAATTTTCTCTTTTGATATAGACTTCGAGTTGCGTGTGACTTGAAGGCATAGGCTGAACAATTTTTTTGGAGTTTTCAGATTAGATTTGGTTGATTTCTTAAATATTGAGGCATTTTGAAATTCCATTTCTCTACCACTTGTTTTGTAAAACAATGTAAAGAGATCGGTATTATTATATTTCAGAAATTAAATTTTACTGAATGGAATAGCAGAGAAATTTAATTGGCCTGCTCTGGCCGTCTATTGGGAGCATTTGGATTATTTTTAGTGTTAAAAAACCAAACCGGAAAATTTTTTTCCACTTGTGTTGTATGTGTATATGATCAGTCTTACATTCTCTGTGATTTTCATGCACGTACGACAGAACAATTTTAAGATTTTACTATAAATTTTCGGTCGTATGTGTTAAGCCTATGGATATACGACAAAACAATATTAAAGAAAAAATTGCGGCAAAACACATGGAATTTTTGTCGTATATGCCAAAAAGTGGCGCTTACGACAACCCAAAACTAAAGATATACTTATTTTGTGGATATACGACAAAATGCATACTAATTATCTCAGCAACGGTAAATGATAGGTCAATTCTGATTGCAGAAATAGAAAGAGGATCTTCGAAAACATACTACTGCATACCCACTTTAAAAAAGTGCATTTTGGCGTTTGCAACAAAACAATTCTCGGGCGACGTAATATCTGTGCATATCTGAAGAAGTAGAAACCATTAAACACCTGCTCTGTGACTGTCCGAACCTCCAAACAAGCCGCCTCCGTTACTTGGGAAACAGGTTTGTTGGAGAACTGGATGATCTAGCGCAGGTCTCAATGGCAAATATGAGGAAATTCATAGAGAGCACAGGCTGGTTCGTTAATGAGCCAGTCTATCTGAATCATTAGTTTAGGAGCATCTCTGTTTTCTTTTTGTAAGAAGATCACAATGGACCAACAGGCCCCCGTGTACGCAACAGCCTCTGTACTGTGCACACCCCTCCTAACCTAACCTAACCTAACCTGCGTATATGTGCGTATGTCCTGCGTATACCCGCGTATATCTGCGCAGATCTTCATATATCTGCGTAGACCTACGCATACCTGCGTATACCTGCGAATACCTGCGTATATCTGCGAGGCTTTCTATCACGTTAGTTCTCTATCATGATAGTTTTCTATCACAATAGTTTTCTATCACGATAGTTTTCTATCATGATAGTTTTCTATCACGATAGTTTTCTATCATGATAGTTTTCTATCACGATAGTTTTCTATCACGATAGTTTTCTATCACGAAAGTTTTCTATCACGATAGTTTTCTATCATCATAGTTTTCTATCACGATAGTTTTCTATCACGATAGTTTTCTATCACGTTAGTTTTCTATCACGATAGTTTTCTATAACGATAGTTTTCTATCACGATAGTTTTCTATCACGATAGTTTTCTATCACGATAGTTTTCTATCATGATAGTTTTCTATCACGATAGTTTTCTATCATGATAGTTTTCTATCACGATAGTTTTCTATCACGATAGTTTTCTATCACGATAGTTTTCTATCACGATAGTTTTCTATCACGATAGTTTTCTATCACGATAGTTTTCTATCATCATAGTTTTCTATCACGATAGTTTTCTATCACGATAGTTTTCTATCACGATAGTTTTCTATCACGATAGTTTTTTATCACGATAGTTTTCTATCACGATAGTTTTCTATCACGATAATTTTCTATCACGATAGTTTTCTATCATGATAGTTTTCTATCACGATAGTTTTCTATCACGATAGTTTTCTATCACGATAGTTTTCTATCACGATAGTTTTCTATCATGATGGTTTTCTATCACGATAGTTTTCTATCATGATAGTTTACTATCACGATAGTTTTCTATCACGATAGTTTTCTATCACGATAGTTTTCTATCACGATAGTTTTCTATCACGATAGTTTTCTATCACGATAGTTTTCTATCATGATAGTTTTCTATCACGATAGTTTTCTATCACGATAGTTTTCTATCACGATAGTTTTCTATCACGATAGTTTTCTATCACGATAGTTTTTTATCACGATAGTTTTCTATCACGATAGTTTTCTATCACGATAATTTTCTATCACGATAGTTTTCTATCATGATAGTTTTCTATCACGATAGTTTTCTATCACGATAGTTTTCTATCACGATAGTTTTCTATCACGATAGTTTTCTATCATGATAGTTTTCTATCACGATAGTTTTCTATCATGATAGTTTACTATCACGATAGTTTTCTATCATGATAGTTTTCTATCACGATAGTTTTCTATCACGATAGTTTTTTATCATGATAGTTTTCTATCGTAATAGTTTTCTATCACGATAGTTTTCTATCATGATAGTTTTCCGTCATGATTGTTTTCTATCATGCAACATGCAACATATAACATGCAACATGCATGATAGTTTTCTAGTATATCTGCGTATATATGCGCAGATCTGCGTATATCTGCGTATCCAACCGCTTATCTACGTAGAACTTTGTATATGTGCGTAGGCCTGCGTATACCTGCGTTTATCCACGTACACCTGCGTATATCTGCGTATATCTACAAAGATCTGCGTATATTTGCGAAGCTCTGCGAAGGTCTGCATATATTTGCTTAGTTTGGCGTATATCTGCGTACATCTGCGTATATCTGCATATTACTGCGTAGCCTGGCAGTAATCTGCTGACATCAGCGCAAGTCTTCGTATATCTGCGTCAACCTGCGTACATCTGCGTATGTCTGCGTAGATCTGCGTAGATCTGTTTGGCGTATACGTGCGTAGATCTGCGTATATATGCGAAGCTTTCTATCATGATAGTTTTCTATCACGATAGTTTTCTATCATGGTAGTTTTCTATCATGATAGTTTTCTATCACGATAGTTTTCTATCACGATAATTTTCTATCATGATAGTTTTCTATCACGATAGTTTTCTATCACGATATTTTTTATCACGATAGTCTTCTATCATCATAGTTTTCTATCACAATAGTTTTCTATCACGATAGTTTTCTATCACGATAGTTTTCTATCACGATAGTTTTCTATCACGATAGTTTTCTATCATGATAGTTTTCTATCACGATAGTTTTCTATCATGATAGTTTTCTATCACGATAGTTTTCTATCACGATAGTTTTCTATCACGATAGTTTTCTATCACGATAGTTTTCTATCACAATAGTTTTTTATCACGATAGTTTTCTACCATGATAATTTTCTATCATGATAGTTTTCTATCATGATAGTTTTCTATCACGATAGTTTTCTATCACGATAATTTTCTATCACGATAGTTTTCTATCACGATAGTTTTCTATCACGATAGTTTTCTATCACGATAGTTTTCTATCACGATAGTTTTCTATCAAGATAGTTTTTATCACGATAGTTTTCTATCACGATAGTTTTCTATCACGATAGTTTTCTATCACGATAGTTTTCTATCACGATAGTTTTCTATCACGATAGTTTTCTATCACGATAGTTTTCTATCACGATAGTTTTCTATCACGATAGTTTTCTATCATGATAGTTTTCTATCACGATAGTTTTCTATCACGATAATTTTCTATCATGATAGTTTTCTATCACGATGGTTTTCTATCACGATATTTTTTTATCACGATAGTTTTCTATCATGATAGTTTTCTATCACAATAGTTTTCTATCGCGATAGTTTTCTATCACGATAGTTTTCTATCATGATAGTTTTCTATCACTATAGTTTTCTATCATAACAGTTTTCTATCATGATAGTTTTCTTTCATGATAGTTCTCTATCTGCGATCTTCGAACTGCAAATATTTGCGTAGGTCTGCGTAGACATGCGTATATTTGCGTAGTTTGGCGTATTTCTGCGTACACCTGCGTATTATTGCGTAGCAGGGTAGTAATATACGTACATTAGCGTAGCTATTCGTATATATGCGTCGACCTGCGTATGTCTGCGTAGATCTGCGTATATCTGATTGGCTAATATCTGTGTATATCTGCGTACATCTGCGTATAACTACGTAGACCTGCGTATATGTGCGTATGTCCTGCGTATACCCGCGTATATCTGCGCAGATCTTCATATATCTGCGTAGAACTACGCATACCTGCGTATACCTGCGAATACCTGCGTATATCTGCGAGGCTTTCTATCACATTAGTTCTCTATCATGATAGTTTTCTATCACGATAGTTTTCTATCACGATAGTTTTCTATCATCATAGTTTTCTATCACGATAGTTTTCTATCATGATAGTTTTCTATCACGATAGTTTTCTATCACGATAGTTTTCTATCACGATAGTTTTCTATCACGATAGTTTTCTATCTTGATAGTTTTCTAACACGATTGTTTTCTATCATGATAGTTTTCTATCACGATAGTTTTCTATCATGATAGTTTTCTATCACGATAGTTTTCTATCACGATAGTTTTTTATCATGATAGTTTTCTATCGTAATAGTTTTCTATCACGATAGTTTTCTATCATGATAGTTTTCCGTCATGATTGTTTTCTATCATGCAACATGCGACATATAACATGCAACATGCATGATAGTTTTCTTGTATATCTGCGTATATATGCACAGATCTGCGTATATCTGCGTATCCAACCGCTTATCTACGTAGAACTTTGTATATGTGCGTAGGCCTGCGTATACCAGCGTTTATCCACGTACACCTGCGTATATCTGCGTATATCTACAAAGATCTGCGTATATTTGCGAAGCTCTGCGTAGGTCTGCATATATTTGCTTAGTTTGGCGTATATCTGCGTACATCTGCGTATATCTGCATATTACTGCGTAGCCTGGCAGTAATCTGCTGACATCAGCGCAAGTCTTCGTATATCTGCGTCAACCGGCGTACATCTGCGTATGTCTGCGTAGATCTGCGTATATCTGTTTGGCGTATACGTGCGTAGATCTGCGTATATATGCGAAGCTTTCTATCACGATAGTTTTCTATCACGATAGTTTTCTATCACGATAGTTTTCTATCACGATAGTTTTCTATCACGATAGTTTTCTATCACAATAGCTTTCTATCACGATAGTTTTCTATCACGATAGTTTTCTATCACGATAGTTTTCTATCACGATAGTTTTCTATCACGATAGTTTTCTATCACGATAGTTTTCTATCACGATAGTTTTCTATCACGATAGTTTTCTATCATGATAGTTTTCTATCACGATAGTTTTCTATCACGATATTTTTTTATCACGATAGTTTTCTATCACGATAGTTTTCTATCACGATAGTTTTCTATCACGATAGTTTTCTATCACGATAGTTTTCTATCACGATAGTTTTCTATCATGATAGTTTTCTATCACGATAGTTTTCTATCACGATAATTTTCTATCATGATAGTTTTCTATCACGATAGTTTTCTATCACGATATTTTTTTATCACGATAGTTTTCTATCATGATAGTTTTCTATCACGATAGTTTTCTATCACGATAGTTTTCTATCATGATAGTTTTCTATCACGATAGTTTTCTATCACGATAGTTTTCTATCACGATAGTTTTCTATCACGATAGTTTTCTATCATGATAGTTTTCCATCACGATAGTTTTCTATCACGATAGTTTTCTATCACGATAGTTTTTTATCATGATAGTTTTCTATCATCATAGTTTTCTATCACGATAGTTTTCTATCACGATAGTTTTCTATCACGATAGTTTTCTATCACGATAGTTTTCTATCACGTTAGTTTTCTATCACGATAGCTTTCTATCACGATAGTTTTCTATGACGATAGTTTTCTATCACGATAGTTTTCTATCACGATAGCTTTCTATCATGATAGTTTTCTATCACGATAGTTTTCTATCATGATAGTTTTCTATCACGATAGTTTTCTATCACGATAGTTTTCTATCACGATAGTTTTCTATCACGATAGTTTTCTATCGCGATAGTTTTATATCATCATAGTTTTCTATCACGATAGTTTTCTATCACGATAGTTTTCTATCACGATAGTTTTCTATCACGATAGTTTTCTATCACGATAGTTTTCTATCACGATAGTTTTCTATCACGATAGTTTTCTATCACGATAGTTTTCTATCATGATAGTTTTCTATCACGATAGTTTTCTATCACGATAGTTTTCTATCACGATAGTTTTCTATCACGATAGTTTTTTATCACGATAGTTTTCTATCACGATAGTTTTCTATCACGATAGTTTTTTATCACGATAGTTTTCTATCACGATAGTTTTCTATCACGATAGTTTTCTATCACGATAGTTTTCTATCACGATAGTTTTCTATCACGATAGTTTTCTATCATGATAGTTTTCTATCACGATAGTTTTCTATCATGATAGTTTTCTATCACGATAGTTTTCTATCACGATAGTTTTCTATCACGATAGTTTTCTATCACGATAGTTTTCTATCACGATAGTTTTCTATCACGATAGTTTTCTATCACGATAGTTTTCTATCACGATAGTTTTTTATCATGATAGTTTTCTATCGTAATAGTTTTCTATCACGATAGTTTTCTATCACGATAGTTTTCTATCACGATAATTTTCTATCACGATAGTTTTCTATCACGATAGTTTTCTATCACGATAGTTTTCTATCACGATAGTTTTCTATCACGATAGTTTTCTATCACGATAGTTTTCTATCACGATAGTTTTCTATCACGATAGTTTTCTATCACGATAGTTTTCTATCATGATAGTTTTCTATCACGATAGTTTTCTATCACGATAGTTTTCTATCACGATAGTTTTCTATCACGATAGTTTTCTATCACGATAGTTTTTTATCACGATAGTTTTCTATCACGATAGTTTTCTATCACGATAATTTTCTATCACGATAGTTTTCTATCATGATAGTTTTCTATCACGATAGTTTTCTATCACGATAGTTTTCTATCACGATAGTTTTCTATCACGATAGTTTTCTATCACGATAGTTTTCTATCACAATAGCTTTCTATCACGATAGTTTTCTATCACGATAGTTTTCTATCACGATAGTTTTCTATCACGATAGTTTTCTATCACGATAGTTTTCTATCATGATAGTTTTCTATCACGATAGTTTTCTATCACGATAATTTTCTATCATGATAGTTTTCTATCACGATAGTTTTCTATCATGATAGTTTTCTATCACGATTGTTTTCTATCATGATAGTTTTCTATCACGATAGTTTTCTATCATGATAGTTTTCTATCACGATAGTTTTCTATCACGATAGTTTTTTATCATGATAGTTTTCTATCGTAATAGTTTTCTATCACGATAGTTTTCTATCATGATAGTTTTCCGTCATGATTGTTTTCTATCATGCAACATGCAACATATAACATGCAACATGCATGATAGTTTTCTAGTATATCTGCGTATATATGCGCAGATCTGCGTATATCTGCGTATCCAACCGCTTATCTACGTAGAACTTTGTATATGTGCGTAGGCCTGCGTATACCTGCGTTTATCCACGTACACCTGCGTATATCTGCGTATATCTACAAAGATCTGCGTATATTTGCGAAGCTCTGCGTAGGTCTGCATATATTTGCTTAGTTTGGCGTATATCTGCGTACATCTGCGTATATCTGCATATTACTGCGTAGCCTGGCAGTAATCTGCTGACATCAGCGCAAGTCTTCGTATATCTGCGTCAACCTGCGTACATCTGCGTATGTCTGCGTAGATCTGCGTATATCTGTTTGGCGTATACGTGCGTAGATCTGCGTATATATGCGAAGCTTTCTATCACGATAGTTTTCTATCACGATAGTTTTCTATCACGATAGTTTTCTATCACGATAGTTTTCTATCTTGATAGTTTTTTATCACGATAGTTTTCTACCATGATAGTTTTCTATCATGATATTTTTCTATCATGAAGTTTTTCTGTCATGATAGTTTTCTATCACAATAGTTTTCTATCACGATAGTTTTCTATCACGATAGTTTTCTATCACGATAGTTTTCTATCACGATAGTTTTCTATCACGATAGTTTTCTATCACAATAGCTTTCTATCACGATAGTTTTCTATCACGATAGTTTTCTATCACGATAGTTTTCTATCACGATAGTTTTCTATCACGATAGTTTTCTATCACGAAAGTTTTCTATCATGATAGTTTTCTATCACGATAGTTTTCTATCACGATAATTTTCTATCATGATAGTTTTCTATCACGATAGTTTTCTATCACGATATTTTTTTATCACGATAGTTTTCTATCATGATAGTTTTCTATCACAATAGTTTTCTATCACGATAGTTTTCTATCACGATAGTTTTCTATCATGATAGTTTTTTATCACTATAGTTTTCTATCATGTCAGTTTTCTATCATGATAGTTTTCTATCATGATAGTTCTCTATCTGCGATCTTCGATCTGCGAATATTTGCGTAGGTCTGCGTAGACATGCGTATATTTGCGTAGTTTGGCGTATTTCTGCGTACACCTGCGTATTATTGCGTAGCAGAGTAGTAATATACGTATATTAGCGTAGCTATTCGTATATATGCGTCGACCTGCGTATGTCTGCGTAGATCTGCGTATATCTGATTGGCTAAAATCTGTGCATATCTGCGTATAACTACGTAGACCTGCGTATATGTGCGTATGTCCTGCGTATACCCGCGTATATCTGCGCAGATCTTCATATATCTGCGTAGACCTACGCATACCTGCGTATACCTGCGAATACCTGCGTATATCTGCGAGGCTTTCTATCACGTTAGTTCTCTATCATGATAGTTTTCTATCACGATAGTTTTCTATCACGATAGTTTTCTATCATGATAGTTTTCTATCACGATAGTTTTCTATCATGATAGTTTTCTATCATGATAGTTTTCTATCACGATAGTTTTCTATCACGATAATTTTCTATCACGATAGTTTTCTATCATCATAGTTTTCTATCACGATTGTTTTCTATCACGATAGTTTTCTATCACGATAGTTTTCTATCACGATAATTTTCTATCACGATAGTTTTCTATCACGATAGTTTTCTATCACGATAGTTTTCTATCACGATAGTTTTCTATCACGATAGTTTTCTATCACGATTGTTTTCTATCACGATAGTTTTCTATCATGATAGTTTTCTATCACGATAGTTTTCTATCACGATAATGTTCTATCATGATAGTTTTCTATCACGATAGTTTTCTTTGTGGGAAACCTCTCTTGTAGACCACAGTGTACATATTTTATCTTCTTCAATTTTTTTCTTAATAATCCAGAATGCATGCAAGTTATTTTTTTTTCTTCATTTAAAGTTCTCTTTATGAAGCAGATGTTTTTTTTTATGTTCTCTTTAATCAAAAATTTTTGTTGTTAGTAAATTTTCTTAAAAGTAAGTTTTCATACTTGCTTAGCTTTGGTTATGTAGGTATAAAGGCTCTCTTTGGTTTCCCTCTTCAATCTAATCAAATTATACTCAATACGAAAAATAAGTGAATCTATCGATATAACATCGCTGGACTTATGATCTTTTGATTTTGCTCTAATATTGACTCATATAATAAATCACGATTCTAATGCTGGAAGTTTTAGAGGCTGTGGTGTAATGCTCTTGAGCTTTATTATAAAAAGATTTAAACAGATGGTGAATAAAAGGGAGAGGGAGAAAAATGTTGCATATGTTTGGGTTAAACGGAAGCTGGAAGAAAAATGAAGGATGAGGATATGCTCCTAATGGCATTTATCAGGACTTTTACTATATGCGACATGAAAGTAGGCACAAGCTATAAATTCTATAAATTCAACAATTATTAATAAAAAAAAGAGAAAAAAAATGCATACAGATTTTGAAGAAATTTTTGTGAAAATAAAAAAAAAACATGTATAAGAAAAAAAATAAGCACAGAGAAAAAAAGAAACGACGACGATGGGACTCGAACCATGGTACCCGTAGGGATCGACCCGGTGTACTTACCCATCGCACCACGTAACATCTTAACAAGATTTAGTCGAGTAGCGATGATGGACAATCGAAAAAGAAAAGAAAAAAAGGCAAACATACGTTGGTATGTATATGCGTATTATATGGTTCAAGGACACAGCTGTTGCCAATTTTCGAGAGTCGATGCTGTTTGCTTTGGTGTTTAGAAAACTCCAACCAATACATATTAAAAGATCGATATGGACAATTTTCGAGGTATTCATCTTGGAGGATTTTGACCAGAAAATTTTGAATTCAACACACTTATTTTTCAAAAATTCAAATTTGATTTTTAGGCTTAATTCAGAATTTTTTTGGTCAAAATTTGCCCAGATAGAGCCGAAACGGAAGCTCAAATCAGATTCCATGATAGTCCACCTGTGAATGTATGTGTGTGATCTAGGCTTGGCTCCTGGGGCTATAAATACCCCTGCAAAACAATATTTCCTTCTTTTGATAATTTGTGCTGGATAAAGTAAAAATCTTGTGTGACAAAGTGAGCCCCTAGGCGAATTAAAACTAAGTTTTCCTGTGTTTCAAATTAAAAATAAGTTATATTGAAATTAAAATACCTACCCTAAATTAAAAAACGTTTAATTAAAGTTAAAACAAAACGTCTAAACACCAAAAATTAACAAGCAAAAAAAAAGGAAATAATAAGGTGAGTGCTGCGTTTTTTCTTCTGTTTAAAACATCTTTTGCGCATCGTGTTGAATAAAGTGCTTTTTCTAGTCCCGAGTGCTGAAAAGCCCTAGAAGCCCACGCGGAAGCTATAACGCTGAGGGGCTCAATTTTTGTCTTGGCATTAACAAGATCCAAAACCTTGGATTAATCCAACCACGTCCACACAATCATCACCTTTTAGAAAGAAAAAAGCATCACTGATAGAACAAAATTGGGCACAAAACACCACAAGCTAGTCGCCCTCCTAGCCATCAAACAACAGAAAAAAAAAACAATCACGCCAGCTTGGAAAAAAAAAATCCAATATAAACCACCAAACATCCACCAGCATTCACACATATACCCAGCAGCGAATCCCTCTTTGCAAAAAAACAGGCTGTGACTCCTCAACCTGAGAAGCTGCAAGTAGCTTCCATCAGCGTGTTCTAATACCCCACCATCGAACACCAAGCGTAAGGCATTTTCATAGCCGCAACAGCAGACTCAACTCAGCAAAAAGACAGCCTGTGACCCATCTAGCCAAGAAGCCTCCAGAAGCTTCCACAGCTGTAAAAACACCTCTACCCTCTAGTGCGTTTCATACGAGCATCTCTCCTAGAGCATCACAGCATCCACACTTCCTCACCGATCATCAAACTACAATTTAATTCAGCATAACAAAACATAGCTCTCTCTCTACCGGTCCAAATTTCATAATTAACAAAAGCTAAGTATTTAAATTTCGTTTTGCATTAAAATACAAAATTAATTTTGTAATTATATTATTACCTAGATTTTTTTATTTGTACATTCAAAATCGTTCAAATTTTGTTTTTTTTTTATTATTTAACCATATCTACAGTTTAGCATCAAACATTAAAGAATCCCCTCGATGCTGTGCACACCATCCTGGATGAATATACAACAAACAATATAAAAACAACACAATAAAACGAAAATACATCACATAAATTAACTACAATAAAAAAAAAAAAAACTATCTTTGGGGTAAGTGAATTTGATCTACTTATTATCTTAAATGAAATTTGAACGAACTTTTTTTTTAATATATAAACATAAAATTCTATTGAAAATTGGATACGATTTGCATTAAAAGTGCAATATATTAATATAGATTTCACTCGCAATGTGAAACGAAAATAAAAAAAAAAAACAATTCAATTAGTTTATTTTCATCATAAACATAAATGATTAGAAAGAAGGATAAGATTTCAGTCCTAAAGTCCTATTAAGAAATTGCTACTATCTTTTTTCCTGTTTTCTTATATAAAAAAAAATAATTAAAAAGAAAAAAAAATCATTTTAAATATTTAATTTTGGATTTCTATATATGTAGGCAAATATTTTTGAACCTTCAGTTTTAAATTAACATTCATTATACTGATCAGTCAAAAAAAATCTTAATTTTCATAGCATATGTATGTACCTAGAATATAGAGAGCGAGAAAAACAAAACTCTTCTAGTTGATCTCTTATTTTTAGTGATCGAAGAGAGAAAGAGAGAGAAAAAAAAAACACTTATTTTGAGTTCTTTTTTTTATATTATGTTCAATTTCTAATAACCTTTTGTTACATAGCTATATCTATACATATTTGTTTTGAATAAAATATTTGAATTTATATTTTTCATGTTGAAAACATAATACATATTTTGATTTTATTTTCATTATTTTATTTACTTTTGGGTTTTGGTTTTTTTTATGTCCGCAGCATTCAATAGGGATTACTTTTGAATATTAAAATACGAATTGTTGATTCTTTTTTTCTTATGATTTTTGAAATTCTTCTTTTAAGAGAATGAGCTAAGACCATGGCTATGGTTTAAGTACCTTTTTAATAGGTGGATGTGGCTTCGCCAGGAATAGCCGAAGATAGAAACGGCGAAGGCGAAATAAAAGATGAAAGTTTAAACTAACTTAGTTTAGCTTTCATATTACTGAAGGGGTTACCATACACATAGAGGACATGGTAACCAGGTTGTGCCACGTAGTATAACCATAGGTTGTATTGTGTGGTACATGGGGTGGGTAAATCCTCAGAGGGCTTTATATCATCTTAGCTCTCCTCACTTCTCTAGGTTTATGATTCCTTCCTGTAGATGGGACAAACAGGCCTCGCCTACTCTTTTACGTATATTTACTGACGGCATGAAAATACGTAACGGCCGTTCAGGTTCTCTAACAGCAAGAACCCCCCCTCCGACGAGCTAACCTTGGCTATGCAAGCATGCCGCGCGGTTAGAGCCTGGACAAGCCACCCACTTTTGTTGCCATGACGTTTCAGGATACCTGTAAGTTCTGGAGCGTTGTGGTAACATTAAGAGTGGGTGGTTATCTCAACTAAGATCTTGAGCGTACGTTACAGGTGGCGCCCAACGTGGGGCCAGATTTTGTCCTTGTTGTGCAACTCAAAATTCGCGCTAGTATCCTTTAATTTTTTTATTTCGGTTTCAGATGAAAAGGACTTTGTTTTGGTTGATATAGTTTTTTTTTCTTCATCATAATTTTGCATTAATTATTTAACATTGAAATTTGGAGAACATGTCCAGTAATTGGGTGTTATCCTCAATTAGCCTGTTGCGTGTATCCCAAATATCCTTTTTCCGTTTTTTTTTCTCAAATAGTTTAATTTTTTTTCTGTTTAATTTCTCAGATTTAAAATGGACTTGATATCCAGTAAATGGGTGAGATCCTCATTTAGTCTGTTGTGTCAATCCTTTCTTTTCTGCAGATTATTTTTTTTTTCCATTTGGAAGTTTACTTCAAAGAACTTTCGGTCACCTTAACCAGTTGAGTCTATCCAACTACATTTTGTTCTTTGATAGGAAACTTCCTAATATGAAGATTCTTTCATTTCATAAATTTTACTCTCATATCTTCTAGCTTCGACAAAATTTTCTTTTGACCGATAGCATGGCTAAGGGTCTGTCTAGTTTGTTGCGAAAAAAAAGTTTTGTACGTTTTATTAAATTCCAATAGATACATATACTTTATCAACCTCAACAATTTTCGATTTGTTTGAATACCTTTTTAGAAAAATTCTTGGTTAGGAAGGATCAAATTTAACTTAGTGAGTGAGTATTTAGTCGTCTTCGTCGTTGTCTTGCGTGTATTCTGTAAGCAGAGTCACATCCACCTAAATCATGAATGAGTGAAAACAAAACAAAAATTAATTACTCTTATCTGCTTTTCGTAGCTGATAATATTCTCTTTTTGTCGAAAAATTATAGTTTATCTAAGTTTTCTTTCTTTTGGTTAATTTCTATTTCAAGGTTTCAGATTTTTTTTTCAAGATTTTAGTTTTCACTTTATTTCGTTTTTTTTTTAGATTATGGTCTTTTGATCAATTGTGTCTTGTTGACTTTTGATTCATTTTTCTTTTGATAAAGTTTTTATTTGATTTTTTTTTAAATCATTTTTCAATTATTTAGGATTGTTTTCTTCGGATTTTTGTATTTGAGTAAAACTTTTATTAGTTTTGTTTAAGTTTTTCCAAAATTGGGTTTTAATATTGTTTACTTAGCTGTTGAGTTTAAGCTAAGTTAAACCATATAATTTTCCTCTGAATTTGGTTTCGATTATTCTTTGGTTTTGCTTTTTCTCTTTGAGACAAACTTTCAATTTTTTTTTTTGATTTTATTTTTCTTTTCAAGTTTTTTTCTTTATTTGGATTAAGAATAATTTTTATAGTCGTTGGTTAGGTCAGTATAAGTTTGGTTTAACTATTTTTCTTTTTTTTTGACTTCAATCTTTTTACAATAAGTTTAAATCAACTTCAATTATACTACATTCCTTTATAAAAAAAAAAAACAATTTCAGTTTTTAAGTTTAGTTTTTGAGTTTATCTTAACAATGTCTAATCCGAAGCGTGATCTTGCGCCACGAAAGGGAACCTTTTATGGTAAAAATAGGACCAACCGAACAGATCCACCCTTAAATGTTCCAAATCAAGATCAAGCGTCGAATGCTTCAAGTGGTTTAATTGCAACCGGTTCTAACGCTGGCACTAGTGCCATACCCATTGCAAATCCAGTAGCTTCTGGAATAAGGGTTTCAAGTGTAACTGGTGCTACTTCCAAAGTACCTAAGGACACTCAAAAACAGAATCTCGATCCTAACCAAACTTCAAGACAGAAGGAAGCAGAAATCCAAGCTTCTGAAGTTGAATTCTCTAGATATGTCCAAGGAATTGTTTCCGCAACTGTAGGTTTAGGAAGAGCTGATGACATGAAAGTGTTACAGAGGGAGATGGAAAGGAATACAGCAATGATGAGACAGGAACTCATTTCTACTATTCGACAAGAACTTTTGGCTGCAAAGCCTGCTACAGTAACTACCCCTAACGAGTATGAGCTCCGTAGGCGTCCTGAAGCTCAACCTGAATCTCAACCTATTCCTCCACCTCGTCCTCAACCACAAACAACCTCCTCTTCCTATGGTCCTCAGCAAAGAACACCAAATTTTGGTAACATCACAGCCGACGATTTCCTGGCACAGCTTAATAACATACATATTAGCGATCCTTCGATAGCTTCAAGACCTCCTCCATCTCAGGTTAATGCTTCTTCTCATGGTAGTTCTTGCGCAGCAGGTCTTAGAGCACATAGTTTCCATAAGTGGGGACTTAAATTTGATAACTCAAACATGACAGTCGATGAGTTTATATTCAGGCTAGAGCGGTTAAAAGAGTGTTATGGTGTAACCTGGCAGGAAATTGTTTCTCATTTCCACCAATTCGTCAGTGGTCAAGCTGAAACCTGGTTCTGGGTTTACATGAAAACGCACCCCTTAGCTGACTGGTTTACGTTGCGTATAGCACTGGTTGAACAGTTTCGATCCCTTGAAACTGATTCTGAACTTTTAAGAAGAATGTGTGATCGTCGACAAGGGCCAAATGAAAAGTTCGATGACTTTTACATGGATCTCCAGCAGCTAAATACTAGGCTTCGTACACCCAAGCCAGATTTCGAACTCATTAGCTTGATTAAGCAAAATGTCCGCAGACGGATGGGTGAGTTGGTCATAACTTTTCAGACTTCGAGTCTGCAAGAACTGGTCTACGCATGTAGAAAAATTGAGAAATATATTTATGACCAGGATAACCAGAGAAGTAAGGGTCAATTAGTTCCTCAATTTCGCAAATATGTGCATGAAGTCGACTATGAGAATGTGCAACCTCTAGAATCTAATGACTGTGTTGAAGCTGTCCAATTAAAAAGAGATACAAGTTCTTACACATGTTGGAACTGTAAGGCTCTTGGTCACAGCTACATTGAATGCCCTGTTCCGCAAAGGTCACTCTTTTGCTTTAAGTGTGGTAAAGAGGATACCACGTCCCCAAAATGTCCGAACCCGAAATGTCCGGGAAACTTCAAAAAGAGCAATCTGCCTCCCGGAACATTTTGCTCTCAGAACAAAAATCGGGATTCCAAACAATAAAGCAACCAGATATATTGTAACGTACGCTCAAGATCTTAGTTGAGATAACCACCCACTCTTAATGTTACCACAACGCTCCAGAACTTACAGGTATCCTGAAACGTCATGGCAACAAAAGTGGGTGGCTTGTCCAGGCTCTAACCGCGCGGCATGCTTGCATAGCCAAGGTTAGCTCGTCGGAGGGGGGGTTCTTGCTGTTAGAGAACCTGAACGGCCGTTACGTATTTTCATGCCGTCAGTAAATATACGTAAAAGAGTAGGCGAGGCCTGTTTGTCCCATCTACAGGAAGGAATCATAAACCTAGAGAAGTGAGGAGAGCTAAGATGATATAAAGCCCTCTGAGGATTTACCCACCCCATGTACCACACAATACAACCTATGGTTATACTACGTGGCACAACCTGGTTACCATGTCCTCTATGTGTATGGTAACCCCTTCAGTTATATGAAAGCTAAACTAAGTTAGTTTAAACTTTCATCTTTTATTTCGCCTTCGCCGTCTCTATCTTCGGCTATTCCTGGCGAAGCCACATCCACCTATTTAAAAGGTACTTAAACCATAGCCATGGTCTTAGCTCATTCTCTTAAAAGAAGAATTTCAAAAATCATAAGAAAAAAGAATCAACAATTCGTATTTTAATATTCAAAAGTAATCCCTATTGAATGCTGCGGACATAAAAAAACCAAAACCCAAAAGTAAATAAAATAATGAAAATAAAATCAAAATATGTATTATGTTTTCAACATGAAAAATATAAATTCAAATATTTTATTCAAAACAAATATGTATAGATATAGCTATGTAACAAAAGGTTATTAGAAATTGAACATAATATAAAAAAAGAACTCAAAATAAGTGTTTTTTTTTCTCTCTCTTTCTCTCTTCGATCACTAAAAATAAGAGATCAACTAGAAGAGTTTTATTTTTCTCGCTCTCTATATTCTAGGTACATACATATGCTATGAAAATTAAGATTTTTTTTGACTGATCAGTATAATGAATGTTAATTTAAAACTGAAGGTTCAAAAATATTTGCCTACATATATAGAAATATAAATATCCAAAATTAAATATTTAAAATGATTTTTTTTTTCTTTTTAATTATTTTTTTTTATATAAGAAAACAGGAAAAAAGATAGTAGCAATTTCTTAATAGGACTTTAGAACTGAAATCTTATCCTTCTTTCTAATCATTTATGTTTATGATGAAAAAAAAACTATATTAAATTTTTTTTTTTATTTTCGTTTCACATTGCGAGTGAAATCTATATTAATATATTGCACTTTTAATGCAAATCGTATCCAATTTTCAATAGAATTTTATGTTTATATATAAAAAAAAAGTTCGTTCAAATTTCATTTAAGATAATAAGTAGATCAAATTCACTTACCCCAAAGATAGTTTTTTTTTTTATTGTAGTTAATTTATGTGATGTATTTTCGTTTTATTGTGTTGTTTTTATATTGTTTGTTGTATATTCATCCAGGATGGTGTGCACAGCATCGAGGGGATTCTTTAATGTTTGATGCTAAACTGTAGATATGGTTAAATAAAAAAAAAACAAAATTTGAACGATTTTGAATGTACAAAAATAAAAAAATCTAGGTAATAATATAATTACAAAATTAATTTTGTATTTTAATGCAAAACGAAATTTAAATACTTAGCTTTTGTTAATTATGAAATTTGGACCGGTAGAGAGAGCTATGTTTTGTTATGCTGAATTAAATTGTAGTTTTATGATCGGTGAGGAAGTGTGGATGCTGTGATGCTCTAGGAGAGATGCTCGTATGAAACGCACTAGAGGGTAGAGGTGTTTTTACAGCTTGTGGAAGCTTCTGGAGGCTTCTTGGCTAGATGAGTCACAGGCTGTCTTTTTGCTGAGTTGAGTCTGCTGTTGCGGCTATGAAAACGCGTTACGCTTGGTGTTCGAAGGTGGGGTATTAGAACACGCTGATGGAAGCTACTTGCAGCTTCTCAGGTTGAGGAGTCACAGCCTGTTTTTTTGCAAAGACGGATTCGCTGCTGGGTATATGTGTGAATGCTGGTGGATGTTTGGTGGTTTATGTTGGATTTTTTTTTTCCAAGCTGGCGTGATTGGTTTTTTTTTTCTGTTGTTTGATGGCTAGGAGGGCGACTAGCTCGTGGTGTTTTGTGCCCAATTTTGTTCTATCAGTGATGCTTTTTTCTTTCTAAAAGGTGATGATTGTGTGGACGTGGTTGGATTAATCCAAGGTTTTGGATCTTGTTAATGCCAAGACAAAAATTGAGCCCCTCAGCGTTATAGCTTCCGCGTGGGCTTCTAGGGCTTTTCAGCACTCGGGACTAGAAAAAGCACTTTATTCAACACGATGCGCAAAAGATGTTTTAAACAGAAGAAAAAACGCAGCACTCACCTTATTATTTCCTTTTTTTTTGCTTGTTAATTTTTGGTGTTTAGACGTTTTGTTTTAACTTTAATTAAACGTTTTTTAATTTAGGGTAGGTATTTTAATTTCAATATAACTTATTTTTAATTTGAAACACAGGAAAACTTAGTTTTAATTCGCCTAGGGGCTCACTTTGTCACACAAGATTTTTACTTTATCCAGCACAAATTATCAAAAGAAGGAAATATTGTTTTGCAGGGGTATTTATAGCCCCAGGAGCCAAGCCTAGATCACACACATACATTCACAGGTGGACTATCATGGAATCTGATTTGAGCTTCCGTTTCGGCTCTATCTGGGCAAATTTTGACCAAAAAAATTCTGAATTAAGCCTAAAAATCAAATTTGAATTTTTGAAAAATAAGTGTGTTGAATTCAAAATTTTCTGGTCAAAATCCTCCAAGATGAATACCTCGAAAATTGTCCATATCGATCTTTTAATATGTATTGGTTGGAGTTTTCTAAACACCAAAGCAAACAGCATCGACTCTCGAAAATTGGCAACAGCTGTGTCCTTGAACCATATAATACGCATATACATACCAACGTATGTTTGCCTTTTTTTCTTTTCTTTTTCGATTGTCCATCATCGCTACTCGACTAAATCTTGTTAAGATGTTACGTGGTGCGATGGGTAAGTACACCGGGTCGATCCCTACGGGTACCATGGTTCGAGTCCCATCGTCGTCGTTTCTTTTTTTCTCTGTGCTTATTTTTTTTCTTATACATGTTTTTTTTTTATTTTCACAAAAATTTCTTCAAAATCTGTATGCATTTTTTTTCTCTTTTTTTTATTAATAATTGTTGAATTTATAGAATTTATAGCTTGTGCCTACTTTCATGTCGCATATAGTAAAAGTCCTGATAAATGCCATTAGGAGCATATCCTCATCCTTCATTTTTCTTCCAGCTTCCGTTTAACCCAAACATATGCAATATTTTTCTCCCTCTCCCTTTTATTCACCATCTGTTTAAATCTTTTTATAATAAAGCTCAAGAGCATTACACCACAGCCTCTAAAACTTCCAGCATTAGAATCGTGATTTATTATATGAGTCAATATTAGAGCAAAATCAAAAGATCATAAGTCCAGCGATGTTATATCGATAGATTCACTTATTTTTCGTATTGAGTATAATTTGATTAGATTGAAGAGGGAAACCAAAGAGAGCCTTTATACCTACATAACCAAAGCTAAGCAAGTATGAAAACTTACTTTTAAGAAAATTTACTAACAACAAAAATTTTTGATTAAAGAGAACATAAAAAAAAACATCTGCTTCATAAAGAGAACTTTTAAATGAAGAAAAAAAAATAACTTGCATGCATTCTGGATTATTAAGAAAAAAATTGAAGAAGATAAAATATGTACACTGTGGTCTACAAGAGAGGTTTCCCACAAAATTTTTCATTTTGTAGGCTATTAGCCATACAAAATAAAAAAAAGAAACCTGAAAGTTCGTATAAGGAACCCACGCCTGAGAAAATTTGGTCTCGTGTTCAGGCTGGCTAGTCACAAACACTATTATAAGGGGGTTACTTTTTCAGGTCCTTTGAGTGAAATACACCAATGATCTGACCTTTTTCATTCTCTAGCTCATAGAGGTGGTTTCCTACAGTTCTAATAATTTTGGCTTTAAGAAACTTAGGGCATAACTTCGCATTCCTTTTCTTTGATGCATCACTCAGTATAAAATTTCTTTTGAAGACTACATCTCCTACTTTGAAATTTACTGCTTTACTCCGAGTGTTATACCTATGCTCATATTGGTTGTGGGCTTTATCGAGAGCTTCTTTAATTTTGGTATGAATAATGTTAAGTTTTAAGCTTTTTGGTAAAATGTTCAACTCCGAGGTGTTTACTTTGCCAAGCTTTCGTAATAGCTTAAAATCAGACCCATGTTCAATCATTTTCTGGCCGAATAATGCTTCATATGGGGATAGTCCAATCGCTGAATGCACCGCTGTTCGTAGCGCACAGCCGATGGCTGGAAGGTGAACGTCCCAATCCCTTTGGTCTTCCTTCAAATAAGATCTTATGGCTGCCAGGATTGAGCGGTTTACCCGTTCGCTAGCATTAGCTTGGGGTGCATAAGATGCTGTTTTGATATGCTGGACTCCATTAGATGTTAAAAATTTTGTAAAAACAGAACTCGTAAATTGTTTCCCATTATCTGTCATTAAGGATTCAGGTACACCGTAAACACAAAATATTTCCTCATGTAAAAATTTAGTAGCGATTTCTGAGGTGGCATTTCGAAGAGCTTTAATCACAACAAATTTCGTTAGTTGGTCTAGAGCAATTATAATGTGGATGTTTCCTTTCTTGGAACGTGGATACGGTCCAAGAAAGTCCACAAACAAATGTTGAAAAGGATAGTCTACAACGAAAGCTTTACCCATTTGCTCACGCAAAATTTGGTTCGATGCTTTTGAAGTCTTACATGTGTCACAATCACCTATGAATACCTTAACTTGGGTTGCCATGTTTGGCCAAAAAAATCTTTGTCTAAGTCGGTAGAGAGTTTTTGCAATCCCACCATGCGAAGCTTTAGCCGGTTGATGAGCCAGAGAAATCAGTTGACTGGTGAGCACCGATGGAACCCACAACTTCCATACTAAATCGTCCTCCAGTGGATTACCTGTACAATGATTGACCTTCTTGTACACGAAACCGTCCGAGACAAGAAGGTCAGGTAGCTGATGTTTTTGCTTTTCGATGCTGTCAATGATCTTAAGGTATTCATCCGATTGAAAAGCGGAATCCGTAAGATCTATATGCAGCACATCGGAAGGGTCTTCAATAGAAATGGCATCTAGGCTGACTGCGTCTGATGTATAAACTCTAGAGAGAGCGTCAGGCACCACATGCAGCGAACCTTTGCGATGCTCGATTTCAAAATCGTACCCTTGAAGTTTAAGGCTCCACCGGGCCAATCGTCCACTGAGATTCTGCTGTCCCATCAACCATTTTAAACTTGCATGGTCAGTAATAATTTTGAATTTGTATCCCTCTACGTAGGGACGGAATTTTTCTACTCCCATTACTGCGGCTAAGCATTCCCGTTCTGTCACGCTATAGTTTCTTTGTGCGCCATTCAATTTATGGGAATAATAGTAGATCGGGCGCTCTATTCCATTTTCGTCTAATTGGCATAAGACACATCCAATGCCTGAATCAGATGCGTCACAAAGAATTATAAATGGTTTACCGAAATCGGGGTTTACTAGAACAGGTGCAGTTGTAAGCATGTCTTTGATGGTGTTAAAAGACTTTAAGGCTTCATCATTAAATTCGAATTTTACTCCTTTTTTCAAGGTGTTTGTTATAGGGGTAGCCAGAGTAGCATAATCTCGTATAAATCTCCTATACCACCCTGACATACCCAAAAACCTTCGAACTTGACGTTGACTATTCGGTACAGGAAAGTCCCTAACAGCAGCTACTTTATCCTGGTCTGTTTTCAAACAGCCGTCACTGACAACGTACCCTAAAAATTTTAGTTGCTTATAACAAAACTTTGATTTTTCTACATTAATCGTTAAACCAGCAACACATAACCTACTGGCGAGTTGCATTAAAATCTTAATGTGTTCTTCGAAAGTGCGTGAAATTACCAGAAGATCGTCTACATACGGAAACACATTTTTTTTCAGTTCTGGGGTTACCACCTTGTCCATGAGACGGCACATGCGTTGGACACCACCGCTGAGACCAGGAGGCATAACCACGAACTCTAACAGAGGTTTGCCAGGCACCGTAAAGGCAGTTTTTTCCCTTGACGATTTTTCTAGTGGGATCTGCAAGAACGCATCCTTGAGATCCACACTAGAAATAAAGACTGTATCTCCCACACGAGACAATAAGCCTTCAATAGGATGGAGCGGGTACGCATCATTTTTGGACACGGCATTCACTTTCCTGTAGTCCAAGCACAACCGGTTTCTGCCGGGTTTACGTACTAAAACTACAGGAGAGCTCCATGCACTATTACTTTCTTGAATGATGCCCATTTTCATCATGCGGTCCAGCTCATCGTACATCAACTCTTGTATCGCGGGGGATACGGGATAATGCCGCTGCTTTATGGGCTTGGCATCCCCTGTATCAATAATATGTTCCTCCAGCGTAGTCCGCCCCAAGCCATGTATGGCAAACGACGGGAACATGCTGATGGCTGCTTGAAGTTTCCTCGACTGCTCTTCTGTTAATTCATGCGCTTCGAAACAATTACCTGAAGGAAGCTTTTCTATGGGGATTTCCGAAATGATCTGAGGTGCAAGATTAAAAGCCAACCAAAAATTAATACCTAAGTATAGACTCTGTTTCAAAGATGGGACTATGAATATTTCTATTTCGTTTGTACGACCCTTATAAGAAACGGGAGTTGTAAATTTTCCTTCTACGGGTTGACTTTTTCCATCCGCAGTTTTCACGTTGGAAGAGAAATTTTTACAGGAAATACCCCATTTCCTAAGAAGCTCATGACCACCTTGTCCCAAACAACTAATGCTGGCGCCACTGTCGAGTAGCCCCAACATTGTATCTCCACATATGTTTACCTCAGCATAAGGACGAGGATCTTCGGGTGAGCACAGAGTGGTAGCTTCTATTGATTTTTGGTTGGACTTTTTTGATTTTATCTTCTCGCGAATTCTTAAAATACGTTTGGACACCTGTTGAGTTTTTGGTCCGAAAATTCTTTCTCTAGCTGCGTGATATGCTATAAGGCGCTCATGTAAGGATTTTCTTGGTGCACATTTTAACTTTTCTGTTTGTTTAGGAAGCTTTGAATTGTTAGGAGTTATTTCTACTTGTCTTTTCAAAACCTGTATACGTAAAGCCTGCTCTTTATTTGGCTGTAAACAAGGATTTTGAAGTATGTTTTGGGTTTCATTAGATATTGTGGGAAACCTCTCTTGTAGACCACAGTGTACATATTTTATCTTCTTCAATTTTTTTCTTAATAATCCAGAATGCATGCAAGTTATTTTTTTTTCTTCATTTAAAGTTCTCTTTATGAAGCAGATGTTTTTTTTTTATGTTCTCTTTAATCAAAAATTTTTGTTGTTAGAAAATTTTCTTAAAAGTAAGTTTTCATACTTGCTTAGCTTTGGTTATGTAGGTATAAAGGCTCTCTTTGGTTTCCCTCTTCAATCTAATCAAATTATACTCAATACGAAAAATAAGTGAATCTATCGATATAACATCGCTGGACTTATGATCTTTTGATTTTGCTCTAATATTGACTCATATAATAAATCACGATTCTAATGCTGGAAGTTTTAGAGGCTGTGGTGTAATGCTCTTGAGCTTTATTATAAAAAGATTTAAACAGATGGTGAATAAAAGGGAGAGGGAGAAAAATGTTGCATATGTTTGGGTTAAACGGAAGCTGGAAGAAAAATGAAGGATGAGGATATGCTCCTAATGGCATTTATCAGGACTTTTACTATATGCGACATGAAAGTAGGCACAAGCTATAAATTCTATAAATTCAACAATTATTAATAAAAAAAAGAGAAAAAAAATGCATACAGATTTTGAAGAAATTTTTGTGAAAATAAAAAAAAAACATGTATAAGAAAAAAAATAAGCACAGAGAAAAAAAGAAACGACGACGATGGGACTCGAACCATGGTACCCGTAGGGATCGACCCGGTGTACTTACCCATCGCACCACGTAACATCTTAACAAGATTTAGTCGAGTAGCGATGATGGACAATCGAAAAAGAAAAGAAAAAAAGGCAAACATACGTTGGTATGTATATGCGTATTATATGGTTCAAGGACACAGCTGTTGCCAATTTTCGAGAGTCGATGCTGTTTGCTTTGGTGTTTAGAAAACTCCAACCAATACATATTAAAAGATCGATATGGACAATTTTCGAGGTATTCATCTTGGAGGATTTTGACCAGAAAATTTTGAATTCAACACACTTATTTTTCAAAAATTCAAATTTGATTTTTAGGCTTAATTCAGAATTTTTTTGGTCAAAATTTGCCCAGATAGAGCCGAAACGGAAGCTCAAATCAGATTCCATGATAGTCCACCTGTGAATGTATGTGTGTGATCTAGGCTTGGCTCCTGGGGCTATAAATACCCCTGCAAAACAATATTTCCTTCTTTTGATAATTTGTGCTGGATAAAGTAAAAATCTTGTGTGACAAAGTGAGCCCCTAGGCGAATTAAAACTAAGTTTTCCTGTGTTTCAAATTAAAAATAAGTTATATTGAAATTAAAATACCTACCCTAAATTAAAAAACGTTTAATTAAAGTTAAAACAAAACGTCTAAACACCAAAAATTAACAAGCAAAAAAAAAGGAAATAATAAGGTGAGTGCTGCGTTTTTTCTTCTGTTTAAAACATCTTTTGCGCATCGTGTTGAATAAAGTGCTTTTTCTAGTCCCGAGTGCTGAAAAGCCCTAGAAGCCCACGCGGAAGCTATAACGCTGAGGGGCTCAATTTTGTCTTGGCATTAACAAGATCCAAAACCTTGGATTAATCCAACCACGTCCACACAATCATCACCTTTTAGAAAGAAAAAAGCATCACTGATAGAACAAAATTGGGCACAAAACACCACGAGCTAGTCGCCCTCCTAGCCATCAAACAACAGAAAAAAAAAACCAATCACGCCAGCTTGGAAAAAAAAATCCAACATAAACCACCAAACATCCACCAGCATTCACACATATACCCAGCAGCGAATCCGTCTTTGCAAAAAAACAGGCTGTGACTCCTCAACCTGAGAAGCTGCAAGTAGCTTCCATCAGCGTGTTCTAATACCCCACCTTCGAACACCAAGCGTAACGCGTTTTCATAGCCGCAACAGCAGACTCAACTCAGCAAAAAGACAGCCTGTGACTCATCTAGCCAAGAAGCCTCCAGAAGCTTCCACAAGCTGTAAAAACACCTCTACCCTCTAGTGCGTTTCATACGAGCATCTCTCCTAGAGCATCACAGCATCCACACTTCCTCACCGATCATAAAACTACAATTTAATTCAGCATAACAAAACATAGCTCTCTCTACCGGTCCAAATTTCATAATTAACAAAAGCTAAGTATTTAAATTTCGTTTTGCATTAAAATACAAAATTAATTTTGTAATTATATTATTACCTAGATTTTTTTATTTTTGTACATTCAAAATCGTTCAAATTTTGTTTTTTTTTTATTTAACCATATCTACAGTTTAGCATCAAACATTAAAGAATCCCCTCGATGCTGTGCACACCATCCTGGATGAATATACAACAAACAATATAAAAACAACACAATAAAACGAAAATACATCACATAAATTAACTACAATAAAAAAAAAACTATCTTTGGGGTAAGTGAATTTGATCTACTTATTATCTTAAATGAAATTTGAACGAACTTTTTTTTTATATATAAACATAAAATTCTATTGAAAATTGGATACGATTTGCATTAAAAGTGCAATATATTAATATAGATTTCACTCGCAATGTGAAACGAAAATAAAAAAAAAAATTTAATATAGTTTTTTTTTCATCATAAACATAAATGATTAGAAAGAAGGATAAGATTTCAGTTCTAAAGTCCTATTAAGAAATTGCTACTATCTTTTTTCCTGTTTTCTTATATAAAAAAAAATAATTAAAAAGAAAAAAAAAATCATTTTAAATATTTAATTTTGGATATTTATATTTCTATATATGTAGGCAAATATTTTTGAACCTTCAGTTTTAAATTAACATTCATTATACTGATCAGTCAAAAAAAATCTTAATTTTCATAGCATATGTATGTACCTAGAATATAGAGAGCGAGAAAAATAAAACTCTTCTAGTTGATCTCTTATTTTTAGTGATCGAAGAGAGAAAGAGAGAGAAAAAAAAACACTTATTTTGAGTTCTTTTTTTATATTATGTTCAATTTCTAATAACCTTTTGTTACATAGCTATATCTATACATATTTGTTTTGAATAAAATATTTGAATTTATATTTTTCATGTTGAAAACATAATACATATTTTGATTTTATTTTCATTATTTTATTTACTTTTGGGTTTTGGTTTTTTTATGTCCGCAGCATTCAATAGGGATTACTTTTGAATATTAAAATACGAATTGTTGATTCTTTTTTCTTATGATTTTTGAAATTCTTCTTTTAAGAGAATGAGCTAAGACCATGGCTATGGTTTAAGTACCTTTTAAATAGGTGGATGTGGCTTCGCCAGGAATAGCCGAAGATAGAGACGGCGAAGGCGAAATAAAAGATGAAAGTTTAAACTAACTTAGTTTAGCTTTCATATAACTGAAGGGGTTACCATACACATAGAGGACATGGTAACCAGGTTGTGCCACGTAGTATAACTATAGGTTGTATTATGTGGTACATGGGGTGGGTAAATCCTCAGAGGGCTTTATATCATCTTAGCTCTCCTCACTTCTCTAGGTTTATGATTCCTTCCTGTAGATGGGACAAACAGGCCTCGCCTACTCTTTTACGTATATTTACTGACGGCATGAAAATACGTAACGGCCGTTCAGGTTCTCTAACAGCAAGAACCCCCCCTCCGACGAGCTAACCTTGGCTATGCAAGCATGCCGCGCGGTTAGAGCCTGGACAAGCCACCCACTTTTGTTGCCATGACGTTTCAGGATACCTGTAAGTTCTGGAGCGTTGTGGTAACATTAAGAGTGGGTGGTTATCTCAACTAAGATCTTGAGCGTACGTTACAATATATCTGGTTGCTTTATTGTTTGGAATCCCGATTTTTGTTCTGAGAGCAAAATGTTCCGGGAGGCAGATTGCTCTTTTTGAAGTTTCCCGGACATTTCGGGTTCGGACATTTTGGGGACGTGGTATCCTCTTTACCACACTTAAAGCAAAAGAGTGACCTTTGCGGAACAGGGCATTCAATGTAGCTGTGACCAAGAGCCTTACAGTTCCAACATGTGTAAGAACTTGTATCTCTTTTTAATTGGACAGCTTCAACACAGTCATTAGATTCTAGAGGTTGCACATTCTCATAGTCGACTTCATGCACATATTTGCGAAATTGAGGAACTAATTGACCCTTACTTCTCTGGTTATCCTGGTCATAAATATATTTCTCAATTTTTCTACATGCGTAGACCAGTTCTTGCAGACTCGAAGTCTGAAAAGTTATGACCAACTCACCCATCCGTCTGCGGACATTTTGCTTAATCAAGCTAATGAGTTCGAAATCTGGCTTGGGTGTACGAAGCCTAGTATTTAGCTGCTGGAGATCCATGTAAAAGTCATCGAACTTTTCATTTGGCCCTTGTCGACGATCACACATTCTTCTTAAAAGTTCAGAATCAGTTTCAAGGGATCGAAACTGTTCAACCAGTGCTATACGCAACGTAAACCAGTCAGCTAAGGGGTGCGTTTTCATGTAAACCCAGAACCAGGTTTCAGCTTGACCACTGACGAATTGGTGGAAATGAGAAACAATTTCCTGCCAGGTTACACCATAACACTCTTTTAACCGCTCTAGCCTGAATATAAACTCATCGACTGTCATGTTTGAGTTATCAAATTTAAGTCCCCACTTATGGAAACTATGTGCTCTAAGACCTGCTGCGCAAGAACTACCATGAGAAGAAGCATTAACCTGAGATGGAGGAGGTCTTGAAGCTATCGAAGGATCGCTAATATGTATGTTATTAAGCTGTGCCAGGAAATCGTCGGCTGTGATGTTACCAAAATTTGGTGTTCTTTGCTGAGGACCATAGGAAGAGGAGGTTGTTTGTGGTTGAGGACGAGGTGGAGGAATAGGTTGAGATTCAGGTTGAGCTTCAGGACGCCTACGGAGCTCATACTCGTTAGGGGTAGTTACTGTAGCAGGCTTTGCAGCCAAAAGTTCTTGTCGAATAGTAGAAATGAGTTCCTGTCTCATCATTGCTGTATTCCTTTCCATCTCCCTCTGTAACACTTTCATGTCATCAGCTCTTCCTAAACCTACAGTTGCGGAAACAATTCCTTGGACATATCTAGAGAATTCAACTTCAGAAGCTTGGATTTCTGCTTCCTTCTGTCTTGAAGTTTGGTTAGGATCGAGATTCTGTTTTTGAGTGTCCTTAGGTACTTTGGAAGTAGCACCAGTTACACTTGAAACCCTTATTCCAGAAGCTACTGGATTTGCAATGGGTATGGCACTAGTGCCAGCGTTAGAACCGGTTGCAATTAAACCACTTGAAGCATTCGACGCTTGATCTTGATTTGGAACATTTAAGGGTGGATCTGTTCGGTTGGTCCTATTTTTACCATAAAAGGTTCCCTTTCGTGGCGCAAGATCACGCTTCGGATTAGACATTGTTAAGATAAACTCAAAAACTAAACTTAAAAACTGAAATTGTTTTTTTTTTTATAAAGGAATGTAGTATAATTGAAGTTGATTTAAACTTATTGTAAAAAGATTGAAGTCAAAAAAAAAGAAAAATAGTTAAACCAAACTTATACTGACCTAACCAACGACTATAAAAATTATTCTTAATCCAAATAAAGAAAAAAACTTGAAAAGAAAAATAAAATCAAAAAAAAAAATTGAAAGTTTGTCTCAAAGAGAAAAAGCAAAACCAAAGAATAATCGAAACCAAATTCAGAGGAAAATTATATGGTTTAACTTAGCTTAAACTCAACAGCTAAGTAAACAATATTAAAACCCAATTTTGGAAAAACTTAAACAAAACTAATAAAAGTTTTACTCAAATACAAAAATCCGAAGAAAACAATCCTAAATAATTGAAAAATGATTTAAAAAAAAATCAAATAAAAACTTTATCAAAAGAAAAATGAATCAAAAGTCAACAAGACACAATTGATCAAAAGACCATAATCTAAAAAAAAAACGAAATAAAGTGAAAACTAAAATCTTGAAAAAAAAATCTGAAACCTTGAAATAGAAATTAACCAAAAGAAAGAAAACTTAGATAAACTATAATTTTTCGACAAAAAGAGAATATTATCAGCTACGAAAAGCAGATAAGAGTAATTAATTTTTGTTTTGTTTTCACTCATTCATGATTTAGGTGGATGTGACTCTGCTTACAGAATACACGCAAGACAACGACGAAGACGACTAAATACTCACTCACTAAGTTAAATTTGATCCTTCCTAACCAAGAATTTTTCTAAAAAGGTATTCAAACAAATCGAAAATTGTTGAGGTTGATAAAGTATATGTATCTATTGGAATTTAATAAAACGTACAAAACTTTTTTTTCGCAACAAACTAGACAGACCCTTAGCCATGCTATCGGTCAAAAGAAAATTTTGTCGAAGCTAGAAGATATGAGAGTAAAATTTATGAAATGAAAGAATCTTCATATTAGGAAGTTTCCTATCAAAGAACAAAATGTAGTTGGATAGACTCAACTGGTTAAGGTGACCGAAAGTTCTTTGAAGTAAACTTCCAAATGGAAAAAAAAAATAATCTGCAGAAAAGAAAGGATTGACACAACAGACTAAATGAGGATCTCACCCATTTACTGGATATCAAGTCCATTTTAAATCTGAGAAATTAAACAGAAAAAAAATTAAACTATTTGAGAAAAAAAAACGGAAAAAGGATATTTGGGATACACGCAACAGGCTAATTGAGGATAACACCCAATTACTGGACATGTTCTCCAAATTTCAATGTTAAATAATTAATGCAAAATTATGATGAAGAAAAAAAAACTATATCAACCAAAACAAAGTCCTTTTCATCTGAAACCGAAATAAAAAAATTAAAGGATACTAGCGCGAATTTTGAGTTGCACAACAAGGACAAAATCTGGCCCCACGTTGGGCGCCACCTGTAACGTACGCTCAAGATCTTAGTTGAGATAACCACCCACTCTTAATGTTACCACAACGCTCCAGAACTTACAGGTATCCTGAAACGTCATGGCAACAAAAGTGGGTGGCTTGTCCAGGCTCTAACCGCGCGGCATGCTTGCATAGCCAAGGTTAGCTCGTCGGAGGGGGGGTTCTTGCTGTTAGAGAACCTGAACGGCCGTTACGTATTTTCATGCCGTCAGTAAATATACGTAAAAGAGTAGGCGAGGCCTGTTTGTCCCATCTACAGGAAGGAATCATAAACCTAGAGAAGTGAGGAGAGCTAAGATGATATAAAGCCCTCTGAGGATTTACCCACCCCATGTACCACACAATACAACCTATGGTTATACTACGTGGCACAACCTGGTTACCATGTCCTCTATGTGTATGGTAACCCCTTCAGTTATATGAAAGCTAAACTAAGTTAGTTTAAACTTTCATCTTTTATTTCGCCTTCGCCGTCTCTATCTTCGGCTATTCCTGGCGAAGCCACATCCACCTATTTAAAAGGTACTTAAACCATAGCCATGGTCTTAGCTCATTCTCTTAAAAGAAGAATTTCAAAAATCATAAGAAAAAAGAATCAACAATTCGTATTTTAATATTCAAAAGTAATCCCTATTGAATGCTGCGGACATAAAAAAACCAAAACCCAAAAGTAAATAAAATAATGAAAATAAAATCAAAATATGTATTATGTTTTCAACATGAAAAATATAAATTCAAATATTTTATTCAAAACAAATATGTATAGATATAGCTATGTAACAAAAGGTTATTAGAAATTGAACATAATATAAAAAAAGAACTCAAAATAAGTGTTTTTTTTTCTCTCTCTTTCTCTCTTCGATCACTAAAAATAAGAGATCAACTAGAAGAGTTTTATTTTTCTCGCTCTCTATATTCTAGGTACATACATATGCTATGAAAATTAAGATTTTTTTTGACTGATCAGTATAATGAATGTTAATTTAAAACTGAAGGTTCAAAAATATTTGCCTACATATATAGAAATATAAATATCCAAAATTAAATATTTAAAATGATTTTTTTTTTCTTTTTAATTATTTTTTTTTTATATAAGAAAACAGGAAAAAAGATAGTAGCAATTTCTTAATAGGACTTTAGAACTGAAATCTTATCCTTCTTTCTAATCATTTATGTTTATGATGAAAATAAACTATATTGAATTGTTTTTTTTTTTTTATTTTCGTTTCACATTGCGAGTGAAATCTATATTAATATATTGCACTTTTAATGCAAATCGTATCCAATTTTCAATAGAATTTTATGTTTATATATAAAAAAAAAGTTCGTTCAAATTTCATTTAAGATAATAAGTAGATCAAATTCACTTACCCCAAAGATAGTTTTTTTTTTTTATTGTAGTTAATTTATGTGATGTATTTTCGTTTTATTGTGTTGTTTTTATATTGTTTGTTGTATATTCATCCAGGATGGTGTGCACAGCATCGAGGGGATTCTTTAATGTTTGATGCTAAACTGTAGATATGGTTAAATAAAAAAAAAACAAAATTTGAACGATTTTGAATGTACAAAAATAAAAAAATCTAGGTAATAATATAATTACAAAATTAATTTTGTATTTTAATGCAAAACGAAATTTAAATACTTAGCTTTTGTTAATTATGAAATTTGGACCGGTAGAGAGAGCTATGTTTTGTTATGCTGAATTAAATTGTAGTTTTATGATCGGTGAGGAAGTGTGGATGCTGTGATGCTCTAGGAGAGATGCTCGTATGAAACGCACTAGAGGGTAGAGGTGTTTTTACAGCTTGTGGAAGCTTCTGGAGGCTTCTTGGCTAGATGAGTCACAGGCTGTCTTTTTGCTGAGTTGAGTCTGCTGTTGCGGCTATGAAAACGCGTTACGCTTGGTGTTCGAAGGTGGGGTATTAGAACACGCTGATGGAAGCTACTTGCAGCTTCTCAGGTTGAGGAGTCACAGCCTGTTTTTTTGCAAAGACGGATTCGCTGCTGGGTATATGTGTGAATGCTGGTGGATGTTTGGTGGTTTATGTTGGATTTTTTTTTTCCAAGCTGGCGTGATTGGTTTTTTTTTTCTGTTGTTTGATGGCTAGGAGGGCGACTAGCTCGTGGTGTTTTGTGCCCAATTTTGTTCTATCAGTGATGCTTTTTTCTTTCTAAAAGGTGATGATTGTGTGGACGTGGTTGGATTAATCCAAGGTTTTGGATCTTGTTAATGCCAAGACAAAAATTGAGCCCCTCAGCGTTATAGCTTCCGCGTGGGCTTCTAGGGCTTTTCAGCACTCGGGACTAGAAAAAGCACTTTATTCAACACGATGCGCAAAAGATGTTTTAAACAGAAGAAAAAACGCAGCACTCACCTTATTATTTCCTTTTTTTTTGCTTGTTAATTTTTGGTGTTTAGACGTTTTGTTTTAACTTTAATTAAACGTTTTTTAATTTAGGGTAGGTATTTTAATTTCAATATAACTTATTTTTAATTTGAAACACAGGAAAACTTAGTTTTAATTCGCCTAGGGGCTCACTTTGTCACACAAGATTTTTACTTTATCCAGCACAAATTATCAAAAGAAGGAAATATTGTTTTGCAGGGGTATTTATAGCCCCAGGAGCCAAGCCTAGATCACACACATACATTCACAGGTGGACTATCATGGAATCTGATTTGAGCTTCCGTTTCGGCTCTATCTGGGCAAATTTTGACCAAAAAAATTCTGAATTAAGCCTAAAAATCAAATTTGAATTTTTGAAAAATAAGTGTGTTGAATTCAAAATTTTCTGGTCAAAATCCTCCAAGATGAATACCTCGAAAATTGTCCATATCGATCTTTTAATATGTATTGGTTGGAGTTTTCTAAACACCAAAGCAAACAGCATCGACTCTCGAAAATTGGCAACAGCTGTGTCCTTGAACCATATAATACGCATATACATACCAACGTATGTTTGCCTTTTTTTCTTTTCTTTTTCGATTGTCCATCATCGCTACTCGACTAAATCTTGTTAAGATGTTACGTGGTGCGATGGGTAAGTACACCGGGTCGATCCCTACGGGTACCATGGTTCGAGTCCCATCGTCGTCGTTTCTTTTTTTCTCTGTGCTTATTTTTTTTCTTATACATGTTTTTTTTTTATTTTCACAAAAATTTCTTCAAAATCTGTATGCATTTTTTTTCTCTTTTTTTTATTAATAATTGTTGAATTTATAGAATTTATAGCTTGTGCCTACTTTCATGTCGCATATAGTAAAAGTCCTGATAAATGCCATTAGGAGCATATCCTCATCCTTCATTTTTCTTCCAGCTTCCGTTTAACCCAAACATATGCAACATTTTTCTCCCTCTCCCTTTTATTCACCATCTGTTTAAATCTTTTTATAATAAAGCTCAAGAGCATTACACCACAGCCTCTAAAACTTCCAGCATTAGAATCGTGATTTATTATATGAGTCAATATTAGAGCAAAATCAAAAGATCATAAGTCCAGCGATGTTATATCGATAGATTCACTTATTTTTCGTATTGAGTATAATTTGATTAGATTGAAGAGGGAAACCAAAGAGAGCCTTTATACCTACATAACCAAAGCTAAGCAAGTATGAAAACTTACTTTTAAGAAAATTTTCTAACAACAAAAATTTTTGATTAAAGAGAACATAAAAAAAAACATCTGCTTCATAAAGAGAACTTTAAATGAAGAAAAAAAAATAACTTGCATGCATTCTGGATTATTAAGAAAAAAATTGAAGAAGATAAAATATGTACACTGTGGTCTACAAGAGAGGTTTCCCACAATATCTAATGAAACCCAAAACATACTTCAAAATCCTTGTTTACAGCCAAATAAAGAGCAGGCTTTACGTATACAGGTTTTGAAAAGACAAGTAGAAATAACTCCTAACAATTCAAAGCTTCCTAAACAAACAGAAAAGTTAAAATGTGCACCAAGAAAATCCTTACATGAGCGCCTTATAGCATATCACGCAGCTAGAGAAAGAATTTTCGGACCAAAAACTCAACAGGTGTCCAAACGTATTTTAAGAATTCGCGAGAAGATAAAATCAAAAAAGTCCAACCAAAAATCAATAGAAGCTACCACTCTGTGCTCACCCGAAGATCCTCGTCCTTATGCTGAGGTAAACATATGTGGAGATACAATGTTGGGGCTACTCGACAGTGGCGCCAGCATTAGTTGTTTGGGACAAGGTGGTCATGAGCTTCTTAGGAAATGGGGTATTTCCTGTAAAAATTTCTCTTCCAACGTGAAAACTGCGGATGGAAAAAGTCAACCCGTAGAAGGAAAATTTACAACTCCCGTTTCTTATAAGGGTCGTACAAACGAAATAGAAATATTCATAGTCCCATCTTTGAAACAGAGTCTATACTTAGGTATTAATTTTTGGTTGGCTTTTAATCTTGCACCTCAGATCATTTCGGAAATCACCATAGAAAAGCTTCCTTCAGGTAATTGTTTCGAAGCGCATGAATTAACAGAAGAGCAGTCGAGGAAACTTCAAGCAGCCATCAGCATGTTCCCGTCGTTTGCCATACATGGCTTGGGGCGGACTACGCTGGAGGAACATATTATTGATACAGGGGATGCCAAGCCCATAAAGCAGCGGCATTATCCCGTATCCCCCGCGATACAAGAGTTGATGTACGATGAGCTGGACCGCATGATGAAAATGGGCATCATTCAAGAAAGTAATAGTGCATGGAGCTCTCCTGTAGTTTTAGTACGTAAACCCGGCAGAAACCGGTTGTGCTTGGACTACAGGAAAGTGAATGCCGTGTCCAAAAATGATGCGTACCCGCTCCATCCTATTGAAGGCTTATTGTCTCGTGTGGGAGATACAGTCTTTATTTCTAGTGTGGATCTCAAGGATGCGTTCTTGCAGATCCCACTAGAAAAATCGTCAAGGGAAAAAACTGCCTTTACGGTGCCTGGCAAACCTCTGTTAGAGTTCGTGGTTATGCCTCCTGGTCTCAGCGGTGGTGTCCAACGCATGTGCCGTCTCATGGACAAGGTGGTAACCCCAGAACTGAAAAAAAATGTGTTTCCGTATGTAGACGATCTTCTGGTAATTTCACGCACTTTCGAAGAACACATTAAGATTTTAATGCAACTCGCCAGTAGGTTATGTGTTGCTGGTTTAACGATTAATGTAGAAAAATCAAAGTTTTGTTATAAGCAACTAAAATTTTTAGGGTACGTTGTCAGTGACGGCTGTTTGAAAACAGACCAGGATAAAGTAGCTGCTGTTAGGGACTTTCCTGTACCGAATAGTCAACGTCAAGTTCGAAGGTTTTTGGGTATGTCAGGGTGGTATAGGAGATTTATACGAGATTATGCTACTCTGGCTACCCCTATAACAAACACCTTGAAAAAAGGAGTAAAATTCGAATTTAATGATGAAGCCTTAAAGTCTTTTAACACCATCAAAGACATGCTTACAACTGCACCTGTTCTAGTAAACCCCGATTTCGGTAAACCATTTATAATTCTTTGTGACGCATCTGATTCAGGCATTGGATGTGTCTTATGCCAATTAGACGAAAATGGAATAGAGCGCCCGATCTACTATTATTCCCATAAATTGAATGGCGCACAAAGAAACTATAGCGTGACAGAACGGGAATGCTTAGCCGCAGTAATGGGAGTAGAAAAATTCCGTCCCTACGTAGAGGGATACAAATTCAAAATTATTACTGACCATGCAAGTTTAAAATGGTTGATGGGACAGCAGAATCTCAGTGGACGATTGGCCCGGTGGAGCCTTAAACTTCAAGGGTACGATTTTGAAATCGAGCATCGCAAAGGTTCGCTGCATGTGGTGCCTGACGCTCTCTCTAGAGTTTATACATCAGACGCAGTCAGCCTAGATGCCATTTCTATTGAAGACCCTTCCGATGTGCTGCATATAGATCTTACGGATTCCGCTTTTCAATCGGATGAATACCTTAAGATCATTGACAGCATCGAAAAGCAAAAACATCAGCTACCTGACCTTCTTGTCTCGGACGGTTTCGTGTACAAGAAGGTCAATCATTGTACAGGTAATCCACTGGAGGACGATTTAGTATGGAAGTTGTGGGTTCCATCGGTGCTCACCAGTCAACTGATTTCTCTGGCTCATCAACCGGCTAAAGCTTCGCATGGTGGGATTGCAAAAACTCTCTACCGACTTAGACAAAGATTTTTTTGGCCAAACATGGCAACCCAAGTTAAGGTATTCATAGGTGATTGTGACACATGTAAGACTTCAAAAGCATCGAACCAAATTTTGCGTGAGCAAATGGGTAAAGCTTTCGTTGTAGACTATCCTTTTCAACATTTGTTTGTGGACTTTCTTGGACCGTATCCACGTTCCAAGAAAGGAAACATCCACATTATAATTGCTCTAGACCAACTAACGAAATTTGTTGTGATTAAAGCTCTTCGAAATGCCACCTCAGAAATCGCTACTAAATTTTTACATGAGGAAATATTTTGTGTTTACGGTGTACCTGAATCCTTAATGACAGATAATGGGAAACAATTTACGAGTTCTGTTTTTACAAAATTTTTAACATCTAATGGAGTCCAGCATATCAAAACAGCATCTTATGCACCCCAAGCTAATGCTAGCGAACGGGTAAACCGCTCAATCCTGGCAGCCATAAGATCTTATTTGAAGGAAGACCAAAGGGATTGGGACGTTCACCTTCCAGCCATCGGCTGTGCGCTACGAACAGCGGTGCATTCAGCGATTGGACTATCCCCATATGAAGCATTATTCGGCCAGAAAATGATTGAACATGGGTCTGATTTTAAGCTATTACGAAAGCTTGGCAAAGTAAACACCTCGGAGTTGAACATTTTACCAAAAAGCTTAAAACTTAACATTATTCATACCAAAATTAAAGAAGCTCTCGATAAAGCCCACAACCAATATGAGCATAGGTATAACACTCGGAGTAAAGCAGTAAATTTCAAAGTAGGAGATGTAGTCTTCAAAAGAAATTTTATACTGAGTGATGCATCAAAGAAAAGGAATGCGAAGTTATGCCCTAAGTTTCTTAAAGCCAAAATTATTAGAACTGTAGGAAACCACCTCTATGAGCTAGAGAATGAAAAAGGTCAGATCATTGGTGTATTTCACTCAAAGGACCTGAAAAAGTAACCCCCTTATAATAGTGTTTGTGACTAGCCAGCCTGAACACGAGACCAAATTTTCTCAGGCGTGGGTTCCTTATACGAACTTTCAGGTTTCTTTTTTTTATTTTGTATGGCTAATAGCCTACAAAATGAAAAATTTTGTGGGAAACCTCTCTTGTAGACCACAGTGTACATATTTTATCTTCTTCAATTTTTTTCTTAATAATCCAGAATGCATGCAAGTTATTTTTTTTTCTTCATTTAAAGTTCTCTTTATGAAGCAGATGTTTTTTTTTATGTTCTCTTTAATCAAAAATTTTTGTTGTTAGTAAATTTTCTTAAAAGTAAGTTTTCATACTTGCTTAGCTTTGGTTATGTAGGTATAAAGGCTCTCTTTGGTTTCCCTCTTCAATCTAATCAAATTATACTCAATACGAAAAATAAGTGAATCTATCGATATAACATCGCTGGACTTATGATCTTTTGATTTTGCTCTAATATTGACTCATATAATAAATCACGATTCTAATGCTGGAAGTTTTAGAGGCTGTGGTGTAATGCTCTTGAGCTTTATTATAAAAAGATTTAAACAGATGGTGAATAAAAGGGAGAGGGAGAAAAATGTTGCATATGTTTGGGTTAAACGGAAGCTGGAAGAAAAATGAAGGATGAGGATATGCTCCTAATGGCATTTATCAGGACTTTTACTATATGCGACATGAAAGTAGGCACAAGCTATAAATTCTATAAATTCAACAATTATTAATAAAAAAAAGAGAAAAAAAATGCATACAGATTTTGAAGAAATTTTTGTGAAAATAAAAAAAAAACATGTATAAGAAAAAAAATAAGCACAGAGAAAAAAAGAAACGACGACGATGGGACTCGAACCATGGTACCCGTAGGGATCGACCCGGTGTACTTACCCATCGCACCACGTAACATCTTAACAAGATTTAGTCGAGTAGCGATGATGGACAATCGAAAAAGAAAAGAAAAAAAGGCAAACATACGTTGGTATGTATATGCGTATTATATGGTTCAAGGACACAGCTGTTGCCAATTTTCGAGAGTCGATGCTGTTTGCTTTGGTGTTTAGAAAACTCCAACCAATACATATTAAAAGATCGATATGGACAATTTTCGAGGTATTCATCTTGGAGGATTTTGACCAGAAAATTTTGAATTCAACACACTTATTTTTCAAAAATTCAAATTTGATTTTTAGGCTTAATTCAGAATTTTTTTGGTCAAAATTTGCCCAGATAGAGCCGAAACGGAAGCTCAAATCAGATTCCATGATAGTCCACCTGTGAATGTATGTGTGTGATCTAGGCTTGGCTCCTGGGGCTATAAATACCCCTGCAAAACAATATTTCCTTCTTTTGATAATTTGTGCTGGATAAAGTAAAAATCTTGTGTGACAAAGTGAGCCCCTAGGCGAATTAAAACTAAGTTTTCCTGTGTTTCAAATTAAAAATAAGTTATATTGAAATTAAAATACCTACCCTAAATTAAAAAACGTTTAATTAAAGTTAAAACAAAACGTCTAAACACCAAAAATTAACAAGCAAAAAAAAAGGAAATAATAAGGTGAGTGCTGCGTTTTTTCTTCTGTTTAAAACATCTTTTGCGCATCGTGTTGAATAAAGTGCTTTTTCTAGTCCCGAGTGCTGAAAAGCCCTAGAAGCCCACGCGGAAGCTATAACGCTGAGGGGCTCAATTTTTGTCTTGGCATTAACAAGATCCAAAACCTTGGATTAATCCAACCACGTCCACACAATCATCACCTTTTAGAAAGAAAAAAGCATCACTGATAGAACAAAATTGGGCACAAAACACCACAAGCTAGTCGCCCTCCTAGCCATCAAACAACAGAAAAAAAAAACAATCACGCCAGCTTGGAAAAAAAAAATCCAATATAAACCACCAAACATCCACCAGCATTCACACATATACCCAGCAGCGAATCCCTCTTTGCAAAAAAACAGGCTGTGACTCCTCAACCTGAGAAGCTGCAAGTAGCTTCCATCAGCGTGTTCTAATACCCCACCATCGAACACCAAGCGTAAGGCATTTTCATAGCCGCAACAGCAGACTCAACTCAGCAAAAAGACAGCCTGTGACCCATCTAGCCAAGAAGCCTCCAGAAGCTTCCACAGCTGTAAAAACACCTCTACCCTCTAGTGCGTTTCATACGAGCATCTCTCCTAGAGCATCACAGCATCCACACTTCCTCACCGATCATCAAACTACAATTTAATTCAGCATAACAAAACATAGCTCTCTCTCTACCGGTCCAAATTTCATAATTAACAAAAGCTAAGTATTTAAATTTCGTTTTGCATTAAAATACAAAATTAATTTTGTAATTATATTATTACCTAGATTTTTTTATTTGTACATTCAAAATCGTTCAAATTTTGTTTTTTTTTATTTAACCATATCTACAGTTTAGCATCAAACATTAAAGAATCCCCTCGATGCTGTGCACACCATCCTGGATGAATATACAACAAACAATATAAAAACAACACAATAAAACGAAAATACATCACATAAATTAACTACAATAAAAAAAAAAAAAACTATCTTTGGGGTAAGTGAATTTGATCTACTTATTATCTTAAATGAAATTTGAACGAACTTTTTTTTTAATATATAAACATAAAATTCTATTGAAAATTGGATACGATTTGCATTAAAAGTGCAATATATTAATATAGATTTCACTCGCAATGTGAAACGAAAATAAAAAAAAAAAACAATTCAATTAGTTTATTTTCATCATAAACATAAATGATTAGAAAGAAGGATAAGATTTCAGTCCTAAAGTCCTATTAAGAAATTGCTACTATCTTTTTTCCTGTTTTCTTATATAAAAAAAAATAATTAAAAAGAAAAAAAAATCATTTTAAATATTTAATTTTGGATTTCTATATATGTAGGCAAATATTTTTGAACCTTCAGTTTTAAATTAACATTCATTATACTGATCAGTCAAAAAAAATCTTAATTTTCATAGCATATGTATGTACCTAGAATATAGAGAGCGAGAAAAATAAAACTCTTCTAGTTGATCTCTTATTTTTAGTGATCGAAGAGAGAAAGAGAGAGAAAAAAAAAAACACTTATTTTGAGTTCTTTTTTTTATATTATGTTCAATTTCTAATAACCTTTTGTTACATAGCTATATCTATACATATTTGTTTTGAATAAAATATTTGAATTTATATTTTTCATGTTGAAAACATAATACATATTTTGATTTTATTTTCATTATTTTATTTACTTTTGGGTTTTGGTTTTTTTTATGTCCGCAGCATTCAATAGGGATTACTTTTGAATATTAAAATACGAATTGTTGATTCTTTTTTTCTTATGATTTTTGAAATTCTTCTTTTAAGAGAATGAGCTAAGACCATGGCTATGGTTTAAGTACCTTTTTAATAGGTGGATGTGGCTTCGCCAGGAATAGCCGAAGATAGAAACGGCGAAGGCGAAATAAAAGATGAAAGTTTAAACTAACTTAGTTTAGCTTTCATATTACTGAAGGGGTTACCATACACATAGAGGACATGGTAACCAGGTTGTGCCACGTAGTATAACCATAGGTTGTATTGTGTGGTACATGGGGTGGGTAAATCCTCAGAGGGCTTTATATCATCTTAGCTCTCCTCACTTCTCTAGGTTTATGATTCCTTCCTGTAGATGGGACAAACAGGCCTCGCCTACTCTTTTACGTATATTTACTGACGGCATGAAAATACGTAACGGCCGTTCAGGTTCTCTAACAGCAAGAACCCCCCCTCCGACGAGCTAACCTTGGCTATGCAAGCATGCCGCGCGGTTAGAGCCTGGACAAGCCACCCACTTTTGTTGCCATGACGTTTCAGGATACCTGTAAGTTCTGGAGCGTTGTGGTAACATTAAGAGTGGGTGGTTATCTCAACTAAGATCTTGAGCGTACGTTACATCTTTCACGATAGTTTTTTATCACGATAGTTTTCTATCATGATAGTTTTCTATCACAATAGTTTTCTATCACGATAGTTTTCTATCACGATAGTTTTCTATCATGATAGTTTTCTATCACGATAGTTTTCTATCATGATAGTTTTCTATCATGATAGTTTTCTATGATGATAGTTCTCTATCTGCGATCTTCGATCTGCGAATATTTGCGTAGGTCTGCGTAGACATGCGTATATTTGCGTAGTTTGGCGTATTTCTGCGTACACCTGCGTATTATTGCGTAGCAGGGTAGTAATATACGTACATTAGCGTAGCTATTCGTATATATGCGTCGACCTGCGTATGTCTGCGTAGATCTGCGTATATCTGATTGGCTAATATCTGTGCATATCTGCGTATAACTACGTAGACCTGCGTATATGTGCGTATGTCCTGCGTATACCCGCGTATATCTGCGCAGATCTTCATATATCTGCGTAGACCTACGCATACCTGCGTATACCTGCGAATACCTGCGTATATCTGCGAGGCTTTCTATCACGTTAGTTCTCTATCATGATAGTTTTCTATCACGATAGTTTTCTATCACGATAGTTTTCTATCATGATAGTTTTCTATCACGATAGTTTTTTATCATGATAGTTTTCTATCACGATAGTTTTCTATCACGATAGTTTTCTATCACGATAGTTTTCTATCATCATAGTTTTCTATCACGATAGTTTTCTATCATCATAGTTTTCTATCACGATATTTGTCTATCACGATAGTTTTCTATCACGATAGTTATCTATCACGTTAGTTTTCTATCACGATAGTTTTCTATCACGATAGTTTTCGATCACGATAGTTTTTTATCACGAGAGTTTTCTATCACGATAGTTTTCTATCATGATAGTTTTCTATCACGATAGTTTTCTATCATCATAGTTTTCTATCACGATAGTTTTCTATCACGATAGTTTTCTATCACGATAGTTTTCTATCACGATAGTTTTCTATCATGATAGTTTTCTATCACGATAGTTTTCTATCATGATAGTTTTCTATCACGATAGTTTTCTATCACGATAGTTTTCTATCACGATAGTTTTCTATCATCATAGTTTTCTATCACGATAGTTTTCTATCACGATAGTTTTCTATCACGATAGTTTTCTATCACGATAGTTTTCTATCACGATAGTTTTCTATCACGATAGTTTTCTATTACGATAGTTTTCTATCACGATAGTTTTCTATCACGATAGTTTTCTATCATGATAGTTTTCTATCACGATAGTTTTCTATCACGATAGTTTTCTATCACGATAGTTTTCTATCGCGATAGTTTTCTATCACGATAGTTTTCTATCACGATAGTTTTCTATCACGATAGTTTTCTATCACGATAGTTTTCTATCACGATAGTTTTCTATCACGATAGTTTTCTATCACGATAGTTTTCTATCATGATAGTTTTCTATCACGATAGTTTTCTATCATGTCAGTTTTCTATCATGATAGTTTTCTATCATGATAGTTCTCTATCTGCGACCTTCGATTTGCGAATATTTGCGTAGGTCTGCGTAGACATGCGTATATTTGCGTAGTTTGGCGTATATCTGCGTACACCTGCGTATTATTGCGTAGCAGGGTAGTAATCTACGTACATTAGCGTAGCTGTTCGTATATATGCGTTGACCTGCGTATGTCTGCGTAGATCTGCGTATATCTGATTGGCTAATATCTGGGCATATCTGCGTATAACTACGTAGACCTGCGTATATGTGCGTATGTCCTGCGTATACCCGCGTATATTTGCGCAGATCTTCATTTATCTGCGTAGACCTACGCATACCTGCGTATACCTGCGAATACCTGCGTATATCTGCGAGGCTTTCTATCACGTTAGTTCTCTATCATGATAGTTTTCTATCACGATAGTTTTCTATCACGATAGTTTTCTATCATGATAGTTTTCTATCACGATAGTTTTCTATCATGATAGTTTTCTATCACGATAGTTTTCTATCATGAAAGTTTTCTATCACGATAGTTTTCTATCACGATAGTTTTCTATCACGATAGTTTTCTATCACGATAGTTTTCTATCATGATAGTTTTCTATCACGATAGTTTTCTATCATGATAGTTTACTATCACGATAGTTTTCTATCATGATAGTTTTCTATCACGATAGTTTTCTATCACGATAGTTTTTTATCATGATAGTTTTCTATCGTAATAGTTTTCTATCACGATAGTTTTCTATCATGATAGTTTTCCGTCATGATTGTTTTCTATCATGCAACATGCAACATATAACATGCAACATGCATGATAGTTTTCTAGTATATCTGCGTATATATGCGCAGATCTGCGTATATCTGCGTATCCAACCGCTTATCTACGTAGAATTTTGTATATGTGCGTAGGCCTGCGTATACCTGCGTTTATCCACGTACACCTGCGTATATCTGCGTATATCTACAAAGATCTGCGTATATTTGCGAAGCTCTGCGTAGGTCTGCATATATTTGCTTAGTTTGGCGTATATCTGCGTACATCTGCGTATATCTGCATATTACTGCGTAGCCTGGCAGTAATCTGCTGACATCAGCGCAAGTCTTCGTATATCTGCGTCAACCTGCGTACATCTGCGTATGTCTGCGTAGATCTGCGTATATCTGTTTGGCGTATACGAGCGTAGATCTGCGTATATATGCGAAGCTTTCTATCACGATAGTTTTCTATCACGATAGTTTTCTATCACGATAGTTTTCTATCACGATAGTTTTCTATCTTGATAGTTTTTTATCACGATAGTTTTCTACCATGATAGTTTTCTATCATGATATTTTTCTATCATGAAGTTTTTCTGTCATGATAGTTTTCTATCACAATAGTTTTCTATCACGATAGTTTTCTATCACGATAGTTTTCTATCACGATAGTTTTCTATCACGATAGTTTTCTATCACGATAGTTTTCTATCACAATAGCTTTCTATCACGATAGTTTTCTATCACGATAGTTTTCTATCACGATAGTTTTCTATCACGATAGTTTTCTATCACGATAGTTTTCTATCACGATAGTTTTCTATCATGATAGTTTTCTATCACGATAGTTTTCTATCACGATAATTTTCTATCATGATAGTTTTCTATCACGATAGTTTTCTATCACGATATTTTTTTATCACGATAGTTTTCTATCATGATAGTTTTCTATCACAATAGTTTTCTATCACGATAGTTTTCTATCACGATAGTTTTCTATCATGATAGTTTTTTATCACTATAGTTTTCTATCATGTCAGTTTTCTATCATGATAGTTTTCTATCATGATAGTTCTCTATCTGCGATCTTCGATCTGCGAATATTTGCGTAGGTCTGCGTAGACATGCGTATATTTGCGTAGTTTGGCGTATTTCTGCGTACACCTGCGTATTATTGCGTAGCAGGGTAGTAATATACGTATATTAGCGTAGCTATTCGTATATATGCGTCGACCTGCGTATGTCTGCGTAGATCTGCGTATATCTGATTGGCTAAAATCTGTGCATATCTGCGTATAACTACGTAGACCTGCGTATATGTGCGTATGTCCTGCGTATACCCGCGTATATCTGCGCAGATCTTCATATATCTGCGTAGACCTACGCATACCTGCGTATACCTGCGAATACCTGCGTATATCTGCGAGGCTTTCTATCACGTTAGTTCTCTATCATGATAGTTTTCTATCACGATAGTTTTCTATCACGATAGTTTTCTATCGTGATAGTTTTCTATCACGATAGTTTTCTATCATGATAGTTTTCTATCATGATAGTTTTCTATCACGATAGTTTTCTATCACGATAATTTTCTATCACGATAGTTTTCTATCATCATAGTTTTCTATCACGATTGTTTTCTATCACGATAGTTTTCTATCACGATAGTTTTCTATCACGATAATTTTCTATCACGATAGTTTTCTATCACGATAGTTTTCTATCACGATAGTTTTCTATCACGATAGTTTTCTATCACGATAGTTTTCTATCACGATTGTTTTCTATCACGATAGTTTTCTATCATGATAGTTTTCTATCACGATAGTTTTCTATCACGATAATTTTCTATCATGATAGTTTTCTATCACGATAGTTTTCTTTCACGATAGTTTTTTATCACGATAGTTTTCTATCATGATAGTTTTCTATCACAATAGTTTTCTATCACGATAGTTTTCTATCACGATAGTTTTCTATCATGATAGTTTTCTATCACGATAGTTTTCTATCATGATAGTTTTCTATCATGATAGTTTTCTATGATGATAGTTCTCTATCTGCGATCTTCGATCTGCGAATATTTGCGTAGGTCTGCGTAGACATGCGTATATTTGCGTAGTTTGGCGTATTTCTGCGTACACCTGCGTATTATTGCGTAGCAGGGTAGTAATATACGTACATTAGCGTAGCTATTCGTATATATGCGTCGACCTGCGTATGTCTGCGTAGATCTGCGTATATCTGATTGGCTAATATCTGTGCATATCTGCGTATAACTACGTAGACCTGCGTATATGTGCGTATGTCCTGCGTATACCCGCGTATATCTGCGCAGATCTTCATATATCTGCGTAGACCTACGCATACCTGCGTATACCTGCGAATACCTGCGTATATCTGCGAGGCTTTCTATCACGTTAGTTCTCTATCATGATAGTTTTCTATCACGATAGTTTTCTATCACGATAGTTTTCTATCATGATAGTTTTCTATCACGATAGTTTTTTATCATGATAGTTTTCTATCACGATAGTTTTCTATCACGATAGTTTTCTATCACGATAGTTTTCTATCATCATAGTTTTCTATCACGATAGTTTTCTATCATCATAGTTTTCTATCACGATATTTTTCTATCACGATAGTTTTCTATCACGATAGTTATCTATCACGTTAGTTTTCTATCACGATAGTTTTCTATCACGATAGTTTTCTATCACGATAGTTTTTTATCACGAGAGTTTTCTATCACGATAGTTTTCTATCATGATAGTTTTCTATCACGATAGTTTTCTATCATCATAGTTTTCTATCACGATAGTTTTCTATCACGATAGTTTTCTATCACGATAGTTTTCTATCACGATAGTTTTCTATCATGATAGTTTTCTATCACGATAGTTTTCTATCATGATAGTTTTCTATCACGATAGTTTTCTATCACGATAGTTTTCTATCACGATAGTTTTCTATCATCATAGTTTTCTATCACGATAGTTTTCTATCACGATAGTTTTCTATCACGATAGTTTTCTATCACGATAGTTTTCTATCACGATAGTTTTCTATCACGATAGTTTTCTATTACGATAGTTTTCTATCACGATAGTTTTCTATCACGATAGTTTTCTATCATGATAGTTTTCTATCACGATAGTTTTCTATCACGATAGTTTTCTATCACGATAGTTTTCTATCGCGATAGTTTTCTATCACGATAGTTTTCTATCACGATAGTTTTCTATCACGATAGTTTTCTATCACGATAGTTTTCTATCACGATAGTTTTCTATCACGATAGTTTTCTATCACGATAGTTTTCTATCACGATAGTTTTCTATCACGATAGTTTTCTATCATGATAGTTTTCTATCACGATAGTTTTCTATCATGTCAGTTTTCTATCATGATAGTTTTCTATCATGATAGTTCTCTATCTGCGACCTTCGATTTGCGAATATTTGCGTAGGTCTGCGTAGACATGCGTATATTTGCGTAGTTTGGCGTATATCTGCGTACACCTGCGTATTATTGCGTAGCAGGGTAGTAATCTACGTACATTAGCGTAGCTGTTCGTATATATGCGTTGACCTGCGTATGTCTGCGTAGATCTGCGTATATCTGATTGGCTAATATCTGGGCATATCTGCGTATAACTACGTAGACCTGCGTATATGTGCGTATGTCCTGCGTATACCCGCGTATATTTGCGCGGATCTTCATTTATCTGCGTAGACCTACGCATACCTGCGTATACCTGCGAATACCTGCGTATATCTGCGAGGCTTTCTATCACGTTAGTTCTCTATCATGATAGTTTTCTATCACGATAGTTTTCTATCACGATAGTTTTCTATCATGATAGTTTTCTATCACGATAGTTTTCTATCATGATAGTTTTCTATCACGATAGTTTTCTATCATGAAAGTTTTCTATCACGATAGTTTTCTATCACGATAGTTTTCTATCACGATAGTTTTCTATCACGATAGTTTTCTATCATGATAGTTTTCTATCACGATAGTTTTCTATCACGATAGTTTTCTATCACGATAGTTTTCTATCATGATAGTTTTCTATCACGATAGTTTACTATCATGATAGTTTTCTATCACGATAGTTTTCTATCATCATAGTTTTTTATCACGATAGTTTTCTATCACGATAGTTTTCTATCACGATAGTTTTCTATCACGATAGTTTTCTATCACGATAGTTTTCTATCACGATAGTTTTCTATCACGATAGTTTTCTATCACGATAGTTTTCTATCACGATAGTTTTCTATCACGATAGTTTTCTATCACGATAGTTTTCTATCATGATAGTTTTCTATCACGATAGTTTTCTATCATGATAGTTTTCTATCACGATAGTTTTCTATCATGAAAGTTTTCTATCACGATAGTTTTCTATCACGATAGTTTTCTATCACGATAGTTTTCTATCACGATAGTTTTCTATCACGATAGTTTTCTATCACGATAGTTTTCTATCACGATAGTTTTCTATCACGATAGTTTTCTATCACGATAATTTTCTATCACGATAGTTTTCTATCATGATAGTTTTCTATCACGATAGTTTTCTATCATGATAGTTTTCTATCACGATAGTTTTCTATCATGAAAGTTTTCTATCACGATAGTTTTCTATCACGATAGTTTTCTATCACGATAGTTTTCTATCACGATAGTTTTCTATCACGATAGTTTTCTATCACGATAGTTTTCTATCACGATAGTTTTCTATCACGATAGTTTTCTATCACGATAGTTTTCTATCACGATAGTTTTCTATCACGATAGTTTTCTATCACGATAGTTTTCTATCATGATAGTTTTCTATCACGATAGTTTTCTATCACGATAGTTTTCTATCACGATAGTTAACTATCATGATAGTTTTCTATCACGATAGTTTTCTATCATCATAGTTTTTTATCACGATAGTTTTCTATCACGATAGTTTTCTATCACGATAGTTTTCTATCACGATAGTTTTCTATCACGATAGTTTTCTATCACGATAGTTTTCTATCACGATAGTTTTCTATCACGATAGTTTTCTATCATCATAGTTTTCTATCACGATAGTTTTCTATCACGATAGTTTTCACGATAGTTTTCTATCATCATAGTTTTCTATCACGATAGTTTTCTATCACGATAGTTTTCTATCACGATAGTTTTCTATCACGATAGTTTTCTATCACGATAGTTTTCTATCATGATAGTTTTCTATCACGATAGTTTTCTATTACGATAATTTTCTATCATGATAGTTTTCTATCACGATAGTTTTTTATCACGATATTTTTTATCACGATAGTTTTCTATCATGATAGTTTTCTATCACAATAGTTTTCTATCACGATAGTTTTCTATCACTATAGTTTTCTATCATGACAGTTTTCTATCATGATAGTTTTCTATCATGATAGTTCTCTATCTGCGATCTTCGATCTGCGAATATTTGCGTAGGTCTGCGTATATTTGCGTAGTTTGGCGTATATCTGCGTACACCTGCGTATTATTGCGTAGCAGGGTAGTAATCTACGTACATTAGCGTAGCTATTCGTATATATGCGTCAACCTGCGTATGTCTGCGTAGATCTGCGTATATCTGATTGGCTAATATCTGTGCATATCTGCGTATAACTACGTAGACCTGCGTATATGTGCGTATGTCCTGTGTATACCCGCGTATATCTGCGCAGATCTTCATATATCTGCGTAGACCTACGCATACCTGCGTATACCTGCGAATACCTGCGTATATCTGCGAGGCTTTCTATCACGTTAGTTCTCTATCATGATAGTTTACTATCACGATAGTTTTCTATCACGATAGTTTTCTATCATCATAGTTTTCTATCACGATAGTTTTCTGTCATGATAGTTTTCTATCACGATAGTTTTCTATCATGATAGTTTTCTATCACGATAGTTTTCTATCACGATAGTTTTCTATCACGATAGTTTTCTATCATCATAGTTTTCTATCACGATAGTTTTCTATCACGATAGTTTTCTATCACGATAGTTTTCTATCACGATAGTTTTCTATCACGATAGTTTTCTATCACGATATTTTTCTATCACGATAGTTTTCTATCTTGATAGTTTTCTATCATGATAGTTTTCTATCACGATAGTTTTCTATCATGATAGTTTTCTATCACGATAGTTTTCTATCATGATAGTTTTCTATCACTATAGTTTTCTATCACGATAGTTTTCTATCATCATAGTTTTCTATCGTTTTCTATCACGATAGTTTTCTATCACGATAGTTTTCTATCACGATAGTTTTCTATCACGATAGTTTTCTATCACGATAGTTTTCTATCATCATAGTTTTCTATCACGATAGTTTTCTATCACGATAGTTTTCTATCACGATAGTTTTCTATCACGATAGTTTTCTATCATGATAGTTTTCTATCACGATAGTTTTCTATCATGATAGTTTTCTATCACGATAGTTTTCTATCACGATAGTTTTCTATCACGATAGTTTTCTATCATCATAGTTTTCTATCACGATAGTTTTCTATCACGATAGTTTTCTATCACGATAGTTTTCTATCACGATAGTTTTCTATCACGATAGTTTTCTATCACGATAGTTTTCTATTACGATAGTTTTCTATCACGATAGTTTTCTATCACGATAGTTTTCTATCATGATAGTTTTCTATCACGATAGTTTTCTATCACGATAGTTTTCTATCACGATAGTTTTCTATCGCGATAGTTTTCTATCACGATAGTTTTCTATCACGATAGTTTTCTATCACGATAGTTTTCTATCACGATAGTTTTCTATCACGATAGTTTTCTATCACGATAGTTTTCTATCACGATAGTTTTCTATCACGATAGTTTTCTATCATGATAGTTTTCTATCATGATAGTTTTCTATCACGATAGTTTTCTATCATGTCAGTTTTCTATCATGATAGTTTTCTATCATGATAGTTCTCTATCTGCGACCTTCGATTTGCGAATATTTGCGTAGGTCTGCGTAGACATGCGTATATTTGCGTAGTTTGGCGTATATCTGCGTACACCTGCGTATTATTGCGTAGCAGGGTAGTAATCTACGTACATTAGCGTAGCTGTTCGTATATATGCGTTGACCTGCGTATGTCTGCGTAGATCTGCGTATATCTGATTGGCTAATATCTGGGCATATCTGCGTATAACTACGTAGACCTGCGTATATGTGCGTATGTCCTGCGTATACCCGCGTATATTTGCGCGGATCTTCATTTATCTGCGTAGACCTACGCATACCTGCGTATACCTGCGAATACCTGCGTATATCTGCGAGGCTTTCTATCACGTTAGTTCTCTATCATGATAGTTTTCTATCACGATAGTTTTCTATCACGATAGTTTTCTATCATGATAGTTTTCTATCACGATAGTTTTCTATCATGATAGTTTTCTATCACGATAGTTTTCTATCATGAAAGTTTTCTATCACGATAGTTTTCTATCACGATAGTTTTCTATCACGATAGTTTTCTATCACGATAGTTTTCTATCATGATAGTTTTCTATCACGATAGTTTTCTATCACGATAGTTTTCTATCACGATAGTTTTCTATCATGATAGTTTTCTATCACGATAGTTTACTATCATGATAGTTTTCTATCACGATAGTTTTCTATCATCATAGTTTTTTATCACGATAGTTTTCTATCACGATAGTTTTCTATCACGATAGTTTTCTATCACGATAGTTTTCTATCACGATAGTTTTCTATCACGATAGTTTTCTATCACGATAGTTTTCTATCACGATAGTTTTCTATCACGATAGTTTTCTATCACGATAGTTTTCTATCATGATAGTTTTCTATCACGATAGTTTTCTATCATGATAGTTTTCTATCACGATAGTTTTCTATCATGAAAGTTTTCTATCACGATAGTTTTCTATCACGATAGTTTTCTATCACGATAGTTTTCTATCACGATAGTTTTCTATCACGATAGTTTTCTATCACGATAGTTTTCTATCACGATAGTTTTCTATCACGATAGTTTTCTATCACGATAATTTTCTATCACGATAGTTTTCTATCATGATAGTTTTCTATCACGATAGTTTTCTATCATGATAGTTTTCTATCACGATAGTTTTCTATCATGAAAGTTTTCTATCACGATAGTTTTCTATCACGATAGTTTTCTATCACGATAGTTTTCTATCACGATAGTTTTCTATCACGATAGTTTTCTATCACGATAGTTTTCTATCACGATAGTTTTCTATCACGATAGTTTTCTATCACGATAGTTTTCTATCACGATAGTTTTCTATCACGATAGTTTTCTATCACGATAGTTTTCTATCATGATAGTTTTCTATCACGATAGTTTTCTATCACGATAGTTTTCTATCACGATAGTTAACTATCATGATAGTTTTCTATCACGATAGTTTTCTATCATCATAGTTTTTTATCACGATAGTTTTCTATCACGATAGTTTTCTATCACGATAGTTTTCTATCACGATAGTTTTCTATCACGATAGTTTTCTATCACGATAGTTTTCTATCACGATAGTTTTCTATCACGATAGTTTTCTATCATCATAGTTTTCTATCACGATAGTTTTCTATCACGATAGTTTTCACGATAGTTTTCTATCATCATAGTTTTCTATCACGATAGTTTTCTATCACGATAGTTTTCTATCACGATAGTTTTCTATCACGATAGTTTTCTATCACGATAGTTTTCTATCATGATAGTTTTCTATCACGATAGTTTTCTATTACGATAATTTTCTATCATGATAGTTTTCTATCACGATAGTTTTTTATCACGATATTTTTTATCACGATAGTTTTCTATCATGATAGTTTTCTATCACAATAGTTTTCTATCACGATAGTTTTCTATCACTATAGTTTTCTATCATGACAGTTTTCTATCATGATAGTTTTCTATCATGATAGTTCTCTATCTGCGATCTTCGATCTGCGAATATTTGCGTAGGTCTGCGTATATTTGCGTAGTTTGGCGTATATCTGCGTACACCTGCGTATTATTGCGTAGCAGGGTAGTAATCTACGTACATTAGCGTAGCTATTCGTATATATGCGTCAACCTGCGTATGTCTGCGTAGATCTGCGTATATCTGATTGGCTAATATCTGTGCATATCTGCGTATAACTACGTAGACCTGCGTATATGTGCGTATGTCCTGTGTATACCCGCGTATATCTGCGCAGATCTTCATATATCTGCGTAGACCTACGCATACCTGCGTATACCTGCGAATACCTGCGTATATCTGCGAGGCTTTCTATCACGTTAGTTCTCTATCATGATAGTTTACTATCACGATAGTTTTCTATCACGATAGTTTTCTATCATCATAGTTTTCTATCACGATAGTTTTCTGTCATGATAGTTTTCTATCACGATAGTTTTCTATCATGATAGTTTTCTATCACGATAGTTTTCTATCACGATAGTTTTCTATCACGATAGTTTTCTATCATCATAGTTTTCTATCGTTTTCTATCACGATAGTTTTCTATCACGATAGTTTTCTATCACGATAGTTTTCTATCACGATAGTTTTCTATCACGATAGTTTTCTATCACGATAGTTTTCTATCACGATAGTTTTCTATCATCATAGTTTTCTATCACGATAGTTGTCTATCACGATAGTTTTCACGATAGTTTTCTATCATCATAGTTTTCTATCACGATAGTTTTCTATCACGATAGTTTTCTATCACGATAGTTTTCTATCACGATATTTTTCTATCACGATAGTTTTCTATCTTGATAGTTTTCTATCATGATAGTTTTCTATCACGATAGTTTTCTATCATGATAGTTTTCTATCACGATAGTTTTCTATCATGATAGTTTTCTATCACTATAGTTTTCTATCACGATAGCTTTCTATCACGATAGTTGTCTATCATCATAGTTTTCTATCACGATAGTTTTCTATCACGATAGTTTTCTATCACGATAGTTTTCTATCACGATAGTTTTCTATCACGATAGTTTTCTATCACGATAGTTTTCTATCACGATAGTTTTCTATCATGAGAGTTTTCTATCACAATAGTTTTCTATCACGATAGTTTTCTATCACGATAGTTTTCTATCATAATAGTTTTCTATCACGATAGTTTTCTGTCACGATAGTTTTCTATCACAATAGTTTTCTATCACGATAGTTTTCTATCATGATAGTTTTCTATCATGATAGTTTTCTATCATGATAGCTTTCTATCTTGATAGTTTTCTATCACGATAGTTTTCTATCACGATAGTTTTCTATCACGATAGTTTTCTGTCACGATAGTTTTCTATCACAATAGTTTTCTATCACGATAGTTTTCTATCATGATAGTTTTCTATCATGATAGTTTTCTATCATGATAGCTTTCTATCTTGATAGTTTTCTATCACGATAGTTTTCTATCATGATAGTTTTCTATCATGATAGTTTTCTATCATGACGTTTTTCTATCATGATAGTTTTCTTTCACGATAGTTTTCTATCACTATAGGCTTCTATCACGATAGTTTTCTATCATGATAGTTTTATATCACGATAGTTTTCTATCATGATAGTTTTGAATAATGATAGTTTTCTATCATGATAGTTTTCTATCACGATAGTTTTCTACCGTGATAGTTTTCTATCATGATAGTTTTCTATCATGATAGTTTTCTATCATGACGTTTTTCTATCATGATAGTTTTCTATCACGATAGTTTTCTATCACTATAGGCTTCTATCACGATAGTTTTGAATCATGATAGTTTTCTATCATGATAGTTCTCTATCTTCGATCTGCGTATATTTGCGTAGGTCTGCGTAGATATGCGTATATTTGCGTAGTTTGGCGTATATCTGCGTACACCTGCGTTTTACTGCGTAGCCGGGTAGTAATCTGCGTACATCAGCGTAGCTATTCGTATATATGCGTCGACCTGCGTATGTCTGCGTAGATCTGCGTATATCTGATTGGCTAATATCTGTGTATATCTGCGTACATCTGCGTATAACTACGTAGACCTGCGTATATGTGCGTATGTCCTGCGCATACCCGCGTATATCTGCGCAGATCTGCATATATCTGCGTAGACATGCGTATACCTGCGTATACCTGCGCAGATCTGCATATACCTGCGTAGACCTGCATATACCTGCGAATACCTGCGTATATCTGCGTATATCTGCGAGGCTTTCTATCACGTTAGTTTTCTATCATGATAGTTTTCTATCATGATAGTTTTCTAACATGATAGTCTTCTCTCATGGTAGTTTTCTATCACGATAGTTTTCTATCATGATAGTTTTCTATCATGATAGTTTTCTATCATGAAAGTTTTCTATCATGATAGTTTTCTATCTTGCTTGTTTTCTATCATGATAGTTTTCTATCATGATAGTTTTCTATCATGACGTTTTTCTATTATGATAGTTTTCTATCACGATAGTTTTCTATCACGATAGTTTTCTATCATGATAGTTTTCTATCACGATAATTTTCTATCACGATAGTTTTCTATCATCATAGTTTTCTATCACGATAGTTTTCTATTACGATAGTTTTCTATCACGATAGTTTTCTATCACGATAGTTTTCTATCATGATAGTTTTCTTTTATGATAGTTTTCTATCATGATAGTTTTCTATCTTGATAGTTTTCTATCACGATAGTTTTCTATCACGATAGTTTTCTATCACGATAGTTTTTTATCACGATAGTTTTCTATCATGATAGTTTTCTATCATGATAGTTTTCTATCATGACGTTTTTCTATCATGATAGTTTTCTATCACGATAGTTTTCTATCACGATAGTCTTCTATCACGATAGTTTTCTATCATGATAGTGTTATATCACGATAGTTTTCTATTATGATAGTTTTGAATCATGATAATTTTCTATCATGATAGTTCTCTATCTTCGATCTGCGTATATTTGCGTAGGTCTGCATAGATATGCGTATATTTGCGTAGTTAGGCGTATATCTGCGTACACCTGCGTATTACTGCGTAGCCGGGTAGTAATCTGCGTACATCAGCGTAGCTATTCGTATATATGCGTCGACCTGCGTATGTCTGCGTAGATCTGCGTATATCTGATTGGCTAATATCTGTGTATATCTGCGTACATCTGCGTATAACTACGTAGACCTGTGGATATGTGCGTATGTCCTGCGTATACCCACGTATATCTGCGCAGATCTGCATATATCTGCGTAGACCTGCGTATACCTGTGTATACTTGCGCAGATCTGCGCATATCTGCGTAGACCTGCGTATACCTGCGAATACCTGCGTATATCTGCGTATATCTGCGAGGCTTTCTATCACGTTAGTTTTCTATCACGATAGTTTTCTATCACGATAGTTTTCTATCACGATAGTTTTCTATCACGATACTTTTCTATCACGATAGTTTTCTATCATGATAGTTTTCTATCATGATAGTTTTCTATCATGATAGTTTTTTATCATGATAGTTTTCTATTACGATAGTTTTCTATCACGATAGTTTTCTATCACGATAGTTTTTTATCACGATAGTTTTCTACCATGATAGTTTTCTATCATGATAGTTTTCTATCATGACGTTTTTCTGTCATGATAGTTTTCTATCACAATAGTTTTCTATCACGATAGCTTTCTATCACGATAGTTTTCTATCATGATAGTTTTCTATCACGATAGTTTTCTATCATGATAGTTTTCGATCATGATAATTTGCTATCATGATAGTTTTCTATCTGCGATCTTCGATATCCGCATATTTGCGTAGGTCTGCGTAGATATGCGTATATTTGCGTAGTTTGGCGTATATCTGCGTACACCTGCGTATTACTGCGTAGCTGGGTAGTAATCGGCGTACATCAGCGTAGCTATTCGTATATATGCGTCGACCTGCGTATGTCTGCGTAGATCTGTGTATATCTTATTGGCTAATATCTGTGTATATCTGCGTACATCTGCGTATAACTTCGTAGACCTGCGTATATGTGCGTATGTCCTGCGTATACCCGCGTATATCTGCGCAGATCTGCATATATCTGCGTAGACATGCGTATACCTGCGTATACCTGCGCAGATCTGCATATACCTGCGTAGACCTGTATATACCTGCGAATACCTAAGTATATCTGCGAGGCTTTCTATCACGTTAGTTTTCTATCATGATAGTTTTCTATCATGATAGTTTTCTATCACGATAGTTTTTTATCACGATAGTTTTCTATCATGATAGTTTTCTATCACGATAGTTTTCTATCATGATAGTTTTCTATCACGATAGTTTTCTATCACGATAGTTTTCTATCACGATGGTTTTCTATCATCATAGTTTTTTATCACGATAGTTTTCTATCAAGATAGTTTTCTATCACGATAGTTTTCTATCACGATAGTTTTCTGTCATGATAGTTTTCTATCACGACAGTTTTCTATCACGATAGTTTTCTATCACGATAGTTTTCTATCACGATAGTTTTCTATCACGATAGTTTTCTATCATGATAGTTTTCTATCACGATAGTTTTCTATCACGATAGTTTTCTATCAGGATAGTTTTCTATCACGATAGTTTTCTATCACGATAGTTTTCTATCACGATAGTTTTCTATCACGATAGTTTTCTATCACGATAGTTTTCTATCATGATAGTTTTCTATCATGATAGTTTTCTATCACGATAGTTTTCTATCACAATAGTTTTCTATCACGATAGTTTTCTATCACGATAGTTTTCTATCACGATAGTTTTCTAACATGATAGTCTTCTCTCATGGTAGTTTTCTATCACGATAGTTTTCTATCATGATAGTTTTCTAACATGATAGTTTTCTATCATGATAGTTTTCTATCATGACGGTTTTCTATCATGATAGTTTTCTAACACGATAGTTTTTTATCATGATAGTTTTCTATAATGATAGTTTCCTATCATGATAGTCTTATATCATGACATTTTTCTATCATGATAGTTTTCTATCACGATAGTTTTCTATCATCATAGTTTTCTATCACGATAGTTTTCTATCACGATAGTTTTCTATCACGATAGTTTTCTATCACGATAGTTTTCTATCATGATAGTTTTCTATCATGATAGTTTTCTATCTTGATAGTTTTCTATCATGACGGTTTTCTATCATGCTAGTTTTCTATTATGATAGTTTTCTATCATGATAGTTTCCTATCATGACGTTTTTCTATCATGATAGTTTTCTATCACGATAGTTTTTGTTGGATCTTACTGTACAAACAATAAGATAAATGAATCTTTAAATAATTGCTTCTTACTGTACAAAACAATAAGAACTGAAAAATACAAAATGCAGGCACTTGAAACCTGATCTTGTGGGAAAATCGATCGAAGTAAAAGACAAAACGATTGTAATTTAAATGATATTTATTGTTGGGCAAATTGCCTCTTTTATACTTAATACTAAATGCTTACAAAGGTATTTAATAATAAAATGAAATTAAATGAGAATATGGGTCGATGTGGTGTTCGATCGTTGCACTCAAGTTCCAACTATGCATCTGGTCAGCACTTTTCGGTGGTTCGGCGTTGATGTAGGTTGTTGTCGTCGGCGATGTTTTGTAGGTTGCTTGATTGTTAACGATGTAGGTCAGCAATGTTGAAAAGTTATTTTGTGTTGCTTAACATACTTCCCCGCGTTGAATGGGATTACATTCAACTGTACTCTCATATTACAGTGACGTTGTACTGTGTTGGATTTTGCGGAACTGGTGTGGAATTTGGAACTGACGTCACTTTTTTCCGCCGCTTGTAAATAATTGCAATTCCAAAGCATATTGAAAGGAAGAGAGCCAAATAGCTGACGAAGTGGTGATGAATGCTGTTGACCAATACTCTGTCCCTTAGATTGGTGAGACCTTGGTGTTGTATGGCAGAGAGTTGAGTCTGGAGATGGTTTAAGGATTCTAGATGAGTTTTGTTGAATGTTGGAAGTAATTCCAATGCTGCTGGAACATCATTGGGTTTGGCGATTGAAGAGATATTTCCAAAGCTGATGTAGGATGAGTGTAGAGAGCTGATTCTCGTCTGACTTCCTTGGATGGTAATACGATTGTTTCTTAGTACACAATCATCTTCGATTGATAGAAGGCCGGATCCAGTGAGTTCAATTTGTAGGGGTTTTGTTTTACATACAGCAGTTAGTTGAATGTTGTGAGGGGTTCCGAATATCCAGTGATTTTTGCTGTTCAACTGGGTCCAGATCAGATCATTGCTTGGTTTGAGTACATTGCATGATGGTACGGTATTGTTGTTGAAGAGATTAAATTCACAATTGTATGCCTGTGACCCAGTGTGGTATTTTGCCTTTCTGTTGGTGCAGAAGAACTGCATGTCTTTTCCCTTGTTACACTCTTTAAGCTCAGATGTTGTCATTGCAAAATATTGGTCTCTGTGACGATTTATGGCTAGAATTTCTATTGCCGGATTGATGATGAGAAGTGTATTGTTGACAATTGAAGGAAAGGGTATAAGTTGAAATAGATTGAAGGATTCTTGTTCAACTAGTGGAATTTGTATGACAAATAACAGGTGGTTTCCAGTTGCATGTCCTTGTGTTGTTGAGATCTTGTAGAAGTGAAGCAAGTCCTCTTGTTCGAATGGTAATTTTTGGGACTGGGGTAAGTGGTTTTTGATGTTAATAATTTCTGCTCTCAACTGAGCTGGTGATAGCAGAAGAGGGCTGATGGTTCCATAATGTACTTCAGTAAATGTGTCGCGAATAGCATCCTCAATTCGTTGCAAATTTAAAGCCATGATCATTAATTGCATTGCCAAGGACGTAAAGATTTGGTAAATTCTTAGTTGATCTGTCGTTTCTCCAATTCTCGCGATGATGTGTTTGACTTGGTTTTGAAGTGCAATCATGCGTTCTTTGCCTTCGAGATGATCTTGTTTCATTATGTTGATGGTGGAGTCTATTATGGAAGTCTGATTTCTTAACATTGTTAATAGATGTGCTTCATTGTTGTTGACTTGATTTATGGTTTCGGATATTTCTTCAGCGTATTCGGAATCAAGTAGTCCAAACAGCGAATGCGCTAAATTGCCGACTATGTTGATAGCCGCACGTGAGACTCGATGCTTTGAAATTAAGTTGGTGTCTGCTTGTAGACTGTTCTTCATATTTGTGAAGTGTGTTACTAACGCACTGCACGTTGTTCTTAACTGCAGTTGGTTGCATAGATGTTGAAGGGCAGTTGTTCCATTGTTGAATGCTTCCAACTCTGATCGAATAGGCGCTAGGTCGTAATAGACAATGATTTTCCATTCATTTGCAATTAAGTTTGTGGATCCAAGATTATCGAAATATATTCCTGGATTGTTGTCAAATCTTGATATGTTTATGGGTGATGCACAAAGCAGGAGCAATGATAGTATAACGGTGGTGACTAATGAAACGTGTGATGTCCTTCTTCGTTTTGTTGGTGATTCTACGGTATCATTCACCAACGGTTCGGGAAGTGGAGTTACATCCTGTGAGTCGTCAGTAATATCATTGTCCTTGAATAGTGGGGCTAAGCGATGGATTGGTCGTTTGAGTATTCCCGATTTAGTTTTGACATTGACTACTCGAACAACATTGTCGTCACCCTTGATGACTTGGACAATCCTTCCCAGTGGCCATTGAAGTGTTGGCGTGTTGTCTTCTTTGATTATAACCATGTCACCAACACTGATGTTCTGTTTATGCTGATTCCATTTGTTTCTTTGCTGTAGTTGATTTAAGTATTCATTCGACCATCGCCTCCAGAATTCATGTTTCAAGTAGCAGATTGAATTCCATCGATTCCGAAGATTGATTTTTCTGGAGCAGAGTCAGGATCGACCTGAGCAATCAACGGTTCGCCAATTAAGAAATGTCCTGGTGTCAAGGCCGCCAGATCGTTTGGATTGGAAGAGAGAGGAGTGAGTGGTCTAGAATTGAGGATGGCTTCGACTTCAGTGACTATGTTTTCCAGTTCTTCATGTGTAAGTGACGATATGGATACTGTTTTGACTAAAAGATGCTTAGCTGATTTGACAGCAGCTTCCCATAAACCGCCGAAGTGTGGAGCTCTTGGTGGGATGAATTTGAATGTTATTCCCTTGTTGCTGCTTGCCTTGATTATGGCTTCTTTTGCTTCAGGGGTGTGCAGTACACTGTTTAGTTCTTGAAGTTGATTCTTTGCTCCCACAAAGTTGGTTGCATTGTCACAGTAAAGGGTTTGAGTTCGACCACGGCGACTAATGAATCTCCTTAGTGCTCCGATGAATGCTTCTGTCGTTAAGTCAGTTACTATTTCTAAATGAACTGCCTTAGTTGCAAAGCAACAAAAAACTGCTAAGTAAACCTTATGTGGCTTCTTTCCTCTGACCTTGTAGTGTACCCACAGGGGGCCACAAAAATCCACACCAGAGTTTAAGAAGGGTCTATTTGCTGTGACGCGATCAGCTGGAAGATTTCCCATTACTTCAGTCATCAATTGTGGTCTGGTTTTGGTACATCTTATGCAGTTATGAACAGTGTGTCGAGCCATGACCTTTCCCTTAATAGGCCAAAATTGCTGCCTTAGAATTGATAGTAATGTTTGTGGTCCACAGTGGTTGTGCTCATCATGTTTCATCTTGAATAGCAATTTCGTGATGGGTTCATTATATGGCATCAATATTGGGTGTTTGGCATTGAATGAGATTGATGCGGCCTCTAGTCTGCCTCCAACACGTAAGATTCCTTTTTCGTCTAAAAAGGGTGCCAGGGTAATTAATGCACTGGATCTGCATAATCCTCTGTGATTCTTGAGGTCTCGAATTTCATTTCTGAATTCGGATGATTGGATTTGTTTTACGATTACCATGAGGGATTCATTGAGTTCTTTAGGCGATAATGTTGTTTGTTCTACTGGAACTCTGTCTCTTTTCCAGGCTCTATTGGTGAACCGGAGAATGTAGCCCATTGTGTGTTGGAGAAATTTGAAGGAATTTCGATGTTCTATCTGGTGAATCACTTCACTTGAAGAGTTTTGTTGCAATGCTACTGCCACTGTGTGTTTTCTTTTTCGTTCTAGATCGGAGGGTACTTCTAGCTCCTTTATGAAGGGTTGATGCCATGCTGACTCAATTCCATGCAGGAAGAACGGTCCATAAAGCCACATGCTACATGACATGAAGCTAGCTGCGGATATTCCCCGAGATAGAAGGTCTGCCGGGTTTTCTTTGGATGGAACGTGACGCCACTGTGTTGCCAAGGAACATTCTTGGATTTTCGCAACTCGATTTGCAACAAACGTGTGGAATGATGATGAAGTAGAATTGATCCATGATAGTACGATTTGTGAATCTGTCCAGAAAAATATTGGTGTGTCTCGAAGTCTTAAGTCTTCCCTGACTCTTGTTGTGAGTTCGGCTCCTAGCACTGCAGCGCATAGTTCAAGTCTAGGAAGAGTTTGTTTTTTAACCGGAGCAATTCGTGACTTGGCACAAAGTAGTCTGACAATTATTGTGCGATCTTTATAAGTTGAACGAAGATACACAGCTGCTCCATATGCTTGCTCTGATGCATCCACAAAAGTGTGGATTTGTATGGATGTAGGATTATTTTGGTTGAAGACATGCCTGGGAACTCTTGCCTGATTGAGTGCTGACATGCTGTTTCTGAAGACAAGCCACTCTTCCCTTAGATGTTGGGGTAGGTCATCATCCCATGAAAGTTTTAGGTGCCACAGCTGTTGCATGAAGATTTTGGATTTAACTACTACTGGGCCAAAGAGTCCTAGTGGATCAAAGATGCGTGCTAGATCTGAGCTTACTGAACGTTTAGTGATTGATATAGTATCGGGTATCTGTGCTCTTCCACATAATTGGTCTGATTTCGGTTGCCAGATTAAACCTAAGGTTTTGATTGTGCAATTGATTGAATCGCTGAAGTCAAGACTGACCTCTTGGTCCTCAACTGGGATATTTTTTAGCAATGATGGATGGTTTGCACACCATTTACGGAGCTTGAGTCCAGCACTGTTGAGTAAAGAAGTGACTTGAGCTTGTGCTTCTTTCGCCAAAGGGATGCTATCTGACCCACTAATGCAGTCGTCCACATAGAAGTCATCTTGAATTATTCGAGCCCCAGTCGGTTGTGTAATTTTGTTCTGGGTTGCTAAATACTGCAGAGATTTAGTTGCTAAGTAAGGTGCGGATGAAGTTCCGTAAGTTACTGTTTTTAGCTTATAGTATCTAATCTCTTCTGATGATTGCCGTCTCCACATGATGAGTTGATATCCTTGATCTTCTTCGTGAACCAGAATTTGCCGATACATCTTCTCGACATCTGCTGTAAATACATACTTGTGCATGCGAAAACGAAGTAGTATTGACAAAAGTTCACTTTGAACTGTAGGACCGGTGTGGAGGATGTCATTGAGTGATAGACCAGATGAAGTTTTGGCGGAAGCGTCAAAGACCACCCGTAGTTTTGTTGTACTGCTATCAGGCTTCAAAACGCAATGATGAGGAATGAAAAAGTGTGGTCCTCGAATGCTGTCCGGTTTGATTTCTTCCATGTGTCCTAGAGATTCATATTCGTCCATGAACTTGACATAATCTTCTCTTTGTTTAGGATTTTTGTTGAGTCGTCTTTCTAATGATATGAAACGATTCAACGCTATTTGCTTTGAGTCACCTAGGGCTACTCCATTTTCTCGAAACGGTAACCTAACGATGAAACGTCCGGTTTCTGATCTAGACACATTTTGAGTGAAATGTGACTCACAATATTTTTCTAACGATGTCATCTGCTTAGGTGTATTTTCGAAGTCATCAAGCCTCCAAAATCGTTCAATTAGTTCGTTAGTTGATTCCTCTTCACAGAATATGCCACAGGTGGCTGTGTTGTTTCCTGTGTCTTCAACCTTTCCAGCTACTACCCAACCAAATACGGTGTTTTGTAAAATTGGCATCTTTGCACCAATTTGTATTTGTTCGGGACGAATAAAATGATGATAGAACTCTGCTCCCAGCAGGACGTCAACCTTGTCGGGTCGGTGGAAATTGGGGTCTGCTAAGTTGATATTTTCAGGTATAGACCAGGATGAGGTGTCCAGGTTCTGTGTGGGTTGAGGTGATACGATGTTTGGTAATATAAAGGCTTCTAGTCTGCAAACGAAACTACCCATTGTTGATTGAAGCTTGATATTGACTCTGTGTGTCGTGCTTCGTGTTCTTTTACCAATGCCTTCAATGCATAGAGATGATGGTGTTGGCGATATGGATAAACGTTTAATAAGCCTCTCAGTTATAAGGTTTATCTGAGAACCTGAATCTAAGATGGCTCTGACTTCACATGTTTGTCCGTTATTTGCTGTGATAAGAACCTTTGCGGTGGCCAAGAGAACATAGCCTTGTTTGTTGTTTAGTTGTTGGATGGTGGCTACAGTAGGCGGTGATGAGTCTCCCCGTTCTGCTGCCATTGATTTGGTGGATGTAGCACCTGCTACGATGATTGAGGATTGATTTGGTTTCTTTTGGTCTGGATTTGAAGAACTTGTCCTTTCTAAATGCAATAAGGTATTGTGTTTACCTGAGCATTTAGTGCAGCACCGTGATGAGCATGATTTTGCGGTGTGATCACCCTTGAAGCAGTTCACGCATAGGTGTCGTCTTTGAATCCAACGCAGTCTTTCAGCCGCTGACATCTTGAGAAATTTGTCACAGTAGTAGATAGGATGATTCTTTATCCCACATACCTTGCAGTTTTCAATGTTGGAGGTAGCTATTGTTGTCACCACCTTGGCCTTGTCCTTTCCACCAACAGCTTCTAGTGATTCAAATCGATTTTTCAAAAACTTTAGGAATTGGTCCATCGTTTGAAGGTCTCTTGGGTTTTCAAGCGATTGCTCATAGAGCAGGTGGCTTTGTCGATCCAACTTTTTTATTAATAGATGGACTAGCAAAGGGGCCCATGATGCTGTCTCGATGCCAAGAGTTTTGAGTGCTGCAAGGCATTCATGGATTACATCATGGAATTCGCTAATGGCCTTCATTTCTGGATTGACGTTTGCCAACCCAATAATCCTTTGGATGAGTGCTGATGTTTGAGCTCTTTTGTTGCTAAAACGATCCTGAAGGATGTTCCAAGCAATGCTGTAGTTGTCTTCAGTCAGCTCGAGGTGCCTCATCAATCGCTCTGCATCACCGGACACGTTTGTTTTCAAATACCACATTTTTTGGATGGGTGGTAATGGCTGATCGTGAATCATCTTTGTGAAGATGTCTGAAAAAGTTTGCCATTTCTGAAAATCACCGTCGAATTTTGGAATTGACATCTTGGGCAACTGAATCGCTGGGCGGTCAACTGCCTGTCTTGATGGCTCGATTATTTGATTGCTTGATGATGCTGATGATGCCTTGCTCAGAGAAGCTTGATTTTGTAGAACTGATGCTTCCAATTCTGTATATAAATCCATATTGTAACCTTGAGCTTCTGGGTTTTCAGAAATCCCAAATTGAGTAGTGGATTTCCTCAACCTGGTTCCAAAGTCTGTTCATAGATTCCAGACATTGAGTAGGCGCTTCTTCTTTGACCTTTCCGTTGATGAGTCGGGATAGGGAATTCATGAGTGCCTTTTGCCTTCTCATCAGTATATTGATTGCTAAACGCCAAAACTTCCCCCAACCTACACCAAAAACACCATTGACAACCGGGAATGAACACCCTGAGGACGATTAAGTCAGCCGACTTTTAATTTAAATTTTTTGACATGTAATTTATATATCTATAATTTGTTAAACTTAAGACATTGTATAACGTTAGGCCCCCTATGTGCCAACAAATGTAAATTTATCATAGTATCATATTAGTTATAAGCCAGATTGTATATATAATGTTCAATAAAAGAAATTGAATTGAGTATATTGATTGATGAATTGTGATCTAAAGCAAGATCTTTATTTGATGTTGATGCGTCTTTAAGTTCAGCTTTTTCTTCTGCTGTTCCCTTCGGCACGACGCTATGTTTGGTGTTGTTACTGGCCTCTACTTCTATTTGCGCCAGTGAGTCACTAAAGATCTGTTTGTACTTTACATATAAAGTCTTAATTTGTTCGAAATACTTTGATGTAAAGTACTGGTGATCTAGTGATATATCTGGTATGATTCGAATTCTGCCATCTGTAGCTTCGAATTCTTCCCAGACGGCATTAAGAAGATTGAGTCTTGATGCAAAGTACTCTCTTGTAGTTTTGTGGGTGGGAGAATCTTTCTTAAAGTTTTGGATGATTGATTGGATTTCTTCCCCTGCTCCGCGTTGAGTAGCACTCAAATTATCCATAGATGATGGAGTATGAATTGTCGGGGTCACCAAAAATGTTGGATCTTACTGTACAAACAATAAGATAAATGAATCTTTAAATAATTGCTTCTTACTGTACAAAACAATAAGAACTGAAAAATACAAAATGCAGGCACTTGAAACCTGATCTTGTGGGAAAATCGATCGAAGTAAAAGACAAAACGATTGTAATTTAAGTGATATTTATTGTTGGGCAAATTGCCTCTTTTATACTTAATACTAAATGCTTACAAAGGTATTTAATAATAAAATGAAATTAAATGTGAATATGGGTCGATGTGGTGTTCGATCGTTGCACTCAAGTTCCAACTATGCATCTGGTCAGCACTTTTCGGTGGTTCGGCGTTGATGTAGGTTGTTGTCGTCGGCGATGTTTTGTAGGTTGCTTGATTGTTAACGATGTAGGTCAGCAATGTTGAAAAGTTATTTTGTGTTGCTTAACAGTTTTCTATCACGATAGTTTTCTATCATGATAGTTTTCTATCACGATAGTTTTCGATCACGATAGTTTTCTATCACGATAGTTTTCTATCACGATAGTTTTCTATCATGATAGTTTTCTATCATGAAAGTTTTCTATCATGATAGTTTTCTATCATGATAGTTTTCTATCACGATAGTTTTCTATCACGATAGTTTTCTATCATGATAGTTTTCTATCACGATAGTTTTCTATCATGATAGTTTTCTATCATGATAGTTTTCTATCATGATAGTTCTCTATCTGCGATCTTCGATCTGCGTATATTTGCGTAGGTCTGCGTAGATATGCGTATATTTTCGTAGTTTGGCGTATATCTGCGTACACCTGCGTATTACTGCGAGGCCAGGTAGTAATCTGCGTACATCAGCGTAGCTATTCGTGTATATGCTGTAGGCGCAATTTTGTATCGATGTTTACCGACTAATATAAAAATCACAGCATTAAGATACTATGAATTTTATTATTCTAAGGGAATTTGGTTAAATTCAGACACTTAGAATTTCAAATACCCGCGCTCAGGCTTTTTATAATAATTGAATAAGAAGAAAATTTGAAAAGAAATTCTTCTGTTTAAGTGGAGTGACCGAATATATAATTCAAAGTTAAAAGTTCAAGTGAGCTCAACTCCATGATTGCGTTTCGCCCAGGTACGATAGTTGGGCTCATCAGTTAGATGACTATCGTACCCTTCTAAGACGCAATTTTGTATCGATGTTTACCGACTAATATAAAAATCACAGCATTAAGATACTATGAATTTTATTATTCTAAGGGAATTTGGTTAAATTCAGACACTTAGAATTTCAAATGCCCGCGCTCAGGCTTTTTATAATAATTGAATAAGAAGAAAATTTGAAAAGAAATTCTTCTGTTTAAGTGGAGTGACCGAATATATAATTCAAAGTTAAAAGTTCAAGTGAGCTCAACTCCATGATTGCGTTTCGCCCAGGTACGATAGTTGGGCTCATCAGTTAGATGACTATCGTACCCTTCTAAGACGCAATTTTGTATCGATGTTTACCGACTAATATAAAAATCACAGCATTAAGATACTATGAATTTTATTATTCTAAGGGAATTTGGTTAAATTCAGACACTTAGAATTTCAAATGCCCGCGCTCAGGCTTTTTATAATAATTGAATAAGAAGAAAATTTGAAAAGAAATTCTTCTGTTTAAGTGGAGTGACCGAATATTAGTGCTGTGTAAATCAGGATCGATTCGATTTTTTTAATCCGATCATCGAAAAGTATTGATGATTGAAATCACAAATTTTCATTTCAATCGATCTCAATCTCAATCATTTCGATGATTCTCGATTTTTCATCCCAATTTCAATCATTTCGATCATTCCCGATTGTCCATCCAAATCTCAATCATTTCGATGATTCTCGATTTTCCATCCCAATCTCATTCTCAATCATTTCAATTATTCTTGATTTTCCATCCCAATCTCAATCTCAATCATTTCGATGAATCTCTATTTTCTCTTCAAAAACTTGTGATTTCTAAGATGTTTTTCAATCCATCGACCACCGTAGCCATCCTTCAATTGAATTTCACAGTTGATTGCTTGAAATATAGAGGACGAACTATATTTTGATAGAAAAAGTATATTTTGGTCCATATATCATACAATTGCCTTTAAGTCACCTTTTTATGGAGCACTAAAAATTCGTCAAAAATTTCAGATTTCTTAGAGGTTTTTTTAATCCATCGACATCTTAGCCATCATCAATGGAATTTGACGATTGATGGCTTGCAAGATAGGATGAACTGTATTTTGAGAGAAAATGTGTATTTTGATCCAAATGAAACCAATTGCCCTTAAATCAGCTTTTTCCGGAGCAGTAAAAATTATTCAAAAATTTTAAATTTTTAAGAGGTGTTTTAATCCATTGACACCGTAGCCATCCGTCATTGGAACTTGACAGTTGATGTCTTGACGGATAGGGGCTGAACTATATTTTCACATAAGAAGTATATTTCGATCCAAATTTCAACCAATTGACATAAAATCACCTTTTCCGGAGCAGTACAAAATTCCATATTTTTTGAGCTTTTTAAACAATCAAAATTGTATTGTTTCGGATTCGATCAAAATCGGTAGAGTTTTGAATTGAATTCGTCAAAATTGGAGAGATTTAATTCCATCGAAATCGAAATGAAAATTGAAATAAATTCAGTGAAAAGAAAATGATCGAAAGATCGATTGATTGAAATGATCGAATCATTTTGGTGATCAATTTTTGAACGATTCGATCATTTGAAATGAACGGTTTACACAGCTCTACCGAATATATAATTCAAAGTTAAAAGTTCAAGTGAGCTCAACTCCATGATTGCGTTTCGCCCAGGTACGATAGTTGGGCTCATCAGTTAGATGACTATCGTACCCTTCTAAGACGCAATTTTGTATCGATGTTTACCGACTAATATAAAAATCACAGCATTAAGATACTATGAATTTTATTATTCTAAGGGAATTTGGTTAAATTCAGACACTTAGAATTTCAAATGCCCGCGCTCAGGCTTTTTATAATAATTGAATAAGAAGAAAATTTGAAAAGAAATTCTTCTGTTTAAGTGGAGTGACCGAATATATAATTCAAAGTTAAAAGTTCAAGTGAGCTCAACTCCATGATTGCGTTTCGCCCAGGTACGATAGTTGGGCTCATCAGTTAGATGACTATCGTACCCTTCTAAGACGCAATTTTGTATCGATGTTTACCGACTAATATAAAAATCACAGCATTAAGATACTATGAATTTTATTATTCTAAGGGAATTTGGTTAAACTCAGACACTTAGAATTTCAAATGCCCGCGCTCAGGCTTTTTATAATAATTGAATAAGAAGAAAATTTGAAAAGAAATTCTTCTGTTTAAGTGGACTGACCGAATATATAATTCAAAGTTAAAAGTTCAAGTGAGCTCAACTCCATGATTGCGTTTCGCCCAGGTACGATAGTTGGGCTCATCAGTTAGATGACTATCGTACCCTTCTAAGACGCAATTTTGTATCGATGTTTACCGACTAATATAAAAATCACAGCATTAAGATACTATGAATTTTATTATTCTAAGGGAATTTGGTTAAATTCAGACACTTAGAATTTCAAATGCCCGCGCTCAGGCTTTTTATAATAATTGAATAAGAAGAAAATTTGAAAAGAAATTCTTCTGTTTAAGTGGAGTGACCGAATATATAATTCAAAGTTAAAAGTTCAAGTGAGCTCAACTCCATGATTGCGTTTCGCCCAGGTACGATAGTTGGGCTCATCAGTTAGATGACTATCGTACCCTTCTAAGACGCAATTTTGTATCGATGTTTACCGACTAATATAAAAATCACAGCATTAAGATACTATGAATTTTATTATTCTAAGGGAATTTGGTTAAACTCAGACACTTAGAATTTCAAATGCCCGCGCTCAGGCTTTTTATAATAATTGAATAAGAAGAAAATTTGAAAAGAAATTCTTCTGTTTAAGTGGAGTGACCGAATATATAATTCAAAGTTAAAAGTTCAAGTGAGCTCAACTCCATGATTGCGTTTCGCCCAGGTACGATAGTTGGGCTCATCAGTTAGATGACTATCGTACCCTTCTAAGACGCAATTTTGTATCGATGTTTACCGACTAATATAAAAATCACAGCATTAAGATACTATGAATTTTATTATTCTAAGGGAATTTGGTTAAATTCAGACACTTAGAATTTCAAATGCCCGCGCTCAGGCTTTTTATAATAATTGAATAAGAAGAAAATTTGAATAGTATAATAAAATTCATAGTATCTTAATGCTGTGATTTTTATATTAGTCGGTAAACATCGATACAAAATTGCGTCTTAGAAGGGTACGATAGTCATCTAACTGATGAGCCCAACTATCGTACCTGGGCGAAACGCAATCATGGAGTTGAGCTCACTTGAACTTTTAACTTTGAATTATATATTCGGTCACTCCACTTAAACAGAAGAATTTCTTTTCAAATTTTCTTCTTATTCAATTATTATAAAAAGCCTGAGCGCGGGCATTTGAAATTCTAAGTGTCTGAATTTAACCAAATTCCCTTAGAATAATAAAATTCATAGTATCTTAATGCTGTGATTTTTATATTAGTCGGTAAACATCGATACAAAATTGCGTCTTAGAAGGGTACGATAGTCATCTTACTGATGAGCCCAACTATCGTACCTGGGCGAAACGCAATCATGGAGTTGAGCTCACTTGAACTTTTAACTTTGAATTATATATTCGGTCACTCCACTTAAACAGAAGAATTTCTTTTCAAATTTTCTTCTTATTCAATTATTATAAAAAGCCTGAGCGCGGGCATTTGAAATTCTAAGTGTCTGAATTTAACCAAATTCCCTTAGAATAATAAAATTCATAGTATCTTAATGCTGTGATTTTTATATTAGTCGGTAAACATCGATACAAAATTGCGTCTTAGAAGGGTACGATAGTCATCTAACTGATGAGCCCAACTATCGTACCTGGGCGAAACGCAATCATGGAGTTGAGCTCACTTGAACTTTTAACTTTGAATTATATATTCGGTCACTCCACTTAAACAGAAGAATTTCTTTTCAAATTTTCTTCTTATTCAATTATGCTGTAGGAAACGATTAAGGAATTTAAATTTTCAAATATTTAACGAGCAACAACCAACAGTCAAAGATGGAAACATCTATTTTCTCTAGCCTAGATAAGAACCATCAATTTGGTTTCAATAAGTTTGAATGGAATCATGGAAAGGATTGGTGAAACAGATGTAGAAGGTAACAGTCGGTTTGTGTGGGTGTGTGGATTCAACTGTCGGAAGAGAATGTTCGAAATGGAGAATCAACATTTTGTTCAGCCGATTGAGTTCCAACCTTGCGTCATCCATTTGCTTTACATGAGAAGAAAAATTTAAGAGAAAAGAAGTGAGAGGAGAATAAAATGTGGCTTGGTTTAAGATGACACCAATACAGGCAAATTATCTAGAATGTTCTATGATGGAAGTGTTTCCGGTGTTGTTTTTCTGGCGGGATTCTAACCAAAAACTAAGAATTTTGCCACATCTATTGTTTAAAAATTCAAAAATGATTTTAGAGATTCAGTACTTGAAATTTTGGTTAAAAGTTCGGTCAGAAACAGCTTCATCGGAAACCTTCTAGACTCCATTTTTTCTAAAGCTCTCTTTCGAAAACTTTCGAAAAACAAGAAAGACGCCCGTAGGGCTGCCGTCTGGCTATAAAAGGGGGAGATTGCCTCCGAGAGCTCTCTTTGGTGTGTCGGAATTTTTGGTCGTTGCTTGGTCGTGGCGTGGAACCCTTGAACTTGGAAATCGATTTTTTTTTTTACTTTTCGCGGAAAGTTTTTTTTTGTTGTTAAAAGTCAAGTTTCTTTTTGAAAAAAAAAATCAACCAATTTTACCATCGTCACTTCGAAAAACGTATAAACAAAAAATATACATAACTCTTAGCTAAAAAAAAAAAAATGAAAAATGGCATATATGTACATATGTAACCTCTCGTGCGTTGTGTGAACAAAAAATTCACGAGAACGATCGAGAAAAAAAATGTATCGAAAATAAAAAGTGAAAGAAACCCCTCGTGCGTGTGTGTGAATAAGTTCCCCGTGCACACGTGCCTGAAAGGCATAAACATCCCTAAACTCTAAATAAAAAAGTTATTTTCCTGAGCCAAAAGTGCCTAGGTACAGTGAAGAAATAAAAAAAAAGCCAACGAAATCCAATCCGAAACCCTACAAAAACACACAAAAAAAAGTAGCCCCCACGGCCCACAGGCAACCAAAACTCCCCTCCATCAGCACCCAAAGAAAAAAAAAAGAAAAAAAAAACCCATAGAAAAATTACCTAAAAACCAATATATATACCAAAATTAAAAGAAGAAAAAATTAAAAGACTCCAATCCACACTAATCCCAACAAAAAGTGGTAAAAAAAAAAATGACAGAAGTTCCACCAATCCTTCATTTGTTCCAGTCTCCAGTTTACCCATTATTATTATAGCTATTGTTTTCATTTCATTTTATTTTATTTATATTTCCTATAATTTTTATTCTTATTCTTTTGCTATTTATTAATTTTTTTCTTATCAAATCCACTTACTTCAAGTTCACCAAAGTAAATGTTTTTTTCTCGAGCAATAGCCATCTCTAATTTCAATATATGTAGGTACCTACGTACCTACTATAATTTCTCGATATTTGAATCACATCTGATAACATTACAAAAAGAAAAACTACCTATACCTACCCAATAACATTTTGAAAACTGAAGTGATTGTGAGAGTTCATATACTCGTATTTAAAACCTTAATTAATCAATTAAGCAGATTCTACAGCCTCTGGAGCGTTGCACCTCTTCAAAGGATAAAGTGACTGGTAAGTTGTTTTGTTATTAAATAAATAATTAAATACAAATATTTGAACGATCACCCATCAATATAATTTAATTTCCCACACTCAAATTCATACATATATTTTTAAAGTTCACAGTTTTTTTTCTAAGCTTCTAACAAAAAAAAAAACCTTACAAATGCATTTTCTTTAAATTACATTGGTGAATTGCGAGGTGAATTTATAAATATTAGTTTTTTTGATTTATTGATGTTCAAGTACGTAGCATGCGTACAAACATAAATGTAAAGTTAAATTAAGAAAAAAAACAATAAGATAATAACAGTCCGGCTTTACTGATTAGTTTCAGTAATTTTGATTTGTTCAGCTTTTGTTGACACCCAAAAATAAAAATAATATTTTATAATCAACTATATATTAAATTATTTAATTACATTTTCCTTAGATAGAAAAAAAAAACTTTTTTTACTTGTCTGTTATTATTTACATACATTTGTGAAATATATTTATCCGGAACTTGACTGTTGGTTGTTCCTCGAATTTAAATTGTATAATAATAACAAAAAAAAAAAAAAACACAAATAGATCTAATACTCAGTACTGATATTTAAATATAGATATTCCTTTTTTTTGATATTTGGTGTAGATTTAATATTATTTAGATAAGTTAAGTAATTGTTTGAATAAATGGATGAAATAATAGTTATAAAAATTTAAGTTTTCGTCCTTCTTATTTCCTCCCCTCGATGAAGTTTCTTTTTTTGGGAAGTTGCTTTGGAATTTTCTTTAGATTTTGGGTGATTACCTCATAAACATGAATCGTGTTTAAATTATGTCTAAGGTGGGTGTGGCGATGATAGATACGATGAGGAGCGAAAGATAAAAGTCGTGGCGTTGGTTTTTTTTATCTTGAACGAGATACGGTGAAGTATAAGACTATCTTCTGATGATAATTTTAACTTTACCTACTTGTTATTGAGATTAGTCTCTTTGTATTTTAATACATCTTATTGATAAGGATTTAGCCATCTTAATATTTTGTGTTTGAAAGTTTCGATAGTAAGTTTTTTTCTGGAAAGAATGATAATTTGATTTTTCCTTAATAAAAAAAAAAATCTTTCCGTTTGGGGCTATTATAATAATAGAGAGACATAATAGCCAAGGTTGTGTCACTATGGCACGTGGGTGGGAAATCTCTGAGAGTCCCTAACAACTCCGACTCTCCTCACTGTGGAAAAATAGAAAACTTCATCGATCTGTCAGGACGAATAAGGGCTTCATATTTTATGAACCCGATCTTTTTATCATTTACAATTATGGCATGTAAAACGTAACAAGGTTCAGTGTTACAACAGCAAGGACCCCCCCATCCGACGAGCTAGGTTGTGCCAAATGCAAGCATGCCATGCTGTTGTAACCTGCACACCCTTTCCTTCTAACAACCAGGTTCAGCCGCTATACCTGTAAGTAGTGGGTTGTGATGGTGGTTAACGGAAGGAAAGGTTAAAGGATCTTTCGACAAGAATAGCTTAACGGTGTGCTGTCGTGGTTTCTACTATAGGGTTTTAGCACCTCTGCTATTTGAGAGAATACCGAACATCTTGAGAGAGAGTCCTTGCCGAAAACAACTCGGTTCCGTTACAATGCGTCGACCTGCGTTTGTCTGCGTAGATCTGCGTATATCTGATTGGCTAATACCTGTGTATATCTGCGTACATCTGCGTATAACTACATAGACCTGCGTATATGTGCGTATGTCCTGCGTATACCCGCGTATATCTGCGCAGATCTGCATATATCTGCTTAGACCTGCGTATACCTGCGCAGATCTGCATATATCTGCGTAGACCTGCGTATACCTGCGAATACCTGCGTATATCTGCGAGGCTTTCTATCACGTTAGTTTTCTATCATGATAGTTTTCTATCATGATAGTTTTCTAACATGATAGTCTTCTCTCATGGTTGTTTTCTATCACGATAGTTTTCTATCATGATAGTTTTCTATCATGATAGTTTTCTATCATGATAATTTTCTATCATGACAGTTTTCTATCATGCTAGTTTTCTATCATGATAGTTTTCTATCATGACGTTTTTCATGTTTTCTTTCATGATAGTTTTCTATCATGATAGTTTTCTATCATGATTTCTATCATGATAGTTTTCTATCATGATATTTTTCTATCACGATAGTTTTCTATCACGATAGTTTTCTATCACGATAGTTTTTAATCACGATAGTTTTCTATCATCATAGTTTTCTATCATGATAGTTTTCTATCATGACGTTTTTCTATCATGATAGTTTTCTATCACAATAGTTTTCTATCACGATAGTTTTCTATCACGATAGTTTTCTATCATGATAGTTTTCTATCACGATAGTTTTCTATCATGATAGTTTTCTATCACGATAGTTTTCTATCACGATAGTTTTCTATAACGATAGTTTTCTATCACGATAGTTTTCTATCACGATAGTCTTCTATCACGATAGTTTTCTATCACGATAGTTTTCTATCATGATAGTTTTCTATCATGATAGTTTTCTATCATGATTTCTATCATGATAGTTTTCTATCATGATATTTTTCTATCACGATAGTTTTCTATCACGATAGTTTTCTATCACGATAGTTTTTTATCACGATAGTTTTCTATCATGATAGTTTTCTATCATGACGTTTTTCTATCATGATAGTTTTCTATCACAATAGTTTTCTATCACGATAGTTTTCTATCACGATAGTTTTCTATGATGATAGTTTTCTATCACGATAGTTTTCTATCATGATAGTTTTCTATCATGATAGTTTTCTATCATGATAGTTCTCTATCTGCGATCTTGGATCTGCGTATATTTGCGTAGGTCTGCGTAGATATGCGTATATTTGCGTAGTTTGGCGTATATCTGCGTACACCTGCGTATTACTGCGAAGCCGGGTAGTAATCTGCGTACATCAGCGTAGCTTTTCGTATATATGCGTCCAACTGCGTATGCCTGCGTAGATCTGCGTATTTCTGATTGGCTAATATCTGTGTATATCTGCGTACATCTGCGTATAACTACGTTAACCTGCTTATGTGCGTGTGTCCTGCGTATACCCGCGTATATCTGCGCAGATCTGCATATATCTGCGTATACCTGCTTACATCTGCATAAATTTGCGTAGACCTGCGTATACCTGCGAATACCTGCGAATATATGCATATATCTGCGAGGCTTTCTATCACGTTAGTTTTCTATCATGATAGTTTTCTATCATGATAGTTTTCTAACATGATAGTCTTCTCTCATGGTAGTTTTCTATCACGATAGTTTTCTATCATGATAGTTTTCTATCATGATAGTTTTCTATCATGATAGTTTTCTATCATGACGGTTTTCTATCATGCTAGTTTTCTATCATGATAGTTTTCTATCACGATAGTTTTCTATCACGATAGTTTTCTATCACGATAGTTTTTTATCACGATAGTTTTCTATCATGATAGTTTTCTATCATGATAGTTTTCTATCATGACGTTTTTCTATCATGATAGCTTTCTATCACGATAGTTTTCTATCACGATAGTTTTCTATCATGATAGTTTTCTATCACGATAGTTTTCTATCACGATAGTTTTTTATCATGATAGTTTTCTATCACGATAGTTTTCTATCACGATAGTTTGCTATCACGATAGTTTTCTATCATTATAGTTTTCTATCATGATAGTTTTCTATCATGATAGTTTTCTATCATGATAATTTTCTATCATGATAGTTTTCTATCACGATAGTTTTCTATCACGATAGTATTCTATCACGATAGTTTTCTATCACGATAGTTTCTTATCACGATAGTTTTCTATCATGATAGTTTTCTATCATGATAGTTTTCTATCATGATAGTTTTCTATCACAAAAGTTTTCTATCACGATAGTTTTCTATCATGGTAGTTTTCTATCACGATAGTTTTCTATCACGATAGTTTTCTATCATGATTGTTTTCTATCATGACGTTTTTCTATCACGATAGTTTTCTATCACGATAGTTTTCTATCACGATAGTTTTCTATCATGATAGTTTTCTATCATGATAGTTTTCTACCATGATAGTTTTCTATCATGATAGTTTTCTATCATGACGTTTTTCTATCATGATAGTTTTCTATCACAACAGTTTTCTATCACGATAGTTTTCTATCATGACGGTTTTCTATCACGATAGTTTTCTATCACGATAGTTTTCTATCACGATAGTTCTCTATCATGACGTTCTCCTATCATGATAGTTTTCTATCACAATAGTTTTCTATCACGATAGTTTTCTATCACGATAGTTTTCTATCATGATAGTTTTCTATCATGATAATTTTCTATCATGATAGTTTTCTATCACAAAAGTTTTCTATCACGATAGTTTTCTATCATGGTAGTTTTCTATCACGATAGTTTTCTATCACGATAGTTTTCTATCATGATTGTTTTCTATCATGACGTTTTTCTATCACGATAGTTTTCTATCACGATAGTTTTCTATCACGATAGTTTTCTATCATGATAGTTTTCTATCATGATAGTTTTCTACCATGATAGTTTTCTATCATGATAGTTTTCTATCATGACGTTTTTCTATCATGATAGTTTTCTATCACAACAGTTTTCTATCACGATAGTTTTCTATCATGACGGTTTTCTATCACGATAGTTTTCTATCACGATAGTTTTCTATCACGATAGTTTTCTATCACGATAGTTTTCTATCATGATAGTTTTCTATCATGATAGTTTCCTATCATGACGTTTTTCTATCATGATAGTTTTCTATCACAATAGTTTTCTATCACGATAGTTTTCTATCACGACAGTTTTCTATCATGATAGTTTTCTATCACGATAGTTTTCTATCATGATAGTTTTCTATCATGATAGTTTTCTATCATGATAGTTCTCCATCTGCGATCTTCGATCTGCGTATATTTGCGTAGGTCTGCCTAGATATGCGTATATTTGCGTAGTTTGGCGTATATCTGCGTACACCTGCGTATTACTGCGTAGCCGGGTAGTAATCTGCGTACATCAGCGTAGCTTTTCATATTATATGCATCGACCTGCGTATGTCTGCGTAGATCTGCGTATATCTGATTGGCTAATATCTGTGTATATCTGCGTACATCTGCGTATAACTACGTGGACCTGCGTATATGTGCGTATGTCCGGCGTATACCCGCATATATCTGCTTAGATCTGCATATATCTGCGTAGACCTGTGCAGATCTGCATATATCTGCGTAGACCTGCGTATACCTGCGAATACCTACGTATATCTGCGTATATCTGCGAGGCTTTCTATCACGTTAGTTTTCTATCATGATAGTTTTCTATCATGATAGTTATCTATCATGATAGTTTTCTATCACGATAGTTTTCTATCACGATAGTTTTCTATCACGATAGTTTTTTATCATCATAGTTTTCTATCACGATAGTTTTCTAACCCGAGAGTTTTCTATCACGATAGTTTTCTATCACGATAGTTTTCTATCACGATAGTTTTCTATCACGATAGTTTTCTATCACGATAGTTTTCTATCACGATAGTTTTCTATCATGATAGTTTTCTATCACGATAGTTTTCTATCACGATAGTTTTCTATCACGATAGTTTTCTATCACGATAGTTTTCTATCTTGATAGTTTTCTATCACGATTGTTTTCTATCATGATAGTTTTCTATCACGATAGTTTTCTATCATGATAGTTTTCTATCACGATAGTTTTCTATCACGATAGTTTTTTATCATGATAGTTTTCTATCGTAATAGTTTTCTATCACGATAGTTTTCTATCATGATAGTTTTCCGTCATGATTGTTTTCTATCATGCAACATGCGACATATAACATGCAACATGCATGATAGTTTTCTTGTATATCTGCGTATATATGCACAGATCTGCGTATATCTGCGTATCCAACCGCTTATCTACGTAGAACTTTGTATATGTGCGTAGGCCTGCGTATACCAGCGTTTATCCACGTACACCTGCGTATATCTGCGTATATCTACAAAGATCTGCGTATATTTGCGAAGCTCTGCGTAGGTCTGCATATATTTGCTTAGTTTGGCGTATATCTGCGTACATCTGCGTATATCTGCATATTACTGCGTAGCCTGGCAGTAATCTGCTGACATCAGCGCAAGTCTTCGTATATCTGCGTATGTCTGCGTAGATCTGCGTATATCTGTTTGGCGTATACGTGCGCAGATCTGCGTATATATGCGAAGCTTTCTATCACGAAAGTTTTCTATCACGATAGTTTTCTATCACGATAGTTTTCTATCATGATAGTTTTCTATCACGATAGTTTTCTATCACGATAATTTTCTATCATGATAGTTTTCTATCACGATAGTTTTCTATCACGATATTTTTTATCACGATAGTTTTCTATCATGATAGTTTTCTATCACAATAGTTTTCTATCACGATAGTTTTCTATCACGATAGTTTTCTATCACGATAGTTTTCTATCACGATAGTTTTCTATCATGATAGTTTTCTATCACGATAGTTTTCTATTATGATAGTTTTCTATCACGATAGTTTTCTATCACGATAGTTTTCTATCACGATAGTTTTCTATCACGATAGTTTTCTATCACGATAGTTTTCTATCACGATAGTTTTTTACCACGATAGTTTTCTACCATGATAGTTTTCTATCATGATATTTTTCTATCATGAAGTTTTTCTGTCATAATAGTTTTCTATCACAATAGTTTTCTATCACGATAGTTTTCTATCACGATAGTTTTCTATCACGATAGTTTTCTATCACGATAGTTTTCTATCACGATAGTTTTCTATCATGATAGTTTTCTATCATGATAGTTTTCTATCACGATAGTTTTTCATCACGATAGTTTTTTATCACGATAGTTTTCTACCATGATAGTTTTCTATCATGATATTTTTCTATCATGAAGTTTTTCTGTCATGATAGTTTTCTATCACAGTAGTTTTCTATCACGATAGTTTTCTATCACGATAGTTTTCTATCACGATAGTTTTCTATCACGATAGTTTTCTATCAAGGTAGTTTTCTATCATGATAGTTTTCTATCATGATAGTTTTTTATCACGATAGTTTTCTATCACGATAATTTTCTATCACGATAGTTTTCTATCATCATAGTTTTCTATCACGATAGTTTTCTATCACGATAGTTTTCTATCACGATAGTTTTCTATCACGATAGTTTTCTATCACGATAGTTTTCTATCACGATAGTTTTCTATCACGATAGTTTTCTATCACGATAGTTTTCTATCACGATAGTTTTCTATCACGATAGTTTTCTATCACGATAGTTTTCTATCACGATAGTTTTCTATCACGATAGTTTTCTATCACGATAGTTTTCTATCACGATAGTTTTCTATCATGATAGTTTTCTATCACGATAGTTTTCTATCACGATAATTTTCTATCATGAAAGTTTTCTATCACGATAGTTTTCTATCACGATATTTTTTTATCACGATAGTTTTCTATCATGATAGTTTTCTATCACAATAGTTTTCTATCACGATAGTTTTCTATCACGATAGTTTTCTATCATGATAGTTTTCTATCACTATAGTTTTCTATCATAACAGTTTTCTATCATGATAGTTTTCTATCATGATAGTTCTCTATCTGCGATCTTCGATCTGCGAATATTTGCGTAGGTCTGCGTAGACATGCGTATATTTGCGTATCACGATAGTTTTCTATCACGATAGTTTTCTATCACGATAGTTTTCTATCACGATAGTTTTCTATCACGATAGTTTTTTATCACGATAGTTTTCTATCACGATAGTTTTCTATCATGATAGTTTTCTCTCACGATAGTTTTCTATCACGATAGTTTTCTATCACGATAGTTTTCTATCACGATAGTTTTCTATCATGATAGTTTTCTATCACGATAGTTTTCTATCATGATAGTTTTCTATCACGATAGTTTTCTATCATGATAGTTTTCTATCACGATAGTTTTCTATCACGATAGTTTTTTATTATGATAGTTTTCTATCGTAATAGTTTTCTATCACGATAGTTTTCTATCATGATAGTTTTCCGTCATGATTGTTTTCTATCATGCAACAACATGCAACATATAACATGCAACATGCATGATAGTTTTCTAGTATATCTGCGTATATATGCGCAGATCTGCGTATATCTGCGTATCCAACCGCTTATCTACGTAGAATTTTGTATATGTGCGTAGGCCTGCGTATACCTGCGTTTATCCACGTACACCTGCGTATATCTGCGTATATCTACAAAGATCTGCGTATATTTGCGAAGCTCTGCGTAGGTCTGCATATATTTGCTTAGTTTGGCGTATATCTGCGTACATCTGCGTATATCTGCATATTACTGCGTAGCCTGGCAGTAATCTGCTGACATCAGCGCAAGTCTTCGTATATCTGCGTCAACCTGCGTACATCTGCGTATGTCTGCGTAGATCTGCGTATATCTGTTTGGCGTATACGTGCGTAGATCTGCGTATATATGCGAAGCTTTCTATCACGATAGTTTTCTATCACGATAGTTTTCTATCACGATAGTTTTCTATCACGATAGTTTTCTATCACGATAGTTTTCTATCACGATAGTTTTTTATCACGATAGTTTTCTACCATGATAGTTTTCTATCATGATATTTTTCTATCATGAAGTTTTTCTGTCATGATAGTTTTCTATCACAATAGTTTTCTATCACGATAGTTTTCTATCACGATAGTTTTCTATCACGATAGTTTTCTATCACGATAGTTTTCTATCACGATAGTTTTCTATCACGATAGTTTTCTATCACGATAGTTTTCTATCACGATAGTTTTCTATCACGATAGTTTTCTATCACGATAGTTTTCTATCACGATAGTTTTCTATCACGATAGTTTTCTATCACGATAGTTTTCTATCACGATAGTTTTCTATCACGATAGTTTTCTATCACGATAGTTTTCTATCATGATAGTTTTCTATCACGATAGTTTTCTATCACGATAATTTTCTATCATGATAGTTTTCTATCACGATAGTTTTCTATCACGATATTTTTTTATCACGATAGTTTTCTATCATGATAGTTTTCTATCACAATAGTTTTCTATCACGATAGTTTTCTATCACGATAGTTTTCTATCATGATAGTTTTCTATTACTATAGTTTTCTATCATGTCAGTTTTCTATCATGATAGTTTTCTATCATGATAGTTCTCTATCTGCGATCTTCGATCTGCGAATATTTGCGTAGGTCTGCGTAGACATGCGTATATTTGCGTAGTTTGGCGTATTTCTGCGTACTCCTGCGTATTATTGCGTAGCAGGGTAGTAATCTACGTACATTAGCGTAGCTATTCGTATATATGCGTCGACCTGCGTATGTCTGCGTAGATCTGCGTATATCTGATTGGCTAATATCTGTGCATATCTGCGTATAACTACGTAGACCTGCGTATATGTGCGTATGTCCTGCGTATACCCGCGTATATCTGCGCAGATCTTCATATATCTGCGTAGACCTACGCATACCTGCGTATATCTGCGAGGCTTTCTATCACGTTAGTTCTCTATCATGATAGTTTTCTATCACGATAGTTTTCTATCACGATAGTTTTCTATCATGATAGTTTTTCTAGAAGGACCAGAGCTGCTCGCGAGCTCTACGAGCAGAAGAGGAAAGAGGAACACAAGCTTCTTAGAAAGAAAAAGAAAGAGCATGAGAAGCGCGCGATCGAGGAATTAGAGGGATGCCACTGCAGGAATGAAGTTCGGAAGTTTTACCAAAAAGTAAAAAGAACCTCCCAAGGTTACAAACCCCGAACCGAAGCCTGCAAGGACGATCAGGGGAACATCGTGGTGGAATTGCAGTCGCTGCTGAGGATATGGAAAAATCATTTCTGCAAATTGTAAAACGGCGATGACGAACCGAATTCCGCTACCATGCAAATTGCACCATTCAACCTGGACGACGTAGGCCAACAATTCCGTCCACCCGATCTTGACGAAGTGAGGATAGCCATATCTAAACTTAAGTCCAATAAAGCTGCTGGATCTGATGGCCTTGCGGCTGAGCTATTCAAAGCGGCTGGCGATGAATTGGTTAGGAGTATTCACCAGCTCATCTGTAAAATATGGTCGGAAGAAAGCATGCCCGATGAATGGAACCTCAGTATTGTTTGCCCGATCCTCAAGAAAGGCGATCCTCTGGACTGCACCAACTACAGAGGCATCAGTCTTCTTAATATCGCCTACAAGATCTTCTCTGCCGTACTTTGTGAACGCCTGAAGCCATTCGTCAACAACCTGATAGGTCCATATCAGTGTGGCTTTAGGCCAGGGAAGTCCACCATCGACCAAATATTCGCACTACGGCAGATCTTGGAGAAAACCCAGGAGTTCCAAATCGATACCCACCACCTTTTTATCGATTTCAAGGCCGCGTATGACAGCATCTATAGAGACGAGCTATATAGAGCAATGTCTAGTTTTGGCATCCCTGCCAAACTCGTCCGTTTGTGCAGGATGACGATGGAGAATGCACGCTGCTCCATCAAGGTCGGCAAAGACCTCACCGACACCTTTGATGTCAAAAAAGGTTCTAGGCAAGGCGATGCGCTGTCATGCGACTTCTTCAACATCGTTCTTGAAAGAATAGTGCAAAACTCTCACGTCAACACCAGAGGCACAATCTTTCAAAAGTCCGTCCAATTACTCGCTTACGCTGACGACATTGACATAATCGGACGAACAAAGCGTGATGTCAGTGGTGCTTTTGTGAACATTGAGAAGGAAGCCAAGAAGATGGGTCTAACGGTGAATGAAAGCTAAACAAAGTATATGCTGTCCACAAGAAAGGACATCCAACACCGACGACGTCTCGGACAGACGTCACTATAGACAGCTATAATTTTGAGGTAGTCAGAGACTTTGTCTACCTAGGATCCGCTATAAACTCAGCGAACGACACCAGCGCTGAGATCAAACGAAGAATTACTCTTGCTAATCGCTGTTTCTTTGGGCTAAGAAGGCAATTGAGAAGCAAAGCTCTCTCTCGAGCAACTAAACTGTCCCTGTATAAGACGCTTATCATCCCGGTCCTGATGTATGGTGCAGAGGCATGGACACTGCTAACAGTGGATCAGAAGGCGTTAGGCTGTTTTGAGAGGAAAATTCTCCGGGTGATTTTTGGTCCCGTCTGCATAGATGGGGAATGGAGAAGAAGATTCAACAACGAACTGTATGGGCTGTACAGCGACACCGACCTAGCCACAAAGGTGAAAAGCCAACGACTGAGATGGCTGGGTCATCTAGAGCGAATGGACACCAATGCTCCGGCCCGGAAAGTCTTTGAATCCAACCCCGTGGGGCAACGCAGTAGAGGTGGACAGCGTAAAAGGTGGCGCACGCAAGTGGAAGAGAACCTCAACCAACTTGGCGTGCGAAACTGGAGACAGCTAGCTAGAAACCGAGCCGGCTGGAAGAAGCTTGTTGGTTGAGGCCCTGGTTTTTTTTTTTTTTTTTTTTTTTAATTCATTTTTATTTTTCCATCATCTTAAAACTATCTTAAAGCTAGACAAAAATTCATAAAAACTAGCCTACTTATCAATATCTTACAACTAACTTACTGGCCCCATTCGGGCGCTCTAAGTTAAACTAAGTAAGTAAGTAAGTAATTAAGTAAGTAATTCATTTTATTTACAATTTTAGCAATACATTGTTTGTAAGATAAAAATAATGAATTTAAAGCTATGGCATAGCCGTCAGCTCGATTGACATAAGTAATGTATACTACGTTTTAAATTTACAATATTTAAATACAAAAATTAAATGAATTCAGTAGTTAATAAGTTTCTATAATTATAAATTGAGTTTAAAAAACAGTAAAGTGATTTCCAATTCAAACCATTTAAAATTTTTATTGTTTCTTGCATTGTTAAGCTTGTTTTCCCAAAATATCTTTTTCTTTGATGTCTTAATATAGGACAAATGCTTATGAAATGGAAGCAGTCTTCTTTTGCATGAATATTGCAGAGAGTACAAAATTGATTAAATTTACCGTTGTATGGGCTGCCATTTAAAGGCAGGAGTTCGCATCGAGATTTGAATATTATTGAAATTTCCTTATAATTTAAACTGTCTTGGAAGTAGTTGTTGTTGTCTCAGACTGGCGCGCTTCAGTTATTAGTGTTTCCCGAATATGGTCTTCGTATTTTTGAATTGAAGTGTACAGCTGCTCTTTTAGTTGAACTGGGTTGTTCAAATCAAACTGAATATCTTCTCCACAAGTAACACCAATATTTTGCCACTTCATGGTCCACCAGTCATTATTTCTTAGTTCATACAAGAGCATTTTTTTGGTCATACGAGTGTCTGAGTGTGAAGAAACTTTGAGTATGTAGTCTCCTTGAAGCTTAAGGGTGTTGGTAAGCAGTTTCGGTAGACCCGTTTCCAAATACAATGCGTAGTTTGGAGTATTTTGGGGAAGTTTGAAAAGTTTTTTTTATAAAATTCCGTTGGAGTTTTTCTACTTCTTCAAATTCATCTATTCCCCAAACTTGTGCTGCATAGCAGAGTGATGTTTTTACAACACACTCGAATATTTTGTATTTTGCAGACAATGCCACATTTTGATTTGAGAAAATATTCTTCCAGGTCATATTAAGCAAACTTTGAGATGAATTCGCCTTTTCTCCTAGATGTTTTTTGAAATCCATCGTTGGGCTAAGTTTAACTCCTAAATATTTGTATTCCTTTGTGACTTCAACTCGACTTTCATTGAAATACCAACTGTCTCTAATTTCGTTGCGTGCAAACCGCGAGAATACCATGATTTTGGATTTTTCAATATTTATTGTAAGTCCCCACGTCTTGGTGTAAGATGACAATCGGTTAATCATTAGCTGCATATTTTCTGGTGACTCAGAGAGTATAACGAGATCGTCTGCATATAAAAGAACATTGACAACAGTATTGGCGATCCTAATCCCACCGGGTAGATATTTACCAATATCGTTTATAAATAAAGCAAACAGTAAAGCACTGAGTGGGCATCCCTGTTTAACACCTGAGTCCGTATCAAACCATTTTGAGAATGATGATCCATCCCAAACTGCTGCTTCTGAACCGGTGTACATATTCCTTAAAACATTAAGGAATTTTGTAGATACACCAAGTTGGGAGAGCTTATATATGAGTGCACTTCTATTCACAAGATCGAAGGCTGCTTTGAAGTCGACAAAAAATGCGTATGTCTTTTTATTTCTGGCTTGGAAGGCTTTGACGATAGAAGTAAGTGTAAATATCTGATCAACAGTGGAATAGTTTTTCCTGAATTCCGCTTGGAATTCTGTTAGAATGTTGTTATCATCAACCCATTTTACCAATCTGTTCAAAAGGACACCGCAAAATATTTTGGCTATGATGTTCATAAAGGATATTCCGCGATAGTTTTCCACATTATTTGGGTCACCTTTCTTATGGATAGGAAAGATAACCGATTTTTTAAATGACGAAGGAGTGGTACCTGTTGAAAAAATTTTGTCGAAAAGTTTTTTTTAGCTCACTAGTTAAGGCTGGCGTTGCGTTTTTGTAATACTCATATGGTATTCCATCTTCTCCTGGTGCTTTTCCGTTTTTAGCTTTCTCAAGTACTACTTTTATTTCGTTGATGTTTATTTCAGAGTCTAAAGATTCATCAATTACTAGGGGTTCTGCATAGGTGAAAGTCAAGTTTGACTTGTTGAGTAACAAATTTTTGAAGTAAATAGAAAAATCATCTGCGGACACATTTGTGCCTATAACAAAATTCGATCCATTTATCTCCTTGGCTAATTTCCAGAAGTCTTTTGAATTTGAAGAAAGACTTAGAGATTTTGCTTGATTATTTTCGTATTCAATTTTTTTCATTTGGCATATTTGCTTGTAATCAGTATTTGATTTGATGTACCATTTTCTAAGTTCCTCGGTATAGTTGTTTCGAAGTGCTTGTAAGAGTGAGAATGATTTTTTTCGGGCATTCATGCACTCTTTATCAAACCAATTTTGCTTGGATTTTGATGCAGTACCGGGAAATTGAGTGCGTGAAGAATTTCTGATGCATGAGATGATTTCCTTTGACAATAACTCAATAGATTCATTTGACCACAAAGTTTCGCAGATAATATTAACTAGAGTATTTTGGTAAGTATCTATATTTTCATTTCTCCACTTCAGTCTTGGCAGTAGGTTCAGTTCTTTTTGTTGCAGTGTATTTTTACTGGTCCATTCAACCACAAGAGGCATATGATCTGAATAGTTTTTATATTCTATTACGAACTTTGATATTGAGATCAACCAATCGCTGTTTGCTGTGCAGTAGTCGATCACAGATTTACCCTGTCCTCCAACAAATGTATAATGGCCCTCTGTATCTCCATAGGCACAACCATTTAAAACCATACTATCATACATTTGCAACATCTCCAAAAGATCCAGACCGTTTTGGTTGCATATATCGTCCTTGGAAGTCCTGCTGGTTGTTGAAATGAGGGTATTGTTTATTGCGTTTGCAGTATTGATTTGCATGTTGCTAATTCTAGCATTGAAGTCACCAATCAGAAGGATGCTTTTGTTATCCAGATAACTCATTATGTTATTCAATTTTTCAAAATCATCACTCCATCTATTGCAATTGATGTAAACCGGAACAATATACATATTATTTGTTTTTAAGAGTCTTACGACAGTAGTGCCTTCATGTTCTACGAAATCGTATGTTTTTAATAGTGTTGTTTTTATTCCGTAGATGCTTCCACCGCTTGCACGCCCTTTAGTTGATGTTTTGACTGCTCCACTCCAAAAAAGTTTGAATCCATTAAAGAGGTTATTAAATTTATAAGAATTTTCATTTGTAACATGTGTTTCGAATAAGAAAAATATATCAAATGTTTTAATATAATTAAAAAAATCAGGGAAAAAAAGTTTGTTATTGAGTCCTGATATATTATATGCTAAGATATTAGAAATAAAAATATGTGAACTGACGGCTTCTACATCTCAATTTAATACTAAACTACTATCACTTGGTGCAGAAGACATCCCTGGTGCGGAAGAGTTGGTTAATCTATTACATTCGTTTTGATGTCCAGAAGTAGTTGTTGGTAGTATTGTGTTTTTGACAGCTTCAAAGTTTATTTTTCCAAACAAACGCACAAGTTCTTCTTCTCCATCATCATTCTGATTTATTTTAAGTTTATTATAAGAATCCAAATAAAACGCTTTATCACCAATTACTAGACTGTTGTTTTTTATCTGTATTTTTTCATTTGGTTTATGTGTTTTGATGATTCGACGGTATTTTAACAAAATTCTGCGTTTTAATTGCATCTGTTTAGTCAAATCTCGTTGCAAATAAACACCTGTGCCTTTTAGTTTTGAAGAGTTCCATAACATCTTATTCGCAATTTCGATAGAGCCGGTGTTAATTTTAAGTTTAACAACAGAGCTATTCTCACTTATTTTCGTTGCTTGTGGTATATTCAGTGCACCTTCACCACCGAGTAGAAGCTGAGTAACACTACGTACCCTTTCTTGTGGATCAGTATGATTATTTGGTATCGAAAATATGATGTTTTTGCCTTTAAGCTCTCGACTCTGTAGCTCTAGTTCATGTTCTAAGGCATCGCAACGATTTTCAAACTGCTGGATCTTCCTCGAGAGCTCTTCATTTTGGTCTCGTAAGAAGTTGATCTCCGCATACAACTTACTGACATCATCCTTTGTGGCTAATTTGGAGGTTGCTTTCGCAAGTTCTGTGTTGAGTGAGTCGTCAATAATTGACTTAATTTTTTGGAGGTCAGCTGAAGATAACGACATAGTTGAATATGGACGGTATATTTTCGTTGCTCTGTTGGTATCAGGTTCTGTATCAGAAAGATCCTCAAGTGAAATTTGATGGTTTTTCCTTTTGTTTTCAGTCATGTGACTTGCGACTCGACGGTGTTTTTTTTTTTTTTTTTTAAAGAGTATTTAAATAGTGTTACCTGGTAAATTTCCAATTGTTTTTTATGACTTTATAAAATTATAACATTAAAATTTTATTCAGAATTATTAATACTAAAATAAAAGTGAATTTAACTGGTTTTAGTATGAAAAATTGAAAGAGCGATCGTAGAATATCTTTTATTTTTCTTAAACTAATAACTTAATGCTAATGCCTTTCGGCCTAAGAACTATCTTAAAAACTAGAATTCATTTCGGTTTTATTTTTCACCGAGAAGAATTTATAAAAAACTCGGTATCTTTGTCTTTGTTTTTTTGTTTTATATAAAACTTACAAACTAAATAAAACTAAATTAAAACTAATTAAAACTAATCAAAACTAATTACAACTAATTAATACTACTATAAAGCTACTTAAAACTACTTACAAGCTACTTATAAACTACTTACAAACTAGAACAGCCACAGCAGCAAGCATTTTCGGGTTTATAATTTTTTTTTTTTTTGTGTTTTTATTGATTTTATATTTTTTTTTTTTTTTTTTATTGTTTTTTTTTTTTGTGTTTTTTTTTTTTTTGGTGCCACCCTGCCTGTCCCTGCTTAAAACTAACTACCTAAGCCTATGTAAGTCAGCCATGGCATAGAAAAATGCATAGTTAACTTTTATATATCCCCATTAACTTCGTGTTCAGGTTTCAACCACCAGAACTGGTTCTCCTGCTTTACCCTGTCTCTTCGGTCCCGATCGGACACAGTCCTACTGAACCGAAGGTGCTCGGCTCCGTCTTGTGCGAGGACGTCTCGACTGTAAAGGAGCCGCCGATCCACAGTTCTACGGCCGACGTGGTAGATTAGCGGAACCGCCGCTCTATCCTGGATCAACCCTCGACTGTCTAAATAGAGGAATGCATCGGGCGGAATAAAGCCGCTTAGACGCACACTCTCGTAGTATTCGTTCTTAGGGTAATAAGCCCCAAAAATTAAGCTGTTGGTCGAGGACATTGCTCTTGCAATGTGACCCCGAATAAGCTTCGACAAGAAATTATCTATCCTGTTTATGTTGGCGCCGTTGTATAGAACCAGGTTGGAATAATAATGTTTGTACTCCGACTCTGGTGTTCTGTGTAATCCAAGACAGCGTCTAAGACACTGCCTCTCAAACACTCGAATCTTTTCCATTTGAGATGGGGCAACGTTGAACCAAACCGGGCACCCATAGGCAATCATCGGCCGTATGAGGGCCATGTAGCAAATCACCTTCACCCTGCTGTCAAGCCGGCTGCTATAAAACAACCGTTTCGTCAGAGCAAAAGCTCCCCTAGCCCTGGACAGAGCAGCATTTATATGTCTGTCGAAATACAAATACTGATCCATCCAGATGCCAAGGTACTTTACTACACTTTTACTCGCCAGTGGCTGTCCATTTGGCCCTACGATCACCAGCTTACGCCAGTTCTTTCTCGTATCCCTTGTGGCTCCACGCAACGGAGTCCTAAACAAGATAGTTTCTGATTTCTGAAAGTTGATTTTCAACTTCCAGTCATCGCAATATCGCTGAATATCTTCGAAGTCACGCTGCAAGAGAATTCTGATGACCTCGACTTTTGGGGCTGTTCTGTACGCAATTAGATCGTCGGCATACGCAATTGCCTGAGTTAGACTACTTATCAGATCGCTGGTGTAAATGCTGAATAGAATCGGCGAGTTGACCGCTCCCTGCTGAAGACCATTTTTAATATTAAAGGTTGTGGCAGAAGTCACATTGCCACTCTTGACAACAAACATTCTACCATTGAGCATATCATACAGCATATATAAAAGTGGTTTACTAATGCCAAACCTGGTCAGCTTTAGATAAAGACCCTCTAGCCATCATCATCATCATCGTGTCCTGTAACCCCGGCTGGGGCATAGGGCGTCAACAAAACGTCTCCATCCTTCACGGTCTGCTGCAAGGTACTTAAGCTGTGGCCACGTCTTTCTCTGGGATTCTGCTTCCGCTAAGACAGTTGATTTCCATGTTGTTCTTGGTCTTCCAACCCGCCGTGCACCCTGAGGATTCCATTCAAAGGACTGCTTTGCAATTTCATCATTTGGTTTCCTCAGTGTGTGACCAATCCAACGCCATTTACGCTTTCTTATGTCGACGTCCAGCCGCTCTTGACTTGTCCTGCGCCACAATTCCTCATTTGATATTATTTGTGGCCAGCGAATCTTTAGGATGTGGCGAAGACAGCGATTCACAAAAGCCTGCAATTTCTTCGAAATGGTAGACGTGACTTTCCAGGTTTCACAAGCATATAACAGCACGGATTTGACATTGGATTCGAAGAATCTCAACTTAGTGCGTAAGGAGATTTGACTGGATTTCCAAATTGGGGACAGAGTACCGAAGGCAGCACGAGCTTTATTTATTCTACTTTTAACGTCCAGATCCGTACCACCGTTTGCAGAAACAATACTGCCAAGGTAGTTAAATTGTTCCACTACTTCAACTGGCGTCTCCTGTAGAATAATACGCTGCTGTGTGGAGCGGCCTGTGAGCATTATTTTTGTCTTTTTGCTGTTAATTCTTAGACCACTCGACTCTCCCTTTAATTGCAGTGTTTGGCACATCCCGTTCAGCCCACTGATGTTATTTGCCAGTAGACATATGTCATCGGCATAGTCTAAATGACTGAGCCTTTCGAACGGTCTCCATTGAATGCCCTGTCGCTCAGCTGTACCAACACTGGCCGTCAACACGTCGTCCATCGCCAGCAGGAAGAGAATTGGCGATAGAACATCCCCTTGTCTCACACCCTGTTGCACTACGAAGGAGTCGGATAGCTGCCCATTGTGCAAAACAAAACACCTCGCGTTGTTGTAGGACTCTTTAATAATGGCAACAATTTTTGGTGGAATTCCTCTACCAAGCAACGATCTCCATATACATTCTCGGTTAACTCGATCAAAGGCCTTTTCAAAATCCACGAACATGAGGTAAAGCGGTGATTGATATTCCATCGACTGCTCGAGGACGATACATAGGGTGTTGATATGGTCGACACACGATCGACCACTGCGGAAGCCAGCTTGATGCCTCTTGAGAGTAGACTCGATTCTATCCTTTATTCGCTCGAGTATGATTGTTGCCATTAGTTTTGGGAAAACGGACAAAACGGTGATACCACGCCAATTGTTGCAATTCTTTAAGTCACCTTTCTTTGGCAACTTAACAATCACACCATCCTTCCAGTCCCTGGGATAGCTTTCGTTTTCCCAAATGTTTTGTATCAGCGGATGTAAAATACTAGCCGCTTCTACGGGATCGGCTTTCAGGAATTCAGCTGGTATTCCGTCCAGTCCAGCTGCCTTGTTGTTTTTGAGGAGATTTATTGATGTACGAATTTCCGATTCTGACGGGGGTTCGATGTCAATACCCCTATAGGACCTGCGCATCTCGTTTAGTTGGGGCACTTCAGCACTCTGCTCAACTGAATCCACATTTAGCAGGGCACAAAAATGGTCCTTCCATCTACGAAGCTGATCCTCAATTGATACCAAAAGTGTGCCATCCACATCCATTACAGGATGATTGGTGTTGCTTTTTTTCCCGATAACATCTTTGGCTATTTGGTACAATTCCCGGATATCTCCTCTTCTGGCAGCGCTTTCCGCATTATCTGCGAGTCCATCCAACTTCACCCTCTTGTCACGTCTCACACAGCGGTAGACCATCTTATGTGCAATGCGGTACTCTCTTCGCAAGTCAGCCTTTCGTTGAACATCAGCTTCGGCATTAATTTGGATTTTCAACGATTTGCGAAGTTCGATCTTATCCCAGGTGTCTTGGGATATCCAAGAGTCTCTACGTCTCGTTCGCTTGGGTACAGTTTCGGATCCAGCCTCCATAAAAACACTTTTAATTTCACCCCACATCTCATCAATTGTTGAATTCTGGATTCCATTTAATGACGAGGCTCTGTCGTTAAGGGTGGTGATATAGTTTCGACATATGTTGGGGTCATTTAAAGCATTAGTAATGAATTTTGTGCTCCTTGCTGCATCCTGCGCTGGTTTTTGTACGGCAGCGGTTCGTAGTTTGAGACTCATCAGAACCAAATGGTGGTCGCTTCCCACATCGGCATTTCTTATACTCCGGACATCACACATAGACTTCCTCCATCGCTGCTGAACCATGATATGATCAATTTGGTTTTCGGTTTGACCATCCGGATGCACCCAGGTAATTTTGTTGCACGTCTTATGCTTAAATACAGTCCCACCTATCACAAGACGATTCGCGTTACAAAAGTCGACAAGCAAGTCACCATTTTCATTCCGTGACCCCACGCCATTTCTTCCCATCACGCGTTCCAGTCCGTAATTGTCTGAACCGACTTGGGCATTAAGGTCTCCCATAACGACTATGATGTCGGCTCTCGGAACACTACTGTAAACCGAGTTAAGATGAGTGTAGAACGCGGTTTTGTCTTCATCGGTCGCTTCATTTGTGGGGGAGTAGCACTGAATAATTGTGACGTTACGAATTTTTGAACGAAACCTTGCTGTCATTAATCTCGCAGAAATGGGCGCCCATGAGATCAAACTACGCCTCGCTTCTTCGTTCAACATAATTCCGACACCATGCAGTCTTTGGCCACCCTCTCTTTCATCTTCGCCGGAATACAGCATTCTCGTTTGTCCAGTGTCTGATCTGTATTCAGCTCTTCCTCTCCACTTAGTTTCGCTTATGCCCAGGATACTGATCTTTAGGCGAAGCATTTCACGCTCAACCTGCTCGTATCTACCATCGCTGTACAAGGATCGAACGTTCCATGCTCCGATTTTCGTACGTATGCGGTAGCCAAAAGTAACATTTGCGCTTCTTGAAAGACTTCTTCTATTTGTCAACGATTCATTTATTATTATGGCGTCTTGATTGACGCTCGTACATGAAGGATGCCGCACCCCCAAATCCGATGTGCGGTTTACTGCAGCCGAAGCTACAGAAGGATTTTCTATAAAAAGATTACCTCTTGGGGACTCATTTCCATTTGTTGTCATAATTCATGTATTTGCATATATCCTTCCACCATGGTGTTTTCCGAGATATGATTAATAACATACATAAGCTCAGATTTGACAGGCACACCCGCCTTTTGTATGGTCAAACACATAACTGCTCGAGGCCGCCCACTATGGGAAAACAGACGCCTTTTGTAGCCGCCCAATATGGGTTACAGACGCTACCTGCTGCTGCCGTTGGCCTTTTACCAAAAAAAAAGCTCCTCCGCCACCAGACTATCATGCCGTTGACCGCCACCTGCAGTTCATCCGCCTTAAGGGGGCTTTTAACCATCCCGAGGACAAGTTTGTGCCCTAACCAGCATAGCTGGGTTGTCTGCTTATCCCGGCATCCATTCGGTCCCCCTGCACGTTAGCGTTACCCGCCCTCTACCACGCGGAGGTGTGCATAGGGATTTTCCTATCATTGAGCCTAGGGCCATATGGCGTCCTAGCACTCTCAAGTACTTTTAGAGGGCCATACGGTGTCGAAAGCCTTCTCCAAATCAACCAGACAGGCACCCGTACACTGCTTTTTAGATTTGTTCCATTGGACATCAGAAACGAGTTTAGACGCGGCATGAATGGTGTCATGTCCCGCCTTAAAACCGAACTGATTATCCGGTATGATATTATTGTCCTCTGCCCACTTAGACAGAGCTCTATTGATAACTTTTTCGAATACCTTGCTGATACTCGGAAGAAGACTTATCGACCGAAGATTCGCCGGATTGGAGTTGTCCTTTCCCTTTTTCGGGAGAGGATGCACCACAGCTGTCTTCCACTGGGTTGAGGCCCTGGTCCACCCCGGACTGTAGCGCCAAGTAAGTAAGTTATTGACCCCATGAGCTTCACTAGTTTCTAAACACAAAATATATTTTATTGATCTGTTGCACAAACAGTGTACAAATATTTTTACTCCTTTTTTCTCAAGAATACAAATACACAAACGCAATACATAAATATATAGAAATACTTTATACCTACATCTTCATAAAAACATTGCTGCAAAGTTTTTTAGAAAACAGTAGTAAAATATAATACATACCTAATATAAAAATCTTCATAATTGACCCTTGTCTATCAAACCCCTTCCCTGACTACGCACATGACACCAATTTTGCTTACGACATGAATCCATTTTGGAAAGCAACAACAACAATACAGGTTTGTTTACATTTTTCATCTGCAAAATATAGGAAGTTATACATAAGTTTTGATACATATTCTTCTTGATTAACTAACTCGCATACATTTTTTTTCTATTGCAACTATAAAATAAATACGTGTTCATAGAAAATTAATTAGCAAAAGCAATGTTTTTCAGACCTTTTTTTGGTTTTCTCTTATGGGAAATACATTGAATGTCAAAATGAAAAAAAATGTATCCCCCTCATAGGGTTCACGCGCTAACTGCTAGGTGCCGTGACTCCATTCGCCAATAGATTCTATATACAATGGCAGAGCTTCAAATTTAAGTACAACAAAGGAAATTTTTAACTATAGGCTCTGCCGTGCGAGGATGGTGGTAGAACGCACCATCGGAAGGCTAACCAGCCGATTCCGGATATTCCATCGACCAATGTAGGTCCTACCAGACACAGTGGACCTTATTGTGACGGCGTCTTGTGTTTTATCAAATTTTATAACGAGACCGAGAGTAACTCATGTTTCAGATGATACGCAACCACATTCAGTACAAAATCTTCCATATACATTTTCCTCGATTGGAACACAAGAACACAAAACATAAAAGTGTGCATGTCGTGTGAGGGACGAGTTATCCAGATATTGTGTTTTGGAGGGAAATATTGGATCACAGTGGCAACAAATAAATGTTCACAACAATTAATAAAAAAAAAATTAATAAATATAAATACAAATATACATATATTTAGTTTGATAAACAATTTAATTATATGACTTTTTTTATTTTATATATAATCGTAAGCTTTATCAAAATGATATGTACCTTTTCTGTGTTGACAAGTGTTTTTCTTTGGATAATCGACAAAGTTGGTTTGTATAATGATTCGGTACCACATCCTGATTTTTACTTTTTTCCACCTTATTTCTTTCAGCAATATAGGTTGTTCGCAAAAATGCTTGCTTGATCTTTGAAAGTGGAAGTTCTAAAGTAAAAAATAAAATTATGTTGATTCGACTACAACTATCGCTTATATGCTTCAATACTGTAAGCTAATAAAATGCACGACTGGATCTTACGTACTTGCTCTTATGTTCGAGTTGCTTGGAACTTAAGAACTTTTGAAATTGCAAGTCATTAGAGAACAAATATATAAATAATATATAAGAAAATATGGAAAAATACATAAAAAGCATTAAAAGCGTTCTTGAAACTGTATAAGCAACTAGTAAAATAGCTTAGCGCGCAAAACCAAGTATGCCATTTTATTACTTGAAAAAATAGGAATGCATGCAAACAAAAAATTATAATCGTTGGAGCGGTTTTCTTTTAAATAATTTTTTTACATATAAAATCTAAGTTATATTTTTAAAACAAAATTTTGGGATGCCAGTTTTGAGTATTTATTAATATACATTAGGGTGGTCCTTAAATTGGACATTGTCTTGGATAGCCTTCATTTGATTCAAAACATTGAAAAACAATTTCCCTAATTTTTTCAGATTTTTATTTCACCCCCATGGTCTCCCTTTTTTCACTTCAAGGTACAAATAATGAATTTAGGGTGATTCTTATAACACACAAAAAAAAATCATAACTTATAGATAAGATTGAGATGAAAAAATTATTGTATCGGAGGTCCCGACTTTTTAATTTTTTCCACGAAGTAGACATATTCACGCAACAAAAAATTCACAAAAAATTTATTCAATAAACGAAAATTTATCAATGACTTAATTAAAAAATGACTGACAGATTTGAGTCTCTTTAGCATAGACTGACATGTTTTATTATTGTTCGTTAATAACGTCTGAGAAGTCTCTGCGAAGTATTCGATAAGGCTTCCAGCAAATTGTAACCGAAACCTTTTAAAGACAAAGTGACAGGAGCTTCAATTAAATTACTCTATACAATCTTTATACAGTGACAGCTTCATGTTTCTTCGTTAATGTTATTAACAGAGGTCTATCCGAAACAAAGACGCTAGTCTCGTTTAATTTTCTATATCAAGCTTTCAAACGACTTTAAAGAAGCAGTTATTGAAATCATGACTTCTATTAGAAATTTATTTTTGATGAAAGCTGTATAGAAGCTTTATACATATCCAGACTTGCAGCATATCGATATTTCTAAGCTAATAGAAACTGAAATGTTAGTTGGGAGAGGCGCTTATTTTACCAATTTATAAAAAAGGGGATACATCAGACACGGCAAATTATAGGGGCATTTCATTTCTGAATTCGAGTTACAAAATTTTTACGGCAGTACTATTAAAACGCCTAAATGAATGGATATCGTCTAACAGTTTACTAAAGGAAACACAGGCGGGCTTCAGAGCAGGATATTCTACAATAGATCATATTTTCGTGCTGAAGTCCGTTGCCGATTCATTTCTCGCGCGGAATAAAAAACTTTATACTTTTTTTGTAGACCTGAAGGCTGTTTTGATACAGTAGACCGCGGATAACTACGGTACAAGTTATATGGAAAAGGTATGTCTCTCAAATTCGGAAGCTTGATTCAAAATCTGTATGGCGCTACAAGAGCATCGGTTTGGAACGGAGAAGCAATATCCGAATGGTTTCAAACTCAATCAGGAGTAAGACAAGGGTGTGCTCTCAGTCCTAGTCTGTTTGCGCTGTTTATAGATGACTTAACCGACTTTCTGCCCGGAGGCATCGAGTATGCAGGAATTTTAATTAAAGCTCTTTTGTTTGCGGATGACATAGTTATTAAGGCCTACTCACCTGAATCTTTACAGCTTATGATGAACAAACTGTTTGAATACTGTACACAATGGAATCTGACTGTCAACATAAGCAAATCAAAAATAATGGAGGTAGACCATCCACAAATGAAAAATGGTACTTCAACCAAGAAAGTGTAGAAGTTGTTAAAGAATACAAATATTTGGGTGTATATATAACTAAGAATCTGAATATGGAAAAGCATCTCCAGGAAAAGCTGCAGAAATCTAAGATCGCAATCAATGTGGCTTGGAGAAATTGTTTTAACAATAAATATATCGCTCATAGCAGTAAGTTTAGAGTTTTCGAGGCTGTATCAGAGTCTATTTTATTCTTTGCTGCGCAGGTATGGGGAGTCAGAAGATATGACACTGTACAAAAACTTCTGAGGTTCTACGTAAAAAGATGCTTTCGCCTACCACCGAACTCACCCAACTATATGATAATGTATAAAAATAAAAAAAAATAAAAATAAATAAACGCAACTCCGTTTTTCCGCTTAGGGGTATGTAAAGTCGTCAGGCAGGCGCCAATTTCAACAGTACGTAGTGTGGCTCATAAGCACCGAAAATTACCTCATATTCATAGCAAAATATATTTTTTGAAAGTTTTGTAAAAAACTCTTTTAATAATAAGGGTATTCATGCAACAGCGTAAACTCGTCGTAAACATCGTAAAGTTGTAAACTTCGTAAATCTGTCAAATTTTCCATACAAATTGTGACAGAATTACGAAGTTTAAAAGTTTATAACGATTACGACGACTTTACGATGTTGTATGAATACCCTTAATATTTTTATTGATTTTTTAGAACTGGAACTTTGTAGATCACGAATAGTACAGTACACTTAGTTTAGCCGCAAATCATGTTTTAAGGTGCCAACTTTGATGCCTCTAGGACGTTTAGTTAAGCCGCAAATCGCGTTTAAAGATAAAAGTCGATTTTTCATATAATGCGATGCATCAATTGAAAGGTGGCACTTTCAGGATTATGAATATGACGCTTATATTGAGTTTCATTCTAAATTTAAAGAACTGCTCTCAAAATCAATGAGTGACACAACCATTACGGTGTTTATCACCCCCCGTTTGGGCAGGAGTGGAAATTAATTATACTTACTTACTTACTTAAGGCGGCGCTACAGTCCGGGGTGGACCAGGGCCTCAACCAACAAGCTTTTTCCAGCCGGCTCGGTTTCTAGCTAGCTGTCTCCAGTTTCGCACGCCAAGTTGGTTGAGGTCCTCTTCCACTTGCGTGCGCCACCTTTTACGCTGTCCACCTCTACTGCGTTGTCCCACGGGGTTGGATTCAAAGACTTTCCGGGCTGGAGCATTGGTGTCCATTCGCTCTAGGACACCCAGCCATCTTAGTCGTTGGCTTTTCACTTTTGTGGCTAGGTCGGTGTCGCTGTATAGCCCATACAGTTCGTGGTTGTATCTTCTCCTCCATTCCCCATCTATGCAGACGGGACCAAAAATCACCCGGAGAATTTTCCTCTCGAAACAGCCTAACGCGTTCTCATCCACCGTTAGCAGTGTCCATGCCTCTGCACCATACATCAGGACCGGGATGATAAGCGTCTTATACAGGGACAGTTTAGTTGCTCGAGAGAGGGCTTTGCTTCTCAATTGCCTTCTTAGCCCGAAGAAACAGCGATTGGCAAGAATAATTCTTCGTTTGATCTCAGCACTGGTATCGTTCGCTGAGTTTATAGCGGATCCTAGGTAGACAAAGTCTCTGACCACCTCAAAATTATAGCTGTCTATAGTGACGTTCTGTCCTAGACGTCGGTGTTGGGTGTCCTTTCTTGTTGACAGCATATACTTCGTTTTGCTTTCATTCACCGTTAAACCCATCTTCTTGGCTTCCTTCTCAATGCTCACAAAAGCACCACTGACATCACGCTTTGTTCGTCCCATTATGTCAATGTCATCAGCGTAAGCGAGTAATTGGACGGACTTTTGAAAGATTGTGCCTCTGGTGTTGACGTGAGAGTTTTGCACTATTCTTTCAAGAACGATGTTGAAGAAGTCGCATGACAGCGCGTCGCCTTGCCTAAAACCTTTTTTGACATCAAAGGTGTCGGTGAGGTCTTTGCCGACCTTGATGGAGCAGCGTGCATTCTCCATCGTCATCCTGCACAAACGGACGAGTTTGGCAGGGATGCCAAAACTAGACATTGCTCTATATAGCTCGTCTCTATAGATGCTGTCATACGTGGCCTTGAAATTGATAAAAAGGTGGTGGCTATCGATTTGAAACTCCTGGGTTTTCTCCAAGATCTGCGTAGTGCGAATATTTGGTCGATGGTGGACTTCCCTGGCCTAAAGCCACACTGATATGGACCTATCAGGTTGTTGACGAATGGCTTCAGGCGTTCACAAAGTACGGCAGAGAAGATCTTGTAGGCGATATTAAGAAGACTGATGCCTCTGTAGTTGGTGCAGTCCAGAGGATCGCCTTTCTTGAGGATCGGGCAAACAATGCTGAGATTCCATTCATCGGGCATGCTTTCCTCCGACCATATTTTACAGATGAGCTGGTGCATACTCCTAACCAATTCATCGCCAGCCGCTTTGAATAGTTCAGCCGCAAGGCCATCAGCTCCAGCAGCTTTATTGGACTTAAGTTTAGATATGGCTATCCTCACTTCGTCAAGATCGGGTGGACGTAATTGTTGGCCTACGTCGTCCAAGTTGAATGGTGCAATTTGCATGTTAGCGGAATTCGGTTCGTCATCGCCGTTATACAATTTGCAGAAATGATTTTTCCATATCCTCAGCACCGACTGCGATTCCACCACGATGTTCCCCTGATCGTCTTTGCAGGCTTCGGTTCGGGCCTTGTAACCTTGGGAGGTTCTTTTTACTTTTTGGTAAAACTTCCGAACTTCATTCCTGCAGTGGCATCTCTCTAACTCCTCGATCGCGCGCTTCTCATGCTCTTTCTTCTTCCTTCTAAGAAGCTTGTGTTCCTCTCTCCTCTTCTGCTCGTAGAGCTCGCGAGCAGCTCTGGTCCTTCTAGGCAGCGCCGCTTTGTATGCCTGTTGTTTGGCTGCATGTACTTGCCGGCATTCTTCTTCGAACCAGGGGTTTCGCTGTGGTGGTCGTGCAAAGCCCAGCACGTCAGAGGCGGCATCTCTGATGGCTTCCTGGCAGTTTTTCCACTGGTTCTCGATGTTTGCAGTTGGCGGCAAAGGACTAGTTAAGAGGGCGCGAGAGACTCGATCGGAAAAGGATTATTAATGATTAATTATAAAAATACTAAAAATGGAACAAAAGATTTAAAAATAACGGTAACACTTACAATTAAGTATTATACATTTTTAAAGCCAATACTCTGTATTATTAGCTAGTTTTTAAACCAAGTAAAATCTATGCAAAGTTTTTGAAAAAAACAGGTTTTAAACTCAAAATTTGGGAAACAAACTTAAAAAAAGGTTGAAAATGTAATTTCTCAAAACTGTTAAATCATATATAATTTGTCTTTCTGAAATTCGTTGCTCTAATTAATTCTTAATCAAAAACTGAAAACTATATGATTATAGGTCTTCTAGTTTTTGAAAATTGAAAATTACTAAAACTACTATGTTACAAAACTTGAAAGTTTGTTAGCTTTTTTTTATGATAGAAGTAGGTATGCATACTTTGAACATTACAATTGCATTATATTGGTATGTAAGACACAAACATATGTTCATACATATTAAGAAATTCAGAAACACCACAAACAAAATTTATGAAAAAAAAAATTCCCATGTCCACGTTCCAGACCTACCTCCGTTAGACCTAACTCCATCAGAAACACCACAAAAAAAAATTTATGAAAAAGTTAAAAAAAAAAATTTCCTTTGTCCAGGTTCCAGATCCACCTCCAGAACCACCTCCGTTAGACCTCACTCCATCAGAAACACCACAAAAAAAATCTATGAAAAATAAAAAAAAAATTTGTTTTCCTTTGTCCAGGTTCCAGACCCACCTCCAGAACCTCCTTCATCAAACCTTACTCCATCAGAAACACCACAAAAAAAAAATCTATGAAAAAGTAAAAAAATTTGTCCTTTGTCCAGGTTTCAGACCCACCTCCAGAACCTCCTCCATCAGACCTTACTCCATCAGAAACACCACAAAAAAAAATCTATGAAAAAGTTAAAAAAAAATTTTTTTCCTTTGTCCAGGTTCCAGACCCACCTTCAGAACTTCCTCCAGACCTTACTCCATCAGAGCACAAAAAAAATCTATGAAAAAGTAAAAAAAATGTTTTCCTTTGTCCAGGTTCCAGATCCACCTCCAGAACAACCTCTGTTAGACCTTACTCCACCATAAACGTCACAAAAAAAATCTATGAAAAAGTTCAAAAAATTTTTTTTTCTTTGTCCACGTTCCAGACCCACCTGCAGAACCACCTCCGTTAGACCTTACTCCATCAGAAACACCATAAAAAAAATCTAAGAATTATTAAAAAAAATCATATTTTATAAATCCAAATCCCACTTTTATTAACCAAAAAATCCCTCATACGAATAAATTTAACGAACTTATCAAAAACACGGACCTAAGCTTTCCCAGTATTTTATAGTAAGTATAATTTATTTTTGGGTCCGGTTTCACTTCCGGTATGAGTTGTCCCGGTATTAGTTGTACTGGTACCAGCTAGGTCAGGCCCAATTCACATAGAACTGGTTTGAGGTTTTGGTGTGGTTCTGGCGTGCTGCATACATATTCCACGTTGTGGAATCCACATGTTCTCTTATGAGATAATACACACACAGATGACGAGGCGAGGGTATGGTGTCACATGCCATCGCCACACCATATTGAAAACTCCAGTGGCCTACGTAAACGTCACACCACAATGAAATCTCTCAGTCAAATGTCAAATTGTCAGGCATTAAAAAAACTTAAATGTGATTATAAGTTCAGTAAAATTTATAAAAATTGAATTCTGCAATGAAATGCAAATACATGAAGATTTATGCAATTACGGGAGGACAAAATTACTGCAACAGGAGCGTGCAAAACCAAACACGGCAAAAAAATTATTTATTTTCTGTGTAGAAGCCATTTTCTTGTGAAGTGTTCCTCTGTGCTTGTGTGGGTATCTATTGCTTTTATGTCAAATAACCATTCCCTGTCACTTCTGTGTGGACAAAGCTCACCACAACCAAACCACGCCCGTAGCAGGCCAGAACCACACCAGCACCATAAGCCACTTCTGTGTGAATCGCGCCTCATGGTATGAAAGCTGCGGGATGAGGTGTCTTGGGTTGAGTGGTCCTGGTATGTGCTATACCCAACCCGTTTTAAGTTTTAGAAGTATAGAAAATTTTAAATTATCATCGATAATACAAAATTTAAACTCCATTATGATAGTCGTTGTTTTCGAGCTCTGAACATTCTTCGTCGAAGTACCTATTCTAAATGAGCACTATCATCAAACGTTGGGGTTCTCATAACACCGCTAACTTGTGAAAATGGTGTCGATGCTCTGCATGTGTTATTATTATTGTGTAGGTCTTCTTCGGGGTTCTTAGTACCTTTTTTCAAGATCTGCACTCTCATTTGCGTCATCATTGCCTGCACATCTGCCATAAGAATATAAGCTTCAACCTTGGGAGTTTCTTTAAATTGACTGGCAAGGTTTTCACAAAAATTATCGAATACATGGTTTTTTTCGTTAATTTTCATGAGTTTGTCCAAAGCAGAGTCGAATTTTTATGTAAGTTCTTCAGGGCGTTTCCTTTTGTGTGAAGTTGAAGCCATCGATGGCATTGTCTGCTTCAAGGCACTGCAATTTGAATTGCATGAGATATTAGGTGAAGGTTCATTTAATGCGAGTTCGTCCCTTGGTTTTAAAAGTTCCTAGAAAAAGAATTAAAAAATCATAACCCGTCAAAAAATAAATTTTTTTTCTACCAGATTCCAAATACCTACTGAAACTGAATGGTTGCAAATTTCGGAAGATTTCAATTCTTTGTGGCAGTTCCTTCATACTTTGGGTGCGCTATAGATGGGAAGCACATACGCACTAAAGCTACACCACACACCGGCTCACAGTTTTACAATTTCCAAGTATTTCCTAGTATTGTGTTGTTTGTGTGTGTAGATGCACACAGCTGTTTCACATATGCGATGTCGGTTGCAACGGAAAAAGCATCAGACAACACGATATTCCAAGACTGCTATTTGAACGAGGCCTTGCAAAATGGATCTTTATATGTCTCAACAAACAGAAGGCAAATTATTCCTGGTAAAGGCACAGCCATCGGTTAATTCTTTTTCGGCGATGATGCCTTTGCGTTGGACAGACCTTTAATGAAGCCGTACAGCAGAGCTTCAAATTTAAGTACAACAAAGGAAATTTTGACCTATAGGCTCTGCCGTGCGAGGATGGTGGTAGAACGCACCATCGGAAGGCTAACCAGCCGATTCCGGATATTCCATCGACCAATGTAGGTCCTACCAGACACAGTGGACCTTATTGTGATGGCGTCTTGTGTTTTATCAAATTTTATAACGAGACCGAGAGTAACTCAAGTTTCAGATGATACGCAACCACAATCAGTACAAAATCTTCCATATACATTTTCCTCGATTGGAACACAAGAACACAAAACATAAAAGTGTGCATGTCGTGTGAGGGACGAGTTATCCAGATATTGTGTTTTGGAGGGAAATATTGGATCACAGTGGCAACAAATAAATGTTCACAACAATTAATAAAAAAAATTAATAAATATAAATACAAATATACATATATTTAGCTTGATAAACAATTTAATTATATGACTTTTTTTTATCTATACTAATATATAAAGTAAGACTTTTGTTTGTTTGTCGGTTGTGTGTATATGACCGATAAACTCATAAACAAACAAAAGTCTTACAAAATAAATTAGTACAAATTAAAGCCCTATGCACTGATTGTGCAATAGGCTGTTTAAAAAAAAAAACAAATAATTATTAGTATAAGAAAACATAATTTAAAATTTGAACTTACCTGAAAAATGTATTTTGTTTATTTAAAATGACAGCCGACTGAAAACTATTTGAAATTTATATTTATTTTGTTTCTATTTATCATTTCGTTTCATTTCATTTCCTCTTCATTCTTCTATTATTATTATAAGGCTCAGCTCATACTTAAGCTGTTGGACCAAGACACTGTTTACACGTAAATTCTTCAACACAATTTTCTGTGCAAAACAAATTTTTAACATCGATATTCAAAAAAGGCATGGATTTCAGTTTCCAATTTCAAATTTTGAAATATTGATGTCTGTAAAGGGTGTTCAAAAAAGGAATGGATTTCACTGTATGCACATTGCATAATACTAACTTATGTTCGTAATCTTAATAGCTACTCAAAAAAGTCATGGATTTTTGTTAACACATTGAGTACGATTTTCTGTGCATCAAATGCTCAAAAAGGCAGCGTTTACACATGCATGTTTCTGGCATACAAATTTCGCATAATGAATATTAGGTTCGCTCTTTTGGAAATCTATATGAAGTTCTATGAAAAAAAAACGCCATTGGGCTTTGGAATTTCGTCCCCAAAAATGTCAATAGTTCAACTGAGATAATGAAAAGAAACGTCACGCAAGTTCTTGCGAACGATTTTCTTTGCCAACAGACTTTGCAATATCGATTCATGGATTTAAGTTTACAACTCATGTATGTATGTACATATGTGCATGAAAATTTTGATGTTTGAAAATAATGTCAATTAGTTTAACCAAAATTTTCTCTTAGTACACTATGATTCAACTAGAACTTTCTTCGTTTTTTTCGTTTTCTGAACAATTTTAGAAATGTCCATTCTTACGGAAAGGTTTCGATATGTATTGTAATGCCTTACAAAATTACTTTCGTCAAGTATGTTTGATCTTTTTTTGGTGCAAAAATCATGTTTTAACATCGATGTTTATGTATTTAAATCATCAATGCTCAGGAAGATGCCGTTGACACATGCAAGTTTCTGCTATTTTCTGTGCATGAACATTTTTCATGATGAATATTAAAAAAAGGCACGGATTTCAGTTAACACATTTCACACGATTTTCTGTGCATACAACATTCGCAATTTCGATACTCAAAAAAGTCATGGATATCTATTGAAACATTGAATACGACTTTCTGTGCATGAAATAGCCTGCAATATTGCTAGCGTAATTTTGTTGAATGCTCATTTGTGCAAAAATCAATACTAAAAAAGACAACGTTTACATAATATGCACTTTACACATAAAATGCCCTGCAAAATTGCTTCCGTAAGTTTTGTTTGATGTTAATATGTGCAAATCATGTTTTAAAAATACTGTTCACACATGCAAGTTACAGCGAATTTCTGTGCATACAGACAGACAGACAGACAGACAGACAGACAGACAGACAGACAGACAGACAGACAGACAGACAGACAGACAGACAGACAGACAGACAGACAGACAGACAGACAGACAGACAGACAGACAGACAGACAGACAGACAGACAGACAGACAGACAGACAGACAGACAGACAGACAGACAGACAGACAGACAGACAGACAGACAGACAGACAGACAGACAGACAGACAGACAGACAGACAGACAGACAGACAGACAGACAGACAGACAGACAGACAGACAGACAGACAGACAGACAGACAGACAGACAGACAGACAGACAGACAGACAGACAGACAGACAGACAGACAGACAGACAGACAGACAGACAGACAGACAGACAGACAGACAGACAGACAGACAGACAGACAGACAGACAGACAGACAGACAGACAGACAGACAGACAGACAGACAGACAGACAGACAGACAGACAGACAGACAGACAGACAGACAGACAGACAGACAGACAGACAGACAGACAGACAGACAGACAGACAGACAGACAGACAGACAGACAGACAGACAGACAGACAGACAGACAGACAGACAGACAGACAGACAGACAGACAGACAGACAGACAGACAGACAGACAGACAGACAGACAGACAGACAGACAGACAGACAGACAGACAGACAGACAGACAGACAGACAGACAGACAGACAGACAGACAGACAGACAGACAGACAGACAGACAGACAGACAGACAGACAGACAGACAGACAGACAGACAGACAGACAGACAGACAGACAGACAGACAGACAGACAGACAGACAGACAGACAGACAGACAGACAGACAGACAGACAGACAGACAGACAGACAGACAGACAGACAGACAGACAGACAGACAGACAGACAGACAGACAGACAGACAGACAGACAGACAGACAGACAGACAGACAGACAGACAGACAGACAGACAGACAGACAGACAGACAGACAGACAGACAGACAGACAGACAGACAGACAGACAGACAGACAGACAGACAGACAGACAGACAGACAGACAGACAGACAGACAGACAGACAGACAGACAGACAGACAGACAGACAGACAGACAGACAGACAGACAGACAGACAGACAGACAGACAGACAGACAGACAGACAGACAGACAGACAGACAGACAGACAGACAGACAGACAGACAGACAGACAGACAGACAGACAGACAGACAGACAGACAGACAGACAGACAGACAGACAGACAGACAGACAGACAGACAGACAGACAGACAGACAGACAGACAGACAGACAGACAGACAGACAGACAGACAGACAGACAGACAGACAGACAGACAGACAGACAGACAGACAGACAGACAGACAGACAGACAGACAGACAGACAGACAGACAGACAGACAGACAGACAGACAGACAGACAGACAGACAGACAGACAGACATTTGTTATTTTGTAAATAAATAAATAATTATCGTTCTTTAATATGTACTTAATTTTTTATTTTCCATATTATTTTTTCGCTTCTTTTTATTTGTTTTCATTGATGTTCGCTGGAATGGTTCAGGTTTTTTGTAATGTAAATAACAAAAGAAAAAGAAAAGCAATCTAACTTTGTTTCCTTTAAGTATAGAGATATGTAGGTACATAGGTATATGCTTTTAGTTTTTAGATTGTTGTTTTTTTTTTTCACTTCTGTTAGCACTTATTTTGAACTGAAACTGCATTTTGAACCACAACTTCCTTGGACTTTAGCATAGCGATGTTATTCAGAATTGATAAAAGATTTAATAAGAATTAATTTTCTTCTCTTTCACTGCAAACTCATATTACAATGCATTAAGAACCGTAAATGCAATCCCAATTTCTTTCGTTTAGCCTTTATTATGTTATGATTGTTTTGTAGGAATTAATAGGTGACTTAATATGAAATAGTTACTGTTATTGTATATTATGATTTCTATTATGAAATATTTTTACACGCAACTGCAATTATTACCACTTTTTTTTTAAGCCAGCTCGGTGAATAAAGAATAATTTAAGTTATTCTGTGCTGTGGTTTAGATTTGATGCCCGGACACACAAATTTTCATTTCATTTTTATATAATAAAATATAATATTAAATTAATACAAAAACAAATACTCAAAGGAAAAAAAGAAATTTTTTTTAACGAAATAAAAAAAGTTTTGTAGGATGTTTAAGTTGTCATTACATAGGACTTTTTGTGCGGAGGAAATTTGTTTCACAGGGACCCGGCAGCGCCGGGTATTTTCTGCTAGTTTTATATATAATCGTAAGCTTTATCAAAATGATATGTACCTTTTCTGTGTTGTCAAGTGTTTTTCTTTGGATAATCGACAAAGTTGGTTTGTATAATGATTCGGTACCACATCCTGATTTTTACTTTTTTCCACCTTATTTCTTTCAGCAATATAGGTTGTTCGCAAAAATGCTTGCTTGATCTTTGAAAGTGGAAGTTCTAAAGTAAAAAATAAAATTATGTTGATTCGACTACAACTATCGCTTATACTGTAAGCTAATAAAATGCACGACTGGATCTTACGTACTTGCTCTTATGTTCGAGTTGCTTGGAACTGTTAAGTGTGCGATCAAATAAACAAAACCAAACAATCACGTTCGCGGTTACAATCAGACTCACCTCTGGTTCTGGCGACCTACCTGGAACTTCTTGGTTTAACTTCCAAAATGCATTATTTATTTATTTATTTATTTATTTATCGTCTATCAAGTTACAAAACTTTATGGAGACTACACTTAAATGATTACTTAATACATATATACATATATACAATTTTCAATAAATAAATTATTAAGTTATAATAAGATTTAAATTAATTCCAAAATTTTTTCTTAATTTCATTTCTATTCATATTAAAATCAATAACATTGTCAAATTCATTAAAATCAATACAAGCAATTGTAAGGGGATTATGCTTAGCATAACTTGTACTATGGCAAGGAACATATAAAAAATCACCACTTCTTGGTCGCAAAGTGCGAACAGGTGCATATATATTGAACGCTGATAACAACATTGGACAATTTATAGTAGAACAAATTACATCGAAAGCAAAAAGTACAGAATTCAATTTTCTTCTCGAATTGAGAGGTTTTAGGAACACTAGAATTTCGAAAGGTTTTTCGTAAAGCATACTTTGTAAATCTTTTTTGAACTTTTTCTATACGATTGATACTTGATTGAGTATAAGGATTCCATATAACGCTGCAATACTCTAATAACGGTCTAACAATACTCATGTAAAGGGTTTTAAGTGTATAAGGATCATCAAAACACTTTGAATTTCGGATTATAAAGCCCAACATTGAATTAGCTCTAGATATTATATGATCGATATGAAGTGAAAAATTAATTTTAGAGTCAAAGATCACCCCGAGATCTTTCTGGTTGTCAATTCTTTGTAAAGAATCGTTATTTAATTTGTACTCAAAATGCAATGGGTTTTGTAATCTTGAATATGTAACAACACTACACTTTTTAGTGTTGAAATAAAGTCCATTTAGCGTACACCATTGAGTAATTTTATTAAGATCACTTTGGACTTTATAAGTATCTGAAAAAGATCTTATGCAGCTAAAAACTTTAAGATCGTCAGCATATAAGAGACATCTAGAGTATGAAAGAAGGCTCGGTAGATCATTGATGAAAATAATGAATAGTAACGGTCCGAGATGACTACCTTGAGGTACACCTGAGAAATTTAAAATTTCCTTAGATAATACGTTATCAATTTTGACAAATTGCTTTCTTCCAACTAAATAACTTTTGATCCAACTTAGCAGCAAGGAATGAAAGCCAAACATCTCAAGTTTTTTCAGTAGAACATTATGCTGAACACGATCAAATGCCTTTGAAAAATCGGTGTATATAGTGTCGATTTGAGAACGCGTTTCCATATGATTAAGGCAATAGCTTGTGAAAATCGATAAATTTGTTGCTGTTGATCTTCCACTCATAAATCCATGTTGGTGTTCAGATATATGATTTTGAACTAAACTAAACAATTTATATTTGACTATTGCTTCAAAAACTTTTGGGATCAACTGAAGTTTTGCAATAGGTCTGTAGTTTTCAACATAGCCTTTTGACCCACATTTATGAAGGGGAGTGATATAAGAATATTTCCATGTATCTAAAAATAGTCCTTGAGTTAAAGACATATTGAAAATAAAGCAAAGTGGTGCTGCAAGATGAAATCTACAAGTCTTTAAGAGAACAGGTGGAATATTATCAGGCGCGATAGAAAAATTGTCATCAAGTAAAGACAACGATGCAAGAACATCACTAACAGATAAATTCAAACTACCAGCGTCAATTAAGGAATTAAAGTCTTCAATTATTCCACAATTTAGTTTCAAGTCAATAAAATTGGATTGAAAAAATGAAGCAAAACTATTGCAAATATCATTAATACTATTTGAGGAGACCCCATTGTATGAAATGTTAGATGGAATTCCAACCGATTTTCGTTTAGTATTTATAAATGACCAAAAACATTTCGGATTATTTTTTATGTTTGATTCCAGAGAACAAATGTATTGCTTGTAAATAAATTTTCTCAAAAATTCATATTCTCTTCTAATTTGATTAAATTGCTCACGAAAAGAAACAGAAATTCTGCACCTTTTGTGTAACTTATTCATTACATTCTTTAGTCTCGATAAGCTTTTATTGAACCAAACAGGTTTCTTAGAATTCTTTAATGATTTTAAAGGAACGAAAGCGGAAATCATACGTTCCAAAATGTTCCGAAACATAGTATAAGCTAATTCTAAATCTGTGCAATTGAAAATTAGGTGCCAATTAATGGCTTCTAAATGATTATTCATTGAAGTAAAGTCAGCATTTTTAAAATCATACATTTGAACAATATTATCAGAAGATTTAAACTCATTTAAAACAGAAAAGTTAAATAAAATTTCAAGTGAATTGTGATGAATACTATTATCTAGCAATTTAAAACTTGCTTCATTACATTGAACTTCAAGATTACAATCAATAAAAATTAAATCTAAAATACGGCCTATAGAATTGGAAACATTATTAATTTGGTACATATTTAAAGCTGTTATGCCATCAATCACATTATATTCAGAATCTTTAGTAACATTACAAGGAAACATTTTTTGTTCATCATTTGAATAAAGCCATTTTATGTTAGGCAGATTAAAATCTCCAACAATAACAAAATAACAATTTTCATCACTATTTTTAACAATATTTGTAATATTCTCAATATGAGCCTTATATATTGCATTTAGTGACAAGGGTGGAATATAAGAAACAAAAAAGTAAACATGAATTATTTCAAGAGTGGGATGAAGTGATAAATCTGCACACACACAAATTTGCTCAATCTCACCAGAAACATTGGATAAATTAATTTCTCTACATAAATAATCAGACCTTAAAGCTAATAAAACACCACCTCCTCTATTTAGGCCAGTCTGTTCACAGCAACGATCCTTACGAAAAACGTTAAAATTAGAATTGAAGTATTCACTGGTTAAGAATTTATTATTAAGCCAAGTTTCGGTTAGGGCAATAACATCATAGGAACAATCAGCAACAGCAGTATAAAATTCGTGAGACTTCGTTCTCATACCTCCAGCATTATGATAAAACATTGAAAAACGATCATTGGCTTCAGAAACAGGAAATGTTTTCTTTACGTGACCAACCCATCTTGATTTAGGCCCATATCGTTTTTTGGACGGCTTACAAACTGTTTAATTTGAACTCCTATTGGCCATATGGACGTTTGAAGAACATCATTAAAAAACCCGGCAGGGACCCCGAGTTTAAAATTAATAAAATGTAACGAAGAAATATTCGCATCTTTTTTAACTAGTTTAGAACAAACAAAACTTGTCGTTGGCAAATTTAGTTTTTGAGCAATAAAATCTATAACATCATTCTCAGTGACTGTATTCATAAGTCGAGATATATGGATGAAACGAAGCCGTGGTACAGATGGAAGAGATGTGACAGCATCAGCGTCGCATCCAAACAGCTGTTTTTGTTTTGGGTTGCGCTTACCAGCTAATACACCTTTGTGATTTACATTCAGTCCATCAGCGGCAAAATGGTTGTCAGTAGCACCATCAACAGCAACACCAGCAACATTAGCATCTTCAACAATAGCAGCATCGGCAGCAACAACAGCATCAGCAACAGCATCAGCAACAACATCTTCAACAACATTACTCAGCTTTGACCTACTGAGTTGCATTCTGGAAGTTGACTTGTCCCACTAAGCCATTGCGTCACAATAAGTGTGAAACCAAAACTGTCACTATGCATAATAGTTAATTGTTATGCATTCTGACTCAGTGGGTTAGGAGGTGAGACATTTAAAGTTAGTAAATATACGTATGTATAACATCCCTCCCCCCTTAGGGAGTTCAAGCCAGGTCTCCAGAAATAGGTTCGTCTTTCTTTATTAAATAAATACTAAATGTTAATACTAAATTTTACATAGGTACATATATTTGAATTAGTTAAATTTGTATCATATTTTCATAAGTTTAATTTTTTTTTTTTTTTTTTTTTTTTTTATTTCTATAATACTTTTTAATCTTTTTAAGTTACAATTTACAAATCTTTTTATTTCAAGATTTTTTTTCTTTTATGTCGCTTACATTTGATTTAACCTTTTTTTTTTCTAGCATTTTTTTGTGTTTTATTTATTTGACTTTAATTCATTTCTTTTAACTACAAACTTTATTTTCAATAATATTATCTACATAATTATATTAAAATTAATTTGCTATTACAATTTTAAAGTTTCAATATTTTCTTATTTTTTTTTATTATTATATAAATATTAATGTAAAATATACTTGTTTACACCCGGGCAGAGGTGACGCTGAAACTCGCTATGTCTGCTTTAGGCTGTGGCGTTGATGGTGCACGTTTCCTTGGCGTTCGGTTGACTGTCAGCTCACGGAGTGGTAGAATAGTTGATGGTGCTTTGGCTCGGATGGAACGAATGGTTTGTGCTCTGGATCGGAGACATCGGACTAGACAATAATGACAATAACCGCTACCGCTGCTAAGGTGACTAAGGTCAACATGGAGTAGCGATGTAGCGACAACTCCCATTCATGATCTGTCACTTTTCGCTCTGCATTCATAAGGTTCCATTCTTGTTCAAGCTCTTCCATACTTTTTTTCCCAACATTAAGTTCGTTGGCAAAATGCTTGTGGTTGCCAATAAGTATGGGAAGAAGTTTTGGTGTGGGTGCTTGTTTAACTGGGATGGAATTGGCTTGAAGTGCTTTCACAAGTTCTGAGTGGTCCACCATTGGTTGTTTGTATTCAGTAGAAACCTCAGAGTGAAATTCGTACAGTAGCTTAAATCCCTTGGCACTGGCTTCGCAGGGCTGCTCCATCTTAAGGATTCCTGAACCGTTGAGGGTGGCTGTATATTGTTGGTCAGCACACTTCAAGTTCAAAACGAAGGAATCCTTTACTTTGAAAAGCCACTCGTTCGGTGCCGTCATCTTCAGGAATATTCCTTTGCTTGCTGGAACCGCAGTGTATTTACACGAATCTTTTGATGAAGCTGCGTGTTGTAAGAGTTCTACTAAGCATTCATTTGATCCAGATGTGAATACCGGGGTCTCGTATCGGCATACCGCAATGTCTTTTTTAGCATCTCTTATTGCAATATGTGAGCATCGGGAATACTGTTCCTCATTCAGCATTACGAAAAGGTCGTGGTTATCAGATTCTGCGATGTATTCATACCTTGTATCGATAACCAGATCCCATCGTTCCTCTAATACTGTTGGTAAGGCGTACACTTTATGGATGTCAAAATGCAAGGAGTCTGGAAGTGGAAGCGTTACCTTAACAAACAGGTTTCCCTCATTTGCAAAGACTGCTGTTCTGGCCGCTGAATTAATTATGCCAAGGTTCTCGAATGAGAATCCTCCTTTGACCGATTTCTTAAGCAGGTCAGTAATGTTTCCTACGTCCAGGATGAAAGGGTGGAGTTTGTTTTGGTTAAGGTCATCAAGTATGGAAAGCTCCAGGGTTTGCCGGTTTTGGACCTCCATTATTTTTGCGGTGATCACTGATATCATTGCACTCGCTTCGCTTCTCATCTTAAGCATCGAAACTTCCTTGTTTGTGAATTGGCTGTAATTTAGGAAAGATTCACTTAGATTTCCCACACCTGCAGTCACGTTTTACATTTCCTCCGCTAGTTGTGAAATTGGCTTAGTCAATGTATCGAAATTTGATTTCATGACAGATAGTTGTCGGTGCATTAATTGGAACGAATCCTCATCCCGTTTATGGAGGAATTCGAACTGATGGTAGACCTTTCTAGCATCTTCGCTGTCCATCGTTCCGAAGGCCCATTTGGAAAATCCTCCGATAAACTCTAGTGCACGCTTTTGACGCTTCGAGTGTATCAATTGCCTCATACGATTTGCAGTTTGTCGTAAGTTTACGATGTTTGTCTCTGTCTCCTGGGCGACCAAATGGCAATGGCGTTGAAAGTCATCGTCCTCAATGCTTCTGCACATGGTTTCTAGCCTATTGTCACATTTTTGCACCATCTGAATTACCATTTCGTAGTCCATTGGTGTGAACTTCGTCAAAATTGTCCACGTATCACTGTAGAATACGGCTTGTTCTACCGTTTCGAACACTACTGGTGATGTTTTTTGTAATGACTGGATCTTGTATGGTTTCTCATTTTGTGTCTGCCCGGGATATAAGTTAATAACTATTTGTACAGTTAATGCAAAACACCGTAGGTTGAACATTTTCTTTTCAACTCGATAATTAACTATGTATGTGTTTAAGAAGTATTTTTAAGCAAAAAACAAAAACTAATTATAGTCAAAGGCTCTATGTATTCTTAAAAATTTTATATAATACTAGATTGATTATATATATTATGTAAATAATATGAATGTAATGTTCCAAATTATAGAAATAATATGAATGTAATATGTATAGGCAATTAATGACCTTTCCTTTTGACTTCACTTTGTTTTTCCTTTGTAAATACTGAAAAGAGAAAAAAAATTAGTTAGGTGAACTAAATTAAGCATATTAGGACTTTTCCGTTCCCTTTTAAATTTCCTATATTTAAGGCAGTGGGTAAAGTTTAAGTAGTTTTAATTAATTAATATAAAAAAAAAAATTTCCGGTCATATCTATACCTGTTAGCGTCGAAGGTTAGTGAGTGTAATTATTAGTGTGAAAAAGTTATAGTTTAGGATATTATTCATAGTATGTGTTTAAATTTAACTATCATTAACTTGATTGTGATAAGCCTTAAGTTGGTTGTTGTGTACTCGTTTTATTTTTCCGCCTACTCGGATATTAGTATTTACAGAACCATTCACGGATACCACCTTATAGGGTCCCAACCAAATAGGTGAAAACTTATTCTTTCTAGTAGGATTTTTAAGCAAGACTTTTTCCCCAACCGCAAACGAGGCAGGATTGGTATGATGGTCATATTGTTGTTTTGATTTTTGTTTTGCCAGTTCCAAATTTTTTCTCGCTAGTTCGTGCGTCTTCTGTAGCTGATGCTGAAGGATTTTTGGATAATCTTCCGCATTATACAGAGGTGTAGCTGTTCTTTTTAAATTTGTTGGCATTTCGAATTCAAAACCATACAAACTCTTCGTTGGTGTCAGTTTAGTAGCTGTATGCACGGTGTTATTGTGGACATGCATCGCCTGTCTCAACCATTGGTCCCAGCACCGATCGTCATTGTCAACAAAACTCCTTAGGTATTCCGCTAAGGGTCTGTGACTGCGTTCGAGTGAACCATTAGCTTGTGGATGATATGCGGTAATGTGAACTTTTTTAACTCCTAGAAGCTTACAAGTTTCTGAAAAAAGTTTCGAAGTAAAATTAGTTCCATTATCTGTGACGAGTGTTTTAGGTATGCAGAACCTTGTAACAATCTCCTCGTAAAAGGCTCTTGCTACCGTAGATGCTTCAGCATCTGGAATGGCCACACAAGTCATATACTTTGTCAGGTCGTCCTGGAATGTTAAAATATACCGGTTACCGGAATACGTCAACGGAAGAACACCGACCATGTCCATGTATACCTTATCGAATGGGAGGCATGGGGTGTCTGTCAAAACCATTGGCATTTTGGTTAGTTTGCCTGACTTATTCTTTTGACATTTTTCACAGTTCCTGATATAATTTGCAATGTCCTTTTGCATATTTTTCCATCTAAACTGACGACGAATTCGTGCATAGGTCTTCGCCATTCCCTGATGTCCTCCAAGTACGGATTTGTGGAAATCGCGAAGAACTGTTTGTATGTCTTCTGGATTTCTTAGAACCTGAAAGTCATCTCTACTTGCTTGCTTGTTGCTTTTTTTTCAGTAGTTTGTTTATTATTCTTTTCAGTATCCAAATTTTGCTTATTTTTTTGAGTCTTACTTCTTGTCTGTACAATTTTAATATTATCATTTTCTTTATGTATCCTGCTTAACGCATCTGCATTGCAGTTGGTTTTGCCAGGTTTATAAATGATTTTATAATCGTATTCAGACAACTTGTGATGGAATCGAACAAGTCTCGTGGTTGGATCCCTTACATTAAATACTCCTATAAGAGGACGATGGTCTGTAAAAATTGTAAATGGTCGACCTAAAAGATATGTTCGGAAGTGCTTACACGCCCAAACTACGGCAAGCAATTCCTTTTCTATCGTAGAGTAATTTTTTTCAGAATTGTTCAGCGAACGGCTAGCATAAGCAATAGGCTTATCCTCACCCATTTTGCCCTGAGACAAAACGGCTCCCAGAGCTTCGTTGCTGGCATCGGTAGTCAGGATAAATGGTTGTGTGAAATCTGGATAGATAAGAACAGGCGGTGAGGAAATCGCTTCCTTAAGGAATTTAAATGATTTCTCACAATCTGGGGACCATTCGAAAATATTATCTTTTCTCAATAGCTTTGTGATTGGGGCAGCTATCTTAGAGAAATTAGGTATAAATTTTCTATAATAATTCGTGAGTCCCAGAAATGATTGTACCTGTTTTATTGTTGTGGGTCTGGGAAAATCTGAAACACATTGGGTCTTAGTTGGGTCGGGTGAAGCTCCGGCTTCAGAGCATACATGCCCCAAATACGTTACTTCACGACGTAGGAGATTACATTTCTCAGTATTCAACTTGAGATTGTGCTGCCTAAGTTTAGTTAAGACCTTTGAGAGTTTTTGATTATGTTGTTCCAGATTTTTTCCATAGATAACAATATCATCCAGATATACGAAGCAATCAATACCATGCAACCCAGTCAAGATGTGATTCATAATCCGTTGGAATGTTGCCGGAGCACCGGTTAAACCAAAGGGCATTCTATTGAACTCGTAATGTCCTGTACTGGTGCTAAACGCAGTTTTTGCTCTATCGGCTGGATCGATCAACACCTGATGATAGCCGCTTGCCAAATCTAATGTGGTGAAAAACTGACAATGTCCCAACTGATCAAGAATTTCTTCGATTCTTGGTAGGGGGAATGCGTCTTTAATTGTTACTTCATTCAGTTTTCTAAAATCTACAACCACCCTCCACCGTTTTTTACCTTCAACCGATTTTTTGGGTACAATAAGCAAAGGCGAATTCCAAGGAGATTTGCTTTCCGAAATTATGTTTTGATCAAGCATCTCTTTTACTTGCTTCTCAATTTCTTTTTTATGGATCTCTGGCGTTCTATATTGCTTTGTGTTGATCGGTGCTTGGTCAGATTTGGTGGGAATGCTGTGGGACAAAACGGGTGTATAACTTAAATTATCACCTTCTAATAGAAAGACATCAGAAAACTGAATGCATAACTCCTCTACCGATTTTTTTTCCTCCTTGGTTAGGTTTTCATCTATTTTAATGGAGCTTAGAAGGCTCTTTATCCGTTCATTGCTGGATTCCTTTTTAAAATTTGTTAATATTTTACCTCCGTATTCATTGTTTTCAATAATTTTGTAGTTTTTGAAATTTGAATAGGTAGGCATAAAATTTGTGTCCATGACATAGTCCTCTGTTGTGCAGTTTAAAACAGGGACATGGACGTAATCGTTATTTGCCTTAACAATTGTGTTTCCCAAATAAATTCCATTATCAATTTCCTGCGAATGTATAAGCAGTTCATTTGATTTTGAATTTGGGACTTGGATCTTCACAATTGTCCGTGTCCGAGCCCCAATTTAGTCGAAAATTTTTTTGGGAAAAGTAAATTAGTCTTAATTGTACCCAATGTTGTGCCTACACCACCAAAAACACCACCCAGTTGCTTTGTTTCTCGGGTGTTTATATTGCTAGCATTTTCTAGAGAACTTCGTTTAAGTAAGCTCGAGTCTGCCCCTGTATCAACAAGAAGAAGTACTTTTCCGTACTTAGCTAATGATGTGGGCAACTCGACGAACACATCGTGCTTACGAATGTTCTTAAATGTATACAATATTTTCTTCTGTTTGGTTTTTTTTTTCGTCATAGCGAACTGGTTCAAATACTTACAACAAATACTAAAAATAAAGTTCTTAAACGTATTCGCCAAAAAGACAAAAAATTTATTAAACATTACGCGACACTTAATCACAACCAAGCAAATATTCGCAATCAATAACCATAAATTTACTTGACCTAGGACAACTTTTGCCCCAGATACAGGTTCTATAGGTTTTTGCTTCGTTTTGCTTACCGACTGAAAAGTAAGGAAATTTAACTCTTTTGAGTAAGTCTTCCGATTTATTTTTATTTTTTGTTGTTTTTTGTGCTGTAATGACTTTTTTTTTTCTTTTATTTTTAAAGTGTCTTCAAATTGCCTTTTTGATGTCATAGGTGGTGTTTGGCTGCCTAGCTCTGATGACATTATTTTTTTATTTGAAGAGGAGTTTTTTGGCGGTGTTTTGTTTGTGGAGAGTAAATTTGGTGGGGCACAGTTTATTGAATTAAACTGGCCCCCGGGCCGTTTCCCGATTGTTCCTTCAGATAATTCCTTTTGGAGAAACCATCCTCCTCCACATGCCCCATCCTAGAACACCACTTGCATTTTATTCTGGGCTTTTGTGATGTTACTCGTGTAACACGTATTTGTGCACGTTGGCAACTGTTTTGATTATGCCCATAATCTTCGCAAGAATCACAGTATGGTGTTCTTTTTCGTATTTGACACTCGGCATAAGTGTGATTTTGTTTTCCACAAAATCCACATTTTGTAACAGGATTTGCCGTTCTATTTACGTGTCTAGTACTTGGATGGGGGGAGTCTAGATTTACCAGGTTATTTGATTGATGTAATTGATTGTTGGATGGTTGGAAGTGATTATGATATTGTGGTGTGTATGAGTTTTGAAAACTATGTATATTTGTATGTGGGTATGTTGGCTGCGGTGGAAGTTGCTGAGGCCAGGTGGGTGGGTACGCACATGGTGAGATAGCACTGAACACATTTGATTGAACTCCCCAGTTGTTTTGAGTTCCCATTAAAAGGGATGTTCTCTGTGCCAAATCAGCCAACTTTGATAAGTCAGTTTCAGCGGTTGTCAGCATAAACTGACGCAAAGCAGGATCATACAATCCCATTTTAAAAACCTTAACTAAACTATTATTAAGTTCAGCCACCAACGCTATTGATTGAGCTTCACTGTAACGTGAATCAATAATCTCTTTCGCTTTCATTTTCAGCGTGAGTAAGCGTCGAGCGAATGACTGGAAATCTTCATTCATCATTTGGTGTGATTGATTAATTTCAAGCATCACACTGTCCAGAGTTATAATTGCCAGATACGCTGTTTTTATAACTGACTCCAGTTCTGCTAAGGTTTTGGGAGGATTAGATCTAATTAGTTCAAATGCATCCCCGGTTAGCCTTGTGGAAATGCAGGCCACATACAAGTCTTCGGCTTCACCTGCCTCTAGGCATTTCAACCCTAAATGGCAAGCGTTTATAAACTCGTATACTTTGCTTGACAAGTCCGGTGTCCTTTGCCCTGAAAATAGGGGTATGACACGGGAAACAATCTTTGTCACCTTTTCGTATGACATGTTGTATATTTGACTGCTAATTGGTTGTACCTCCACCAATTCTTGTCTTAAGTTAATATGGGGATTTTGAGATGTCTCCACTAATTCTTGTCCTAAATTAATATGGTGTTTTTCGATACCTGTGACAGGAGTCTGAACACCCTTATTTACAAGATTTTTAGTGACAGGGGTTTTTGGAGACGATGTAAAAAACAGGGGTAAAAGATTTTTTGAAGCTGAAGCTGATTTTGAATTTTTTCTTTGCAACTCATTTTGGGCTGACAAGCTTTTATTCAACTCAATTGTTAGTTGGTCAAGTTGTTCGTCAGCTTCGTCTGCTACTTGCTGGAGTTGCTTTTCAGCCTCCTTACGCAATTTCTCGCTTTTTGCAAGTTGCTTGACTAGCTGTTCTGTCTCCTTAGTGTGTCTATTTCTTATATTCTGTACGGCCTTAATATATTCCGTCAGAATAGCGTCTGTCGTTTCAATACGCTGAAATTGACCCCACTGAGAGCTAAGCTGAGACTTGACCAAACTAAAAACCTCGGGATTTAAAATATCCTTAAGTTCTGAAAGGAGTACCTCGTTGAGTTCTTTAAGTTGTCGCCGTTGCTCTTTTTTCTCTTTTTTAAGAGTTTCTAGTTCCTCTATTAAATCATTAAGTTGGGCCTCAATTTCTCTCTTGGCCATTAACTTTATATATCTTTACAAGGAACTTCGAGCTTCAACCCAAACTCAACCCAAAAACACAATCAAACTAGTCTTATTAATATTTAAAAAAAATAAAGTTTCTTTAAAGAAAAGGAGAGGAGGGTTGTGTAAATTATTTTAAAGTCAATTATATGAAAAAAATGTTAAAATTATATTAAACTTAATAATATATTTAAAAAAAAAAAAATCAACACAATATAAACATCAAAATTCTTACCAGACCTTCTATTAGTTTTGTTTTTACCTCACTTGATCGACTGCACTTTTTCATTTATGTATACTTGTAGTATGAACATATATGTTATGTTTTGTTAATTTTCCTTTTTTTTTTTAGTTCACTTTGGGAGAAAATTAATTTATTTCACTTTCAAACTGTTATTATTTTTTTTCGATTCACTTTTCTCGTATGTATTTATGTATATTTTTTTTACTATAAATTCATTTATTTCACTTTACGAAATTTTTTTTTTAAAGGTTCGCGTATCGGCTGCGCCAATGTTAAGTGTGCGATCAAATAAACAAAACCAAACAATCACGTTCGCGGTTACAATCAGACTCACCTCTGGTTCTGGCGACCTACCTGGAACTCCTTGGTTTAACTTCCAAAATGCATTACTCAGCTTTGACCTACTGAGTTGCATTCTGGAAGTTGACTTGTCCCACTAAGCCATTGCGTCACAATAAGTGTGAAACCAAAACTGTCACTATGCATAATAGTTAATTGTTATGCATTCTGACTCAGTGGGTTAGGAGGTGAGACATTTAAAGTTAGTAAATATACGTATGTATAACAGAACTTAAGAACTTTTGAAATTGCAAGTCATTATAGAACAAATATATAAATAATATATAAAAAAATATAGAAAAATACATAAAAAGCATTAAAAGCGTTCTTGAAATTGTATAAGCAACTAGTAAAATAGCTTAGCGCGCAAAACCAAGTATGCCATTTTATTACTTGAAAAAATAGGAATGTATGCAAACAAAAAATTATAATCGTTGGAGCGGTTTTCTTTTAAATAATTTGTTTACATATAAAATCTAAGTTATATTTTTAAAACAAAATTTTGGGATGCCAGTTTTGAGTATTTATTAATATACATTAGGGTGGTCCTTAAATTGGACATTGTCTTGAATAGCCTTCATTTGATTCAAAACATTGAAAAACAATTTCCCTAATTTTTTCAGATTTTTATTTCACCCCCATGGTCTCCCTTTTTTCACTTCAAGGTACAAATAATGAATTTAGGGTGATTCTTATAACACACAAAAAAAAAATCATAACTTATAGATAAGATTGAGATGAAAAAATTATTGTATCGGAGGGGGGGTCTATTTCCCCCCGTTCAGGCGGGAGGGGTAATTTTCTAAATATTTGACCCGAAATAGAAAAAAAATTATTAAAAAACAACGGGACCACTTACAATGGCATTCTATAGCTTTTTTAAAGTCCCGACTTTTTAATTTTTTCCACGAAGTAGACATATTCACGCAACAAAAAATTCACAAAAAATTTATTCAATAAACGAAAATTTATCAATGACTTAATTAAAAAATGACTGACAGATTTGAGTCTGAGAAGTCTCTGCGAAGTATTCGATAAGGCTTCCAGCAAATTGTAACCGAAACCTTTTAAAGACAAAGTGACAGGAGCTTCAATTAAATTACTCTATACAATCTTTATACAGTGACAGCTTCATGTTTCTTCGTTAATGTTATTAACAGAGGTCTATCCGAAACAAAGACGCTAGTCTCGTTTAATTTTCTATATCAAGCTTTCAAACGACTTTAAAGAAGCAGTTATTGAAATCATGACTTCTATTAGAAATTTATTTTTGATGAAAGTTTTATAGAAGCTTTATACATATCCAGACTTGCAGCATATCGATATTTCTAAGCTAATAGAAACTGAAATGTTAGTTGGGAGAGGCGCTTATTTTTCCAATTTATAAAAAAGGGGATACATCAGACCCGGCAAATTATAGGGGCATTTCATTTCTGAATTCGAGTTACAAAATTTTTACGGCAGTACTATTAAAACGCCTAAATGAATGGATATCGTCTAACAGTTTACTAAAGGAAACTCAGGCGGGCTTCAGAGCAGGATATTCTACAATAGATCATATTTTCGTGCTAAAGTCCGTTGCCGATTCATTTCTCGCGCGGAATAAAAAACTTTATGCTTTTTTGGTAGACCTGAAGGCTGCTTTTGATACAGTAGACCGCGGATTACTATGGTACAAGTTATATGGAAAAGGTATGTCTCTCAAATTCGGAAGCTTGATTCAAAATCTGTATGGCGCTACAAGAGAATCGGTTTGGAACGGAGAAGCAATATCCGAATGGTTCCAAACTCAAACAAGTAAGACAAGGGTGTGCTCTCAGTCCTAGTCTGTTTGCGCTGTTTATAGATGACTTAACCGACTTTCTGCCCGGAGGCATCGAGTATGCAGGAATTTTAATTAAAGCTCTTTTGTTTGTGGGTGACATAGTTATTAAGGCCTACTCACCTGAATCTTTACAGCTTATGATGAACAAACTGTTTGAATACTGTACACAATGGAATCTGACTGTCAACATAAGCAAATCAAAAATAATGGTGTTCAAAAATGGTGGAGGTAGACCATCCACAAATGAAAAATGGTACTTCAACCAAGAAAGTGTAGAAGTTGTTAAAGAATACAAATATTTGGGTGTATATATAACTAAGAATCTGAATATGGAAAAGCATCTCCAGGAAAAGCTGCAGAAATCTAAGATCGCAATCAATGTGGCTTGGAGAAATTGTTTTAACAATAAATATATCGCTCATAGCAGTAAGTTTAGAGTTTTCGAGGCTGTATCAGAGTCTATTTTATTATATGCTGCGCAGGTATGGGGAGTCAGAAGATATGACACTGTAGAAAAACTTCTGAGGTTCTACGTAAAAAGATGCTTTCGCCTACCACCGAACTCACCCAACTATATGATAATGTTAGAAACTGGTCTGTCACCTCTTTTCATCAAAACATTGAAACTGCACATTGACTATATAATAAGGATTTTAAAAATGCCCAATCATCGGCTACCGAAGAAAATGGCCCTGCAAGCAATCCGAAGCCAAACGGGATGGTTTAGTGAATGGTTCGATCTAGCTCGTGAAAGCGGTATAAGTCTGAACCTGAATATAGAGGAGGTTGGAAGCTGGAAACCAATAATGTATGAGTTAATAGAACGGATGGATGATCAGTTCAGAATGCGAGGTTCTTAGAAGAAGCATCGGGATCATTACATAGGGAGATATACAGCCAACTTGAACACAATCTACTGCTTAATAACTATTTCCAAGATTCATGTAGTATTGAAGAAATTTCCACCATATTCCGTTTGAGAGGAGAACTGCTTCGCCTGTACTACATACCACATAGACCAGATCTACCAATAATATGTGGCATATGCAATTTGAAGGAACGGGAAGACACCTTCCATTTTGTTGGAAGATGTCCAGTTCTGAGGGAGACAAGAAGAAATATCCTAGGAAATGATTACCTATCAAATGAACAAATTATCGAGCTTTTGAATGCGGTGGATGTACCAAAAATATTTCAATTTTGCAAAATTGCTCTTGCGTACAGACAACAAATACTATCAGGAAACTTTTAGCAAAAACGAGTAAAATAATAATTAAAATTAAAAAAATCTTTTCGAAAAATTAAGATCTAATTGTAAAAAAAACTTTTATTAATATTATCTATAATTCTGTTGTTTTAAATAACCTTTGTCAATCAGGCAGACGGCAAAGCCATGTCATATTGATTTATGTAATAATAATAATATTTTTGAACTTTTCAAAATTCAGATTAATAAAAATCGTTTAATCTAATCTAAAATCTAATCTACTTGTTGACGAGCCTGTTGCTCAGGTTTGCGTTAGTAAAAACATGTGAGTGTATTGCGACTGGCTCGGCAGTACTGGCTCGTGTGGTCTGAGGATATGAATGGATATGGATAGAAATACTAAAAATGAGACAAAAAATTATAAAACAAGCAAAAAAATCTTCCTCTGTAAAAATTCTTGTCCGATATCTGCCAAGATATAATCGCAGAAAGATATCTCTGACATCCCAACAAGAGATGAATAGAAGTGATGAATAGATATCTCATGTCAAGATGGGCATTCTGATAGAAATCATCTCCTAAGTCCCCCTTTCATACGAAGAAACAAGTTGCTGGAGATTTGTTTGACGTTTTCTTTTTATCTCCTTAAAAATCTCTTGTACCTTTCATACGAGGAAACAAATCTCCAGGCAATTTTTGAAATTTCCTTTGAAAATCTATTGGTTGAACACACCTAAACCTAGATGTGAAAGGAAATGTCAAAAGAACCTCTTCAAATCCTCGACCGGTGAGAGACTGGCGAGAAAAAATCTGCTGATTGTTGATTGGATTGTGGTTGCAATGTTGGACATTTGTATGCCCTGTGGAGTCGGGGTAATGGGGTCGAATTGTAAACTCTGTAAACTGGAAAGTCTCAATAAAAATAAAAAAAATAATCAACCAATCAGTCATCGGGAATATTGATATTATGTCACGGCATTGACAAGGATTTTTTGTGCCTTCTTTTGTTTTGTTCTAGACATGCCCATAATCCTACCATCATTCATGCTCAGTGGAGAAGACATGTTACACAATTCGACGCGCTTCATATGTTTCATGCATAATGTTCCGAACGCCACTGAACACATTTCGGTTTAAAAATAGCTGTCATGTTGAACTGTCAATTGAAAAATTCATTCGAAAAAATGTTGAGGTTACCAATCAGGATTTCTTCTTGTAAGTTTTAATTATTATTAATTAATGTATTTTATAAACATTATTAAAACAAAATTGTTAAGCGCTCACTTGCAATAAATAGATTTACACATACCTTTTATGATAAACATTTAATCCAAAATGTTATGCAATTATTTTGTAAATAAAGTCCTTTTGTGTTGCCTAGTCACTTTTAAAAAGTAATTATTTGTTTTAGTTATTTCAAAGTGGAGTCGAAATTTCCATAACGCAAGCCCAACAACTCGACCAACTTCATCTACAAATCAAATAACACATGCCCAATTTCCTGTGGTCGGATGTACAGTACAATTTCCCCTGTACCCATCCAAAAATAAGATCATAAATGATCTACCATTGAATAATGTAATTATTGAAAACCCAAGGGATTCACTTTTGAACGAAATAAGAGATATTATTAAAGATGGTAACATAATACACACACCGGCACCAGCTAACACCCAAAATGAAATTCAGGCGGCACGACTTATTGTCATTCGAAGACGGAAGATGAAGAAGCACAAGCTCAAGAAACTCAGGAAGAAGATGAAGTTCGAGTGGGCAAAGGTGAATTTATCAATAATTTTATTTTGTATTTTAATTATAATCTGTTTTTTTCTTAGGTTCGACAAAGGAGAGAAATGCGAAAAGAAAAAGCATTTCAAGCTCAACTGATATCGCAGATTAAGACTGCCGAGAAGTTCTCCGCGGAGCAGTACGTAATGTCTAAATTGCAAAAAGCTAATGAAACCCCAATTCCAAGATTCTGGAAAGGACGGCGGTTACCTCAGTTCATTATAAAACAAAAACTAGGACTTGAATAAAACAAGGAAAACAAAGTTTACAAATAATTCGTTTATTGTATGCACTTTCTTATTCGATATAGTTGTATTGAACCGGGAACACTGAGGACCTGTTGTCAAACGTGGTTCAAATCCTGATTCGTGTTTTAGCAAATTTAAATTACTGATTTCGGCGAGTTAAATGACGTCCAACGATGGTTCAGGCTTGTAATTGGAACCTCGTTTAACTCGGCGAAATCGGCGATTAAAAATTGCTGAACCACAGATCAAAACTTGAACCACGACCGTACAATTGGACCTTAATCCTATTCGTTATTTAGATAAAAAATGCTATTCAGAAGATATAAGTGCTGAAGCCCCGGTACTTTGTTGATGCGAAGTTAAATTCTTTTGAACTGCAAAAACAAAACGAGTACTGAGAAAAAGAGCGGATTCATATTCACTGGGACTTTCGCGAATAAAAAAATACCAAAAACAAACGCATATAAATCACAGACAGCCATAATTTCTGTGCGAAAAGAGAAGTAGACTCCTCCAAATAATATGCTAGGTACATTTTAAAGATTTCGCTCCTCGAAGAGCGAACTGAAGAACGACATTTTTCGTACATGATTTTGTTGCGTTATTTTCTTACTAGGCGTTAAGCGTCACTTATGCACATGATTTATAATACACATTTATATACTTAGAACTCCAAAAGGGATTAGTTTTGATATGCAAAACATATAAATATGATGCGCACAAAATCTAGAACTAGAAAATCATTTGAAGGTGTCTATTTTTTTCAGCGAGGGAAAATTTTCTAAAAATAAATATTTTATGTTGAAAACAAAAAATATACCTACATATTTAAGAAAAATGACTACACCTTCGCTCTAGTTTTTAACCTCTTGCTGCCAGAATTATTATTTTTCCTTATTTTGTAAAATAGCAGTTGATAAATTGGTTTCAAATTAAAACTGGGGACCGACCGACAGAAAATATATTTGATGAGGTGGTTTCAGGCTCCATCGGGGACCAAAGGCTTTTAATGCAGTGGACTTATTATAATATACTACCTAGGTACGATACGAATCGAATTGTCAATTTCGAATCACCTCAATTATTTTCATCATTAAATTCCAAAGCCGAGTTTATTCCTCCAAACGAAATGAAATTTTCATTATGTACATATATACCTATATAAAATTGATTTTTCCCAATCCTTAAATACCGACAAAAGTTTAATGGATTTATTTTTGAGTCAAGAAAATTGTTTCGATTTTGATGGAAGCATAAATCAATCAATGGGCTGATCTAAACTCAACATACAACAAAATTTATTTTTTGTATAAACGTTTAGACCCTAGATTTATTGATGTTTCACTTTGATTAGATCTCACTTCATGTTGATGTACAAACTGGGCTTAAGAGTGTTCCGGACTGAAATGGTGATTTCATGAAAAAGATTGTGAAGCGTGTACTTGTCCGATCAAAACGATTAAGGTGTTTATAGATAAATTTGTTTTCTAGGATATCATTAGAACACATTTTTAATTTTGTGCTCTTGTTTTTGGTAAAAGCCTCTAAGAAAACGAGAAAATGGCAAAAATGGCTGTTTTTCAAAGCAAATGTAGCTTACACTATAGCATTTTTTGCAAAACAATATTTAATAACAGAAAATTCCATATTTTTACGATGCCACTATTGGAGAACATTTTTAATTTTGTACCTAATTAAATTTTTAATAATACAAAATAAAAATGCTTGTAAATTTTGAAAAAACGCATTTTTGACAGTCAATTTTTTATACCTAACGGTATTTTTTTGACAAAATTTTGCAGTGGATATAAATTCAATTTATTTTTCACAATTTTCATTAATTATATAATCATAATTGTATCATCTGATATTGAAATTTTTAATTCTGAAAAGCTACTTTTTGACAGAAAATTTATGTAAATTTGGAAGTTAAAATCTGTTACTTTTACCAAATGCTTTTTTTAGTACAATAAAACGACTTCTAGTGACCAATTAGTAAAAATAAAAAGTTTTATATAACAAAGTATCTGATGAAAATGAAGAAAACCGGCCTTATATACGCAAAAAAAAAGTTTGCAAATGACTGGTTTTGTTCAGTTTGGAACACTTAATGAGGCAATCCAATGGTGAAAATAATAATATTTCGAATCGAAATAATATATACCATAGTAAAAATTATTGTGGCCACAACCTTCTTTATTGAAATCGCTTTTTGTTCTTAAATAAAGCCTAAATATTTAGTTATATTCAATCTGAAGAAAATTTGAAAAGAAAATTCTTCAGTTAAGGCGAAGCTTATTTTGGAGTTGAGATTATTTAAACCTTCAATTGAATCTAAATAATTTAGTACTAAAAAATCAGATCCGCTGCCAAATACGATATTCTTGGGGTTCCACAATCAGACTCCAAAACTGTATTCATGTATTCCTTTAATTAAGTTATTTCATTGAATTGAAGAGATGTTCTCAAAGCAAAAATAATTTTGAAAAAAAATCAATCATTATTTTTTAATTTTATTTCAGATATTGGTTTCAAGATAGAAAAGAAATTTCGTTGAATTTGACCCACCCTAATACACTAACTTATACGTATATGTACATACATTATAAATACTCTCTTATCTGGGGGGTAATTTTATTTATTCAGACACAGTAAGGTATTCATTATCACTTACGGAAAGCGATAACCGCAAATTTTTAAAAATAAACTCCAATCAAAGCTACCCTGACGATTTTCTTGAGAACAATCTTCATTGATTAACAATTATTAAAGATGCAAGTTGCAGTTCTTGGGGGTGGAATAATTGGATTTTGTTGTGCAGTGCAAATAAAAGAAAAATGGCCAGGAGCAAATGTTTCAATAATATCAGATCTCTTTACACCGAACACGACTGGAGATGGATCTGCTGGGCTATGGGGACCTTATCTTATGTGCGACACTCCAGCCAAAAAAGTCAAGTACTCAGCAAATTGTCAGCAACAACTGTTTCTATTCTTAATTAAATTTGTATTTTAATTAATTCATAGTGAATGGTCAATGGAAATGCACAACTTCTTAAAACAAATATGGCTCTCCGGGGATAGTGGAGAAGCTGGTGTTTGTCTAATTCCAGTGGTACGCCTAAAAACAGGCGAAAAGCCACTTGATGATTCTTGGAGGGATATAGTGTATGGCTGTAAGACTTTGGATAAGGCCGAGTTGGACGCCTACAGTGGAACACGCAGCAACAAATTTACGTAGCTATACCAGACTAAAATTTCAATATATGGGCTAATAAAATATATCCCTTAGATCCGGTTTGCAATTCATTTCTTATACATCGGAACCGGTAAAGCTCTTACCTTACCTCGAGAAAAGGTTTAGATCTTGTGGGGGCAACGTTATTACCAAAAAAATAACTGATTTCGATGATTTTATTAAAAACTCCAATTATGATGTCATTGTCAATTGCGTAGGGCTGGGTGCTTTGGACCTAGTCAATGATAAAATGGTTCACTCTATTCGTGGTCAAGTTTCAAGGGTTAAGGCTAATTGGATTTATCATGTTATTTTGGATGAAAGTGATGATGGAAATTATATTATTCCAAAGTAAGTAAAGGAGTTATTTTGGATTCTTATTTCCTGAAATCTATTATAGAAATTTCTATAATACTCGTACGTATTTTGACTGTGAAATATTAATTTGAAATAAAATAAACAATATGACTGGTCCGAAATGTTGGGCAAGTTGAATGCGTTTAAGTCTAGTTTACAGTTCGCTTGCGAACGTAAAATGTAATTTTTTATAACAACTTCCACACCTTTTCTCAGCCACCGTGTGTATAACGATTTTCCTGCAATTGATTCCCAAACAAGATTTTTTAAATTTCTGAATTGTTTTTTTGTCTTTCTTATTAAAAAAGTCAAATTAATTTTGATGTAAATGTAAAGAAGTTTTAACAAAATTAATTTGACTTTTTTAATAAGAAAGACAAAAAAATAATTCAGAAATTTAAAAAATCTTGTTTGGGAATCAACTGCAGGAAAATCGTTATACACACGGTGGCTGAGAAAAGGTGTGGAAGTTGTTATAAAAATTTACATTTTACGTTCGCAAGCGAACTGTAAACTAGACTTAAACGCATTCAACTTGCCCAACATTTTTCACAAAAAGAATATTTTAAGTTAAAAGCAACAAGAAAAACAAAGAAGAAAGAGCACACAAATAAGTAAAAATGTTATAGAAATCGTTGCACAGTTAATCCATATGCTATAATTTTGTTTTTTCTTTGTTTAGAAGGTATATAATTTGTTCGTTTATTTTTAACCCACTTCTATTTTCAAAACCGTACATGCATATAGCTTTTTTGTTAATATGAAACCGACAGCGCTTAAGCCCCTGAGATACATATGACTTATTTTTTTAAATTAATTTCTTACGGTTTTATTACTCCAGCATAATATAAGGTAGCTCACAAATACCTTTTCGCTAGGAGGGTATCCTTTCGCCACGGAGTGAGCGATAAAATCCTAAGCAATATTAAACATAAGATCATTGAGCGACGTCGCTTTCTGCTGTTTATTTCAATCCTGGGGCCCTACTATGTAACTTTATTCTACTTTCGAATCTATTCGAAAGTTGTTGTTGTGGTAATACGTATGAAAAAGGATCAAATGTTAGTCCTTTCGACTTTTTGCCACAGAATCTCCAATAAGCGCTGTTCTATTTCAGTTTATTAGCGATTGCTATGGAATAAGCGAGTTGAGATTTTGCGAATTCGAACGTTTTTATTGTAGAATCGAGTTACATAGTTGGGCCCCTGAACGACAAATTAAAATGTATGTTCGGGAAGTGTTTGCGAAAGTTACTTGGAAAAAATATTTGCAGTATGGTGAAACGCTTGCCTTATAAATTAATTATTTATTTAATTTATACTCGGTATAAATATATTTAATTAAAATTCTGGAATGTGACTGCATTTGATCTCTGCAGTCAATTCATGGTGCAGCCAGCTATCTACATGTTTATCTTCTTAATGTTTATATTTCAAAATGATCATCTTTTTTATTTTTATTTTTTTTTGGTAACTTTAACAACATTCAGTGTGGATTCAGTTGTACTAGGAGGGACACACCAAGAAAATGATTACAATGTAAAAATTTGTGCAAATGACAAAGCATTTATAATAAATGGATGTCGACATTTTCTGCCTGGCCTAAAGCATGCGCAGCATCTCAAGGATTGGGTTGGTTTGCGTCCTGCAAGAAAACAAGTTCGTTTGGAAATGGAAACTACCTGTAAGTTACAATTACATATAATATTAATTCTTTTTAGAATGATTTATTATTATTTATCATAATAATGTACAGACAATAACAAAATATTGATTCATAACTACGGACATGGTGGTTGTGGTGTAACCTTGTCTTGGGGATGTGCATCCGAAGTAGTTGAATTACTTCAAAAAACTATGAAATCAAAATTGTAATATACAAAATATATGTATATTGTATACGTATAAAATAAAACAAATTAAAAGTAATTGCGTTTGATTTCTAGAACATCTTTCATCATAAAATCACGTAGATGCCAAAGACAATTTGCTACTTCATCGGGTTGATCTTTAGCATGTTTTCCAAGCCAATATGATGGTAGACGTGAGGCTTCAACGGTGGGTGTAGTTTGTTGAGTTGCCTTTAGAGTTTTCTGCCAAGTTCCAATATGTGGGCTATTGTTTTGGAGTCCTTCAATATAACTGAAAAAAAATGTACTTAAGTTACTTAATGACTGGTATTATCAAAAATTAAATTATAAGGTTATAGATCCAAACTTATTTATTTATAACTTAAATATTCTGTCTACCTATACATCTTCACCTAAAATTGAAGGGTCCATCTGTACTTCCGAAATAACTGGATTTTCTTGAACACATTTACACATACAGTTATGTGCCAGCTTTTAGACCCTAGAACCCCTTACTTAGAACTAGATAACTTTATATGGAGTGATCTAGAATGCATTTTTTTCTGCCAACAAAATTGCGCGACAATATTTCATCGTTTAAAAGAAATAAACCTTGATTCCAATCTTAAAAAGAACCTAAGAAAAAACAATTGGATTTTTGTTTGTCGCGATTTTTTGATTGATTTGGTGTATAATTTGTATCCGTAGAGAGCTGTAGAGATAAAAATTTGTCAAACTGATGGCTATCAATTGCTGTTGTGTTTAGTGGTGTAAGTAAAAAGAGGGGTAAATCTACTAATAGACCGAGAGCCAACCACATAAAAAGTCACACATTTTTTAAATCGATTTATGGCAATACCTATTGGTCGGAGGGAAAAAGTGTGCATATAATACGTTAATGTGGATGAATGTTAAACAGCGTATTTATTTCAATGTTTTATTTTTTGTATTTAAAATCAAAAATAACTTATTACCAACATATTTAACAAAACATATTCATTACGTCAGAGATGTTCAACCGTATTTGTTAAGAAGTAGAGGATTTAAGACCGCAAGCATTTAGAAATGCGAGATCTCAAAATAGCTTAATATATAAAGGTTTTAAACTTTTTAATGATTGCCAAATAATATTAAACAATTGAGTAATAAATTCGAATTTAAACAAGCAATAATTAATTTTGTTAAACAAAATATATAAATGCCAATGCCATGTTAATAACATAATATTATATATTTATCATTATATTCATTGTAAATTATAAATACCAAATTTACGCTAAATAAAATCTAATTTACGCTAATCTAATCTAATAAATATTAAGCTTGCAATTTGGAAAAATTATTGTAATAGTCAAACTCTCTGTAGTTAGTCCCTAAGAAGATATAAAGCAGTAAGTTTTCCAAAAACCACTCAGGTAAGAACATAATGTTTGAAAACTTAGTTTCTCTCCATCTTCAGAGAGTTTGACCTTGACAACATCTTCAAAATTGCAAGCTGAATATTTCTTGCTTGCACACTTTTCCCTCCGCCCAATGGGTACTGAAATAAATCGATGTAAAAAATGTACGTCAAATTTTACACCTGTTCAACACGTATGTAGGTAGGCAGATAAACTGTTATTGGTTTAGCACCACAAAGGCATTTATTGATATGACTTACAATGTTAAGCAAATGACTTGACTTTTTTTATTGCTGGCTCATAGACTGTAAAGAGAGTTGAGCTTTTTATGAAACATCTAAAATTGATCGCACAGTACCTATATATGTATGTATTAATGAGCTACATGTTTTTCTTTACACTTAAAGTAAAAACTAAAATTTAATTTACCGGATATATGCTTCACTATGAAGAACCCGCTGAGGTCTTGGTGGGACCGTGACAAACATTGGCTCTGGAGGAGGCGCTGCGACAATAACTGAAAAAAAAAGAAATAAAAATAAATGCAAATTGTAAGAAAAAGCTCAATTAAATTTGAAATCATTTTTTACCTTGTTGCTGTGGCTGTACGTGTTGTCCCGGTCGTGGTGAGATTATGCCAGAATTGCTTTGAGAATTTTGTGAATGACTTTGATGCGGCATTTTTCTATGAAAATAATTCCTATAAACCAAAAGGATTAGTAATGTTATGCGAATTTTGTAAAAAAAAAATATAAAATTTTTCTTACTTGTTCCTGTCAGCAGCTGGTATGATTCTGCCGCCTTTATTTAAATGAACTTCGCGGACATGCTTGATTAGTCTTTGTAAATGAGGAAAAGCTGCCATATTCTTCTTAACACGAATACAATTTTTCCATAAACAATGAAATTCAGCATCTGGTCCTAGTTGAGAGTAGGACTTTTGAACATGGCCATCAATATCTTGAATACAATGTTCCATGCAATCAACGGCATCTTCAAATTGATAATCGCATTTTTCCCACAAACACTCAAAGACCTACACAAAAAAAAACGAAAAATTCTAGCTCATTCAAGTAAAACTATTTCACACTATTGAGTTACTTGATTTTCAATTGGAGTAGGACTTCTGGCATTGAGTTGATCTTCAACATGCTTCGCTGCATTTTCCTCATTCATTTTCGTAGCTTTATCCTCCCAGCTTTGCCTTACACTGGCTGGAAGATTCTTCCATTCATTGCCTACCATTCGGGAGATGTCACCAAAGGTTGATTCTGGATTACTCTGACAGATGCCTTTTCGTACCTCACATGAGTACAAAATATACCCGGTTAAAACTTTTGATTTGCCGACTTTTATAGGCTTAAGCTTCGATGATAGCGGAGTTGAAGATACAGATGGTGCCGGCGATGATGTAGCTATATCGGAATTCACTGATGGAGGTCCACCATCTAAGGAGTCTTCTAAAACACCTAGATTTTCGTTAGTATCCATTTTGGTGTTATCCTTGGAGTAAAATTTTATGATTAAAATAATAAAATATAATATTTTTTACTTTAGCACTTACTGAACATTTTATATCTTGAGAAATACTAAGTTTTTGATCCTTCTTTTTCACCGGTTTGATAATTGTTTTAAAGTGAAACACTTCATCTTGTGTTACAAGCGGCCCATGAATGAATTTTTTGAGTCCAGTATTAGGGTTCAATTTTCGAATAGACTTTTTCATTTCATCGTATACAGATTCACAAATGTATACGTCACTTTCTGAGATTTCAGTTGGGCGGCATGCCGAATACTCACTGTATTCTAAAACAGCACAGCGCCCAACTATTGCAATTATTGGACTAATTTCCTGCACCGTAGAGAGAAGGAGTTCTTGTCGGTAAAATATTTTATTTGGTGGTGACGAAATTTCATTTGGTGCCAATAGCCAAGGACCTTGGAAATAAGATTTCCTATTAAAAGAAAAAAAAAAAAAAAAAACGTCAGTAATATAACTTTAAATTTAATGCAGAAATATAAACAAACCCTGATGACTCCCATATTGAATGAATTTGAGCTATTGACTGTTTTCCACTTTGTGTTGCCACATAAACGAAGTCACCCAACTTAATAACGCCACTGCAAATAGTGTTATACTGCTGGTAATAAATGCTGTTTGCTTCTCCACCAACAGGAGTGGGACATTCGACGTTCTAAAATAACAAAGCAAACATACATAACATTATGTATTAACTATGACTTCTTAAGTAAGGAATAAAATATTTTTTTCGAATTCAATTTTTACTCAAAAATTCATTGTATGATGTACAACGAATCACCCACCATGTTGGCGACGAAGCAAACAATAGGGTTATTCAATTTTTCACTATCTATGTATGAGGCATGTGGCACTGAAATTAAACGCGCTTTTCACGACGCACCAATTTCATTTCGTCGAGGTCGGGTGGATGGAATTGGGTCTAGGTGGTCTAAGTTGAATGTTGCAATCTTCCTAATAGCGGCTCCGATTTTCCATGGCCATAGTTCGCAGAAATGATTTTTTTCATATCCTTAGTAATTTTGCTATGTGTTCTCTTGGGCTTCATTACAGGCTTCGATTGGGGAACTGTTACCTTGAGATCTTCCTTTAACCTTTTTGGTAAAACTTCATTACCGGTTGATATTCGGAAACTGCGTACAAGCTACCACAATGTCACGCCCCGGAGCAAAGTCGATCAGACTGAGCCCTCGAACGAAAGTCTCGAAAAACAAGTTTATAGTATCATTACGAAACCGAATAAACTGCTCCTTATAGGCCTAAGTTGGGAATAAGTCGTAGTAGCCCATTTAATAGGTCTTAACTAATAAGTTCAGTCTGGCTGAAACTCTAGACGCCACCTTTGTGTTTCATTCTATTCTTTTGACTGTAAAACTCTTTATCACTTGCCTTTTTCAACTTGTATCCACCAGCTTACCATATTTTTTTCAATTTTACAAATTTCAATACAAAATTTCCATTTTGAAACACTCAATTATACTGATTTCATGATTCGAATAAATTGGAATGCAGAGCAGTTATGCCTTGAAAGATTTTCAAGCACAGGAACCATAACTTGAAGTGAAAATTGATTAATTTGTTTGTTGCATAAAAAAAGTAAAATTTTTAAAACTAAGAGAAAATACAAATAAAATTGATTTATGAAAAAATGAACTTACTGGTTTATCTTTCTCAACAAGTGCCTCCTGAAGCTTTAGTTCAGCTAATTCACCTTTGTGCTTTTCGACGCGTTCCTTGAATACAGACATAACGCGTTTGAGTTCAAGTGGAGTTTCTCTTGTAATAAATTTGACGGGATCATTTTCTCTCACAAAATTCCAATATTTCATCGTCTTAAACATTTTGGGTTTAACGCTGTATCGTGATTGACATACGTACACATCCTTGTCAGCAAATCCTTCTGGTTTATATTTAATGTAATCTCTTATATGCATTACATAGCATTTATTAAGAACCTTTGCCAGAGGTAGAGTAACAACATGTGTATTAAATACTTCCTACAAAATGATTAAATAAACAGAATTATTATAAAACTTTGAACTCAATTCTATTATATATACAAATCTATTATACCTGCTCCAAAAATTTCCGAGTTGTTAAATGATAAGTTTCATGAGGTCTCATAAAAATACGAATCTGCATCATTTTAACGTTTTCATTTGTGGTCCACAAGCGTTCAATGTATGCAATACTCGGTATTTTATTTTCTGATGACTCCACGTACACAAAATCTCCGGGTGAGTAAACTCTCTGATCAATTGTCAAACTTTCACCTTGTGTGGCCTTTGTTTAATAAGAAAATCAGTTTCAAATTTTTGTTTCCGAAATAACACAACTTACTGCTTTATCTTCATCATCTTGATCCTGTTCTTCTTGAAGAAGCTTGGTCTGTCGCACAACATCAACATCGGCTTCCAAATGAGACAATGTGTACATCAAGGCTGGTGAGCTGAGTGTATCTTTACATAGCTGAGTATACAATGTTAAAAAAAATCAATGAACCTTAGTACTAAGGCATTATCTAAGATATGGACTTACCTGGTCTCTTTTCTTAATATAAAATGATTGAAGTTCAATTGAATCCTCAAAAATTTCAGAATCCGTTCTGGACAGTTTACGTGCACGTTCCAAACAAAGGAATATATCTTCTTGAAATATATCCAAGCGTTTGTAAACTCCTTTATCTAATCGACGTTTTATTAGATCCAATGAAATACCACGTTGTTTGCTAGAAAGAATTTGGAAACATAATTCAATAAAAATTAACAATTTTTTCAGTTCAGTTTCAGTTGTACTTACTTATTACCATCTGCAGGAACTGAATCATATTCTGGTAGTTCGGATAGTGAATCTGAATAGCATCGTCCTTCTGCATCTTGATGATTATACATTGAGGAAAATAGCGTGAGAAGTAATTCCTGAACGGCAAGTGGGACGTCAGGAAGAATTTCATCTCCGTCTCTATAAACATACACACATATTTTGTCTCGGTTATTAGGAAGTGTGACTGCAATATAATTTTTGATGCAAAGTAAAAGTAAATGAAGTAAATGAGGATAAAAGTTTTAAATTCGTTTCTCAAAAGATATACTAAGAGTTTCATTAAGTATCTGAATTTTTTTGGGCATTAGCAGCGGCCAACAGAATTTAACAAAGTAAATTGATAAGCTTACATCATAATCGATAAATCGTAAAAAAAAACTTAATCTTGATAATTTTTTTATGTGAAACATCTTTAGACGCGAATTCGAATCTTAGGAAGTGACTTTGTTTGACAACGGGATTTAAACTTTTCAAGCGGTCGTGTGAGTTTAGCAACCACTAACATGGCGCTTTTATGAGTGAACATGCCAGGTAGAAAAATTTGCAGTCGCTCTTTGCAGGTCTGATTGTTCTGTGAGACCAAAGTGGGGAATGCCTGGTATCAGTGAGATGACACCACGACCCACACGACGCACACTGGCGTATTACATTATTTTTTTAAGTTAAATTACATTGAATAGTCTCCTTGGTGGTAATCAATTATATATAAAGAAATTGGGGAAAAGTGCTTTTGTATAATGCAGAAAAGTATTGTTGGCCTCACGATTACGAGTGACTTCAAGTCTCTAAAGGAACATTCACATGGGAGCGACAACGAACGACAAATAGACGAACAAAACGGGATTTAACACATTTATAAAATTTACGAAATTCTTCGAAAAAAACAAGACAAAATTGTTGATGTTGAGGTACTAAAAAATGCATTTTAATTGCTAAAATAAATTAAAATGCAAATTTTAGTACCTCAACATTAACGTTTATTAGATTCCCACCATTTTGTTCATATTTTTTTCTCGAAGAATATTGGTTTTTAAATGTATTAAATCTTTTGTTCGTTTATTCGTTGGTCGCTGTCATGTGAATAGACTTTAAGGCTATAGATACCTAAAAGTTATTTTACTATAACAAATATATTATTATGTTATCGTTCGCATCCAATTTCAGATTTATCATTTCATTTCATTTCATTTCATTTCTTTATTTAGCAATTTAGCTATTTGTATAAACATCATTATTATAATTATAAATAAACTTATCGCTAGACATATTTTGTTTTTACATAACTAACTAGTTTCTTTTTAAACATTTTCAAATTTAGTTCAAGTTTTAAATCGTTAGGCAATTCATTAAATAGTTTAAGACCATTGTGTATAAGCATATTTTGTGCAGATTGTGTTCTTAAAAATGGAAGACGAATATCACATCTATTTCTCACATTATAACTATGTATTTCGCTAACATATGTTATTCTATCACATAAATAATTAGGAACTAATCCATACTTCATTTTAAAGACATAGATTAACACATTCATAATAGTTCTTTGGTTTACACTGAGCCATTTTAACATATTTAACATGGTAACAATTGGTGTTAGCCAATGACATTTAAGTATTATTCTCATAGCCCTATTCTGTAATTTTTGCAACCTATCAATCATTGTTATGTTACCGAGATATATTATAGTGGAACAATATTCAAAATGGGGTTTAATTATAGTGTTATATACATTTATTGCACACAAAATTGACATTCTTTTCCTAATTCTCGAAAAAAAACCTATCTTTTTTCCAATTTTCTTTGAAATATAATCAATGTGAGAGTTAAATTCTAACTTTTTGTCACATTTTGTCACATTATTCCCAAATACTTTATTTTGTCCACTACTTCTGTTACCTGGTTTTCGATTTTAACTTCTACATCAGTTTCTCCGTTTATCATCATACACTTTGTTTTCCCTATATTCAAACTTAATTTGTTCATACGGAACCATTTGCTTAATTGTATTAAATCAAAATTAATTTTCTCCACACATTCGTTTATATTTTTTCCTACTACATACAACAAGCCATCATCAGCAAATAGTTTTAAAAAAAAATATTTTACAACTTTAGGCATTTCATTTACATATATTATGAATAACAACGTTCCTAAAACAGATCCTTGCGGAACACCCAAATTCACATTAATAGAATCAGAAATAGCTTCTTCACTCTCGTTCTCTGCGTTCTCCTCAGCAAGTATGATTTAAACCATCTTAACTCTTTACCATTGACTCCATATCTACTCAGCTTTTTCAAAAGAATTTCTCGATCCACTGTTTCAAACGCTCTTCTCAGATCCACAAACACGGCAACAATTTTCATTTTCAGGTTTATTTCTGTCTTCCAATCAGCAATTACTAAGTTAATCAGAGATTCGCAACTGTGTCCTTCCCTGAATCCTGATTGACATTCCACGAAAAGTTGACTTTCTTCCATAAATGTTTGAAGTTGTTTTTGAACAATTTTTTCTAAAATTTTTCCACCATTTGGCAACATATTAATCGGTCGGTATTCCTCTGGACCTCCTGGATTGGTACTTTTTGCTATGGGAACCACTAAAGATTCTTTCCAACAATCTGGAAAAACACCTTCTTTCAAGGAATCATTTATTATTTTGCACAAGTGACCAGTGCTGCTAACCGTAGAATAATTATGCTACATGTAGCATAATTTGTGGTCCTGTATGATGTATGATTGAAATTCATTATCATACGCAAAATGTATGATAATTGTGATGTTTGACTTAAATACAAAATTTCGCTATTTAAATTTAAAACAAATCAAGTTTAACATATATAAATCTGCTCTTTTTCTTAAACTTCTTCTGAATGCAGCTGTCAGCTTTCTACTACATTTTTGGCACTTCTTAGCTCGTGTACTCTTTCATTTTCGTTGTTCATTATACTCTTTTCAACAAGACATTATTTTTTGTTACATTTTTGTATGGCACACAATAAATGTACCTTTTGCCGCAGCCTAGCCTATGCAGTAGATAAAAGCGATCAGGAATTTAAATTTGATCAATGAATTTGAAACCCAAATGCTATACGAATCAATGACAAAACACTCAAAGAATTTTTTGTGCAAATAAAATTTTCAATCGCACAATTATAGTACAGTAACTTTATACATTAGACCTTGTGTCAGGTCCGGTAGTTCTGATTTTTTGCTGAGTTGTTTATGCTGTTGGCCTAGTAATAAATCCGATTTTTTCGCGGTTTTTTCACTTATTGGTCATTTAACCATTACGCCTAAATTCCCGAATAAAACATTGCTCTACGATTTCAACCTTACTAAATTTGCTTCAATTTGACTCCAAAGCCGGTTTTGTAGACAGTTTCCAAGGGGCGGCTTTTCAAAATATAGCAATAGAAAATTTAAAACAACAAGTAGTATATAAAATAGAATAATTAACAAAAACATGGTCTTTGGCATATGCTGCATCAAAGCAATAGAGCGTGTATATTGGGCCAAAAGAAGAAAACAATTGTACTGGATGAGGGGTATATATCCCCCCGTTTAGGCGCGTGGGGCAATTTTAAGAAAAGTTGACTTCAAATAGTAAAAATAACTTTAAAAAAACAATGGTAATATCTGGACAAAAATCCATTGCTCATCTTAAAGCCAGAAATCCATTCTTTAATTTTATTTTTAATAAACATTTTTAGTGATAGTTTTGAAAAATTTTCTTTCAAACTCAAAATTTTAAGAAAAATACGATTATTTTTTGTTAATCTATTTGTTTTTTTTATTTTATGGTACTAAGTACTATCTTTGTTTTTTATTTTCAATGCCCTTATTAACTTTTAGTTAAAAACTGAAACCAAATGCTAAATGACTTCTAGTTTTTGAGAAAACTGAAATTAACATGATCAACTTCACTTTTTTCAGTCTAGTATCCTTTTTCTTCGGTGGGAGGGCTCTGCCTCAGATCCGGTAGTTCTGATTTTTGGATGAGTTGTTTATGATGTTGGCTTTACCAATAATCCAAGTTTTCGACCTCGAGCGCCGAACGCAACTTTGTGAGATATGCATAAAACCGAGAAATTTTCGCGGTTTTTTCAGTTATTGGCTATTTTAAACTTTAAGGCCGGGTTTTCAATTATAACTTTGCTCTACCATTTTAAAATAATTAAATGGGCTTCAATTTGAGCTAAAAATCAATTCAAATTGTGAAATTTTTCATCAACTTTTGAATTTAGAATGCTGCAAATCGAATTGGAGGGGGGCTTATTCACCCCTTGTGTGAAATCGTTTGCCCCTTGTCAATGATTTTCTTATACTGTGTAGCGTGTCATGTTGGCTTTATTTTAAGATCTTAATCATGAAGATCAGATGAGTAAAAACGGAGTTATGATTTTTTAAAGTCAACCATATAAAACTCGAACTAAAACATTCGCTTCAATTTGTTTCTTATACCTAAGTGTAATGTACTGCATACTGTACAACCACAAAGGGCTCTATATTATGCCAAATGGGTATATTTAGATTTTTGTTTAGATATAAGAAAAAGTAACTTGTAAGAAAACAAAGGTTACTGCCAGAAAGAAGAGTTAGTTGAAAAACTCAAGAATACGAAATTTAGTATAATGATTGATGAATCGACAGACGTTAGTTCCAACAAAGCAACGTGTATCATTGCATTGTTAGATACTTTGATACAAATCGATCTAAAATTGTAAGCTCGTCTTTTGACCTGGTCGATTTGTTCCAAGGGGATGTGGAAACGGCGTCTGCAAAAGTTATTTTCGAAGCAGTTGAAAATGCTTTTAAAATATGTGAAGTATTTTTTGAGAACGTTGATGGAATTGGGTCTGATGGTTGCAATACCATGATGGGTGATAAAAACTCGGTCAAATCGAGATTTGCAGAAAGCTGTCCGGGAATTTATGATTCAAAGTGCATTTGTCATTCTTGTGCTATTTGTGCTAGCGAAGCGGCAAAAATGTTACCGCGTAGGTGTGAAGACCTCCCTCGGGATATATTAAGCTTCTTGAACAATCTCGAAACAGTGAACAAGCCTGGTTTTTATTACTTCACTATATCGAGCGTCTACTGTACTTGTGTTTTACACATACATATAAAATAACTAAAATGTCTATTTATTTGTTATGATCAGTATATTTACTTTAAATCAAAAAATGTGTGTTTCTTATAAAAAAAATAATAATAAATGTTAATAAAGTAAATAATGAATTTTGAATATATTTATACATTTGTTTTTTTTTTTAGGGAAATTTTGGAATTATTTAATTTTGTTTGTTTTATTTTGCGTATGATAATTTTTACTGTGGTATGATAGAAATCAGCCAATTGTATGATAATTCATTGTGAGCAATATGGCAGCACTGCAAGTGACCCCCAATAATGTGAAACGAATCACTGATCATGCTAACCGACAGCATGTTCTGATCTTTTTTATTTTTCATGCCTTTGAAAAATGATTTTAGTTCATCAAACGTCACAAACTGAAACTCAAACGTCTTATCATTGTCATCAATATAATCAAAATAGTTTTCTTTTGGTATCACTCTATTAATTTCTATGACACTCTTAACAAAAAACTCATTAAGTTTCCCCGCTAACAGTTCTCTGTCACTTATTACTATGTTTTCAAAAGTAATACTTTTTATTGCACTTTTCTTCTGTTTTAAAACAAGTGATTTTATCACACGCCACATTGTCTTTGGGTCCTTGGCCCCCTGAACTTTGTTAGAAATATACATATTCTTCGCCTTATTAATTTCAGATTTCAACCTGTTACGTGCAAGCCTATAACTGTCCCAATCATGACTACTATTCGACCAAATAGCTAGATTATATTTTGTAATTTTACTTTGTCTTAGTCTTCTTAGTTCAGCATTGAACCATTCGTTTTTATCACAAGTGCTCACTGTTTTGATAACCTTGAGAGAATTAACTGCGCGGGCAATCACAGTACTAAAGTTTTCAGCCATTGAATTAATATTATCACAGTCAAAGATACTATTTAATAAATCTAAATTATCACGTATTTTATCACAAAATTTAAACTTATTGTATTTTAATATTTGCATTTGTTTTTGTTTTATAACCGCCTGTACATCGTTTTTGGTTTCCATAGTTATTTCGATGCTCTCATGATCACTAATTTTCCAATCCCTAACCACTTCTGCTGTTACATTTAAATTGTTTGTAATCACATAATCAATTAAAGTACGTGACGTAGGAGATATCCTTGTTGGTTGAGATATTAATTGTTTGCATGCATTATCAGAAATTACCTGTTCGATACGATGCTTATATGTGCTACTCACATATTATTGAAGCCTCTCATTTCATTAAACTCTCTCTTGGTTTGTTCTTATTCTTAACTTAATGAAAATCTTATTAATTAACAGCTTGTATTTGATTTGTCAAAGGTATCGCCACTTATACTACTGAAACTTGTTGTATTCAAATGAGCAATTCTTGATATTGAGAGCAGATCTTTCACATTGTAATGAAAAGCTACATTAGTAAGATTACTGAAGTATACTAAATTGCTACGATCAGTGCAAAAATATCATCCATTTATTTGTTTGTATTTATTTCTATAATAATAAATGTAATATAAAAAGTAAGCTTAAAATACGTACCTCAAAGTTTGCTTCATTTGAATTACCAGCTGTTGCAAAACCAATGCGTCTTTATAAATTTGCGAGTCTGGTTCGTTATATTTACAAGCATTTTCAAGCATTAACAAAAAGTCAGCTGTCAATTCATCGATACTTTCATAAGAGCATTGTCTTAATTTTTGTGCAATTTTTTCCATGTCAATAGGTTCTTTGATAATATCATAGTAGTCCGGGTATTCCTAAAAATTAATAGTTTGTAAGATTAAAAGACTAACAACAAAAATAAAGGAGATTAGATAGAGTGAGTTTACAATACAACATCCATTAATTTACCTTCTTCTATCCATATCCCCAGAGAGATGGATAATGAAGAAACAAATTTCAATACTAAAAATTTTAATTTAACTATTTATGTCCGAAAAAACTTACATTTTTTGATGGAAGTTTTGTAAAAATCAAAGATAGCTGTCTCTTTCCTTTGGGTTCTTGAAATTCTTTAATTGTTTCGTAATACATCCAAAGCTTGTTAATGAGAGGAGTCTTTTTACGACTCAGTTTTAACCTAAAAAAAAAAATGGTTTAATTTTGTATCTATAGTTTTTTTCTGTTTTACTTTTGGTTTGATTTCTTAGCCTCGTTTAGACCTGGATATTCTTTTAATTTTTCATTTAATACTTTTTCTAAAACATTTGCATCTTCGAAAATTGGGGAGCCTTCTTCATTATATTGTCGGCAATTTGAAAACATTAGACGAAAGTCAGAAATCAACTCTTCCAATGTGTTATATTTCTCTTGTCGGATGTTACTTTCAATTGTCATCATATCAATTGGATTCTGAATGACATCATAATAATCAGGATACAGTTTTTTAGGTGGTTTTTCCATAAACAATTGAGCAGGAATACGCCCGCCAACAGTATATTCTGCCAAATACTTTTGAATCGCAACCATTTTCTTTCGTGATGCAGTAATTGATGGAGTGCGACTTTTTGGTGATAAGTTCGATTGGCCAGTCAATGCTACTAGAGGTGGTACTGATGATGGCGAATTTATGTTGGAATTGATCCTAGGACGACCTTTTTTTTTTGGCTGTATAACGTTTATATTTGAAGTTTCACTAGGTGGTTCTTCAAAATCGCTCATTTCCTAAAAAATGATATGTTAATGTAAACAACGTTTGTTATTATTATTTGTTTGTAAAGGAAAACTTATAATGGTCGGAATCGACTTATTGCAGTCAAATTAGGATTTCAGTTCAAAAACATTTATAACGGGTTGGATTTGGAATTCTATTTGTTCCCCAATGGCAACTGCAATGCAATTACACAAATGATTCCCCCAAATTTCAACCCATAAAATTTTTAAATCGAGTTCTCAACCAATCGAATTAAAAATTGAAGGAGAATTTAAATGCAAAGTCCAGCCTGTTACAATTTTTTGTGATGTCAAAACCTAGTTTGAGTGTGCTAACAAGTAATTTTTCCAAATGGGATGATTAAAAATCATTAAATAAAATAAAAATGGCAAATATTTAGAACTAAAATATCAACTTTTTAAGCTCAGTAGACTTACCGCATCTAAACCTTCTTCCACAAGTTTAGCATTCATTATTCTCAACATCTTTGCTGCATCCTATGAAAAATTCAAACAGTTAAATCATTCTCTTTAAATAAGCAATAAATAAATTTTAACCTTATAAGTGCGATGTGTTGGGGCAAATGCTTTTTTAGCATTATCTAACATCAGATATAAGTCGGCTGTTAAATCAGTTATATTGGCATAGACTCCTTTCTTAAGTTTTGTCTGAATTTGACACATTGATATAGGTCGTTTAATCAATTCAAAATATTCTGGATGGAATCGCCTGTATGGAAGCTTCCATAATGATGTTCCAAGAGGAGCGCCTGTTGCATTAGGATGATCTATAAATGTTTGATTTGTTTCCAAAGTGTATTGAAACACAAAATGAAAATAAAATGGAAACAACGAAATTAACATAAAAATAAATTCTTGTGAGTAAATTATGAAATAAAACAAATAAAAAGTGTATAAATTGTATTATTCGTATATCACGTGTTTATTAGTATATCACTTTAAAGGCCTTGTTTTGTTGGTTAAAATAAATAAAACCAAGAAAGTAATTTTCAGAGTTGCAGTTGAATTTTAAATTAATTTGAAATCAATTAAATAAAAAAAAAAAGCCCGTTCATGTGTATAGGTATAAATGTTTCGAGTGCGATTAACCGTAATAACCCCTAGCTGAGTGGACCAAATTTTTTTTTTGTGGATAGCCTTAGAGAAAGCATCCAATTTAGGAGAGAATAAGAAAAAAAAAATTAACTCTATCGTCGTTACACGTTTTTTATCATTTCTTTTATTTAATGTTAAAATCATAACCCGTTTTTTCGTTCATTTGATTAACACACAAAAATTGAGAAACAGTGGAGAATGGGTGGAGGAAAACTCCTGGCGTGGTTGAGTACGCCCGGATTCATTGTTTTCATGATCAAGAACTAACATAAGACATAAGACAACGTCGCTTGTTTTTTCAAGTCTTATGAAGCTTACAAAACTGCATTCGACTTTTTTTGTTTGTTTTGTTTGCTAACTTCGTTTAGGGGTGGTGGTTTCTTTTGATTTCGTATTTTTCTTTAAAACCAAAAAATAGTTTTTAAAGGTCTGACCATCGACCCGTTCAAATCAAATGTGATGATATACATAGGTGGTATATATATTCAAATGAAAAAACAAAATGGGCTATCATTTTAATATAAAATTAAAGAAATGATTAAAAAAAAGTGTAGCGAAGGTAGAGTTAAGATTGTGTGTTTTATTATTCTCTCCTAAATTAGATGCTTTCTCTAATGTAAACTATAACAATTCATTTAGTCCACTCAGTTCGGAGTTATAACTGTTAATCGCACTCGAAAATGTTGTACCTATTCACATGAATGGGAGTGTATGTATCTAAAATTATTAAATTAAAAGTGTTACACAGGGGCTCATGCACCTGGCAATATTATTAATCAATATCACATATTGCGTAGTAATATTGATCGTGTAAGTGCCTGTCTACATTGTCTTGTTACTGAAAGGTGCATCCAGTGAGATAGGTAGATTTTATGTGCGAAAGAAAGGGTAAGAAGATTTCACCCAAAATTCACCGATGCGCCACTTTTGAAAATGATTCTTGGATTCAAGAAGACGGATTTTTTTTGTGCGAGTGAGAGATGAAGGTATGGACCTTAATTGCGTGAAATAAGGAAGAGTACCTATATTGAACTGAAAGGATTTTTTTGCATAATATAGACACGCTGTTTATCAAAACGACTTTCAGTAAGAAGAAAATGTAGACAGGCTCTGTGGGCTGTATTGCGCAATTATTACGGTTTGTATAATATATCGGGGAATATTAATTTTTTAAATATTAATTGAAACTACAGTCTTTTTCTTTCAATTATTATTCGATCTCGTTGAATTCAGAATGGCTTCTAAATTCGGTTTGTTGGATTCCTATAAATACTTTTGCCATTAGAAAAGTCTTGAGTGACTAGGACTTTTCATTCGTATTATTAGGTATAGTATTAGGTTTTTTCGTGTTCCACTGAACCATGCTCCCTTTAATTAATTTCCAATTAGTAGCGTTATATTCAACATGAGTAGTCTAAATGATTTTTTATCAGAAATTGTGATTTTATTAATAAAAAGCCTAAACGCTATTTATTAAAATTTGTCGCGTTTAACCCGATTCAATTTTAACTGCCCTCCAGGGAGCTGTTAAAGTAGTTTAACCCGGGTGTAAACTCGATTTTCAGTACATTCACTCATTTTAGCGAAGCAAAGTCATATTTGAAGTTTTTACGCACATATGTACATTATTAAAGATAAATAAAAATATAGCAACAAAATAAAATGGATTTTATAAATGAAATTGTGATGTATTCGTCGTCAGAAGATGAATTTCTGGACTAGATGGAGAATCAACGTCGTTCTCGTCGAGTGTACCGCATGTACAAGCGGGCCTGCGTCGATGATTATGATGTGAATTTCCGGAAATATTTTCGGTTTGGGAAAAACGTTTTCCTCTTTTTTATCATTTTCCCGCTCCGTGTTATTGCTTCCATAACCATCACCTTTTGTTTTGCGATTCGACATTCATTTATTATAAATTGAGATAAATTAGACAATTATTTCACTGTTTTGATTTGTTTTTTTTTTTTTTCAAACGCCAACTCGATTTTTTAAATTTTGAACGATAAAATTTGAAATACAACAACAAGAAACGAAGAAACAGGAAACACGTGCTGGCAAATGTCAAATAATTGACATTCTGTATGTTTAAAATCAGTGTATAGTCAAGTTTAAACAATTTTACATCCGGTTGTAATGTATTTTAAATCCACCGAGTTGAATGCGCGTTTTGAGTGAATATTATGAACAAAAGTTTAAATTGAAAAGTTTAAAAAATGCGAGTTAATAGGACAGGTTTAAAATTCAATTAAACCTTACTTACACCTGGAGTGAATAATATAGCTGTAAATGATTTTTTATCAGAAATTGTGATTTTATAAATAAAAAGCCTAAAAGTTTAAACCTTCGAAAACACTTGGAGGATCTTCAAGCTTGTATGTAAAGCTTTAAGTTTGCTTGACTTAATAAAATTATCTATCTATGTATATATCTTAAAAACTGTAACAAATACATCCATCAGTTTTATTAGAGTCACCTTAATCTTTGTTTTGATATTGGCTTATAGGATTTTCACACCGAATCATAATGTGGACTGGTTCGAATTCTCCGTATTATTACTGCATAAAAGAAGCGTTTTCTGGTATTTAAATCTTGGAATAAATTAACACGCCTTAGATGTCTAGACTTATGGTTCGACAAAATATTTTCTAAGACCCCATTTGGGTGCACAATCACTATAGTACAGGAAACGACAGCAGATGACATGGGAAAGGATGTACATAATAACCAAAATATGAGTATGAGGGCAGGTATATGCAACATGAATTTTGATGTCAATGAAAAAGTCTGGCAAGTTTTTTTTTTCACAGCAATTGGTGGGGGTGGGGTTAAAACCAGCTTGGTTACTCATTAATGTGTTAGGATCATTAGAACTGCAATTCACTTTTGAAACATAGGAAATGATGCTGTCATTTTCCTTAGTTTAAAGACATTTATCTTCATGATACGATCTACAGAATCCATGATTTTAGTTTTTTTATGCAAACTTTATTGGCATTTTTTTAAATTATAATTATATTGATTTTTTCTTGTTTAAAAACTAAAAAAAAAAACGGGTTGATAGGGTTTGCATAAAATGGATGCAGGTAGGTAGGGTGATTTGTAACAAGTTTCCAATTACTAGGGGTGAATTAAATAAATGACCTACCTCTTTTCAGCCCCCACAAAGATTGAGAAAAAAACCAGCCAGACTCTGGTTTTCGATATCACGAAACATGTACCTATAAACCCGCATACTCAAATTTTGGTTATACGACCACTCCCAAAATTTGCTGTCGGCTCTTAGACTGTTAATATTTATCGTATTTTTCCAGCTATATAATCCGTAAATAATTGCTGTACAATTTATTAATTTATTATGGATAGAAAAATGTTTACAACACAAGCAGTTGGACGCAAAGCTTTTAAGTTTAAATAAAGGCACCTATTATGACTGTCGAACGTTCGAATGTGACTATGTGTGTACCGTTTGCGACTCAATTAAATTAAGTTCGTCTTAAATGCTTGAAACTTGGAAAATTTGAATGTTATTCAATACTTTTAGCAAACGTTCGCCTCTATCGTCGATGTCGAACTGTAATTCTTGGTGACTTGACAAAATCGCACTTTTTTTTTTTTGAAATGTCGAACGTTCGACTTGAGTCGAAGTTTTTCCTGTTACTTTTATGTTTTTTTTTTAAATAATCAAAAGATTTAAAATAAAATGCAAATTCAAAAATCATACAGCCTAGTTCCAAATTTTCGTTCGAATTCAATTTCGTTAACAAAATCCAAGTGTTTTGAAATTCTAACGAATTAAATTTAATTTTAACAAAGGGACAATACAATCAGATATGAATTTGAACGTATTGCAGAACAACGAAAGTTTGAAAAGAAATTATAGGTATTCGAACGAATTTAAGAACAGGGTAACATCTCGATAGTTTACCTGAAGAGCTTGCAGCGTTGAATAAATGATCAAACAATGCCCACATTGGGCCTTCTCCTTTTTTGTCTGTATCTTCATCGTCAGAGGTGTCTACTTCGACTTTTAAAGCAGCAATTGCTGCACTTGGACATATTTTATTTTTCTTTGATGTTGTTGCCTTTCCCCGACCGGTTTCTATGTCTATCTTTTTTTGTGTAAAAATCTAATGTAGTTTGAATTAAATATTACCATTAGAATTGAATAGAATATAATTTCAAATCCACAAAATTTATTAACCTTTTTTAAAGTCTTAGCATCCTTGTAGATTTGCGAACCAGGCTCATTGAATTGGCAGGCATTTTTTGTCATTTGCAAAAGATCTTTTTCCATTTCCATAAGATTGGAATAGGCATTGGTTTGGATTTTTATTGCAATTAATCTCAAATCAATTGGATGTTCAATGACATCATAATAGTCGGGATAAACTTTCTTTGATGGCAATAATTGGAATTCCCTATGCAAAGGACGATCGTTCATCGTTGGATCCGTAGCAGTCATTACAGAGGCAAAAAGCTCTTCATACGGATCGAGGTCTTCATCCAATTTATTAGAACATTCAGATGTTTCGCTTTCATTTGCAGTTGAACGACGTGGATTACGACCAACGCGTTTCGAACGCGGTTCTTCTTCTATGCCTGCTGATTCAAGTATTTTCGATTTGTTTGTTGTGAAAAATTGCCATAGTGAGCATGCGTCTTGGTATTCAGGAGAGTCGACTTTATAAAATGCTTTCGCATTGTTTACAAGAAGTTCAATGTCATGAGCGAGTTCATCAACATCATCGTAAGAATCGGTTTTAAGTTTTTGTTGGACTTTCAGCAGGTCAATTGGATTCGCTACAACATCATAATACGATGGTTCCTGTCGTCTTTTTGGAGCGCGAATAAAAGTGTCGCAGAGCATGGAACCATCTTCTTTTTTTATAGTTCGAATGGAGTCGTAGAGTTGTTGGCAAAGCTCCGACTATAAGTGAAGCAAAGATAAATATTAGTTTTCTTTTATTAAGATAAACTACAGAATGGATTTTATTTTAATAATTTGAAGTACATTATATTTTTAACTCGCCACCGGGTTACTTACTGGATCGAGACGCTTCCGCTTTCTACCTCCCGTTTGTACTGGAGATTGTTCTGGTGTTGAGTCGTCCATAATTTCGTCGTCTTGCCTGCTTGCTACGGAGCTCCCTCTTCGTCGACGGTTTATCATATCAAAAATAAATTTATGATCAAATTAAGTTTTATTTTCTATAGCTAACAATGATTTTTTCTTTTTCATAAACAATTATAAAAATGTTCACTTTGTGTGTGCTTAGCTTATTGCTTGCACTTCTATTTCTTGGCGGTGTTCCTGTTCGGTCGGCGTTGCAGTTTGCATTTTGTAATAAAAAAATTCTATATGTCAAAATGCGCCATCTATTGGGAAAACAAAAATAGATCTTTTTAATGACTACGTTCAGTGCTCAGAAAAAATAAATGCCATTGGCCGCGTTCAAGATAGGAAAGCCTATCTAGCCTAGCCACATGAGCAAGTAATCGCTAGCGAGTTACTAATACACTGAAACTTTTCCTACACGCTAGTCTTGCCTTTTCAAAGCCTTTTTCAAAGCCAGTGCCGAGATTCAGCTATTTCAGCGAGGGAGATGAGATGACTCGCCTTACTCGCCGACTCATCTCACTTCACTCGCAAAAGTGATTCAGCTATTTAATGCCCAGTTGCACCAAAATTCACTAAAAGCGGTTTTTGCTAAAATGGAGTTAAAATTTATCGGACTGATAAGTTTATTTGGGTTGCACCAATCTCTTTCGCGCATTTTTTAGCTAAAATGCAGTTCATGAACCAACCCTGGATTTTATCATATGTTATTTAAACTGAACGAAAAAATTTAACCAGTGCAGTGCAAGTGAGATAGCAATTAGGAAAATATGAATACACAATAAACAGAAACAAGGTATTCTGGTATTCTCATTAGATACAGCCAATGCGCCATCTTGGTGTTTTTTTTATTATTATTTTCTTTTTTCAGAGAAATTATGAAACTATTGAAATAGATACCAACTCACACTAAAATTTTTTCGAATCACTTGGAAATTATGAACAAATATTTTAAAGTGACGTCATCGAATTCAGGAAATGGATTTCTCTGTGAACCTGAACAACTCTTCGACGTCTCGCCATTTTTTAGTTTAGTTCGTTATCAGATGAACACACGATGACCAGTCTATAATTTTTTTGGGATAATTTATTTATTTAAGTAGTGAATTATAAATAGGAAAGAAAATGCCTTCACTTGTTGTTTTCATTATTTTAATTTGGAATTAACAACATTCCGTCAAATAAAATTCAATTATTTTGTTAGTAGGTAGTTAGATATGTTCGTTTAATCTTGCTTTTAAAATTTATCTGGAGGAAAATGGAACTTTAGTTTATTGGTTCGTTTATTGGCCTGTAGATTTAGAAGTGGTTGGTGCAACCGATAAATGTCATTTTAAAATTAAACGAAGCAATAAATATTTAAAAGAGGTCGGCGCAACTGGACATAAGTGAAATGAGTAAGTTCGAATTTAGTTCCGAACATGAGACAAAAAATAAATATAATAGAGCCAAATTCAACCTCCTTGTCACACTCGTACTTTTGATATTCTGTTTCACATCACCACTAATGAACGCGAAATGAAATGACAAAATAGGTACCTACAACAATGTAAACATTGAAATATTAATAATGGAGTATCTTTAGTTATTTTTTTTTCGTAATTAAAGTTGAATGTGAGCTTTCATCCTTGAGAAATATAATTCTATTATACAAACCATTGACCTATTATATATGGACTGCCAGGAGCCAACTTCACGACGGTTCATTTTCAACCACTAAGCGCCACCAGCGCTAGTCGGAGCAAAACAGAAAAATGGTGTAACTTTTGACACTTTTTTTTGACGCAAATTTGTCATTTTATTTATTTTAAGTTTGAAAAACGGAAAAGTTTATTAAAAATTAATCGGTGAAAAAAGTGTTGAAAATAATAAAAAACTTTAAAACAAATATACAAATATATGGTTCAGCCAACAATTGCATATTTTTCAAATGTTTCATCGAGTTTAGTAAGTTAATTCTGAATTTCCACCAGACGTCAGTTTGAAACAAGCAAACAAAAAATTGAAACAGCTGGTCGGAACTGAGCTAAAAAGTAAACAAACTAACTTCTAACTGTCAAAGTCAAAGGCCTTGATTGCACTGAAAAGAGCATTTGTTTACATTCTCGCTCAGTTCGGTTTCACACGTCTTTTTTTTTGTTGTTCTGAACACTGTCAAAATTAGAAAGAGAATAGACAGAGATAGTTTTTGGAAAAGCCCAATTCTGAATTTCCACCAGACGTCAGTCTGAAACAAGCAAAAAAAAAAAAATGAAACAGCTGGTCGGAACTGAGCTAAAAAGTAAACAAACTAACTTCTAACTGTCAAAGTCAAAGGCGCGAGTTGTGAATTTGTTTACATTCTCGCTCAGTTCGGTTTCACACGTCTATTTTTTGTTGTTGTGAACTGTTAAAATTAGAAAGAGAATAGACAAAGATAGTTTTTGGAAAAGCCCAATTGAAGAGAAGCAAAATTCAACTTCTAAAACAAAACAAAAATCCATTTATCGTTGACTCTTGGTCCACAAGATATATTTATCGATCATTAAAAATATCGTCCACACACCAGTTTTTTCTATACCACATCTCATATAGCTATCATTTTTATGGCAAAGCCACAAGGAATTCAATTTGCAGAATATCAGAACAACAACAAGCATCTGCAGCAGCGGTAGCTGCCATTGTAGAAGGCACCGATGTTGTCGATAAGCTACATAATATGGCAACAACTGGAAATTCTGATATTCCTGGAGATCATGAGAATAGCTTTAGACATCAGGACCACATGGTAAATGCCCCACAAACACCTACCTATAAGCACTCGCCTACACATTCCATGATGCAACGTCAAAATCTAGTCGTCAGTAAAGGAAGTAAAAAGTGGATCAGTAATGATGATAGGCATTTATCGAGGGATTGCCCGTCGACTAGTGGTGTTGGGGTAGCAAGTTCTTTTGTCTCAGGGAATCAAGGAAATAACATTGCCATGGGAGTTCCTCCAGGTGGTGTAGATGATCCAAGTAAGCTTTTGCCTAATAGAGATTTCTTAGCCCGCTTGATGGGTTCTTCGACCTCTGACCATCATAATCATCCCATTACGCACGAAGATGAGAATTCATCATTTTTGGACGTTGTTGATTCAAACAATCCTGGTGCAGTGACAATGGGGGTTGGATCAGAAGCGTCACATCATCAGCAACAAATGCAGCATATGAATTCAATTGCACACTCCCAATCCTTTATGAACTCATTCTATAACAACTCCAATGCAAGACTGACAAGTGGCGGTGGAGGAGCTTCTTCTTCAGCAAGTATGCTTGTAGAAGCGGCTCTGAACTCAGTTGGAAGTATTATGGACAATGATAGCGGTGAAATGAAGGTATTTTATTATTTTATCAATTTTGTGCATTTAAAAATTTCATTAATTCTAGTCATAATCACAAGTCAACTCAAACCTCGATAACGGTAATCAAATGAACTCACAAATTGAAGTTGAATCGGATCGATTTGGTGGAGGGAATATGTCTAATATGGACACTTTAGAAAACGAGATTAAATTGATGAAGAATCTCAATAATTTTCCCATGCAAATTCCACCGCTGCCAATGTATCCGGCCAGTGGGAATTCATTGAATTCATGCATCATCTCCCCAGACACATCCACACCAACTGATCCGCAAAGTAATCAAAATAACAATGATATCGATGTGGATGCTGGGTCAATTCCTCGTGGCCAACATATGGGTGGTGCTGGTGGAGGAGATTCCGAGTTTCTCGAACCATCATCAAACACCTCCTTCACCTCAAGCCATATCACCCGGACGGGACTACTCTATCTTTGGCTCCAATGATAATGCGGCTAATGGTGGTGGGCCAAGTATATCCGCATCTTCACCTCTCCCTTCAAAGCAACAACGACGAAACGCTTCAAGTGTCGGTGCGAGTGGAGGCTCTGGGTACACCGATCATGAGCTTATCTCTCCAGCGTCCTCACCATCGATTCCAAGATATAATTTTAGTGGAAACGACATTTGCCGTAAAAGAGACGAGGATATTGAGAGACCGCACAATATGTCAGGACATAATCAACTATCCAGTGACGACGAGAACAGTATTCTCCCCCAAAATAGGTAAGTCTTTAGCCTTTCCAATCTTCTTATATATAAAAATAAGTTGCCTTATGTTCGGACTCGATAAACTCGAGAATGGCTGGGCCGAATTTTTCAATTTTTTTTATAAAGTTAGCTATCATATTGAGGATGGTCTTTTTTTGAAATTTGGTTAAAAATAGGTAAAGGGAAAACCGCGAAATGCATTTTTGGTGCATTTTTTTAAATTAATAAAAATTATATTGATAGGGTCTTCTGATAATGTCTAGGAAGGTTTCTGTGAAGTTTGGTCACAATTCGGTATACGGGTTTGCAATTTATCAACATAGCAAATGTTTTTACTGTAATTATAGAAAATTATTTTCAGTTTGTCAATTTAATAACTCGAGAATGGATGGGTCGATTTTTTTAATTTACACTCGTTACGCAAAACGAAATGAAACAACAAATACAACAATGTAAACATTGGAATCTTTAATAATGGAGTTTGGAGTATCTTTTGTTTCAATTATTTTTTTTTGTCATAATTAAAGTTTAATGTGAGCTTTACCCTTGAGAAATGAAAAGTTTAAAAGTGCTGAAAGTGAATAGAATATACGTTTATTTAATATACATATATATATGTGCATATGATAATAAAAAAAATCAAAGAATCAATAAAAGGGTAGTTGTTTTTATCGACGTTGTTGTTTTTTATTTCGTTTCCTATCCGTGAATAGAAATTCTTGAGAAAAGCACACATACCTATTGTAAAGGATTCCCTTTCCTCGCCTACAAAATCTATGGGGGATATTTTACGGGCTTCCCCTAGCCAAAGACTGAAATGGCCAAAGTGCCGATCTGAGCTGAAAAACAAAAAAACAAGGCTATCGTGCCGATCTGAGTTTAGTTTTATCAGTGAGTTTATTGAATAAATTCTTAGCCTATTTATACAAAAATATTCTTACACACTAAGACTTAAAATATACACTTATAATCTATACATTTACATATTTCGGTATTGGGCTATTGAAAATAAAAGTTACTTCGAAGTGTCGGATATTTCTTATTTAATACCAATATATATAACAAAATACTAATGGAAATTGTTTTTTATTTTATTTAGTTTTAAGTCACCCAACGAGTTTTTTGATTCCGGAAACTTTTGTTTTATGGCATAATGATCCATTTAGAAGAATGGATAATTTTGAAGACACTGATAATGGAATTAAAACCTTATTAGTGCGGCATCATAATCGAGAAGGTAATGTTATGGTATAGGGAGCAGTAAGCTGCTATGGCAGTTTTGAATTTATTTATTTATTTAATCCGTTAAATACTAATACATATCTAAAAATAAAAGTGTATGAAATAATGAAGTCAAATTACTTTCATGTTTTTCCAATTTGTACTTACCAAAACTAAGAGTTTCACCGAAATGGTGCAAAAATTCCATCAGACATCAGCCGTTGCTTGACCTGGAAGCCGACAACCAGCTATTCGCTTCAACAGAGGCAAATTAATTTGATCAGGAATTTCCGAGTCCTTTTGCAGTTTTGTATTTTTATTTTTATTAAATTTTTAAAAGTTTGATGCTATACAACTTAAATAAATTTTTAACAAAATCAAGCACAGTTTTTGAAATGAAAAGAAAAAAAAAACTCACAAACGTCAGATGTCAAAATAATAGACTTGAATTAACACAGATGGCTCAGTTTTTAATAGGTAATTATAACAGATGGCCGTAGTTTCTGTGCAAAAAAAAATCTGTTTGCGCCAAGTAGCAAGAGATGTCATTGGTAAAAGTTTCTATCTTTTGCCACCTTGCTCCAATAAGCAGTTATGTCGCTAAAAAGATATGGATTCGTTTTAATACAGCTTTTGTATGGAAATGAAGCTCGACTAGCAGTCCATATATAGTATGTCAATGATACAAACATATGTGCACATAGAAGAAGAAGTAAAGGAAGTGGTGTATATCACATATACAGTGTACGTGAGTGAAGCAGCAAGAATTGAAAAAAAAAAAACAAATTGAGATTCATCTGTCATTTTGCCGAGCTGAAAGGAAGTGTTTTGAAATTTCAATTTGTTAAACAAGTGAAAAAGTTTATTTAAACTAAATAAAAAAGTGAAATAAAAGTTAGAATAGTGAATACTAACAATAATTTATTTAAAAAATAAAAAACAGCATGTGGTGGCTACGTTAAATCCTCTAAAAACGCCTATACTAAGGAGTATACAAACATTTTTGTTTACAAGTTAATTTTGTCTGATATTTTCATATAAAGTAACGTGAAGTGATGTTATTTAGGTAAATAAATTATCTTAGAATATTTTAAAATAAAGATTTTATCGCAATTTGCAATAAAAATAACAAATTTGTTGAAAACAAAAATATACTTTAATTCAGTGATTTCGTTGAGACTCATCTGTCAAATGAGAAATTCTCGCACAGGGTCGATCTAGTTTTTGTTGGTGGTGGCAAGGCGCTCAAATCCGTTTAGCGCCCGTAGTGCAGAGTTATTTTTTAACGCTTCAAATAAAATATTTTTAAAGGGGTAACAGCAGAATCCTATTTATCTTGTTGGATTTGTATCCTCGTCACGAAGTGTTTATTTCGGTACACTACCATAAAAAACATCACTTTATTAAGAAGATTATGAGAGAAAACTTACCTGCGAAAAGAAAGATTTGTGCACCGTATTATAGGCGTTTTTATATGATTTAATGCATCACCACATGTTTTTTTATATATTTCTTATCAATAAAGTTTTTCAAAGTAATCACTATATTAACTTTCATTTCACTTTTTTATTCAGTTCAATAGGCTTTTTCACTATTTTTATGATTTAAAATCTCTGTACACTTTTCTACAGCTTGGCAAAATGACGGAAGCATCTCAATTGTTTTTTTCTTTTTTTTAAATCTGGCTTCCTTTGGGCGCCCCAGCCTTCAGCCATGTAACTGCACTACGACCCTGGGGCAATGCATTTGTGTTTGTGTAACTCACACTATTTTGAAAAATGCTTCACTGTTTCCACGATATGCCAGTTCCTTTACTTCTTCTTCTTTGTATGTGCATATGATAATAAAATAAGATTTTACAATCAATAAAAGGGTAGTTGTTTTTTACTACATTGTTTTTTTTATTTCATTTCCTATCCATGAATAGGAATTCTTGAGAAAAGCACACATACCTATTCAAAACTGGAAATTTACCAACACATACACCAAGTCACTGCGGAAATATCTGGCGAGTAATCTGACATTTCATTTCACTCGCTCACTCACTCACTTTTGCTAACTGAATCGATTTTCGACCAAAAGTGACTCATCTCACTCATTCCCTGCGGTTTCGAATAAGCTGAATCTGGGCACAGTTGTGAAGTAAGTAGAGCAGCGAGTGATTTGACAGTTAATGTATGTACCCAACTAGCTAGTGAGAACTCGCTCGTGTGGCCTCCGGGTAGTGCTATGTTTCCACCAAAGGCTTACTCTAGTTCAGATTTAATAAATCTATTTGGTGTTTCCACCACACAAAAATATTTAGTTTGACAGCACATTTAAAATTGAAAATAGTGTTTCATTTGTTCTAATGAAGAGGAAGTGAGATAGAACGTTTCCTTTCCTAAGAACTGTGCCAATTTTCACCTATTTCAGCGAGGGAGATGAGATGACTCGCCTTACTCGCCGACTCATCTCACTTCACTCGCAAAAGTGATTCAGCTATTTAAGTGAAATGAGTTTGTTCGAATTTAGTTTCGAACATGAGGCAAAGAATGAATATAAAAGAATAAAAGATCCTAATTTAACCTCCTTGTAACACTCGTTACGTTTGATATTCTGTTTCCTATCACCACTAATGGACGCGAAATAAAATAACAAATACAACAATGTAAGCATTAGAATCTTAATAATAGAGTATCTTTTATTTCAATTATTTTTTTTTTATAATTAAAGCTTAATGTGAGTTTTCACCCTTGAGAAATAAAAAGCTCAAAAGTGTCAAAAGTGAATAGAATATAATTTTATTTAATGCTATGTTCCCACCAAAATGAAATCCGAGATTTTGGTTGAAAACTTTTGATATTTCAAGTTGATGGAACAAGATTTCATGGAAATTTCAACGAAATCTCAATGAAAACTCTAGATTTCAACGAAATCTTAATGAAATCCCGCTCCACCAAGTCGAGAACTCCAAATTTTGTAGCTGAAATCTCAGATTTCGTTTTGGTGGGAACATAGTATAATATATAGTACATATGTATATGTGCATATGATAAAAAAATAAGATTTAAGAATCAATAAAAGGGTAGTTGTTTTTATCTGATTTGTTGTTTTTTTTATTCAATTTCCTATCCATGAATAGTAGTACCTCGTGGCTTGATGGTTAGTGCGTAGGACTGTCATGCCGAAGGTGTGGGTTCGATTCCCAGCCGTGCCACCTAAAAACAGAAATGTTTTATTCGAGGTACTGCCTCTTGCGAGGAACTGACAAATCCTCCAAGAGTATACTTGTCATGAAAAAGTGCTTCTCATTTAGCCGTTCGGACTCGGCAAAAAACTGTAGGTCCCCTCCATTCCTGCCCAACAAACACGCACACAGGAATATGGTTGTGAGTTGTAAGTCACTAGGCCCTGGTTCTCCTCGAGCTGTTGCGCCACCCAATTTATTTATTTATCCATGAATAGAAATTCTTGGGAACAGCATACATACCTATCCAAAACTGGAAATTTACCATACTCGCCATATATCTGGCGAGTAATCTGACATTTCATTTATTCACTCGCTCACTCACACACTCACTTTTGCTACCCGTGCCGAGATTCAGCTAATTCAGCGAGTGAGATGAGATGACTCGCCTTTACTCACCGACTCATCTCACTTCACTCGCAAAAGTGATTCAGCTATTTAAGTGAAAGTGCCCTATTACACGACGACTTTTGAGTCATGACTTTTTTCGAAATTCAATGAGTGCGAACGAGAAAAAACATCTGATCTCACCTTCGTACCCATTTAATTTCGAAAAAAGTCATGACTCTAAAGTCGTCGTGTAATAGCAGACAAATGAGTAAGTTCGAATTTAGTTTCGAACATGAGACAAAGAATAAATACAAAAGAGCTAAATTCTACCTCCTTGTCACACTCGTTACGCAAAACGAAATGAAACAACAAATACAACAATGTAAACATTGGAATCTTTAATAATGGAGTTTGGAGTATCTTTTGTTTCAATTATTTTTTTTTGTCATAATTAAAGTTTAATGTGAGCTTTACCCTTGAGAAATGAAAAGTTTAAAAGTGCTGAAAGTGAATAGAATATACGTTTATTTAATATACATATATATATGTGCATATGATAATAAAAAAAATCAAAGAATCAATAAAAGGGTAGTTGTTTTTATCGACGTTGTTGTTTTTTATTTCGTTTCCTATCCGTGAATAGAAATTCTTGAGAAAAGCACACATACCTATTGTAAAGGATTCCCTTTCCTCGCCTACAAAATCTATGGGGGATATTTTACGGGCTTCCCCTAGCCAAAGACTGAAATGGCCAAAGTGCCGATCTGAGCTGAAAAACAAAAAAACAAGGCTATCGTGCCGATCTGAGTTTAGTTTTATCAGTGAGTTTATTGAATAAATTCTTAGCCTATTTATACAAAAATATTCTTACACACTAAGACTTAAAATATACACTTATAATCTATACATTTACATATTTCGGTATTGGGCTATTGAAAATAAAAGTTACTTCGAAGTGTCGGATATTTCTTATTTAATACCAATATATATAACAAAATACTAATGGAAATTGTTTTTTATTTTATTTAGTTTTAAGTCACCCAACGAGTTTTTTGATTCCGGAAACTTTTGTTTTATGGCATAATGATCCATTTAGAAGAATGGATAATTTTGAAGACACTGATAATGGAATTAAAACCTTATTAGTGCGGCATCATAATCGAGAAGGTAATGTTATGGTATAGGGAGCAGTAAGCTGCTATGGCAGTTTTGAATTTATTTATTTATTTAATCCGTTAAATACTAATACATATCTAAAAATAAAAGTGTATGAAATAATGAAGTCAAATTACTTTCATGTTTTTCCAATTTGTACTTACCAAAACTAAGAGTTTCACCGAAATGGTGCAAAAATTCCATCAGACATCAGCCGTTGCTTGACCTGGAAGCCGACAACCAGCTATTCGCTTCAACAGAGGCAAATTAATTTGATCAGGAATTTCCGAGTCCTTTTGCAGTTTTGTATTTTTATTTTTATTAAATTTTTAAAAGTTTGATGCTATACAACTTAAATAAATTTTTAACAAAATCAAGCACAGTTTTTGAAATGAAAAGAAAAAAAAAACTCACAAACGTCAGATGTCAAAATAATAGACTTGAATTAACACAGATGGCTCAGTTTTTAATAGGTAATTATAACAGATGGCCGTAGTTTCTGTGCAAAAAAAAATCTGTTTGCGCCAAGTAGCAAGAGATGTCATTGGTAAAAGTTTCTATCTTTTGCCACCTTGCTCCAATAAGCAGTTATGTCGCTAAAAAGATATGGATTCGTTTTAATACAGCTTTTGTATGGAAATGAAGCTCGACTAGCAGTCCATATATAGTATGTCAATGATACAAACATATGTGCATATGATAATAAAATAAGATTTTACAATCAATAAAAGGGTAGTTGTTTTTTACTACATTGTTTTTTTTATTTCATTTCCTATCCATGAATAGGAATTCTTGAGAAAAGCACACATACCTATTCAAAACTGGAAATTTACCAACACATACACCAAGTCACTGCGGAAATATCTGGCGAGTAATCTGACATTTCATTTCACTCGCTCACTCACTCACTTTTGCTAACTGAATCGATTTTCGACCAAAAGTGACTCATCTCACTCATTCCCTGCGGTTTCGAATAAGCTGAATCTGGGCACAGTTGTGAAGTAAGTAGAGCAGCGAGTGATTTGACAGTTAATGTATGTACCCAACTAGCTAGTGAGAACTCGCTCGTGTGGCCTCCGGGTAGTGCTATGTTTCCACCAAAGGCTTACTCTAGTTCAGATTTAATAAATCTATTTGGTGTTTCCACCACACAAAAATATTTAGTTTGACAGCACATTTAAAATTGAAAATAGTGTTTCATTTGTTCTAATGAAGAGGAAGTGAGATAGAACGTTTCCTTTCCTAAGAACTGTGCCAATTTTCACCTATTTCAGCGAGGGAGATGAGATGACTCGCCTTACTCGCCGACTCATCTCACTTCACTCGCAAAAGTGATTCAGCTATTTAAGTGAAATGAGTTTGTTCGAATTTAGTTTCGAACATGAGGCAAAGAATGAATATAAAAGAATAAAAGATCCTAATTTAACCTCCTTGTAACACTCGTTACGTTTGATATTCTGTTTCCTATCACCACTAATGGACGCGAAATAAAATAACAAATACAACAATGTAAGCATTAGAATCTTAATAATAGAGTATCTTTTATTTCAATTATTTTTTTTTTATAATTAAAGCTTAATGTGAGTTTTCACCCTTGAGAAATAAAAAGCTCAAAAGTGTCAAAAGTGAATAGAATATAATTTTATTTAATGCTATGTTCCCACCAAAATGAAATCCGAGATTTTGGTTGAAAACTTTTGATATTTCAAGTTGATGGAACAAGATTTCATGGAAATTTCAACGAAATCTCAATGAAAACTCTAGATTTCAACGAAATCTTAATGAAATCCCGCTCCACCAAGTCGAGAACTCCAAATTTTGTAGCTGAAATCTCAGATTTCGTTTTGGTGGGAACATAGTATAATATATAGTACATATGTATATGTGCATATGATAAAAAAATAAGATTTAAGAATCAATAAAAGGGTAGTTGTTTTTATCTGATTTGTTGTTTTTTTTATTCAATTTCCTATCCATGAATAGTAGTACCTCGTGGCTTGATGGTTAGTGCGTAGGACTGTCATGCCGAAGGTGTGGGTTCGATTCCCAGCCGTGCCACCTAAAAACAGAAATGTTTTATTCGAGGTACTGCCTCTTGCGAGGAACTGACAAATCCTCCAAGAGTATACTTGTCATGAAAAAGTGCTTCTCATTTAGCCGTTCGGACTCGGCAAAAAACTGTAGGTCCCCTCCATTCCTGCCCAACAAACACGCACACAGGAATATGGTTGTGAGTTGTAAGTCACTAGGCCCTGGTTCTCCTCGAGCTGTTGCGCCACCCAATTTATTTATTTATCCATGAATAGAAATTCTTGGGAACAGCATACATACCTATCCAAAACTGGAAATTTACCATACTCGCCATATATCTGGCGAGTAATCTGACATTTCATTTATTCACTCGCTCACTCACACACTCACTTTTGCTACCCGTGCCGAGATTCAGCTAATTCAGCGAGTGAGATGAGATGACTCGCCTTTACTCACCGACTCATCTCACTTCACTCGCAAAAGTGATTCAGCTATTTAAGTGAAAGTGCCCTATTACACGACGACTTTTGAGTCATGACTTTTTTCGAAATTCAATGAGTGCGAACGAGAAAAAACATCTGATCTCACCTTCGTACCCATTTAATTTCGAAAAAAGTCATGACTCTAAAGTCGTCGTGTAATAGCAGACAAATGAGTAAGTTCGAATTTAGTTTCGAACATGAGACAAAGAATAAATACAAAAGAGCTAAATTCTACCTCCTTGTCACACTCGTTACGCAAAACGAAATGAAACAACAAATACAACAATGTAAACATTGGAATCTTTAATAATGGAGTTTGGAGTATCTTTTGTTTCAATTATTTTTTTTTGTCATAATTAAAGTTTAATGTGAGCTTTACCCTTGAGAAATGAAAAGTTTAAAAGTGCTGAAAGTGAATAGAATATACGTTTATTTAATATACATATATATATGTGCATATGATAATAAAAAAAATCAAAGAATCAATAAAAGGGTAGTTGTTTTTATCGACGTTGTTGTTTTTTATTTCGTTTCCTATCCGTGAATAGAAATTCTTGAGAAAAACACACATACCTATTGTAAAGGATTCCCTTTCCTCGCCTACAAAATCTATGGGGGATATTTTACGGGCTTCCCCAAGCCAAAGACTGAAATGGCCAAAGTGCCGATCTGAGCTGAAAAACAAAAAAACAAGGCTATCGTGCCGATCTGAGTTTAGTTTTATCAGTAAGTTTATTGAATAAATTCTTAGCCTATTTATACAAAAATATTCTTACACACTAAGACTTAAAATATACACTTATAATCTATACATTTACATATTTCGGTATTGGGCTATTGAAAATAAAAGTTACTTCGAAGTGTCGGATATATTTGCTGTGTCACCAAATTCACATAAAATATCCATGCCCCTTTGATGACACACAAACACCTTCAATCGAGTTCACTGCATAAGCAGTGCACAGCATAGAGACATTGAACTTTAGAAGAATGCACTTGACCAAAGCAAAAGTAATTTGAAGCGTCAAGTGGCATTGAAGATTTTATGATATATTAATGTTCTATGAAGTGCATGTGGAAAAATGAATGAAATGCGAGTGCATTAAAATGGGTTGGCTATTGCATAGTGTTTTACTTTAGTGGCAATGACTGGGAATAAAAACAAATGGATGGTTGGTAGTGTATACGCACTACACTATCCAAAACTAGCAATTTACCAACACATAGAGTGTGTTTCTTTATTCATTCCATTCCATTCCATCTTTCAAATGGAATAAAAAGAATGCAAACCAAATGTTCCGGAATGAATAAAGAAATAACAAAATGGTTTATCTGGAATATTCCATTGAATAAAGAAACGCAAAATGCTCATTCCAAATATTCTGAAGGTTCAGAATGAATAAAGAAACACACTCATACACCAAGTCACTGCGGAAATATCTGGCGAGTAATCTGACATTTCATTTCACTCGCTCACTCACTCCCTTTTGCTAACTGAATCGATTTTCGACGAAAAGTGACTCATCTCACTGACTCCTTGCGGCTTCGAATTAGCTGAATCTCGGCACCAAATCGATTTTCGACGAAAAGTGACTTATCTCACTCACTCCCTGCGGTTTCGAATTAGCTAAATCTCGGCACTGAATTCAGCCATGAATGAATCCTTCAGCGCCACACAAGAATAGGTTAGTTTGATTTGTTAAAGTATTTGTCCTAGGAAGATTTAACAAGATTATGCTATTTTTCCACCAAAGGTTTATCCCAGTTCAGATTTAATAAATCTATTTGATGTTTCCACCACACAAAAACATTTACCCCCATATTAATAAACGGCGGATAACAACGTGCTAGCATTGAATAATTATAAATAGAAGGGGACACCGAGCATTGCTCAAACGACAGTCGCACCAATCGAATCCAGTGGCCGCCCATGAAGCTATAATTTCCTTTTAACACAATAATTGGTTTTCTTCTCGGCTAAGTGAGTCTCAAAAAAGTCCTTTTGTATTTTTCTTAAAGATAGATAGATACATACGAGTAGATATGTAGATAGAGCGAAGAAAGGATATTTTTTTTCTTCAATTTGTGCTTTGATTTTCTTTTGGTAATGAACGCACATGTGGGTATACATAGGTGCATTGTGAATATATTGGTGTTTGGTGTCCGTCTCACCGCCATACAGCAACAAAAAGATACAAAACGGTTTCTCTTTTATTTGTAGGTATTATTGTGAGTTTGAAGTCCGGTTACGATAAGGGGGAGAGCTGCGTTAAGTTTATTTGTTGTGTGTTAGTAAAAAGTCTTGCTAAAATAAACCAAATTATCTAATTAGAAATGGTGTACTGTGATTTTAAAGATTGTAAAAATAAAAAAAACACTCGGGTGTGCCGCGATTTATAGTGCCCTAAAACGAAGAAAGAAGAAAAATTTGGCTTGTTAATTCGGGAAACAGTTTTTCAGAAAAATTAATAAACAATGAAAATATATACATCTGTGCCGACCACTTTAAGAGAAATGACATATGTCTGAACAGTGTAGTTTCGCGTGTGAATACGGATGCAGTTCCTGTTCATTTTGAAGAGGGTAGGTCAGCGGAAATGCAGCACAATAAAAAAGTGTATAATAGATATGAAATGTAAGTTGATTTAAATTTTAATATTTTTATTAAATGGAAAAAAACTCCATAAATTCAGCTTTTCTGTTTTTTTATATTTACGTAAGCCTTAGCCTAGTCACTTACATATGTAATTATTTTAAAAAATTGCGCATTGAAAAACATATTAAAGCTGTTATTTCCTTACTCATTGAACATATAGAAATTTTTGTTTTCATTTTTCGCAATCTAAAAGTTTAAAAGTGCGTCAATCGAAATAAAACAACGAACTTCATAAGGATCATACTTAGGGAGTGGGTCAAAATTCTGGATTCAAAATACTGTAGGTACTACTAAAATTCTGTCTGAATTTTTTTGAAAATACTGAATGTTTATCCAAAATGTAAGGGCAAAATTCTGTTTTCCTATATTCTGTTTATGGTCAAATTCTGTATTTGAAGAAGAATTTCCATGGGCAAAATCTGTATGAAACATGGGCGCGAGCGGCCAAGAATGATTTTGTTATTTTTGGATGTGGTTCAGTCCTACCGTGCAGAAGTTTTTTCATTGTGGTGTATCTACTTCAAAAAAGAAAAAAATGTATTTTTGTTTTAACACTTCGATCAAGTTTTACTTAGTATTCTGGCCTCTAACCAATGCAAAAATAGGAAAGGAAAGTGAACTAAAAATCGAGACAGCCTCAGAAATATTTTGTACATTCCATTTTTGTAAAAATGCCCATATAGCACCATTAATAAGTATATTTTAAGTAGATTTGCCATAATACCGTATATTATAATGCCTGCCTCAGGGAGGGGAGATACAACTTTCCCCCAAACATTTTTCTTCTTAGAATAACCCCAAGAACCACATCCTAAAAAACTTCCATTCAGGTCCGGGACACCCTGTATATTATCTATAAATTAAATAAGCTTAAAATAATTTCTTGTATTTGTTGTTTGAATTAAGCTTAACAACAAACTGCCGCTCACTTTCAAAAAGTATTCTTTATTTTTATTATTATGTGTAGACTAAACTTTAAAATCTATAAAATAATTTAAAAACTACTTTTTGTTTTAAGTTAATAAAATAAATACAATTCTAATGTTCGGACTCAGACGTCAAACTTCAACCATTCAAACAAATTTAAGGAAAATAAAAAGTTTGTTTTGAATTTTGGGGAGAGTACGATAACTTAGGCGCCAAGAAATGATAACGGTTTTTAGTAGAACAGTTCAATACAAAAATTTTTTTCTATGGGAGGGGGGGGTCTATCACACCCCGTTTGGTCAGTAGGGGCATTTTCATAAAAAAAGTACTTAAAGAATAAAAAAATTATAAAAAAATAACGGTAATACTTACAGGTAAGTTTTATACTTTTTTTTAAAGCCAATACTCCGTTCTACTTGTTAATTTTTAAATCAAGTGAAATCTATGCATGGTTTTTGAAAAAATGAATTTTAAACTCAAAATTTGCGAGAAAAAAGCATACAAAATAGGTTTAAAGTGTAATTTCTCAAAACTGTAAGATTATATATCATTTTTTTTTCTGAAATTCGTTGCTCTAATTAATTCTTAATCAAAAACTGAAAACTAGATGATTCTATGTCTTCTAGTTTTTGAGAAAATTGAAAATTACTAAAACTACTACCGTACAAAACTCGAATGTTTGCTCGTTTTTTTTATGATCTAAGTGGGTATTCATACTTTGAACATTTCAACTGCTTTGTATATATTTGCTTAATCCAGATTCTTTAAATGCTAAAGAAACTTTGCATACACCCAACCTCGCACCTACCCCAAATTCTATAATGTCTCCAAGCAGGGGGGTTTATACGCTAGCCGTAATACGTAAGCAAGCAAAAAACAAACATCCCATACAAAAGTAGTTATAGTAATTATCGATTTTTTCAAAAACTAGAAGACATAGAATCATCTAATTTTCAGTTTTTGATTAAGAATTAATTAGAGCAACGAATTTCAGAAAAAAAATTATATATAGTTTTACAGTTTTAATAAATTACACTTTAAACCTTTTTTTTATGCTTTTTTCTCGCAAATTTTGAGTTTAAAATTCATTTTTTCAAAAACCATACATAGATTTCACTTGATTCAAAAACTGGCTAATAGAACAAAATATTGGCTTTAAATAAAGATATGATACTTTGTTGTAAGTATTACCGTTATTTTTTTATATTTTTTTTACATTTTTGGTACTGTTTTTATGAAATTGCCCCTCCCACCCAAACGGTGTGAGATAGACCCCCCCTCCCAAAGAAAAAAATGCTTGTATTGAACTGTTCTACAAAAAACCGTTATTATTTCTTGGCGCCTAAGTTATCGTACTCTTGCTTTAATTTTTTATTCATGGTTCTAAGTTGTGGTATAAGATGAAACACGAAGCGTTTTTTTTTATTTTTGAAGGTTTTCAAAGTGAGGAAATCTCCGAACTTTTTGTTCGGAACTTTAGTTTGGTGACTTGTGTATTCAGCCTTAAGTTCCCTTGTTATTGTTTTAAAATTTAGTTTTGCCTGAGATATGTGACCTTCAAGCTTCAATGAATAATGTTTTTTATCACCAATATCCCAACTTATAATGATAATTTTAGACTTTGTTGAGACTATTTGTTTTTGTGGCTTTTCACCGTTATTTTAAAAAAAGTTCCTACAAAAAACGACTTTTTGTGATCTCTTGGTAGGTATGTATATCTTTTGCTTCCTTGCAAATATTTATTGCATGGTTAATATAAGTATGCAGATTTGAAGACTAACATATTTTTAACATTTTTGAAAATTTTCAAATTGAAAAAAATAACAAATTGTGTTTTTACGAAACATTTGTGTAATCACCATCGAAATGAAAGCAAAAATAACAAATTCTTTTCAACTATTTACAATTTTGTATTGGTCACGCACTACTTGGACAAGAAAAAAGATTTAAATTTTTTTTTTAATTTTTTCAATATTAAAATGTGCAGCAATGTTAAGAATATGTTAATCTACAAATTTGCATACTAATATTTACCATGCAATAAATATTTGCAAATAAGCAACAGATATACATACATGTACCTACGAAGGGATCACAAAAGTCGTTGTTTTTTAATTATTAGGTGTGATTTTGGTGATCAAAACAAAGTTTTTTCATTAAAAGTCAGATATCTCAGACAGAACAAAATTTTACAACAACAGCAGCAACAAAAAGGTTAATAACTTATAGTTGAATAAAGTCATAACCGAAACATTTGATTGACTCAAAAAAATTCCGAGAAAATTACAACATTTAAAAATTAAAAAAAAAAATGGTTTCTGTCTCATCTCACACATACAACTCTAAAATAACCACTGACAAAAATATACAAAATCTTGTACCTAGAATTTTTCTTGACTAGTGTACATACATGCGATTTTTTAATTTAAATTAAATTATCGCCAAACTCAAATCCAGAATATCTACCTCTGAAAAATCCACTTTAAGTGTGTACTTCATAAGATAGAACCATTATTATCGCTTAGTTACTAAAAAAAGGGAGTAACATACCTACATACCTTCAAATGTGTTCTACACACTGCTTCACGGTCTTAGTTTTAAATTTCAAACATTTTTCAATTGGGTACAGTAAAAACAAAACCTAAACTAAAAAAAAACTACATCTTTACTATCACCGGTTGCTTTAGTTTCTTTTTTGACTTATTATGTACATAATAATACCTACTTATTATTTTTATTTTTCCTATCTTTAAAATAACAATGTACCTACATATATATGTACCTATATTTATACCAAAATCGTTGAAAAAACAATAAATGAGAAAAAATTATAAACCATTATTTAATTATTTGTATGTGACAGATAGCAGTTACCTATGTAATAAATAGGTACGAATTGAAAATTGATAATCTTTAATAATTGATAAGGATCCGTGAAAATCAACGAAAAATTTAAAAGAAGATGGAACAGGTACCTTCCTGCATATACCTATAAAACGACCCATTCACAGCCCATATGTGTGCACACACTCCGCCACACATACATATACCACCGATCGCACCACCACACCAAAAATCAAATAGTGCACACTTGTGTTGTGTGTAGCTATGTACCACTTGATACTTATGTTTTCAAAGTTGAAAAAAAAAATTCTTATTACTTGCCTATGGATCTCAAGAAATAAAAAAAAACAAAGCCTGATGGCTTTGTTAACTCGTTAGCATCCCAAATTGCAAGAAAACACTAACAACAATTTTATTTTCTGGAAAGAAAACAACCCAGAAAAGAAAATATAATTTTATCGCTACCCCATATTTTCATTAACCTTGAGTCCTCGAATGGCATTGAAAAAAATACCTCAAAAGCAAAACTTAAACGGCTGTTCAATTCGTCGTTGTTGTTCATTTTCATGCTCTATAAAAAAAACTTCTTCCCTTTCTTCTTCGGCAATAAAAGAAATTTCCCAAAAGGAACAAACTTTTGAGGAACAAATTTATTATAGGGGTGTTGTATTTGATAGAGCGATTGCAGCGACAGGCTGCCAAACCAGGCCACCTAGTGGACGTTTAGCCCGGTGTCCCTTCTATTTGTAATTATTCAATGGTGCTAGCGTTTATACATCTGTTAAGTTAACTAGTAATTCTTATTAACAAATGCGTAATAGTCTGTGACGTGTGTTAACGTACGGACAACTTTAACTATCCAGATTCGCGTATGATAGCACCGTTTACTACTACCAGTATACACTTCGTAAGGCAGTGCATGCATGTGACACATGTTTTAGAAAATCGCCATAACTTGATGAAGTGGTGAATTTAGTGAAGTGATAAATACTGGAAAGATATCATATCTTTTTTAATAAGAAAAGTTATCAAGCGGACAAGTTGTCTATCCGTGTGCCAGTTAACACGTGTGGGAGCGGATACTTAGAAATTCTGGTGTCCCTGAAGGGGACAAATATCAGCACTCAGAAAGATCTCCCTCTTAATGTGCACCAAAAGCGAGCCAAACTCATGCGTATAAGGAAGGTGCTCCATATCCATGACAAAGACCCACAGAAAAAAAATAGTTGTTCGCGATGACAAACAACTCGTCGAAGGCAAAGTCTTTACCTGGGTTTCGGCACAGAGTTTGAAAAATTATGAACTTAACGCATTAAAATCAATTTTTGGAGACATTGCTACTTTAATGTGGTTTTCCATTCAACCATTTCAGATTTGGTGGTCAGATCATAATTTTTTAGTGGTAAATAGAACACAAAATGAGATTTGATTTGCTTTTGCAATTGTGTTAGTGACTATTTTTCTATTGATGAATTTGTCCAACAAACACCACCTTCTTATCGAAAGTAAACAACACTGCGAAATGCCGAATGCAAACTAATACGTTCAGATTTATGTCAGTTTATTTTGGTGTGTGTGCAAATGCGTGTAAATCTTGCTAAAAATTGAGATTTGAAGAATTGACCTGAGATCGAAAAAAAATCGATTTTTTTGGTTGAATGGAAAGCAAAAGTTGATCTCAGGTCGAAAAAATCAGAAAAAATTCGACATTTTTGGTCGAAAGAAAAACCACATAAATTATAGGTGCGTCTCAACAAATAGAATTTCACTGACCGCTCAATGTCAAGTCGACGGAGGCGGAATGCATTGGTCGGACAATTGTACAAAAGACATGATAAGGGCCATTCACATGAGAGCAACAAACAAACGAACAAAACAGAATTTAACACATTTATAAACAAAAATTCTTCGAAAAAACTAAATAAAATGGTAGATATTTATTTAACTTTAATGTTGAGTTACTTAAATTTACAGTTTAATAGCTTAAATAAGAGAAATTTGAGGAAACAAATTGGTCGTCACGAATAGATTGTAATTCGCGACGACCAAATTGATTTCTCAAATTTCTCTAATTTTAACAATTGAAATGCAAATTTTTTTACCTCAACATTGAGTGATATCAAAGACCGTATAATACCAAGATACCGCATCTCAACCAACCACCAAAAATCAGCTTTAGATGCGGTCGGTCGGAGGAAAGGGACACATTCTCACGTATTGTATCACATTCTGTTTGCGCATGGTGTTGCAGTTTTTGGTTCATAGTTTTATTTTTTAGATCTACCTCTACATTTAAGCTCATTCATTTATTTCACATATTCAATCTGTATTGTCGCCTACTTATACACAAACATACACACATCGACGACGTTTTCGTCGTTTTGCTTTTTTTTTTATTCTACGTTGGGTTAGCAATCAAAGCATAAACGAAGAGGAAATATATTTTTTTACTCTGCTGTTGTCTACTCGTAAGAGATTTTTTTTTAGGTATACAAGTACAAACAACACTGAAGTGCTGACTTCAGTAGTCTATGAATTTTTGTTTTTTGTTTTGAAAGATCTTCATTTGTTCACAATTACTACACAATATTGAATTTTGGATTACTTACTTTGCTTTTCAACTTTGTGGAAGTAGGTTGCGTTTGCGTCTTGAGTGTATCTACACCTACTTATGGTTTTTGTCGTTATAATTGTTCAAGTCAACAATTTTGTCTATTGCTTTTCTATTACTACGTTTATATTATTATTATTATCATAATCATAGCTATTATCTGAATTATTACTATTACTTTTTTTTATTAATACTACTTGTTTTATTACTATTATTATAGTTATTATTACTTTCATTATGAATACTATTATTATTACTGTTTTATAATTATTATTACTTTTATTATTAATACCAGTGGCGGATCCAGAGGGGGGGGCTATAGGGGCTGATATTGATATTTTTCGGACTTAGCTAAGCCCAGATAACTCTTGGGGCTTAAGTTTCCGGTGTAAAAAATCACCCTGATTACAGAATCCGACGAATGAGTCAGGCCCAATTTTGACATTTGGATCATAGTAAAAATGTCAAAATTCAGTCTGATTCGCTCCGCAGTTCATTCGACGGATGCTATATGTAATCGGGCTGAATAACTTTGAAACGGATAGCTTGCATGGTAACATCAAAATATTGTTTTAGAAATTGAATCTTATGTTTTTTTCAGATTGTTTTCGTGTGCCCCTGCCCAAGGATATTTTGATGATTTCAAAGACTGCTTTTAGACGCAACGATTTTTGATCTTAGTTTCTCTTTTGATTTTCTTTGTGCTCTAACGAATGATTAGAGAGCTCTTTCCGCGAGCAATATTCATTATATGAAATGAGAAAACATTTCAATTTACTTCGTTTTCGAAATGTAAAAATCAGCTTTTCTTTAAAAAGTGTAATATACACTTTTGTTTGAATATGGACCCAATACTCGTATAACGCAATCCACATGGACTAAAGTGGAATAGATACAGAACATCCAAATAAATTTTTTTTGCTCAAATTTACAAAAAGTGAATTGAAAAACATGATTTAGCTAAATTCTTGGAAGAGCTCCTTGTAAAAAAAATTTGCAATTGTCTTTTTTATAGGGAGCTTAATTACCTTTCTTTTTTGTCATTTATAGCATTTTCTTCTATAGGAGTTTGTAACAATTACATAGATAGGTGAGATACAAGAGCGTGTGCCGGATTTTGATTAGGTGGGAGCAAAGTGCCCTTTCACACGAGGAAACTGAGTTGCCAGCAACTTTTAGTTCCAGGGTGAGAAGGGCAGGAGGAAAGAGGGGCGAACAGAATCTCCCCGGTCGAGGATTTGAGGAGATTTTTTGACATTTCCTTTCACATCTAGGTTTAGGTGTGTTCAACCAATAGACTTTCAAAGGAAATTTCAAAAATTGCCTGGAGATTTGTTTCCTTGTGTGAAAGGTACAAGAGATTTTTAAGGAGATTAAAAGAAAACGTCAAAAAAATCTCCAGCAACTTGTTTCTTCGTGTGAAAGGGGAAAAACTCATTAAAAAAAAGTCTTATTACAGAAACCTTGATTAAAAATGTTTTCATCAAAAGAAGAAAAATTGAATAATATATGAAATATATTCTGATTAGAGAGGGGAAGCACATCTAGCTGCCCCCCTTGCGTACGCTCTTTTGTTTCAATGTTTTGCATTTAACCTTCATACGGATCTTACTTAGTGTCAAAAACAGAAGAAAAAAAATTTTGCATTGTGAATCCTACAAAGGTTTATCAATAACTTTTCGGAGGTAGACGGCATTCTAAAGTTAAATCAATGAGGTTTTATAAATCCTACAACAAATATTCAAATTAAAGAAAGGTCCCTATATCTACTTATTTAAAGTTCCTATATACACATATCCTAACACCTTTTTAATACGATGTGTCTTTGTGGAGAAACTGGTTAAAGCGTCTTTTCAAAATAGCAGCTGAAGCTTACTAACAACCAAATGTTACATTTCCAATCATAACATTTTGCAGAATTTTCCTTTTAAGTACCTACATATATTTTTGCATTATACAAAATCTTTTTTGGTTCAGCTGCCGACTAGCCTACTTTCTGATAATTTGTGTTGGTAGGACATTCGTATATGATTAAGAATTTTTCAAAAGATGTGTCTAAGGGAACTCCAAGCCCCCCCCACAGCCAAATCCTGGATCCGCTACTGATTAATACTACTATTTTTGTTACTATTATTATTACTTTTTTAATATTATATATTTCTATTATTATCTATAATTATTTTTCTATAATTATCACTTACCATGAGCACCGATAAGAGAATATCAGGGCGAAAGTGTTGCATTGTAAGCTGCCAACGCTCAAAAAGAAGTACTCCAGGCTTAAGATTGTTTCAATTCCCTTTGGCTGATTCTGAGGTCGGAAAAATCTGGTACGAAGCTTGTAATGTCAGATGTGACTCACAAAAAAAAAATGCTTATTTGCGATCGACATAATCTAACTGTCTTGGAAAAATCAAACTTAAGCCTGGCACAATTCCAACACTTTCATTAGAAAGCACTTCGGATGCGGAGAACTTTACGGAAGAAATATCTTCGCTACGATCACCTTTAAAAAAGGGGACGTATTTCAAGGAGCCCATCTCCTGCGTCAAATTGTTTAAATTGTGAAAAATATGTAAGACTTACAGATTTTTACCGAAAAAAATACATACAAATTCAAAAAAAAAATTTAAGAATGAAAAATAAAATTGAAAACTTGCAAAGAAATATAAATCATGAACTTAAATCGAATTCAAAAAGAACAAAAAACAAGACATTATTAAATGCTATTGACTCTTGTGACCTACAAAAAGAAACGAAGATTCTTTGTAAGCTGCTGCTTAGGAGCCGTCCAAAGCTCTATAGCGATGAAGAAAAGTGGCTCTTACAAAATATATTTTATGTATCACCGACAGCATATCAGTTTTTGCGAGACAAATTACACCTTAATCTACCTCACTTGTCAACTTTAAATAGGTGGGCTCCAATTAAATGCCTTCAACCTGGCCTTATTAATAGTTCATTTGACGACTTAAAAAAAAGTAGTTCTCTTTTAGAGGAACGAGATCGTAAACATGTTGTTATGATTTTTGACGAAATCGCCATTCGGAAAGAGCTAAGATATAATCAAAAACTTGATTTGATTGAAGGGTTTGAGGATTTAGGTTTTGAAAGAAATAAAAATATTGGAAAACAGGTAAGTGTTTTCATGATAAGGGGTTTAATTTCTAAATTTAAGTTTGTCTTAAACTATTTCGTGTCTGAAAATCGGAATCACAGTGCGAGCCATAACTTGCGACCACGGCTCATCAAATAGAAAATGCTTTACGCTGATGGGGGTAACCACAACAAATCCTTTCATTATATTCGAAGAAAGTAAGGTATTCTGTTTGTTTGACTTTCCACATCTTGTTAAGTCGTTGAGAAATGGGCTTTTAGCATCAAATTTAAATACTTCAGATGGAATTGTAAGCTTTAAAATTGTAAAAGAGCTATACGAACTTCAAAAAAGCGGCAAAACCAAAATGTGTGTGAAACTGACAGGCCGACATATAAACCTTAACTCTTTTGAAAAGATGCGGGTAGGTCTGGCAACACAAGTTTTTAGCAAAACATCTTACGCCGCAATTATGACCATTTTAGAAACAAATGGATTCAAGGAAGACTCCGAAGTTGCAAGAGCCACTGCTTTTTTTTTTTTAAAGTAGACCAAATTTTTGATTGCATGAATAGTGCATCTCTTTATGGAGATAACGATTACAGATCAGCTGTTCAAGTAAACAACTCTGCACATGCTTTTATTCAAGAGTTTTGTATATACCTTGAAAGCTGGGCTTTTATTGATAAGCGAAAAACAGTTTTTTTTATAGAAGGAATGAAACAAACATTAAAAGGTTTATTGCAAATGGTTGATGATATTCTGAAACCAAATGATAATATTTTCTTTCTTATGACCAAGCGTCTTAATCAAGACCCCTTAGAAAATTTATTTTCAATTGTTCGACAAAAGGGCGGCAATAACCACAATCCTTCCATGGCGGAATTCAATACCATTATAGCGAAGATTATTGCTTCTAATATAGTACAAAGTACCACCGTCTCGAATTGCGAAGAAGACAATGATGAAATGTTGGATATAAACATCTCAAAATTAAATGAATTTAATGTAAATATATGTGAGGAGCAAAGTGAACAGAGTCTTTTAGAGCAAAGTGAAGGATTAGATATTTATGAATTGTATCCAGATTATTTCATTGATGATACATTTGAAAATGCAGCAAAATTAAACATTGATTTGCAGTCCATGAGATATTTTTTGGGATATGTGGCATTTAAGATGCTACCCAAATTGAAATGTGATGTCTGCCAAAAAACTATAAGAAAAGATGATGAAATGCTCACTTGCCCTTCGGAATTATTTATTTTTCAAAAAAATTATCAGACTGATAATGATTTCGGTAGGTTAAATGCTTCATCCGATGAGTTTTATGAAATCGGCAAAAAACATATTTTGATATTCCACTCTGTATTTTCCAAGAGTCCTGAAATAAAGGGAATAAAAGCATTTATTGTCCAGAAATGTAAGCAATGCTTCCCGGGTTGGTTTGATATCGAAAACGTTTGCTCTGAACATAGAATAGAAATTCTCAATTTCACTGTCCTTGTTTTATTAAGGAAGCATTGTGCTTGGGCTATAGAAAAAAATGAACGAAAAAATAATAAAAAAGTACAAATTCTTACGGATTAAATTTGTATACCTAACCTACTTTATAATGAACGGATTAAGCTTATAATAAGCTTAATATTGCTTCAGAAGTTTTTTCTTCCTTTGCAAAAATTGTAGCCTCAACAAATATTTTCTTAAAATGTATAATAATATAAGTGAGTACCTATGAAAACAACTTTCGTTAGCTTTGTTCCATTGGGCTTTGCAAACTACTTTCTAGTAGGTACATCCCAGTGGATGATGAATGAAACGATTTCATTCTGCCAAATGTAAAATTTATCTCGATATTAATATAACTTTGGTTGTTTGTTTTTACATTTCATTCTAAATTAGAAAAACATCAACAAGAATAATTTACTACTTAATTTATAATTGAAGTTAAAAGTTCAAGTGAGCTCAACTCCATATTTGAATTGTGTTTCGCCCTGGTATGATAGTTGGGCTCATCAGTTAGATGACTATCATACCCTTCTAAGACACAATTTTTTATCGATGTTTAGGTACCGATTAATATAAAAATCACAGTATTGGAGATACTGTGAATTTTATTATTCTAAGGGAATTTGTTTAAATTCAGACACTTAGAATTTCAAATGCCCGCGCTCAGGCTTTTTATAATAATAGAATATGAAGAAAATTTGAAAATTAAATTCATATGTTTATGAATTATGAATTATTCTGTATTCAAAAACTTAAAAATTATCATTATTTCAAACGCTGTTCATTATTTGTTCAGTATTTTATCTAATTTTGTTGAAAAACAAAAAAACGAAAAACTAACCAAACGAAAATTCTTTCAACAAAATGATAATGCGAACGTACCTTCATTTACTGACTGTAAAGTCAAAACTTTAAAATCTATTTTAATTATTAAATTTAACAATTAAATTACCTGTTTAGAGTTCAGAGAATATTTAAAACAAAAACCAGATTTAATTAAACAAATCTACATATACCTACTTCAGGAAAGTATTCAAATATGTAAACAAATAAATGTTACCTGCATTTGGTCTTTATTTTAAATAATGAGGATACTTATTTAGTTTTTAAGCGTTTATTTTAGTCTAACATTTAGTTAAAATAGAAACCGAATTTTATTTATTTTGCCTAACATACACACCTATTAAGAGTTCCTTCTGTAATATTAATTTTAATTAACTGAAGGAAAGACTGAATCCTTGTGTTGTATTTTTTTTACTGAGTTATTTTTTAAAATAAAAAAAAAATATGTTATTAAAAACTGGGTATAATTTGTTTGTTCATTACTACTTGGAATTTAAAAATATGGTCACCGTACCTAAAGAGCAAGTAGAAATAATTAATTATAAATGTTTCCTTTTTACGCAAGAATCGAGAAGTGAAAATAAAAAAAAAAAGTATTTTATAGCAGTGACAAGAGAGCTATGAGTACCAATCCAAGATGCCGCATCTCAACCAACCACCAAAAATCAGCTCTAGATGCGGTCGGTTGGGGGAAGGGAAACATTCCCACGTATTGTATCACATCCTCATTCACATTCGAACTCACATAACACATACAGACATGCAAGCCTTTATTCGCCGCAGACCCACGACTCAGCGACCGCGCCACCGATGATTGTAAAACTTATGCGGGGTATTGGCGAATGGAGTCACGGCATCTAGCAGTCAGCACGTGAACCCTATGTGGGGGATACATTTTTTTTTCATTTTGACATGCAATGTATTTCCCATAAGATAAAACCAAAAAAAGTCTGAAAAACATTACTTTTGCTAATTAATTTTCTATGAACACGTATTTATTTTATAGTTGCAATAGAAAAAGAATTTATGTGAGTTAGTTAATCAAGAAGAATATGTATCAAAACTTATGTATAACTTCCTATATTTTGCAGATGAAAAATGTAAACAAACCTGTATTGTTGTTGTTGCTTTCCAAAATGGATTCATTTCGTAAGCAAAATTGGTGTCACGTGCGTAGTCAGGGAAGGGGTTTGGTAGACAAGAGTCAATTATGAAGATTTTTATAATATATATTTTACTACTGTTTTCTAATAAGAAAAGCTTACGTCACTGAAACTTTGCAGTACCCTTTATTGAATAAATAAAATTTTGCGTTTAATTTTTTACAATTCTTATTTTCAAAATATGTACCCTCCAAAAACATCAGGAAATAATAACACTTCAATCGTGCCTGCGTCTTTTGTTAATGCCGCATTTACACGATTGGAGAACTGGCAATATAATGACCAAAACAATAACAGAAGAATGGACAAATTCATTATTTTTGTCATTATACCGGCAGCTTTTCACCAGTCGTGTAAATTCGGTATAACGAAGAAGCATTTAAAATATTTACGTACTTCCAAACCAAAAAATTTGTGTACGTAGGTAAAAATACTTAAACATTTTTTTTTTGTAATTAAATTGGTAAATATATATGCAAGAAATTTTCAATCCAGACAAAAACATGACATGTATTTGAAAATCTTCATTTTCAATACAAACATAATTAACAAAGAAAAAAAACTGTTCATGTTTTAAATAATCTTGGCTACGTCTCTGCGCTGCTTTTTTCTCACACGACTATTGGTGTTGTTGTTTCTCGTTGTAGAGGTAGTTTGTTTACATTTTTCATCTTAAATTTAAAGCATTTGAGGCGTCAGTTTTGATTTATTTTTTGCTAGATTTGTAAATTCACATGTTTTGTTATTCTATTGCAATCATAACAGTTGTATCCGTTTATATAAAAGTTATTAGAAAAAGTAACATGAATATGACTCACTTTTGCTTTTCTCTTATGGGAATTACATTGAACGTCAAACTGGAAAAAATTTTATCCCCTAGATAGGGTTCATGTGCTGAAATGCAGGTGGTGTGGAAAGCAACTTATGCTATGTTTCCACCTAAGGTTTATCTCAGTTTAGATTAAATAAATCTTTTTGGTGTTTCCACCGCACAAAAAGATTTAAAAAAGATTAAATCTGACATAACTTTCAAAAATGCAAATGGCGCTTCAATTTTTCGTATGAAGTGCGAAAGAGACAGAATGTTTTATTCGTGTAAAACAATGAAGAACTGAATCGAGTCTCGAATGAATCGTTCAGCACCATGTTAAAATAGGTTAGTTCGATTTGTAAAACTATTTGTTCTAGGAAGATTTAATAAGATTAATTTCTAATCTCCAAGATTAACGAAATATATTTGTATGGTAAATCTTCAAGATTTAAAGAAGATTTGAGGTAAATCTTATTAAATCTCAGATTAGCGTTAGGTGGAAATGTAGCATTACCAGGTGTCAATACACTGTTCAAATCATTGAATAACTACAAATAGAAGGGACACCGGGCAAAACGTCCACTAGGTGGCCTGGTTTGGCAGTCTGTCGCTGCAATCGCTCTATCAAATACAACACCCTTTAACAAATTTGTTCCTTAAAAGTTTGTTCCTTTTGGGAAATTTCCTTAATTGCCGAAGAAGAAAGGGAAGAAATGTTTTTTTTTTCACAGAGCATGCAAATGAACAACAACAACGAATTGAACAGCCGTTTTAGTTTTGCTTTTGAGGTATTTTTTTCAATGCCATTCGAGGACTCAAGGTTAATGAAAATATGGGGTAGAGATAAAAATTATATTTTCTTTTCTGGGTTGTGTGTTGTCCAGTAAATAAAATTATTGTTAGTGTTTTCTTGCAATTTGGGATGTTAACGATGATGGCTTTGTTTTGTTTTTTATATCTTGAGATCCATAGTCAAGGAATAATAATTTTTTTTTTAAATTTGAAAACATAAGTCTCAAGTGGTACATACACACAACACAAGTGTGCACTCTTTGATTTTTGGTGTGGTGGGTCGATCGGTGGTATATGTGTGGCGGAGTGTGTGCACACTTATGTGCTGTGAATGGGTCGTTTTATAGGTATATGCAGGAAGGTACCTGTTCCATCTTCTTTTAAATTTTTCGTTGATTTTCACGGATCCTTATCAATTAATATAGATTATCAAGTATTGACACTGATCTCTATAATACACTGGATAGTGTATTCCTTACAATGTATAACAGTTTCTTTACTTCCATTTGAAGATGACAATTACTGGCCGCACAGAATGGTGTAGTTGTAGTTGTCGCGTGTAGCACTGTCAAAGTAGAAAGATACAAAGATAGTATACAGTGCCACAATGAGAAGCTGTAAATGTAGCAAGGAATGTATGGTGTAGCAGAAGTTAAACTAAATTCAACTCTTGCTACCAGCTACAGCTACGTTCATTCTGTTCAAGGGGTTAGGCGGTCAGCTTCATAATTTGACGTCTGAATTACACAAAAAAAAAGTATTTTCCAGATAGGGATGTGCCGATGTGCGATATTGAAACAACATCGATTTCAGCATCGAAGACCAAACATCGATGTCAATAAATATCGAACCGAAAACATCGATGCTACTTAACATCAATGTTTTTTTCAGGTGTTTTTGTTTAAGTTTTTTGTTTGCCCAAAGCAAAAAATGCGTCATGCTGTGCTCTAATGTATTTTTGCTTTCAAAATTTCTGGTGCCGGCTATTTTTTCTTAAGTTTCTTAAAATCGATTTAAGTTTTTATACAAATGAAAAATGTGAAGTCATAAGCAAGGTATTTCAAATTTAAACATCGATATTGCAAAATAATGATGCACAGAAGCTTGTATTCTAAAAACACGTGTAAGCTGTATCTTTCTAGGCATCGATGATTTTAATGGGTGAAATGTGAAAATCGATGTTAAAATATGTATTTTGCACTAAGGAATATCAACAAATTTAATAAAATCAATATTGCAAGGCAATTCATGTTGTTAAGCTGTTATGTGTGCCCTTTTTGAAATCCGATATTTCAAAATCTTGTTTCACACGAACGTGTGCGCAAGAACTTGCATGGTGTAAACTGCGTGTTTCTGACCATCGATAATTTAAGTTCGTGAAAATCGATTTTAAATATGTATTTTACAGTAATATTTCAAGGAATTTTGTGTAAACTGTTTTCTGTGGCTTTTTGGAATATATCGATATTGCAAGACACGAAGTTGTGTGCAAAAACTTGCATTGGTGTAAATTGGGTCTTTCTGAGCATCTATTATTTCAATGCGTGGAAATCGATGTTAAAATTTGTATTTTGCAAAATATATCGTCCACAGATTTTATAGAAGCAATATTGCAAGTATTTCATGTGTACACTGTTATCTAACGATAATGCAAGATATTTTTGCTTACAAAAGTGTGTACAAAAACTTGTATGGTTTAAAATGCGTCTTGCTGAGCATCGATCATATTAATGTTTGAATATCGATGTAAAAATATTTCTTTTGCACAAATAAACACAAAACAAATTTGATGGAAACAAAATTGATAGGCACTTCATGTGTAAACTTATATCTGTGCCTTTTTGCACATCGGAAGTTTCGTTGTGGTTCTGAATTTTTAAATTTGGTTTGAAAGATCTTTTGATAATTTCCTTTTTCAAAAAATTCCAAATGTTACAGATGACTTATAAACTATGAAAGTCACTCCATCTAGATAACTTTTTGTTTGTTTTTTAAGTCGATGTTTTGGGTGTTAATATCGATATTTTTTTTTTCGTTTCCATTCAAAAAAGTATCTAACTAATGCAAAACTGTGAAAAAAATCCACTGGAATTGCGGTTTTCTTGTCATTTTGATGACAACTTCGCATTGTTTAGGAACACCACAATTTGTTCCTTTACCTGGTTTGAAAGACTTTGAAGTTTTGGTGAGGAAAAACGGTTCAATTTGAAAATTTACAAGAATATTGATGATTTAAAAGTCTATAAATTTGCATACCAACGCAAGCCATGCAATCAATATTTGCAACGAAAAAAAAAGATTTACGAAAAGACCACAAAACGTCGGTTTTTAGTACTTTTTTTTAAACAAACGGTGAACGGTAAAAAAAAAATTATTTCTACAAAATCATAAAAAAATCTTGTAAAACGCTTTTTCAAATTTCCAAAACTGTCTTTGAAATTTTTATAACATCATTACTTGCTGAGATATTGGTAATAAAGGCTAAAAGTATCTTTTTTCATTCTAAGTCAGATAAACCATGTCAAAAAAAATCGTACGACAACAACAAAAAAACTGAATTGAAGCTGAATAAACAAGGTATCTGATCATGACATTTAATTGACTCAAAAAAAATTATCCATAGAAATGAGGACCTTCAAAAAAAATAAAAAAAAAATAATTTAGTTGTCTCGTCTCATTTTTTGCAATACCGCAATAATAGTACTTCAAAAAAATTTGTTTGCAAACAAATCTCGAGACAAAAAACATAAAGCTGTAAAATGCTTTTTATTTCAACTCAATACGACCACTCGTCACAAAGATACAGCTCTTCAAAAAACGCTAACAAAAATTGAAAAAAAATTTGTTCCTTTAATATTGTTGACTAGTGTAGTTCAGTGATCCCAACATATGTCGTAACTATGTCACCAACCTTAACGACAGAGCTTCGTCATTAAATGGAATACAACATTCAACAATTGATGAGATGTGGGGTGATATAAAAAGTGTTTTTATGGATGCTGGATCCGAAACTGTACCCAAGCAGTCGAGAGTTAGAGACTCTTGGATATCCCAAGACACCTGGGATAAAATCGAGCTTCGCAAATCGTTGAAGATGCAAATAAATGCCGAAGCAGATGCTCAACGAAAGGCTGAATTGCGAAGAGAGTATCGCTTAGCACATAAGATGGTCTATCGCTGTGTGAGACGAGACAAGAGGGTGAGGTTAGACGGTCTCGCAGAAAATGCGGAAAACGCTGCAAGAAGAGGAGACATGAGGGAATTGTACCAAATATCCAAGGAAGTTGTCGGGAAGAAAACCAACACCAATCATCCTGTAATGGATGTGGATGGTACACTTTTGGTATCAATCGAAGATCAGCTGCGCAGGTGGAAGGAGCACTTTTGTGCCTTGCTTAATGAGGATTCTGTCGAGCAGAGTGCTGAAGTGCCCCAGCTTAACGAGATGCGTAGATCATATAGGGGTATTGACATCGAGCCCCCTACAGTACTGGAAATTCAATCTTCGATAAATCTTCTCAAAAAACACAAAGCAGCTGGACTTGATGGTATACCAGCCGAGTTCCTGAAAGCTGACCCTGTCAGAACGGCTAGTATTCTACACCCGTTGATACAAGCTGTGTGGGAAAATGAAATCTATCCCAGCGACTGGAAGGATGGTGTAATTGTTAAGTTGCCAAAGAAAGGTGATCTTAAGAATTGCAACAATTGGCGAGGTATTACAGTTTTGTCCGTTTTTCCAAAATTAATGGCAACCATCATTCTGGAGCGGATAAAGGTTAGAATCGAGTCTACACTCAAGAGGCATCAAGCTGGTTTCCGCAGTGGGCGGTCTTGTGTCGACCATATCAACACTCTGCGTATCGTTCTTGAGCAGTCTGCGGAGTTTCAATCACCGCTTTACCTCATGTTCGTGGATTTTGAGAAGGCCTTTGACCGAGTCAACCGTGAATGTATATGGAGATCACTTCTTGGTAGAGGAATTCCCCCAAAAATTGTTGCCATTATAAGAGAGTCCTATAACAACGCAAGATGCTTTGTTTTACACAATGGGCAGCTATCCGACTCTTTCGAAGTGCGGCAGGGTGTGAGACAGGGAGATGTTCTATCGCCAATTCTCTTTCTACTGGCGATTGACGATGTCTTGACGGCCAGCGTTGGAACATCAGAGAGGCAGGGCATCCAATGGAGACCGTTTGAAAGGCTTAGCCACTTAGACTATGCCGATGATATTTGTCTCTTGGCAAATAACATCAGCGGGCTGAACGGGATGTGTCAAGCTCTGAAGTTAAAAGGAGAGGCGAGTGGTCTTAAAATAAATAGCAAAAAGACAAAAATAATGCTCACAGGCCGCTCCACACATCAGCGTATTTTAATACAGGAGACGCCAGTTGAAGAGGTTGAACAATTTAACTACCTTGGAAGTATTGTTTCAGCAAATGGTGGTACTGATCTGGACGTTCAAAGTAGAATAAATAAAGCTCGCGCAGCCTTCGGTTCTCTCTCCCAAATTTGGAACTCATGTCAAATCTCCTTGCGCACAAAGTTGAGATTCTTCGAATCCAATGTCAAATCCGTGCTGTTATATGCTTGCGAAACCTGGAAAGTCACGACTACCATCTCAAAGAAATTGCAGGCTTTTGTGAACCGTTGTCTACGCCATATTCTAAAAATTCGCTGGCCACAAATTATATCAAACGAGGAATTGTGGCGCAGGACAAGCCAGGAGCGGCTGGACGTTGACATAAGAAAGCGTAAATGGCAATGGATTGGTCACACACTGAGGAAACCAAACGATGAAATTGCAAAGCAGTCTTTTGAATGGAATCCTCAGGGTGCACGGCGGGTTGGAAGACCAAGAACAACATGGAAATCAACAGTTCTAGCAGAAGCAGACTCCCAGAGAAAGACGTGGCCACAGTTAAAATATCTATCTGCAGACCGAGAAGGATGGAAACGATTTGTTGGCGCCCTATGCCCCAACCGGGGTTACAGGACTTGATGATGATGAGTGTAGTTCAAAGTTTTTGGGATTTGAATATTTACAAATTTGTGGGGGGGAAGGGGGCGGCAAAATTTTCCAACTCCCCGGGCGGCAGAAACTCACGCTACGCCGCTGGACTTACAGTCTTAACTCTATTCTCAAGAGATTCACGTCGCTGATATAAATTAAAATTAAGTTAGTGTTGACAGTACTGAAATGGCGGAATTTGTACGCGTTAGTTCGCCCACGAAAAAACTCCCACACTCATGAAACTCGCCAAAAATATTAAACTTGTCATGGCAACCAAGAATCAAAATAGTTCACATAAATATATTTGTTCTGGGGGTTTGTTTATTAAAGAGAGGGAAAATCTGGGAAGAAGTTGGCAGTTTTGAGCCCAAATTCCGATTTGGTGTAATTGAGGTATATGGTACCCAAAGTATGGTATATGATTTAAGGACATTTTTTAACGCTGAATCTAATTAACAAAGTTATGATTCTTTTCAAGAAAAAATTTATTTTTGAAATCGTTTTTTCCGTAGAACAGGTCAAAATCTACCAGTCACCAAAAACACTATTAGAACAAAGATATTTGTATGACTATTTCGATTCTTGGTTGTTGACAAGTTTAATATTTTTGGCGAGTTTCATGAGTGTAAGAGTTTTTTTGTGGGTGTTATTGTTAACATTCTGCACTTGCCCCTCAACCTTAAAAAAATACCCTTTCACAATGGATATTTTTAGGGACTCTCTTGATTCTTAGTTCGTATGACAAATGGAACATTTATTCCAAGTTAGTTTCATTAACATACCGTTATTTTCAAAGGGTTTTCGGTAATATTTTACCTGTTGTACCTGAAAAAAGTTATCATTACATACAAATGACTATAACTTTTTTGTTGGTAGTTGTATCATTTTTAATTTGGTTTCATTAAATTCAGCGTTAAAAACAACCCTTAAAGCATGTATCATATGACTAGGTTGTACCAAAGCAAATATGTATTTTAGTTTAATAGACCTCCAAATTCTCTGGTCTGTATCTCTTCATCTATACAAAAAGCCAATGTGGGGATTTCGGGGACTTTGGATATATTATAGAGGTTGCAATTCTGCTTCCATTCCAATTTTAATATTTATGAATTGAAAAAAATTCTTTGCTTACTAACCCGATAAAAAAAAGTATTTACTATCAATTTCCGATGAATTCTAGTATTTACTTGGATGAATTTAGTATATACTGAAAGTGTTTGCCAGTTAGTCAGTACTAAACTTTATGCATATGGAATGAAGTAAATACTTTAAATTTAAAAATTTGCTTAAAGTTATAGTATTTACTATTATCTTTTACTTGTAGTAAATACTTTCATTTTATGCATACCACCCATTGACGTAAGTTAGATTTCGACCATTTTGTCTTGTTTTTTCGAAGAATTTTGGTTTATTAATGTGTTAAATCCCGTTTTGTTCGTTTATTCGTAGTTCGTTGGTCGCTCTCATGTGAATGGTCCCTTATAGTTCTTGCACTAAAATTTGGGAAACAAAATTTCGATTTTGCTCAAAATATTCAAATGTTAAAGCCCAAAAGTTTATGAAATGAATGAAAAATAGTAGCAAGTTCAATGTATTTTCATTTTTATCAACGTTCCACCTTTTTTTTTATCGATTTCGTATTTGCACATTAACCGAGAAATTGAAAATTCCCTGTCAAATTAACAGCTGTTTTATGCTATGTTCCCACAAAAATGAAATCCGAGATTTCGGTTGAAAGCTTTTGATATTTTGAACCGCTGGGACAAAGTTTCATAGAAATTTCAGCGAAATCTCAATAGATACTCTGGATTTCAACGAAATCTCGAAATTGTTTAACCGAAATCTCGGATTTCATTTTGGTGGGAACACAGCATTAGCCGGTAAAGAGCATTGAGAAATTAATCCAACAAATTTTCGTCTCAGTAATCTCCACTTAAAAAATCTCTAAGCGCTCAGATAATTTATTTGGTGAGACACGCCTAGCTTAATAAATTAATTTCTTTAACATGATCAGCAGTATTAACAAAAACCTGCTATCCGCTCCCTAACACACGTGTTAACTGGCACACGGATATACAACTTTGTCCATTTGATAACTTTTCTTATTAAAAAAGGGGAACAGGTCAAAATTCTGGTTTCAAAATTCTTCTTTTCAAAATTCTGTTTTTTTTCCGAAAAATTCTGCTTTTCAAAATTCTGTTTTTTTTTTTATTCTGTCCGACGAAATTCTGTTTTTCAAAATTCTGTGTTTCAAAATTCTGCCAATTTGCTTTACGAAGAAGAAAATTCTGCTAATTCTGTTTTTCCTTAAATATAATCATTTATTATCAATTTTTCATTTTTCGAGGGAAGAGCGTATCGACAACGGATTACTGAATTATTTGGCTAGTGGAAAGAGCAGTTTTTTTTGCAAGTTTTTTCACTAAATTGCCAGAAACTTGCACACATTTTTCTATTGCACGTGGTTCGTGGTTGTGTTGACCTGACTTTTTTACGATGGCATGGACATCTCCATTCAATTAAGTCACCAATCTTCCATTGCACTTATCTTTTATTCGATAAGAACATGCCCAATTATAGTTTTTACATTCCGATACTTTTTCCAAATAAAAAAAATAACCGTCAACGCACAACTTGTCTTTTCCTTTATTGGATTTTACCATCGAAATATTCATTTTTATATATTTACACAAAACACAGTCCGCAATATTACAAGTTAACCGGTTGACCAACGATTAAGCAATATTGTCCTTGAATTTTTATTGAAATATTAAAAAAAAAGAGATCTCAGAGTGTAAAAAAATATATTCTTTGCTCTCAGCCGCATACTTTGAACAATATTGCCATCAAATCAACAAATATACGCCAACAAATTATTTCCATGGACAAAATGTTGTACACAAATTAAGTTCTGTTTTTTCGTAATTCTGTTTTACAAAATTCTGCAAATAATAAAAAAATCGTGTGGAAAATGTTAAAAAGCGCGCGCTTGTTTCATAACAGAATTATGAAAAACAGAATTTTGAAAAGCAGAATTTTGAAAAGCAGAATTTTGAAAAACAGAATTTTGAAAGCAGAATTTTGAAAAGCAGAATTTTGAAAGCAGAATTTTGAAAACAGAATTTTCACATAGGCAGAATTTTGACCCCAACCCTTAAAAAAGGTACCTATATGATATCTTTCCAGTATTTATCACTTCACCAAATTCACCACTTCATCAAATGATGATGATTTTCTAATACATGTGTCACATGCATGTACTGCCTTACGAAGTGTATACTCCCAGCGGGAAATATCGTCCTCAATGAAATTTATTGCTGAAATAATCAATGAATTCACTTGCCAAATCATAAGAGAAACGACATGCAATGATTTAGTAGGTGAAGAGTAATGCAAAGTTTCCTCAGTTCGTAGCTTTGATTCCACTTTCTGCTTTGTGTTTATGAAACGACCCTTTATTTCGGTGAATTTAAAAGGGAAAAGTATGTGATGAAAAAGTTGTGGAAAAGTAATGTACAAGATCATCAGTTCATGGTTTGAATCCACTCATCTGCTTTGTAAAGTGTTCATGGCGAGAACAAAAAAAAAAAAAAAAAAATGTGAGTGAAACTCATGGTGAATTGTAATCGATGATTACAACGATGAATAGTAATGCACAAAGTAGTTTATAATTTTTTGGCAACTATAAATTCTCATTTTGTTGGATACAGTTCATAGTGACTTTCTTTAAAAAAGTCCATGTAAGAAGAACTGAAGTCAATAGAAATTGCGTTTGCCGTAACGCCAAATATTTTTGATTTGAAATGGAAACAACATTTTGGTTTGTTTTCATTTTAAAATAAAGGGTGCATTACCGATGATAGTAAACAATACAAATGGGAGGATTTTATTGATGAAAAAGAAACTACCACTAACCTGGTGATTTCATAACCGAACTTTCATTCGATTTTTCATCGAAATTATTGAACTGATGAATAAGCTAAATACCCGTATGTAGTGAATTCACAGATTAAGCAATCACCATGTTTTTCATCACCTGGGTCGGTGAATAAACAACTTCCATTGAAGTAGTGAATTCGTTAGTGAATTTTCATCGGAAAAGTGGCATGTGCTTCCCGCCAATGACACGCCCATGTTAAATTCATCAAAGGAATAAGCTGAAAAGTGGCAGGTACAGCTTCCATTCCTCAAGGAAAAAGCAGGTTTTTCCTCAATGAATTTTTTAATTTTTCCCGCTGGGGCTGTTTGTAGTAAACGGTCTTATCACACATGTGCGTGTATGTGTAAAGAAGTTATTCTTTCAATATACGCAGAATTTGGGGAGTTAAAGTTATCCGTACGTTAACACACGTCACAGAGGGGAGAGTACGATAACTCAGGCGACAAAGTTTTATGACAGATTTGTGTAGAATACTTATTAACAAGCATTTTTACTATACGAGGGGGGGTCTATCTCACCCTATTAGGGTGGGAGGGGCTGTTTTCTAAAAAACAATTTAAATGAAAAAAATATTAAGAAATAATGGTAACTTACAATTAAGCATTTACACATTTTTCAAGTTAAAAGTTGGTTTAATCATCTTGTTTTTAAATCAAGTGATTTCCATGAAAAGTTTTTGAAAAAACTAATTTCGAACTAAAAATTTCGGAAAAAATGAAAAAAAAAACGAGTTAATTTTGTCTTTATTCCAAATTGTGAGATTACATGCAACATTTTTTTCTTATTTGTTTGCTCTTATTAGTATTATTATCGATTACTGAAAATAAGATGGTTTAGTGTCTACTAGTTTTCAAGAAAATTGAAAATTACCAAACCGTCTTTTTATTAAATTTTGTATTTATGTACGTAAACTATTCATGGAAATCACTTGATTTAAAAACAGGATGATAGAACCAGCTTTTAGCCTTAAAAAAATATGCAAAACTTAATTGTAAGTACTACCGTTATTTCTTAATATTTTTTCCATTTTAAATGTTTTTTTTAGAAAATCGCCCCTCCCGCCCAAATGGGGCGAGATAGATCCCCCTCCCATAGGGCATTTTGACTTAGAATGGGAAAAATTGTTAAAAATCAACAAATGTACACACTATAATGTACTATATGTTTTTAGAAAGTAAAAATACTGTTCTTAAATTGAATGTTTAATTTAAGTTGATTGAGTAAATAGTTTGGAGAAATTCAATTCAACAAACAAAAATCAAGTTTATTTATTTTTCTTCAAAATTTTGCACAATAGGGTCCAATTTTTTCCAAAATTCAATGCTCCAAAAAATTTCAATATATTAAAAAAACCGCATATATCTTAGTTCTTTAGAAATTGAAAAAAAAGGAGAGGTACTTTTAGTTTTAAGTTTCATTTTTTCCTAAGGAAAAACTAGTATATGGTCGATGAATGAACAGATTCTTAAGTTGTAACCACTTTTATGCTACATCTCCACCTAACGCTAATCTGAGATTTAATAAGATTTACCTCAAATCTTCTTTAAATCTTGAAGATTTACCATAAAAATATATTTCGTTAATCTTGGAGATAAGAAATTAATCTTATTAAATCTTCCTAGGACAAATAGTTTTACAAATCGAACTAACCTATTTTAAAATGGTGCTGAACGATTCATCCGAGACTCGATTCAGTTCTTCATTGTTTGACGTGAATAAAACATTCTGTCTCTTTCGCACTTCACAAGAAAAATTGAAGCGCCATTTTCATTTTTGAAGGTGTTGTCAGATTTAATCTTTTTTAAATCTTTTTGTGCGGTGGAAACACCAAAAAGATTTATTCAATCTAAACTGAGATAAACCTTAGGTGGAAACATAGCATTAGCATGACCCAGAACCAACGACGCACGTGGACATAGTGGTAATTTGGATCCCTTTTTATTTTTTATTTTATGTTTTTTTTGCAATTTTTCGGGTTTTGTATTTTTTAAATTTGTATTATTATTTTTTTTATTTTTTGAAATTGTTTTATATGTTGTATTAATTTTCTCCTAATACAAAATCAGTCTCAAATCAAATGCATAAGAAGACGCAAACTGCATGCAGAGACAACTTAACAGAGCAACAAAAAAAATTGCATGTATACTAATCCTAAAGTACCTCATCATCAGAAATGCGTTAGTTGTGAATTTGGCACATGAGAACAAAATGTTCTGCTGTACTTAACGGGGATCATGTACAATATGGTCATGAAATGATCTGGCCGTGGCTGTGCTGGGCATTTTACATAGGAATGCTTTCTCCTGCTTTTACATAGTCAATTGAACCATCACTTATCTCTCTCAATATAATCTTTTGAGCTTTTGATTTTTAACTCTGTCTTAAGTTTCATTCATGTCAGGACCGCGTTGATTGAGTCACAACATATCGTCGGCCTACAAGCCAAAAGCACTAAGTCAAAAAACAGAGTTTTGAGTAAATCAATTATTTAGATTCGTTTACGTGTGAAAATTCAATATTAACTTTTATTTGTCAGTTAATCCCATTAATACAAAATTGACCTTTTGACATCTATTTCCAATATATTTTTTTGTCTTTGACAAACCAATATGATAATTGTTTAGGCAAAAGCAAAAACTGAGCTGACTAAAAGCGTTTTGCCTGTAGTGATTTGCAAGTATTTGCTCGTATTTAATACTTCTTTGAAACATAAATAAATGGAAACAACATGATTATAGCCCAAAAGTAGACACAAAAGCTTTATTTAAGCTATATTTTATGTATATTTAGGTATTTATGCAAAATAACAAACGTGAAAGAATAAAAAATAGTAATGCGAAAAAAGTGTCAAAGAATAATAATTGCACATCAAATACAGATTATAATTCAATATCGCTTTCATCTAAATCATCTTGTTCTGGTGGTGTTTGTGATAAATTTTGATGGTAATGATAAAAACCAAGAGTAAAACGTTTCATGAAATACTCCTTTTTAACACATTTCCATAAGGTCTTTCTTCTTGGCTCTGCTTATTTTAAGAGGATCGGTATAAAGTTTTGGCCATTCTTTTGCCGGAAGTTTTATAGCAAATTCAGGGCGTTTTTACTCCCTTGATGAAACATAAAATTGTATAAACCTTTTGGAATTCAACCGTTTTTTCATACATTTATTTCCAGCGTTTGTCATTTTTCGAATTAAAAAATTTAATTTTGATAACAGGCAAAGGGCATTAAGTGTTGTTAGTGCTTTCTTCCTGTATAAACAGATATAGTAAATTAATTTATCTTTTCTCTTGCGTTACTGGTAAATCGCACTAAGTCAAGTTAGTGCGTTCTTCCAGTATAAAATATGTTTTTTCTGACTTCGTGCAAAGTGAAACCTTAAATAATTCATAAAGGGTGTCTAATATGACTTAGTGAGTTATTTCAGTACATAGATATCATCGTTCTGAACCGTTTTGCATTTAAATCTAAAAATCTTAAAAATATGACTTAGTGCCTTTGGCTTGTAAACCAACGATATGTATATCATGATTGTTGTAGTATTATTTTTAAATATTTAAAAAAGTTCAATCAATTTAAATTTAGAAAAATATTTTTGTTTACTACATTAAAGAGGTGGATAGTAAATAAAATTAACATAATTATTTTATAACTCGCGCTAATACGCTGCTGATAAGGACGTCTTCTTTTTCAACATGGATTTAAGAAAAATGTGCTCTCATGATGAAAATCGAAAAAAGGTTTGTGGTCCCTGTGGAAAAAAAAATAGTTTTTTGTAAAACAGCAAAAGAAAGGAAGTTTTCTTACCAACACCAGAACTGAAAATTTAATTCAAAAACATATAAATATTGATTTTAAGCTATCTGACAAAAAATATCCGTTGAGCATTTGCAGAACTTGTTACCTTACTCTTTGTGATGCCGAAAAGAATGCTAATACAAAATCTGTTCAGGTGATGCCAGAATATCAGAGCATAGTATTCGTATTACCAAAAGCTACTCGTTCAAATTTAGTATGTAATTGTTACATTAGTTCAACAGGTAGGTATAAAGGACATACTAAAGTTGAAAAAGGAAGAGGAAATAAGCGTAATTTGAACAATAATAACAAATCTTTACTAAATAGTCTTCATATTTCTAAACTTCCTTCAAAAGTTAAAAAAACAAAGAAAAAAACTACGATTAAACTTTGCAGTAAATGCAGCAAACAAATTGGAAAAGGTATAAGCCACAAGTGTTTAAAAATTAAAACAAAAGGGTCACAAATTATTAAGATTATTCCCCAGTCAATTCAAGAAAAAGTTGCATCTTCTATAATTAAAAACAAAATCGGTGAGGAAAAATGTGGGAACTGTCACATCAAAAATAGAGAAGTTGTTTTAAGTTCTAAGGGGTCAAAAATGAGAGCCACCATCAATCCAACAAAACAAAATAAAAAAATCTTTAGATAATTTAAGAGCCAATATCAGTATGTCCAGGAATAAAATGAAAAAGGTCACAAATTACCAAAGATCTAACGTTGGAAGAAATTCTGTACCAGCTCATTTTACAGAACACATGTTAAAAAAATCAGAAACTTTAAAAGACGTATACAAACAAGAAATATTTGAATTTAAATGCGAAGGTAAGAAAAGAGACCTATAATATTTGCAGATGCTGAAGAACTTTTGGATGCAGTTGTGACGAAAAGAAAATTTGAAGGAAATGTTTTAGTTAAAGTTATGGCTGATGGCGGCCAAGGCTTTTTCAAAATCTGTATGTCGGTATTTCCCGAAAATTATTCCACAAACTCAAAAAGTTCTGAAGATAACTCAGAATATGATAATAATAAAGAAAATAAGAGGACGCTCTATTCCGAGGGAGGAACTATAAGTAAAACGGCTGGATTGTTGAGCGTTAAACGTGTGGTAATACCTTGTTTGGTTCCTAACATTATGGAAACCTATGAGAACATAAAGTTGTTATTCAGCATTACGAATATCAACAATATTTCATTCAAATTTGTAGCTGATTTAAAAATTTTGCTTACAATAAATAGCCAACAGACTGCATCGGCAATGTATCCATGTCCCTGTTGTTTTGTCTCTCTCAGCCATTTAAGAAAAAAAAAAAATTAACCAGGACGATTATGAAAATACTGCTCCTTGCACCTCCATTAATATAAACAAAGGTAACCCTACAAAAATTAAAACATATGGTTGTTATATTCAAAATAAAAGACATCCGTATAGTTCTGTAGTCACAGATATAATAATATTTTTATATTTTATTTAATAGGCATTTAGTTATGTGTTGTTACTAGATATATTAAATTTCTGACAGTATAAAAACCTACATATGTACAGTAATTCCCGATACTACATCTACTCTCTTCTTTTTTTTTTAAATTTCAAGGTGGTGACGAAATTATTATCTATGTTCCATTGACAAATCTTAGACCTCGAGATGTGATGTCATGTTTTTCTTTCGAGTGGTTCTAGCTGATGTTTGGCCGTCCGAAAGATTTTCTTTTGGTGTCATGGTTACTTGTGGTGGTGATGATGTTATTATTGGCTTGGTTGATGTGGATGGTGGAATCTTTTTAACATGCGTTACGTTTCTTCGCTAAAGACTTCCGGTGCCTACATTTTCGACAGTCACTTCCGATCCTTTCCTTTCCATTACTTTGTAAACTGTAGGCTCAAATTTGGTAGATAACTTGTTAGTTATTATTCGCCGTTTTACTACCACCTCATCCCCTTCTTTGATATCATTTGTTTTCACGTGACGCTTACGATCAGCAGGGCTACCTTTCCCCAAATAAAAAAATGCCAAAATATAATTTACAATTTTGAAAAAATAAAAAAAACTTTAAAAAACTGTTGTAAGAAAATTACATATTAACTTTGTTAGACAATTTTGTGGCTCTTTGTTAACAATTAAATTCAAAGCTGAAAGATTCGATTGACATGTTTCTACTTTAAGCAAGTTTATAAATTTATTTTTCATAAAAAACAATTTTGAAAGAATAATCCCGGCACACACGTTACTATGCGGGAGAGTAAAAATGTGTGCTGGAAAATTGTATAAGTTGGGAAAGTATTACTCGTCCAAATGATTTTTAGTATGAAAATATTTCCAATTTTAAGCCGAAATTCCTCTATTAAAGTGATTACAAAATAAATTCTGTAAGCTTAATCGTTTGCTTTCAATTAAAAAGGTTTAAGTTAATTTATGAAAGCTTATTAAATGGCAAAATTCATAGCCTAGATCAAAATATGATCTATCTTCGTGAGACTTAATAATGAGTGGATCTAAAAATCTTAGCATAAACAATCTTTTATATTTAAAATCAATTCTTAAAGTGATTTCATCGCAGATTGTCTGATAGTATAGTAAAACATTTTCTTATAGCAACAAAATCTTCATGGGAAACATTATTTTTTTCAGACAAGCTTCGTGGCCTATATAAATATCTTCCAAATTTTTAATGAGCAATTCGTAGTTTATATTTTGAATTTGTTTGTGTTTCAGGAATAGACATAGATTTTTAAATGAAAATGAACGCGTTCAGATTTCAAAATTTTTAACTCAGAGGAAGAATTCCCAAGAACTTTTTTATTAGAGGGAAATTCGAAAATTTAAAAAAAGGAAATTTAAGTAGATAGATATATTAAGGCCTAACTACATTCAAGCTCGGGAGCACAGCTCACTTCCGTAAGCAAAGTTGAGCGAAACTTGACGAAACTTTTGTACAAAAGTAAAATGAATGTAGTTCTGAAAAAGAGTGAAAAGAGCCACGAAAATCTCAAAAAGAGCCAATTTTGGATGATTTTAGAAAAGTGGAGCCAAGGAGCCATACATGAAAAAAAGAGCTAAAGTGGCTCTTTAGAGCCATGAAGGTAGCCCTGACGATCAGCATATTCTTTACCTTTTAACTTCATTTCTGCGTCCCTATCGCGCACCTCATCATCAATCTCTAAGGGTTGTTTCACAAATGGCAATTTGTCACGAACATTTCGACTGAACATTAACTCAGATGGGGTCTTTAAGTTTAAAGTAACCGAATGGGGGATTGATCTGTACATCAGCAAGAACTTTTGCAAATCTTTGCGCCAGTTACCTTTTTCATGCTGACTGATTATTAGTCTTTTCAACAATGAGCAGTTTTGGCGCTCCACTTCACCGTTTTGTTGTGGCCAATATGGTATCGTACTTTGCAATCTGATGTTATTTATTCGACAGTATTTCTTGATTTCTTCACACACAAACTGAGGACCATTATCTGCTTTTACGGAAATTGGTAGACCAAAACGAGCGAAAATGCAATCTAGTCGCTTAATTGTCTCTGTGGCATCAATATTTTTCATAATGTCAACCTCAAAGTACCGGCTATAATAATCAACGACCAGCAGTAAATTATGGCCCCATGGCAATTGGCCCTGGAAATCTATTGCTAAATATAATTCAAAGTTAAAAGTTCAAGTGAGCCCAACTCCATGATTGCGTTTCGCCCAGGTACGGTCACTCCACTTAAACAGAAGAATTTCTTTTCAAATTTTCTTCATATTCAATCTATTGCTAAATGTTCCCATGGAGCCGAAGGTACTTCAGTTGTTCTCAATGGTTCTGGGACAGATAGTGCGCTCACCAAAATACAGCCTCTGCACTTTTTTACGAAATCTTCCACGTGCGTATCAATCTTTGGCCACCATAGTTTTGCTCGAAGTCGTCGCTTCATAACAGTCATTCCTGAATGGCCTTCATGACCCAACTGTAATGTTCTTTCCCGTAAGGTTTGTGGCATAACGATTCTTGTACCACGAAGCAAAATATTGCTAGCGAAACATAGTTCAGTTTGAATTGTTTTAAATATCGATGCGATGCCTGTCCAGTCATTTTCATTGAGTGCCTTCTTCACTGCTTGAGTTTCCTCGTCACGTCACCTATTGAAATATTCTCAATTTCAAGCAGTGTGATAGCTTTTGGTTCGGCATACGACATAATCCATCTGATGTATTGCTCTGTTTTATTATTCGTATCGGATTTTTCATAAGTATCTGTCAGCAAACGAGACAAGGGATCAGCAATGTTTGTTTTTCCTGGCTTGTATATCACCGTAAACTTGTACGACATAAGCCTTATCACCTAACGTTCAATACGAGCACAAGGCTTTGATTTTGGTCCAAAAAGAGCTTCCAGTGCCTTATTATCCGTCACTAATTCAAAATATCGCCAAAATAGATAATAATGAAACCGTTCAACAGCCCATACCAAGGCGAGTGCTTCTTTTTCTGTCTGTGCATTGTTCAATTCTGATTCTGTCAAACTTCGACTGGCATATGCAATAATTCGTGCATCTCCTTTTTGAAATTGAGTTAATACTTCTCCCACTCCAACTGGACTAGCATCGGCTACAACTTGTGTTCGACAGTTTAAATTATAGTATCCAAGAAGTAAATTCTGTGTCAGATTATGCTTCAGTGTTTCAAATGCTAGTTGTTGTTCTGGGCCCCATTCGAAACTGACTTCTTTTTTTGTGAGTCGACGCAATGGTTCACTGACGTTTGCCAGGTTTGGAATAAATTTTCCAATATAGTTCACTAATCCCAAAAAGCTACGTACTTCCTCAGTCGTGGCAGGCGTACGAAATTCTTTAACCGCTTTAACCTTGTCATGCTTTGGTTTTATTCCCGACGCTGATAAGATATGCCCATAAAATTCAATTTCCTTGGTGCCAAATTTACATTTTTCTTTATTTAATGTTAGGTATGCTGTATTTTCGTATGCGATCTAGAACTTTTCGTAATCGTACATTACTTACTTACTTCTTTAGTTGGTGCGTGAACAACTATGTCATCAATATAATTGATAACACCTTCACACCCAATTAGTATCTGTTTAGTAAGTTTTTGAAAAATCTCGGGCGCACACGTTATTCCAAACATCAGACGAGTGTATCGGAAAAGCCCTTTTCGTGTCATAAAAGTGGTAATCTCTCTTGATTCTGGCAAAAATATATAAATTATATCCCACGCATAAGAATATAACATCAGTTTTTTTTTTTTTTATCAAAAATTTTTTTTTGGATACACGTTTTTTTTTTTTTTAAATTGTAATTTTAGATACTCAAAATTAAGACATAAAAAAAATTAAATAAAGGAACGAAACTAAACCTGGTGATATGCTTGCCTAATGTCGAGTTTTGAAAACCTCATCGCTTCGCTCAAATGAGGCAAAAAATCATCCATGGTTGGCAACGGATGATTTTCTCGCTCCACTGCCATATTCGATCTACGCATATCAACACAAATGCGCACATCATCCTTTCCTTTCGGTGCAACCACCAATGGCGACACCCACTTGGCAACACCATTCACCTGCTCGATAATTCCTTCACGCAACATTTGATCAATTCTGTCGTCTACTAACTTTTCCAAGGCAACAGGTACACATGGCTGTGCTACTGGTTTTACATCTGAATTGATCGGAATATCAATCATCACACCTTTCATTTTACCCAGTGGTTTGTAATCGATTTCCTTTGAATTGATAGCGTTGATACTACCAGCTTGTGACTCAAGATTGGTTCCAATTCTCAGTACCCCCAGGGCATATCCTGTTTCATATCCAAGCAACACTTTTCCTAGTTCATTTGCCACATAAAAATTTGCCAAATTTACGCGATCTCCCGCTTTAATGACAGCAGTGAACATTCCAATGAATTTTAGTGGATATCCGCCGTACGCACGAAAATCAATATCTACCTCTTTCTGCTTGTGTGTAGTTATAATGTTCTGTGCCTTCAAATCTAGCCATGACAGCTTGTCAATAACATTATATCGATCACCTGAGTGCACGATTAATTCAATGTCAATACCGCCGATAGTACCTACACCAAATCTTGTTACCCTCATTTTTTGATTCAATGGAGAAAATGGGTTCGTTTTCCTTTTCATTTGTGTCAATACAGAAAACGTCATCATATTCGTCTTCAACGTTTTTACAATCGAGTTTCGCATCTGTATCAACCATTTGTACATTTTCTCGCTTGAATTAATTGCTTGCTTGTTCAATATGTGGCTTACCATTCTTTCGTTTACCAGTGAATCTATTCTGGTTTGCAGATTCACGACGAAAACAGCATCGGGAAAAATGGTCATTTAAGCCACAAGTGTGACACGTTTTTCCTTTAGCTGGACAGCAATCATCCGAAGCTTTGAGGCCTTTTGATCCACAATGACCACAAATAATCAAATAATTGAAATTTTTGTTCGAGTTCGACCTTCGATAGCCTGTAAAGTGTAAACATCGGTTTCGTATCAATTTTGCAAACATTTTCTTCATTGTGTTTGTCTGTCCTCAATAGACTGGAATTAACGATAGTTGACTCTTTTAAAAACATTTGCTGTTGTGTGGCCACTGCTTCTAATATCCGTGCCATTATTACGATTTTTTCCAACTTCTCGTCACCTCGTTCTAGTATCTTCTGCCATAATTTGTCAGAATGACAACCACTTGTGATTTGATCCCGAATGTTTTCGTCGAGCTGATCACTAAAATCACAGCGCTCAGCTTGTTCTCGCAGGCGCACTATGATCATATCGATTCTTTCACCCTTTGTTTGCTTCATCTGTCGGAAAATATGCCTTTCAAATGAAATATTTTGTTTTTGCTCGAAAAAAGCACAGAGTTTTATAACAGCTTGCTCATATTCATCTTCCTGCTCAAGGACATATCCAGAAGCCAATGGGCCTCTGTGTTTATCGTTTTCAATTCCTTTTTCCGGAAGTGAATACAAAAACGTTTAAACTTTCTCGCCACCATAATGCAACAACCAATTTAATTTATTTGCATCGTTTTCCATCGAGTTTGCTTTAGCAAATATTTCAAAGGCCCGTAACCATTTTCTCCATTCACTGCCGCAATGCCCATCTGTCTTGAAATCAAACGGCAGTCGCAGTGGTCCGTCTGTCAGCCGTGTTCGTTGCATTTCTAAATTTAACATACAAAACGAAAAACAAAACAAAAATCAGCAAATATTCCATACCAAGCACAATAAAAGACATCCGTATAGTTCTGTAGTCACAGATATAATAATATTTTTATATTTTATTTAATAGACATTTAGTTCTGTATTGTTACTAGATATATTAAACGTCTGACAATATAAATACCTACATATGTACAGTAATTCCCGATACTACAATGGTGATTTAAGGAATGACTGTGAAAAGTTCCTACTTTCTGGAAAGGACATAAAATATGCTCAACGGGTATGGTTCGTTTCGTCTTTTTCATTTCGTTTTTTTGTTGTTTCGTCTAGGTCGTTTCGCATTTTGTTGTTTCGAATTTCATTGTCAGCCCAACTCTAAATAACAATTCCCGGGGAAATATTTCTCTATTCCCTTCTCTCTTATTAAATTAACAATAAGAGAGAAGGGAAAAAAGAAATATTTCCCCGGGAATTGTTATTTAGAATTGGGTTGTGTTTCACTTTTCATTTATTTCTTTTTTTATTGTTCAGAAAATTTTAATTTCGTTTTCCAATTAGTTCGGTCGAACTTTATTTCGTCTTTGATTCTTTCTTTGTTCGATTGTTTCATTTCTGAATTATTTCACCCTTAAGGCGCCAGTTATAGCGATCAGAAAAACCCATCCGAAAAACTTGAAACTGTATGAAATTGATTTTTTTTCTGTTGGTTGTTTATAGCAATTAGAAAAAATGTGTCAGAAAAACTAGATTCTTCGCAAAACAAATAAACAGCCGCCAAGATTTTTTCTGATTGAAATATCAGAAAAACTTTTTCGGATGGAGTTCTTTCAGTGGAACAGAAAAAAATTGGAACACAAATCAGTGGAATGATTTGTTCCTTTTTCTGTCAAAAAGTAATCAGCTGATACGAAAAATGAAATTTCATCCGAAAAACAAATAAATCCATTTAAAACATAAAAAACTATTGTTTTGGCAATTTTTTTCGCGAAAAAAATTCTACGCTGAATTACGCGTCAATTGATATATCATTTGGCTATCAAATCGAAGTGAAGAGTAATAAAAACTTCAATCAATTTTTTTTTTCGGATGGTTTTTTCTGATCGCTATAACTGGCGCCTAAGGTAGAACTATAATAGCCGGAAGGGCACTGAAGCTAATGTCAAAAACCAACGAAAAGTTGCTTTCCGTACCAAAAAAAGGGGAAACACCCATAATGTATTTATCATCTTTCTCTTTTTGGCATTCCTAATTCACCAAATGTCAGCTTTACTTAGGTGAGGTGCGCTCGGGAGCGCACCTCACTTCCGTAACCAAGGTTGAACGAAACTTGACAAAACGCTCCACTCCGCAATTATAGTCGCGTCACATGCTTTCCGTGTATTTGCTTGTTTTCTTCCGACCACTTAATTGCCCCTCCGAGCATTATAGTTCTACCTTTAGTTCATTTCGTCTTTAATTGTTTCGTTTTCGATTATTTCTATTTCCATTGAAAAGTTTTTTGTTCATTTCGATTTCAATTATTTCGCCATCGTTTGTTTGGCTTTTTGATTTTTGTGCATGTAAAGAACCTTAAGGCGTAAAATTCGCGAATTTTAACGCGAATGGCGGAATATTTGAAAGTCGAACTGAGCTAAATTTTCAATTATCACAACCTGCCATACGCCTTGCATTCACTAACATTAGTTGGAAATTAATACAAAAATAATAATTTTAAACGGTCATGCCTTGTTTTTTGTCACACATTTAGTAGTCCAGTAAATAGAGGTAAAAATAGGAGGGTTACCCTACAAAAGGTCGGGTAGTTCTAAATTTTTGATATGTTATATGGTATGGTTGGTAGATGAAAATTCCAAAATTCCACAACCACGCCTCCTCCGCCCCCTTCAAAATCCCGCAAAAACTACAAAAAATCGGCACTTTCTTCAGTTTTTTGCTTATAACTTCTTTCCGGTATATTTTAACGGAAAAAAGTATTAGAAACATTTGTAGACCATAAAATTTCCTACAAATATGAGCAAAACAATATTTTTGTGCAACCACTACAAATGGCGCTATGAAGCTCCCAATAAAGGCTAAAATTTCGTATTTTGTAAGATTTTCAGTTTCTTCCCTCTTTACAGCACAATAACTCTCAATTTTTCATAATCAATCTTGTAGATAATTTAATTGGCTACCAATTCCATGTGACTACAGTCGACGCCCTCTTAGTCAAACTCCCCCAAAGTCAAATTTCCCTCTAACAAGAATTTTTTCACCATGTTTGTTGTATACTCCTCTCAAATTTAAAAACTAATTTATTTCTCTCTAAATCGATTTTTTGCAAAACTCTCTCTAACTCGAAATAATTTTGATATCCCATGAGAGTTCAACTTAGAGGGAGTCGACAATCGGTAATCGGATGAGTTTTGAGAAAGTCTTTTTATTCAAACGTTTTTACGAACTCACTTTCTTTTCTGTCTGTTTTATACAGTGTACTGGAGTCCCGTAGACATTTTATTACCGATTTGTCTAACCACCAGAATCGATTGAAGTATACATAGGAGAGTTAGAAAACTTTAATAGACACCACGATATTCTGAACCCGGTGTTTTAGTAGCTATTTTTTGAGGTAATGCAAAAAATTCCATTAAAACTAAACCACTATACTGCCGGCCTAAGAAAAAAGAAAGTAAGTGCAAAATTTCAAAATTGAGCTAGTACCAAAATTGGAACCGTTAAATAGCATAATAATACAGAATTATATTTGTGTAAACCTAAATATTCATGTTTCCAACTGCAAATGGCTAAAAATCACGAACGAAAATTTTAATTCAGGTTTCAAGCAAGTTGCTTATGTGTCTATACTTAGCCTAAAAGTTGCAAGTTCAATTTTCTATGTCATCACCAAAATTACTATGGCCAAATTCCTAAACGCAAGATTTGCAAAGCAAAACACATGCAATGCAGATTAAAAAAACAGACAAAGCAAATGCAAGTGCATTGCGCAAAATAATTTTAACATTTGCACAAATACCTTTGCATTTGCTCAAGAAAAAAAAATCTCGTGTATTTTGGGACAGTCTGCTTAGCAGGGATTGTTATGTTTGCATTTGGGAACACTTAGCTTAGCACATTTTGCGCAAGATATGCGTTTAGGAATTCGGCCTTATAATTTAACATCATTTTTCCAAATAAGAAATCGTTAGAGAAAATCGGCGAGAAAAGCAAAATCGTTTAAGTGCATTTATCGCAAGACAATTAAAATGGAGATTCTTTTTCCTTATATGACGGCAGTATAGGTACTGGTTTTGATGAAATTTATAGACATGATATTTGACGAGATGAAAAACCAATACAATTAATTTCCATCCACTGCCGCTCCCACTTTCTTTTAAAACATAATATTTTCGGATAAATTATAAAAATTCGGATGACCCATGAAGGCCCGAAACCACGAGTACTCTGGTGATGGCTTACCCTCTAAACCAGAGGTTCAATCTTCTATATTGTCCTCATCTTGGGATTCAGAAGCTCAAAAGGCCTGAACATTGTTTCCCATTCGCACAATCTAGCTTAGCCAAGTCGATGTATTTTGACTTTTTGGACTGAACTCCAAAAATCCGTCAAATAATACGAGTATTACTTGCGAAAGAGCCCAGAATCAGTTTTCATTTCTGATTTTCATCTTACCGAGAGTAGCAGTGTCTTGAACGTAAGAAGAGTGTTGAACCTAATTGTTTGACAAACTGATTAATAGCATTGGTTTCCAAAAGTATATTTTCGTTGAATATACACATACATAAGTGTCATCCGTGGAGTATTGACTCCAAGGTAAATGAAATTCTAAACTTCTTCAAAGCTGCTGCTAATAAAAGTGATGTTTTGGCCTAGGTTGTAAACATATGCTTTTTTCTTGCCAGCAGTTAGTAGGACTTTTACTCGTTTACTTCAAAACCAATATTTTCCACTTGTTCTTCAATCACCATGAAGAAGTTTATAAAGACATAATGGAACACAAGGTAGGGCATTCTGTGTTAACAGCTGCTCTATGCACTATCTGTTCCAGAAGGAGATTCAAAAAAACAAAAATGTTATCGCATTTCATCGCCGAGTGCACTGTACATGTTTTGAACGGTTCGAAGAAGCTATTCTCTAGTTGCACATTGCATTTGGCATATTGCACCTTGTGTTTTATAATGTCACGAGATACAGCTGGATCTTTTTTCTTGAGATCTCGAGCTCAATTATCGCCTTTAGTGCTATTGACGATGATTATAATCAATATATGATCTCAAATTCCGTGATATGGGATCCGCGGAGCCTATCTAGGGAGGGGTGAAAACCAATTTCGGCTAACACGATTTTCCTCGAAGTTGCATTCATATTTTTTTTTCGATGCACTGTTTCTCGTAAAGGCCCCAGTTGTGGACTGCAAGACTTTGATTTTTTTAATAGTCTTTAATGAAGCTTTCGACGCCTATACTTCTTTTTTTTGCTATCGTTCACACCTAAAATCTGCTGTGGGCTCTCGGTCTATTAATGTCCCTTATCATAACTACCTACAATTTGTATTCCAATGAGAAAGATTGATGACAAGACTTGCTCCGTATACAAACAACGTGGACATAATTTTCATAAATTTACCGACTGTATTGGTCAAAAAATGAAAATACAGTCGACTCCCTCTAAGTTGAATACTCGCGGAGGGGGCGGAGAGGGCGGAGGGGGCGGAGGGGGCGGAGGGGGCGGAGGGGGCGGAGGGTGCGTGGTTCTGGAATTTTGGAATTTGTATCTACCAACCATACCATATAACATATCAAAAATTTAGAACCACCCGACCTTTTGTAGGGTAAAACCTCTCTATTTACTGGACTATAGGTACCTAGTGATAAAAAAAACTTTGAACTAACTGTAGGTACTCTGTATTTAAAGGCTTATTTTGACTTCAAAATGTTACTAAAAAAAAAACTTTAAATTTTATGTTAATGTTTTAAAAATTAAGTATCTAATAAATAATGTGTTGAAAACAAAGAACTAATTCAAACTAAACGTATGCTATGTTTCCGCATAATTTTGTCTTAGCCCTCTATCAGAATATATGTACGTCTTTTTTTTACCACAAAAGTCTTGATTCTGGAATCTTTACCAAATACTATCTTTTATATCTGGAAATTGTTACCCTTTTCAATATTTTTTCAATTCCACACTTTATGTGTTTCTTTCATTACTATTTAAATTTATTCTTTTATTGCCAACCAAACAAGGTGACTCAGAATCAATCATAAACTAATAGTCTAAGAGCCGACAGCAAATTTTGGGAGTGGAGGTATAACCAAAATCGGAGTATGAGGGATTGTAGGTACATGTATCGTGATATCAAATACTAAAGTCTGGCAGGTTTTGTTTTCAGCCTTTGGGAGGGGTGGGGGGTTAAAAAGAGCTAGATCCCCTGATTTATTTTCAGGGCTATAAACCATTAAATTCATTAAAAAAAAATCGGATATGATTCCCAGTCATTTGTTCTAAGCATGAACACCACAATCTTGTCGGTCCGATTAACAGAACTCAAGATATAACCATTTTACGTGAACCTTATCATCCCGTTTTTGGAGATTTTCAGCAAAACAGAAAATCAACAAATAAAGTCTCCGCACAAAAAACGCTAATAAGGTCTGCTTAAAAAGGTTAAATCATGGGTCCTATTTATCGGATCACCAAGATATAAGTCTTCAGACTTAGGGAAAATGACAGAGCATCATATCCTATCTTTTAAAAGTGAATTGAAGTGTTAATGACCCTATCATATAAAGAGGGAACCAAGCGGGCTTTAAACCCCCACCCCCACCAAAGGCTGAAAAAAAAATCTGCCAGACTTTCATATTCCACATCACGATACATGTACCTATAATCCCTCATACTCCGATTTTGGTTATACCTCCACTCCCAAAATTTGCTGTCGGCTCTTGGTCTATAAGTAACTGATAACAAAATAATCGAATTGCGAAACAAAGGAAATATATAGAGAGAAATTATTGCTTTAAAATTTCGAAAATAACTATAATACAACATATAAAACAATTTCAACAATAAAAAAGAAATAATAAAAATTTAAAATACGAAAAAGAAAATACAAAACCCGAAAAAATAGCAAAAAAATATAAAATTATTATTATTATTATAAGCTTTATTAACCTCTTAATTTACATAATATAAAATTAAAATTTATCATACATGTTTCTTTCATATTTTTTTTTTTGCTATGCAAAGTTATACAATCTTTAAATGCAATAAATTACATCGATAAAAATATTCCTATCCGGCATAAGCCTCCATCATTGCTGCCCATATTTCTCGGCTTTTTGCGTCATTATACCAATTTTGATTGAATTGTCTTATGTCGTCTACCCATCTCTTTTTTGGTCGTCCTTGTGGTCTTTTATCATTTAAGGGTATCCATTTCGTCACTTGCTTTGTCCATCTTTGATCCTCTATTTGTGATATGTGTCCAGCCCAGCTCCATTTTAAAAGCTTTGTTCTTTGTACAACGTCGATTATTTTTGTTCTTTTTCTTATGTCTTCATTTCTTATTCTCTGTACTTGTCTTATGTTAAGCAATTTTCTTTCGATTTTTGTTTTACAAATCCTCAATTTTTCATGTAGGTTTGATGTCAGTCCTAACGTTTCGAGCCCTTACGTCATTACTGGTAAAACTGTGGAGTCCAATATGTGTTTCCTCATACCATCACTTACATTCGAGTCCAATATTTGTTTTATATTCCAATATTGCTTCCAGCTATTGTTTATTCGTCGATTAATCTCTTTTTCGTCCTGATTTAAGAATGATTTGAGTTGGCCCAAATATATTTAATCTTCCACATATTCTATTTTGTTGTCATTCAGATGTATATCCTTTTTTAGGTGGTTTGTCATTATTTTTGTTTTCGTCAAGTTTAGGCATAGTCCATAGTCTTTACAAGCGAAAGCAAGTTCGTTTAGCATTGATTGAATGTCATCTGTAGACTCCGAGAGAAGGACCACGTCATCTGCAAATCGTAAGTTGTTAAGCTTTTGTCCCCATATATTAAGTCCATATTTTCTGTCCCAATTCAATTTTCTAAAAACGTCTTCTAATACTGCAGAGAAAAGTGGTGGTGATAGTGGATCTCCCTGTCGAACTCCTCTTTTTATGTGAAACCGCCTTCCAATTTTATCTGTTTTAATTTTAGCTGTATTGTCTTTATAAATGCTTTTCATTGTCCTTATAAAGTCTGGATGAATATTAAGGTTACTTAGTGCTGTCCAGATGCAGTTGTGTTCCACTGTATCAAAAGCCTTTGTGAAGTCTATAAACAGAAGATAAAGTGGTTTTTTATATTCGTTGTGCTTTTCTATAAGTTGATTAATCGTCTATAGATGATCAGAAGTCGAAAAGCCTTCTCTGAAGCCAGCTTGCTCTCTGGGTTGTACGTCATTGAGTATTGTTTTCGTTACTTTATATAGAGTCTTTGAGAATAGTTTGTATATTGTCGATATCAGGCTGATTGGTCTGTAATTGTTGATGTCATCTTTGTTTCCTTTTTTATGTAATAATATTATGGTACTCTGTTGCCATTGTGTAGGTATTCTTTGTGTTGTCAGAATCTTATTAAATATTTTTGTTAATACTGGTGTGATAGCACTCTTCCCATATTTAAGTATTTCAGCTTCAATCCCGTCGCTTCCAGCACACTTGTCATTTTTCATACTGTCAACAGATTTTTCGACGTCAGTTTCCGTAAAAATAAGTTAATTTGTCTGTGAAGTTATTCGGTTGTCTGGAAGAGAGTTGAGATTGAGATAGTTGTTGTCGTTTTCATAGTTTGAACTGAATAAAGATTCAAAAAAACATGTGGCTGCTTCGTTAATATCTTTTTTTTCATTTGTTATTTTGGTGTTGTTTTTCATTGAAATTATACATTCTTTTTCGCTATTCAAATATGTCTTTGATTGCTGTTTCATTATAATTCTCAATGTAATTTCTAGTTTTCGTCTTAATTGTTTTTCTTAGATTTTTAAGTTGCAGTTTCTCTGTTTCTGCTAGGTTCGTTTTATTTCTTAGGGTTTCTCTAGCCGCGTTTTATTATCGCTCATAACCCATATGGTTCACCTCGTGAAAATAAAACGATGTGGGTTAGTGCAAAAGCAGTGTTGTATATCAGTCTCTTTTTTTCTTATGTTTATTTGTTTTTCATGTAAGCACTTGTCTCTTTTCCTCTCTATTCCTTATACTGCTGACAAATCGCTGACATCCATTCACAATGGTAAATAGCCCTCTGCCGGCCAGAGTGAAAACCTCTATCTGGGTTATTGAAATTAACCTCGATAGAAACCTAGATCCCATATTGTTTTTGTAATACATTTGTTAAAGATAACCTCGACCCAGACCCAGAGATAATAAAACGCAGCTTCTAAGGCTTATGAGAGCTTTTGTGTCAGGCGAAATTTTGTCGTTTCTGTAGGATCTTGGTTTCATTATTGTGTCTTTAGCTGTAGTCTTTATGATTTGTTCAAATTTGTTATAAAATGTTTGGATGTTCTCATTGGTGTCATTAAAATTAATGTGTTCTGTTATCCTGTTCAAAAGACATTCGTTGTAGGATTGTAAATGATCATCACAGTTATTTTTTGGTATAAATAGTTTTTGTTTATTTCTTTTTAAGGTTTTGTGGTCAATTTTTATTTTTGCTCTCACTAATCGATGATCGCTGTCGAACTTGAAATCGTTTATAACTGAGATGTCTTATATTGTAGTTTTTCTGTTTGTTAATATTAAGTCATATTCATTTTTTGTTTTTCCGTCTCGTGATATCCATGTCCATTTTTTATTACCGAAGGTCATATTCATTTCTTGTAGCCATGCTAAAAGTCGCTCTCCTCTTTTGTTTCGTACCCCGTATCCAAATTTTCCAAAGATGTGCTCCTCTCCTTCTTCTTGTGTTCCCATCTTAGCATTAAAGTCACCTATGACGAACATCAATTCGGTTTTTGTTTCCTAGTAGGCAAAGTCTAGTTTTTTGTAAAAATTTTCAAGTTCATCGTCTGTCGCTTTTTTTGTTGGTGCATATATTTGAAGGATTGTTAGTTTGGTATTTTGAATTTCAAGGGTGATCGAGCATATCCTCTCGTTAAAAAGTCGAATGTTTAAAATATGGCTTCTTAGGTCTTTTTTTATTAGAAAGCCAACTCCATATAAGCCTCTGGTTTCTCCTATATATAGCAGAATATTTCGTTGTCAACTTCTAGAATTTTTTGTCCAAATAATCTCATTTCAGATAAGCTAATTATATCCCAGTTTAGCTAGTTTATTAAGTGCCAGCTTTAGTTCTTGCTGTCGTTCTTCAGACATTAGCGTTTTTGTGTTAAGTGTGCATATATTCAGGCTATTGTTTTTATTAGTATTCACTACTTTCGTATTATTCGTAGCATCTGTTAAATTCTTTGATATTGTCATATTTATCGGGGGGAATAAGACTACATTCCTCACGGTGGCTAACCGGCTTGAGGAAGCTGTTTCTTGATTAAAATGTTTCGTTTTATAATCATTTTTTTGTATAGTCGTATCATTTTTATTTTGTTGCTATTGTTCATTTCTTGTAATTTTTGTCTCGGAGGTCGATTTGAAGTATTGATGAATAGCTGTTTTTCGAGTTTTGTCGTAAGTGATCTGGATTACCACTACGTCCACGTGCGTCGTTGGTTCTGGGTCATGCTAAAAGTGGTTACAACTTAAGAACCTGTTCCTTCATCGCATCGACCATATACTAGTTTTTCCTTAGGAAAAAATGAAACTTAAAAATAAAAGTACCTCTCTTATTTCTTTCAATTTCTAAAGAACTAAGATATTTACTGGCATGCGGTTTTTTAATATATTGAAAATTTATTGGAGCATTGAGTTTTGGAAAAAAATTGTACCCTATTGTGCAAAATTTTGAAAAAAATAAGCTTGATTTTATTTTTGTTTTTTTTTTTTTCTAGAATTTTGATTTTGGAATTGAATTTCTCCAAAATTGTTTACTCAATCAACTTACATTAAACATACAATTCAAGAACAGTATAGACCAGGAAAAATAGCACAAATCGTATAGGGAACCTTGAAAAAATTAATTCATGAAATTTTAAAATTGGGATCGACGCAGAACTGCAATATCTATAACATATCCAAAGTCCCCCAAAATCCCCGCATTGACTTTTTTTCGTGGGTGTTATGGTAAACATTCTACACTTACCCCTCCCCCTTAAAAAAACACCCTTTCAGCATGGATATTTTTAGGGACTGTCTGGATTCTTAGTTCTTAGGACAAATGGAACGTTAATTCCAAGTTTCATTAACATACCTTTATTTTCAAAGGGTTTTCGGTAATATTTTACCTGTTGTACCTGAAAAAAAGTCATCATTACATAAAAAGGTCTATAACTTTTTTTTGGTTGGTTGTATGATTTTGAATTTGATTTTATTAGATTCAGCATTAAAAACTACCCTTAAAGCATGTATTATAAGGTTTGGTTGTACCAAAACAAATTTTTTAGTTTGATAGACCTTCAAGTTCTCCCCGTCTGCACCTCTTCAAATGCATCTACACAAAAAGCCAATGCGGGGATTTTGGGGGACTTTGGATATGTTATAGAGGTTCTGTGTCGTTTCCAATTTTAATATTTCATGAATTAATTTTTTCAACCATTGAACCTATTTTTCCTGGCCTATATTTTTATTTTCTAAAAAGATATAGTACATTATAGTGTGTACATTTGTTGATTTTTAACAATTTTTTTTCCCATTCTAAGTCAAAATGCCTTCCCGCGTATATAAATATGAGTATATCTCAAAAAACGGATCAGGTACGATTTTGAAGTATGCAAATTTAGAATCCTGAGATTATTTCCTACAACTGCTGTCTGGAGTTAATGCTCAATTGTTAAAGCAATCAATTACAATATTATTAACAAAAATTATTGATGACATGACACATGACATGTTTTATAGAAAGACTAGTAAGCCTCTTGACAAATAAAATAATAGTTTTTGGTTTATGCTTTCATTGTATCAATTTGTATGGGACTTTACGTTTTGCACTTAATATCTGACTATATTACAACAACCTATTTCATAGGATGTTGTGTTCTTATTTAAATTACTGAATTACTTAAACCAAACAATAATTAAACAAATTAAATAGCAGCTGCCAACTGCAAGATTTAAAGAACCATTTTCTATGCATACAAAATAAAATCAAAAATTTAAAAATTAAGAAAATAATGCAAAATATTATCTGGAGAGGCCTTGGAGTTTTACTGCCATATGCATTATGTCATGAAAAACAACCAATTATGATGATCCAAGCTAATAGAATTACTCAAAATACTGTTATTTTTTGTTTATGAAGATTTATAAAAACAATAAAACAGTGAACCAAAATTGTATCCATGCTTTTTATATTGAGTGAAAGAACAGTACAAGTACAGTGTCTTTCCGTCTCAATACTACTTTTCTATATACACTTTTATGAATTATTCTTTCATACAAATATTGAGGAGCCCGAAAACTTCAAATCCCCCATACAATATTGTACCAAAAAATTAATTGTTTTTCTGTGAAATAGTTATTTCTGTTTTTCTCAAAACTAACATTTTGTACTTGTACTGTTCTTCCACTCACCGATTCAAATGCAAAAAAAACTTTGCATACAAGTAAATAAAATCAGTGCTAGCACCGAGAATAACGGTGAATAAACAGTGTGGTTTGTATGGGATGCATGCTGCCCCCTTGCAACCCCACTGCTTGGGCAACTATAGGATTTGAGGTAGGTGTGAGATTGGGTCGTTGGGTGTATGCACAGTGCACACACCTTAGATATCTTAGATTTTTGAATTTTGTTGATTGGTTTATGTTAATTTTTTTCCTAACATTTATTTTTTATATTTTTTTCAAACCATTAATTTCAGGACAAAATTTAATTTTGAACAAAAAGATTTAAGAGTTAAATTGTCAAACCCGGCTTTGTTTCTGAGTTTTACCAAATATATTGAAAAGTGACCAGTATGAACATTCTCTCAGAAACGCATAAGTGAATTTAGTAGCATATTCGGTTTGAAGCATGCTTATGGGCCAAACAATCATATTCAATATTAGGTGTGTTTTTTTTGCAAGCCCGGGGGAATAGGATGAAAAAACGACATCGGGGCTAAGCTACGCCATTACAGAAAAAAAATGGAGTTTCCATACAAACTATCGATAAATTGTATGAAATTCATGCCGGTAACACAGTTTTTATCTGGGCTTAAGCTAAGCCCCGAAAATTCTCTGGGCTTAGCTTAGCCCGAAGGGGCTGAGTTGTTGTTGCTTTTAAAATGTAAATTGCTTAGCCCCGACATCGTTTTTTTCGTCCAAGCCCATTCGGGCAAGGAAAAAAACACAGCTATTGCTTTACTGCCTGAACAGAATATAGTGCTGCAACTGGAGCTGCAGCTACAGCTGGAATAGCCGTCAAAAAATGACGTACCTACGTGTTTTTTTACGCACTCACAATGTATAGCTGTACAGCTTTACAGTATCGAAAGTAATAATAAAAACGAATAATGATAAAAAAGAAGCTAAAATTACTTTACGTCTTTATGAGAAATTGAAAAGATTTTGAAACTCACTTCAGTACTCAATACTCGGTTGCGTTCGGAATGTTGAAACGTCAAAAAATCTGCAAGCAAAACTTAAAAGTTGGCAAACTTGTCCAGCTGCATCTGCAGCTCTGCCTGCAGCTGCGTCGTGTTGTGTACGTATCATTGAATTTGTGTGTATTCAACATTTTGACAGCTATTCCAGCTGCAGCTCCAGTTGCAGCTCCGTCTCCATTCTGTTCAGCCCGCTACAGCCCTCATTTTTCGGCCTATTCAATAGCCTATATTAGAAATTACTCTAATTTCAAATATTGTCGGCTTAGAGTATAACAACAAACTCCTACCACTGCTAGCCCTAGTCATCTGTCGCAGTTTTTTAATTTAAGTTTTAAAAAGACTGATTCTTTTTGTATCAATAAATCCCTATCTTGCTTTGTAGAGCTTTAATAAGGTAGAATAACCTGGTATAAATCACGCATCTGAGGTAAATATTCCCTATCTCGGATTAAAAGTTTAAATCTTTAACAATCCTGTGCCCTTTTAGACGCTTAATACCATATTTTATGATTCCAACAACTGTAACATTATTTGATTATGTTTCGAAGGAATCTATTGTACATTGTAAGTTTACGAAGTAAATGCAATAAAAGAGCAAATTCTCATAACTTAGTTTTAACATTATTTTCACTCTTTCAAAATATCCTGACCTATCCTATTCCGATGTTCGTTCTTCCTTTTAAATTCAATTGGAAATTCCCACCAGTATTGTCAAACAAGCGTTAACATTTTGAGGAGTCTGGGATGCAGAAAAAGAGAAAGAAATAAACTGGTATTTTTAAAAGAGAAACTGTTTTCAAAGGAATTGTATGGGAATTGGGAATAATGATAGGAAATAGCGCTGAAAAGAGCATTCAAAGGAGCACTTTTTTCGGAATTTTGTTAAGAGTTCCTGACAGTATCCAATTTCGCTTCATTTTAGAAGAATATTCGATTTCGCCACTATTCGAAAGAGAGACGTCTCATTTTATTTATGTCTTAATAATATGTTATGTTTTCTCTTATTTTTTATTCAAAATAACAATACAAGGGGAAGGAAAATGATACCAACCCAATACCACCCAACCCACCACCATAAAATTTCAAATATAGTTATCTTGATTCCTGTGTTACAATAGTTCGAATGTATATTTCGATATGCAACATCTTTCTGGTATCGATGTCGGCATGAATAGAGTTTGAATTATGCCAGCTAATTAATGCTTTCGTATAGTATCCCTTTTGACTTAATTCATCCTCTTTTTATAGAACTCGTTATTAATCAAAACTAAATAATAATTAAATCCTAAAAACAAGGAGATAAAGTCTATAAGGAAAACAATGTTTTAATTAACTTTTTGATAGATGGTATGAGAACTCGAATTCCATTGTGGAAATATGAAAAATTAAATAAAAATATTTGCTTAAGAAAATGTGAAACCTGAGGGTCATTTTAAATTAACTGGCCGAAATACAGTGGGGTATTTTAACATACAACAAGACACTTATTACCGGATTGTTTTATGTGTAGACAATTTATTCTAAAAACCGAAATTCATTTATAAATTCCTTCATAATGAGTGACTTACGGGTATTCATGCAATGGCGTAAAGTCATCTTGAACGTAGTAAAGTTGTAAACTGCGAACATTTGTCAAATTCTCCATACAAATTGTGACAGAATTACGAAATTTAAAACTGTTGGTACAACGTTTTCGACGTCTTTAAGCCACCTTTGTATGAATACCCTTAAAGTGCCGTCACACCGTGCAAGTAAAGTACTTGCAGCAAGCAAATGATTGTTAAACTTGCCTGGTTTGACGACCCGAAAAGTACTTACAAGCAAGTAATTGCTGCAAGTAATTTACTTGCGAGCAAGTAGGTACTTACTGCAAGTAAGATTTGCCTAGTGTGACGATCCAAAAAAAGTACTTGCAAGCAATTAATTGCTGCAAGTGATATACTTGCTTGAAAGTACTTGCATAAGCAATACATGCACGGTGTGACAAGTTCCTGCAAGGCTTGCAAGCAAGTAAATCACTTGAAATCACTTGCCGAAAGTACTTGCCACTTGCAGGATTTGCACAAGCAAGTTTTTTACTTGCTTGCAATCGAACGTATGTTTTTTGATAAAAATTACAGAAAAAATCTCTCTGTCCAGAAGTCTTTCATCAGTGTTGTAAAGTACTGATTTTCACCACCACGTTCAAAACAGAGATCATATCAAAATGATTTATCTTCGATCAGCCACATTTTTTTGTTTCAAATGCTGCAACATAGAACAGGGTCTCTTGTTGTATTTTAATGCATTTATTTCGATAATAATAATATGAATGACTGAGTCGTAGCTAGTTGCTCTTCTAGTTCAACCTGCTTGGAACTTCAGATCTTTTAAAAATATTTTAGTAATCAAAGAAAAATGTAACGAAGCATGAAAAGATTGTAAAAACAACTCGCAAGATTTTGATTGAAATCGGTAGAGAAATTAATGAGGAAGTTAAAATAAAAAAATGCTAAATGGCTAAAATTTCCATATTTGATATTTATTTTTCTTGCTTAACAAGATTATTGCACGTGAGCCCAAAATTTTAATTAAGACAAGCTCTGCCTGAAATTCTTTATTACATTCTAAAATAATTAATATTTAGAAGACAGACTTTTTCGTGTTAGAGACTGAAATCAATATTTAAATTTCAAAGAAATAGTGGATGGGGAAACCACAAGGAAGTGTTTTAGATCCAGTTTTGTAGCTTTTATTTAAACGTAATATACCTCAAATAGAAGACAGTATCATAGCCATGTTTGCTGACTATTACTGAAGTTTCGCCCGAAAACAGAAATCTTTTATTAGAAGACGTTAATTTGACGATTTAGGTTACTAATGAATATACCCAAAAAAAAGGACACTAAGGAAATAAGACGCCTTTGTTGATGCTTTGACGAAACTTAAGCATTTATGTTCTACTTAAAAGCTTACGTTCTGCTTTTTCCTCTGCGTAAACTCTCAAATATTTAAGTTTCGTATCAGCAAATCGGCCTTAGACGGTCATCGGATTTTATTGTAAAAATCATTAACTTACTTACTTACTAACTTAAGGTGGTGCCACAGTCCGGGGTGGACCAGGGCTTAACCAACAAGCTTCTTCAGGCTGGATCGGTTTCTAGCTAGCTGTCTCCAGTTTCGCACGCCAAGTTGGTTGAGGTCCTCTTCCACTTGCGTGCGCCACTTTTTACGCTGTCCATCTCTACTGCGTTGTCCCACGGGGTTGGATTCAAAGACTTTCCGGGCCGGAGCATTTGTGTCCATTCGCTCTAGGTGACCCAGCCATCTTAGTCGTTGGCTTTTCACTTTTGTGGCTAGGTTGGTGTCGCTGTACAGCCCGTACAGTTCGTTGTTGTATCTTCTTCTCCATTCCCCATCTATGCAGACGGAACCAAAAATCACCCGTAGAATTTTCCTCTCAAAACAGCCTAACGCGTTCTCATCCACCGAAGTGTCCATGCCTCTGCACCATACATGATAAGCGTCTTATACAGGAACAGTTTACATAGTTGCTCGAGAGAAGGCTTTTCTTCTCAATTGCCTTCTTAGCCCATAGAAATAGCGATTTGATCGTTTGATCTCAGCACTGGTATCGTTCGCTGAGTTTATAGCGGATCCTAGGTAGACAAAGTCTCTGACCACCTCAAAATTATAGCTGTCTATAGTGACGTTCTGTCCGAGACGTCTGTGTTGGGTGTCCTTTCTTGTTGACAGCATATATTTCGTTCTGCATTTCTGGACCCATCTTCTTGGCTTCCATCTCAATGCTCACAAAAGCACCACTGACATCACGCTTTGTTCGTCCGATTTTGTCAATGTCGTCAGCGTAAGCGAGTAATTGGACATATTTTTGAAAGATTGGGTCTCTAGTGTTGACGTGAGAGTTTTGCACTATTCTTTCAAGAACGATGTTGAAAAAGTCGCATGACAGCGTGTCGCCTTGCCTTAAACCTTTTTTGACATCAAAGGTGTCGGTGAGGTCTTTGCCGACCTTGATGGAGCAGCGTACATTCTGCATCGTCATCCTGCACAAACGGACGAGTTTGGCAGGGATGCCAAAACTAGACATTGCTCTATATAGCTCATCTATATAGATGCTGTCATACGCGGCCTTGAAATTGATGAAAAGGTGGTGGGTATCGATTTGAAACTCCTGGGTTTTCTCCAAGATCTGCCGTAGTGCGAATATTTGGTCGATGGTGGATTTCCCTGGTCTAAAGCCACACTGTTATGGACCTATCAGGTTGTTGACGAATGGCTTCAGGCGTTCACAAAGTACGGCAGAGAAGATCTTATAGGCGATATTAAGAAGACTGATGTCTCTGTAGTTGGTGCAGTCCAGATGATCACCTTGCTTGAGGATCGGTCAAACAATACTGACGTTCCATTCATCGGACATGCTTTCCTCCGACCATATTTTACAGATGAGCTGGTGCATACTCCAAACCAATTCATCGCCAGTGGCTTTGAATAGCTCAGTAGCTCAGCCGCTAGTCCATCAGCTCCAGCAGCTTTATTGGACTTAAGTTTAGATATAGCTATTTTCACTTCGTCGAGATCAGGTGGACAGAATTGTTGACGTCGTCACCTAGGTTGAATGGTGCAATCTGCATGGTAATGGAATTTGGTTCGTCATCACCGTTATACAATTTGCAGAAATGATTTTTCCATATCCTCCGCACCGACTGCAATTCTACTACGATGTTCCCCTGATCGTCCTTGCAGGCTTTGGTTCGGGCCTTGTAATCTTGGGAGGTTCTTTTTACTTTTTGGTAAAACTTCCGAGCTTCATTCCTGCAATGGCATCCCTCTAATTCCTCGATCGCGCACCTCTCATGCTCTTTCTTTTTTCTTCTAAGAAGCTTGTGTTCCTCTCTCCCCTTCTGCTCATAGAGCTCAGCATACCGCTTTGTATGCCTGTTGTTTGGCTGCATGTACTTGCCGGGTTTCTTCATCGAACCAGGGGTTTCGCTGTGGGGGTCGTGCGAGGCCCAGCACGTCAGAGGTGGCATCTCTGATGGCTTTCTGGCAGATTTTCCATAAGTTCTCGATAATTGCAGTTGTTGGCAAAGGACTATTTAGGAGGGCGCGAGAGACTCGATCGGAAAAGGACCTGGCGATTTCTTGCGACTCTAGCCATCCGACGTCGAACTCCCTCACAGTCCCTGTTTTGGCCTTGGTCTGGATATCCGTAGCATTACCTTGGCTTGGCTACAACGAGGTAGTGGTCCGAGTCAACGTTGGCTCCTCGGAACGTTCGGATGGTGATGGTCTTATCAGTTATTTTTGAATAACGGTTTTAACAGTTACTATTATTTTATAATAACAGTTATTCTTAACAGTTATTCAGTAACAGTTATTCTGAATAAGCCAGATGCAAAAACTGCGAATAGATTTACAACCTTCTGGAGTTTGTCACCTTCCAATGATTTTTTGTGGTTTTTTGGTGCATTCTGCTTGTGAAAACCAAGCATTTATTTATTCTTATACTGAAAATTATCATTCTGAAGTGGTCATAAAGCTTCTCGATGACCAATTATTGAAAAAAGCTGTCAGTAATGTTCTATTGGCATAAGAATATAGCAGCCATCAAAGACTTACAGCAACGTCAACGAATTAAAAAAAACTTAAAAATCCAAGATTTTAATTTCTGCTGCAAGAAAGATGAATTTTGTCTTCTGGGTAACATCTAGGCCAAACTAATCGTGACATATCAGAGTATAGGTATATACGTGGATAGTCATCAATCTATCAGACCATGAACTGTTGAATTCCACCGATGGATGGCTGGAAAATCAATCGACTAAAAAACTTCTGAAAACTACGAAAACTTTGAGATTTATTTCTTGCTCCAGAAAAGGGAATTTTTGGGCTTTTGGGTCAAATTTAAAACGCAATATTATTTACGTGTCAAAATAAAGTGTGTTACCCTTTTGACAAGCCATAAATTATCGTATTCCACCCAACGATGGCTACGCTGTCGATGGATTAAAAAACTTCGGAAAATTCCGAAAAATTTGATCAATATTTTTTGCTCCTGAAAAGGATAAATCTGGGTGCTTTCCAATGAAGCTTGGAACAAAATACTATCAACATAACAAAGTATAGTTTTTCACCTATCTGACAAACCATAAATCGTCAAATTCCACCGATGTATGGCTATGAGATATCGATGAACTATAGAACTATAAAAACCCGCAGATCTAAGTGCTTTTGAGTGAAATTTGGAATAAAATACTATTAACATGTCAAAAAATACCTTGTTTTGTTACCTATCTGAGAAGCAACAGGGATTCCGAAAATGTTTATATATATTTTTTGCTCTGGTAAATGAATTTGGAACGAAAAATAATTAACAAGTCATAATATAGTTTGTCCTCTTTCTGACAAGCCATGAATTGTCAAACTCCACTGACGGATGACTATGCTGTCAATGGATTAGAAAATGTCTAAAATATTAAAAAAAATTGATTATTGCAAATAATCGGAACGAACGAAATATTATGTAAACGTCAAAATATAGTTTGTTGTCTATCCGTCAAGCCAACAACTGTCGGATTCCATTGAAGGATGGCTACGATCTCGATGGATTAAAAACCCTCTGAAAAATCCAAAAATTTCCTCTGAAAATTCGAAATTTTTCCGCTCCGCCTCCGCTCGGCATCCACACAGCGTCCGCTCCACCTCCGCTCGGTTTCCGCTCAGCGTCCGCTCCGCCTCCGCTCGGCGTCCACTCAGCGTCCGCTCCACCTCCACTCAGCGTCCGCCCGGCTCCGCTCCAACTCCGCTCGGCATCCACTCCGCCTCCGCTCCACCTCCGCTCCGCCTCCGCTCCGCCTCCGCTCCGGCTCCGCTCCGCCTCTACTCCACCTCAGCTCCACCTCCACTCCACCTCCGCTCCGCCTCCGCTCCACCTCCGCTCCGCTTCCACTCCGCCTCCACTCCGCCTCCGCTCCGTCTCCACTCCGCCTCCGCTCAGCGTCCGCTCGGCGTCCGCTCCGCCTCCGCTCCGCCTCCGCTCGGCTTCCACTCCGCCTCCGCTCGGCTTCCGCTCCGCCTCCGAACGGCTTCCGCTCCATCTCCGCTCAGCGTCCACTCAGCCTCCGCTCGGCTTCCGCTCCGCCTCCGCTCCGCTCAGCGTCAGCTCCGCCTCCACTCCACCTCCACTCGGCCTCCGCTCGGCGTCCGCTCCGCCTCCGTTCCACCTCCGCTCCGGCTCCGCTCCGCCTCCACTCCGCCTCCACTCGGCTTCCAATCCGCCTCCACTCGGCTTCCACTCCACTTCCGATCGGCTTCCGCTCCGCTTCCGCTCCATCTCCACTCAGCGTCCGCTCCGCCTCCACTCTGCTTCCGCTTGGCTTTCGCTCAGCGCCCGCTCTCGAAAGCCATAAAATCGCATGATTCTGGAGTATAAATCTGAAAAATCTCGATTTTTCACAGAAAAAATTTAGATTTTTCAGAGGGTTTTTAATACGTCGAGATCATAGTCATCCTTCAATGGAATTTGACAGTCAATGGCGTGACAGATCGATGAGAAATGTACATTGTGAAGATTACATAACATTTCGTTCCAAGTGTCACCCAAAAGCCCTTAGATCATATTATAATGGAGCAGAAAACTAAATTTGAGAATTTTGATTTATCTGAGGAAAAATCCGCATTTTTCAGAGATTTTTTAATCCATCAAGATTGGATCCATCTTTTAATGGAACTCGGCAGTTTTTGGCTTGACAGAACGGCAAAAAAACTCTGTTTCAAATATCACCCAAGAGCCCTCAAATCACGTGATTCCCGAGCATAAAATTAAAACCGATAAATTTCCATTTTTTTCAGAACTTTATTAGTCCATCGAGATTGTAGCCACATCCTTTAATGGAATTTGATAGTTGTATTTGTTGTGTGGGTTATTTTAATAACTGGTAATTTTGATATTGAATAACTGGTTATAACAGTGATCAGTGAATAACCGGTTACTGGTAACGGTTATCGATATATCGCCCATCACTACGTTCGGACATCCTTTATACTGGAGGAGTGCCTTGCGTCGATCGCAATGTGGTCAATCTGGTTGGCGGTTGATTGACCAGAAATTCGCCATGTCCCCTTATGTATATCGAGATGCAGTAACTGTGTACTAGCTGCCACGACGTTTCGCCAAAGTCGAATAACCTGCGGTTATCGGAGGTTGTTTCGTGCAGGCTGTACCTTCCAATTGTGTCACCAAAGACGTCTTCTCTTCCTAGTTTGGCATTAAAATCACCCAAGACAATTTTAATGTCATAGCTAGGGCATTGCTTACACGTCTTGTCCAGGAGCTCGTAGAACTCATCTTGGCGTCGTCGTCATATTTCTCCTCTGTTGGGGCATGCATGCATATCAGGCTGATGTTGGCGAACTTAGCCTTGATGCGAATTGTCGTGAGGCGTTCGTTCACATAGTTGAAGCTCAAGACTTCTTGCCTAAGTCTGCCTCTAACAACAAATCCACATCCAAAAAGACGCTGCCATTGTGGTCGGTAACAGTCACCGTTTTCTTTTGATCCGAAGTTCGTTGTCCTTATTTCGTTTGCTAGGTTCGTCCACAGTTAATCCGTCCGTATCCAAGGCTTGTTGTTGTTTTGCAACTAAATAGCTTTACGTGGCCGGGAAGTCACCCCGACGACAGCACGATCCCCAACCTGGAGGACCAGACCCTTACAATATAACTCCAAGGGCGGGGAGCCGGTTTAACCGCTCCGAGTATGTCGTAGTAGCCCGTATAAGGTGTTCACTAAGTAGTTCAGCCTTACTGGAACTTTAGACGCCACCGTTGATTCCAACTTGAGAATTCTTCCGCTTACTTACTTACTTAAGGTGGCGCAACAGTCCGGGGTGGACCAGGGCCTCAGCCAACAAGCTTCTTCCAGCCGGCTCGGTTTCTAGCTAGCTGTCTCCAGTTTCGCACGCCAAGTTGGTTGAGGTCCTCTTCCACTTGCGTGCGCCACCTTTTACGCTGTCCACCTCTACTGCGTTGTCCCACGGGGTTGGATTCAAAGACTTTCCGGGCCGGAGCATTGGTGTCCATTCGCTCTAGGTGACCCAGCCATCTTAGTCGTTGGCTTTTCACTTTTGTGGCTAGGTCGGTGTCGCTGTACAGCCCATACAGTTCGTGGTTGTATCTTCTCCTCCATTCCCCATCTATGCAGACGGGACCAAAAATCACCCGGAGAATTTTCCTCTCGAAACAGCCTAACGCGTTCTCATCCACCGTTAGCAGTGTCCATGCCTATGCACCATACATCAGGACCGGGATGATAAGCGTCTTATACAGGGACAGTTTAGTTGCTCGAGAGAGGGCTTTGCTTCTCAATTGCCTTCTTAGCCCGAAGAAACAGCGATTGGCAAGAGTAATTCTCCGTTTGATCTCAGCACTGGTATTGTTCGCTGAGTTTATAGCGGATCCTAGGTAGACAAAGTCTCTGACCAACTCAAAAAATTCTTCCGCTGCCGCCTGGATAAAGGAGAAGTGCCTTAGTGGGAACACTCCTACCCCTCTCTCCTTTGCTGCCCACTAAAAGCGTCCACAGAGATTGGAACCCTATCTTCAGTTAAAGGTACTAGGCACCCAATGTTCACCACTTCGAGGTGAGAGAAGAAGTTGATAGACAGAGGTTCGCTTTGAAAAAAAGCTTGTGGACCCTTGTGTCCTCTTGAATGCACCGTGCCTAAATCATTAAACGGGTCACTGAAGATGAGAAAACCGTGGAGTACTATTAAATAAGACGGTGCAATTTAGAGGGGGAGGGGGGGTTGCAAAAGCACCGTCAAAAACGAGGCCAAATTAAGAGATTATGTCAAAAACCTTTTTGGCAGATACTTTCTTTAACCCTGGCTGGGGCATAGGGCGTCAACAAAACGTCTCCATCCTTCACGGTCTGCTGCAAAGTACTTTAGCTGCGGCCACGTCTTCCTCTGAGATTATGCTTACGCTAAGACAGTTGATTTCCATGTTGTTCTTGGTCTTCCAATTCCAACCCGCCGTGCACCCTTAGAATTCCATTCAAAGGACTGCTTTGCAATTTCATCGTTTGGTTTCCTCAGTGTGTGACCAATCCAACGTCCAGCCGCTCTTGACTTGTCCTGCGCCACAATTCCTCGTTTGATATTATTTGTGGCCAGCGAATCTTAAGGATGTGGCGAAGGCAACGATTCACAAAAGAACTGCAATTTCCTCGAAATGGTAGACGTGAACGTGACTTTCCAGGTTTTGACATTGGATTCGAAAAATCTCAACTTAGTGCGTAAGGAGATCTGACTGGATTTCCAAATTGGGGACAAAGTACCCAATCTCACTTGCCGTCAATACGTCGTTCATCGCTAGCAGGAAGAGAATTGGCGATAGAACATCCCTTTGTCGCACACTCTGTTGCACTACGAAGAAGTCGGATAGCTGCCTATTGTGTAAAACAAAACACCTTGCGTTGTTGTAGGACTCTTTAATAATGGCAACAATTTTGGCGCAATTCCTCTACCACGGAACGATCTCCATATAAATTCTCGGTTAACTCGATTAAATAAAAAAAAGTTAATTTTTCAAAAAAAGATATTGCAAGAAAATGAGAAAAATTACGTTGTGTGTTTTTTTTAATTACTTTTTACCTATAACTCTTTTTGGAGCAGAGATATGTAGGTACCTAGAAGCATTACTCGATGTTTAAGAAAAATAATTAAATTACCTTTAAAGATGGCTCATTCAAAAAAGTTTTTTATTAAGTAAGTAAGTAAGTAAGTAAGTAAGTAAGTAAGTAAGTAATTCATTTATTTCTACTTTTCTTATCACAGTTTTACAAAAATAATGAATTTTAAAGCTATGGCTTTGCCGTCAGCTCAGTGTCAGCAGTTTTGTATTAAAAATCGACCGAGATGCAGTCTCTCAAAGTAAGCCAATTTTTCGATGTTTATCGCGTTTTTTATACCCATTGTTTCAATTCTTATTTGTTTTAACAAAACTTACCTACTTCTAATTAATGAAGTAAATTTAGTACGAATCGATGCGGTGAACGGAAATCGCGGAATAAGCAGGAACTTTCCCCGGAGAGTTACTTGGAACACGTTACTTTACTTCTTTAAAAATAAATTGCTAGATAAAGTCAACTTAAATAGTTAATAATTGCAAACGGGAGGACGAGCTGCATTTAGTGCCATAAGAACTAGTGGCGTAGCGGGCACTTTGGGGGCCCCGTATCAAACATTTTTTAAGGGCCCCCTTTTTCCTAACAGGGGCTCAGCCTTAGGTGTAAACTTTTTTTACTTGCATCAGCATATTAGAAAAGTTCAATTTGATATTCTAAGCTCATGAAATAATACGAAAGAAAGATTATAACACTTTTATGTATGAGAGTGAGAGAATGAGTATGAGAAACAAGTTTCGAGTGTTGAAAAGATATCAATAATAATTGTGTAGCGTTTGTGCACGTTTTTCCCAAAATCTGTTGCTCTAACGAAATAGTGTAATAGTCTTCCTCGTGTAGAATTCCATGAAAAAAAATTAAACTAGCTAAATTTTTGAAGAAAACAAAAATAATGTTTGCAAAAATATTTGTTTGTCACTTAACGGTCAAAATCGAAAGTCAAATTTTGAAACGTTTTAACTGTTGAGCTATTAATGGCTCATTATTTAGATAATAAGATTGCCTAAAAGTTTCTGGTTCCTCAATTATTCGTTGTAAAATAAAATTCAAATGAGTTATTAGAAAACAAATTCACAGCTCACACCCTTCTTTGGAAAAAATGGCCTTCTCCTTACCTCTTCTACCCAAAAATTTTATTTTATAATAAGGAGATGAACCCGAATACAAATTGTACAAAAAATGTTGTCCATCGATAAATGAAGTTTCAATTAGTTTTTCAACTAAACTGGTCATGAAGGGGAAGCAAAACGGAGCTCTCCATCGAAATTCAGTTTTATAAGAATTACTTTCAAGTTTTACCATTTCCCGTCTAATTCTCCTTGGCTATTGGTACGTGGTCCAATAAGAAAAAAGTGGTTCCACGTTGCAGTTGTGGATCCGTTAGATGGTAAGACTAAGATAGAGATAATTACACAGGAAGGAAAACTGTCCAGAAGACACATGCAAACAAAATTGTAATAGGTACATTTTAAAAAATATGTAAATTAAGTTTGTTCGGTGACCCTGGGGTCACGGTCACCCCAAGGCTTTTTTTAAAAGCCCTGAACTCACCCTGACCAGCAAATTCTGTGTTTTTTAACACTTAGGGTCGCCCTGAACTCGCCCTAAAGTATAAATCTAGATTTCTTGCTGGGGCAAGTTGAGGTAAAGAATAAATTGTCAAAATGACATGAGCTACAAAGCATTTTTTGTTGTGTGTTCACGTGCTGCAGGAAATTCTGTTTTTTTTATCTTAATAGAAATTCAAGGAATATACATATTTACTTTAAAAATAACAAATAGAAATAGAAGTGGTTATTTCTATACATTTTTAAAGAAAATGTTACTTAATTTGTTAATAATAACAAATAGAAAATGAAAGCTGTGGTTTGTGTCTATAAATTTTTATTTCACAATTGAGGACTTTTTGGTGTTTTTTGAAAACCTAAAAACATGGTATTTTTTGAAAATTTTTTTGGTTGTCAAAAAAAAACTTCTAGGTAAACTTCAACGAGCGCACCTTTTTAAAATTGTGTATCGAATGCATCTCAATGAAAAATTTCTTACACACGTTAAGTGCTCTGAATATCGGGGCGCCTATATCTCGGTAGCTACGCTACTGGTAAAAACTCACACTCTTATTAGCACGCGTTCAAAGGTCTTCATAGAGCCTTTTTTAACACCTTCCTCTACCTCTTGCTGTTCTATTGAATGACGTAAAACACAATTTGTTGTGCTAAGACATATGTTTAACTCTTCAAGGTCCAGTTTTCCAGTGTTGAGCTATAGGCTATTTATTATGTCATATAATAAGGAAGTAAGACGTTCATGGAATTTTATTGTAAAAATCATCAAAGGAGTCATTGAAGATGAGAAAACCGCGGAGTGCTATTAAATTGGAGGGTGCATTTTTGAGAGGGGGGTGCTAAAGCACCCTTTTTGGTTTTTTGCATATAACTCGAAAACGAAGCAAAATTTCGAGATAATTCTTAAAACTTTTTTTGTAGAGAATAAAATTTACCATCAAAATGGAATTTTGAAAAAAAATTTGAAAAATTTTTAGTTAGCTAATTTTTAAAAAAATCATTGCAAAAAAATGTGAAAAATCGTATTTTTTGGTTTATTTTACGTATTTGCTTATAACTTTCTTACCAGCAGAGATAGGTATAAGCATTGCTGGATATAAAAAAAAGATAATTAAATTTTCTTTAAAATAAATTAAAAAAAAAAACGGTTTGGAAAAAAATCGACCGAGAAAAAGTCGTTCAAACTAGGCTGATGTTAAGTTTTTAAAGCTTTATAAGTGGCATTTTTGGCTATTTTGCTGGACTTATAACATTTTGGCAATTATTCTAAATTTTGAAAAAATTAGATGGCAACCCTAAAACTGCGAAAAATTTGAAACTTTACTTTTATTTTTGACTCAACTGGTCATGACTCCCTAATACACCCAGTTTGAGTGTATAATCTAACAAGTCCAGCAAAATAGCCAAAAATGCCACTTATAAAGCTTTAAAAACTTAACATCAGCCTAGTTTGAACGACTTTTTCTCGGTCGATTTTTATCCAAACCATTTTTTTTTTTAATTTATTTTAAAGAAAATTTAATTATCTTTCTTTTATATCCAGCAATGCTTATACCTATCTCTGCTGGTAAGAAAGTTATAAGCAAATACGTAAAATAAACCAAAAAATACGATTTTTCACATTTTTTTGCAATGATTTTTTTAAAAATTAGCTAACTAAAAATTTTTCAATTTTTTTTTCAAAATTCCATTTTGATGGTAAATTTTATTCTCTATAAAAAAAGTTTTAAGAATTATCTCGAAACTTTGCTTCGTTTTCGAGTTATATGCAAACAACCTAAAAGGGTGCTTTTGCACCCCCCTCTCAAAAATGCACCCTCCAATTTAATAGCACTCCGCGGTTTTCTCATCTTCAATGACCCCTTTGATGATTTTTACAATAAAATTCCATGAACGTCTTACTTCCTTATTGCCCTGTTTTTTAGGACATAATCAATAGCCTACTAAATCTGAGTTAAATCAGAATAAGCTTATCCTCAAAATAAAAAAGAATCGCATTATAGCTTAAAAGTACATAATATACCCTACTCTAGTACCTACTACATAAATTGATACCCACAGCAGAGTTGTAAAAGATTGCAATCTTTTGCGAATGCAATCTTTAGTGACTTCAATTAAAGATTGCATTCTTTACATTCTTTTCTAAGAATGCGACTTCAAAAATGCAGTCGCCATTCTTTTTTCCTTAAAAAGATTGCAATTTTTTTTTTTTCCAATCTTTTGTCACCATCAACTGGTTGCAATCTTTTGGGACCACATGCATTCTTTGCATTCTTTTTACATTCTTTTGAAGTCTTTTGAATTCTTTTGCATCCTTTGAATTTTTGCATTCTTTTGGAGTCTTTTGAAGTCTTTTGCATTCTTTGAATTCTTTTGAAGTCTTTGAAGTCTTTTGCATTCTTTTAAATTTTTGAATTCTTTTGAAGTCTTTTGAAGTCTTTTGCATTCTTTTAATTTTCTGAATTCTTTTGAAGTCTTTTGCATTCTTTGACTTTTTTTTAATTCTTTTGAAGTCTCTTGAAGTCTTTTGAAGTCTTTGAATTTTTTAGCATTCTCTTATAATTTTTAGCATCAGATTATAGCGAATCGCTCATTTTATATGGGAGGTTTGGTCTTGAACGCACAAAAACGCGTTTGGTATTAAATGAAAGGTGACATTGATTTGGTTATCTTTGTAAAATACTTAGGCAATCGTTCATTCTTCATGGGAGATGCGAGATATTTGGGGTTGGCTGCCTATATCTCCGAGTTTTAAAATGGTAAGAAAATTATTTTGGTATCAAATGAAAGGTGCTTCTACCTCCTTTTAAATTTGATCAAAATTGTACGATAAATTATGAATTATTCAGATTTAACATCATGAAAGGCAGCTTTTTTTGGGCTGGCTTTTGCATACTGATATCATGAAAAATTTAGTTATGAGATATGTATCCTTTTTGGCACCTAAAAAAGGCTTAATTTTCTTATAAAATTAACTGTCATTTCTCAAATAAATTCTTAATTAAAAGCAAAACTAGCTTCAAAACGCACACTCACGTGAACATACTAGAACTTTTTTTTACTGCCATATTCATATTCCAATAATAACATGTACATTTCAATACTGACTTAAAACTTGATAAACAACCCTTTCACTGATGTATTATAAGTTAATATTCTTCAATTAAATATGCACCTAATATATAGTTTTTGCCAGAAGCACTAAGTATTAATAACCCAACAAAAATAATTTAATATTTTTTTGTTGGGTTAATATTATTATATTATAATTGATTTTTTTTTTGTTGGGTTATTAAATCTTATTGCTTCTGGCAAAAACTTGAATAACACATTTTTTTGCAAATCAAGTTTAATTTTATTTTATATAAAAATAATTGTTTCGTTTAGTTTTTGAATAAACTAGCAACCCAACAAAATAAATTTCTCAACAAAAAAGACGTTTTCATAATTTTCAATTTTCTCAAAAACAAAAAACCCTACATCCTTCTGATTTTCAGCATTCGAATTTGGGCTTATAACAAAATTAAATATTTGAAGCCAATTTACTACTTTACATATAACTTTTAATAAAAAATGGAAAATCAGTAAATAAAATTTGTATTTGTTTTTTCAATTTGTAGTTTAGAAACGAGTTAAATTAATAAATTTTGAAGCTTTTGGAAAATCTATAGCACAATAATGTGAGTTTTTCCGTTGTTTGTAAATAACTGTTTATCCATTTCAAGTCAATTTTTTTGGAATTAGTTCCACCGTTATGAAGGGGAGGGGGAATACTAAGCCCCCAATTGATTTTTTTCTTAGATGTCCTCAATTATTTCCCAAAGTATTGGTCTTATCTATGATAAGCAGGGTTTTGCGTATCAAAAAAACAGTATATCAAATAACTTGAATAAGGTCATTTTGAACCCAACTACCTTTCATAACCCCAACTTCCACTCACAAACTTACTTTTTCCTTTCTTTCTAGGTAAATTTATCAATACAAAATAATTATGAAACAGAGTAATTGTTTTTCAAATGTTTGAAATTTATACCGCCCGTATCTTTCTTAATTACGCACACCTAACGAAAATATAATTACATATGTATGTATAACTATTTTTGTAGGAAATTTAATTTTCTTTTATCTTGTAGTGAACACTTTTCTGCTAAGTTTTCAAAATATTCAAGAAGAAATACAAAAGCGAAACTTAATTTAGCATGTTTTACCTGGGGGTCATTCCTAACACACAAAATAATAATCCAAAGAGCTTCAATTATTGCATTTATTTTTCTTTCGTTGCCTGGACTAACATATCTTATTCTCAAAAGGACTTTTTGTTGTTATTGAATTTATAGAATACATACAAATAAAGTATCCACCTTTTTTATTTAAATAACCACATAACTTTGTTTAATTTCTTCTTATTATTCGTTTCACAATTTCAATAATTCCTCTTACGATTGCAGTTTTTCAAAAACTACAGTAAAACAAATAGGCTTTAGAAGTGAAAGTTGGACTATAAATCATTAAAGAGGCGAAAACGCAAAAAGAAATTTACACTAATTCTGGCATCTTAAGCAGTGTTATTTAACTATCCTTTTAATGAATCTGCAACCGTAATAGGAACTTAACTGGCTGAATACAATATGAATATTTATATTAGGTGCATATTTAATTGAAGAATATTAACTTATAATACATCAGTGAAAGGGTTGTTTATCAAGTTTTAAGTCAGTATTGAAATGTACATGTTATTATTGGAATATGAATATGGCAGTAAAAAAAGTTCTAGTATGTTCACGTGAGTGTGCGTTTTGAAGCTAGTTTTGCTTTTAATTAAGAATTTATTTGAGAAATGACAGTTAATTTTATAAGAAAATTAAGCCTTTTTTAGGTGCCAAAAAGGATACATATCTCATAACTAAATTTTTCATGATATCAGTATGCAAAAGCCAGCCCAAAAAAAGCTGCCTTTCATGATGTTAAATCTGAATAATTCATAATTTATCGTACAATTTTGATCAAATTTAAAAGGAGGTAGAAGCACCTTTCATTTGATACCAAAATAATTTTCTTACCATTTTAAAACTCGGAGATATAAGCAGCCAACCCCAAATATCTCGCATCTCCCATGAAGAATGAACGATTGCCTAAGTATTTTACAAAGATAACCAAATCAATGTCACCTTTCATTTAATACCAAACGCGTTTTTGTGCGTTCAAGACCAAACCTCCCATATAAAATGAGCGATTTGCTATAATCTGATGCTAAAAATTATAAGAGAATGCTAAAAAATTCAAAGACTTCAAAAGACTTCAAGAGGCTTCAAAAGAATTAAAAAAAGTCAAAGAATGCAAAAGACTTCAAAAGACTTCAAAAGAATTCAGAAAATTAAAAGAATGCAAAAGACTTCAAAAGACTTCAAAAGAATTCAAAAATTTAAAAGAATGCAAAAGACTTCAAAGACTTCAAAAGAATTCAAAGAATGCAAAAGACTTCAAAAGACTCCAAAAGAATGCAAAAATTCAAAGGATGGAAAAGACTTCAAAAGAATGCAAAAAGAATGCAAAGAATGCATGAAGTCCCAAAAGATTGCAATCAGTTGATGGTGACAAGAGATTGGAAAAAAAAAGATTGCATTCTTTTTAAGGAAAAAAGAATGGTGACTGCATTTTTTGAACTCGCATCCTTGGAAAAGAATTGAAAGAATGCAATCTTTTTGTTGAATTCAATGAGAGATTGTTTGAAGACTGCATTCGCAAAGATTGCAATCTTTTACAACTCTGACCCACAGTACAGCCAAAGAAGCTCAATTTCGAGACCAATCCATATTATGAGATTCCCGAGGGACTCGTATTGATTTTCTTCGTACGTTTTGCATATAATTACGGAACTCTAGCACTGGTGGTTGTTGGGTTGCAAGCAAACAGGTATTAAATTCTATTTTATTAAATTGTTATTAAGTTTTGACACACCTAGAATAAAACTCTTACTTTCTCCACTTAGTATCGCAAGTAGATATTCATATTATTCTCAAAGACACGATTTCATGTAATACCTATCTATCATTCCATCATCTACCCACATTTATTAAAAAGTTACATATCCAAAGTCACACAAGACCAATGACCAATTTATAATTTTGAAAGTTTCACACTTTTCCCTACTATAACAGGAATGAAACAAGAGTCCCGTATTTCCATACATTTAACGGAAGTAATCCCTTACCGCATCTCGAGAACAAAAATGTACAACATTAAAAAATACCTTCAGCCTGCCAAACATCTAATTGTTTTTAAAGAAGTTATTTATACTTGAAAGCTTTAACAACATAAGAACTCAAATCAGTTGAGCTTGGAAACGAACATAGAAATCTCAGGTCCAGACAACATTTTGTATATCATTAATTCTAATTGGGGTGTATTCGTTAGTAAAAGTATCTGTATACTTTATAATATGTATGAAACCCTATACACCCAAAAAAATAATTGGTTTATACAACTAAAAAGTTCGTTTAATGTACGAATCTTTCGTGGTGCAAAACCACGAATGATTTTCGTAATTTGTACAAATAGGCTTTCGTTAATTGTACGTATATATAGTCTCTATGAAAAATACGAATGCATTCGAAAATATTACGAAACTTTTGTATTTTTGCAAAATATTGACAAAAAGCTTTAGTGCAATGTACGAAATATTTTTCTTATATTTTGTGGATTCCACGATTTTTTTTTGTATAAACTTATGAAAAATATTTTTCTAAGAACGAATAACTTCGTAAGTTTACGAATATTTTGTATCTCGGCTACAATGAGAATAGAAAAAAGATTTCCTGATGCTGAATTAAACAAATGGAATCTTTTGAAAAGTTTATTTTATAAATAAGTAGGAAATTTCTTAAAATTTTAGTAATTATTAATAAAATGAAAATGTGGATTTAGTCTTGTCTTCTCTTGTTGAAATCTAGTTTTTCTGTCTTCTCAACTATAAATAATAAGATTAAGATAATGAGAATTAAAGATTTTATAATAAAGACTTGGGGATATGACTTACGATTTGATTAGTTCTGCAGATTGCGTATTCCGTCATGTGTAACATAATGTATCACCGATTTAAGCTTTACTCTATATGAAATTATTTTTTTTTTTATATGAAATAAACTGAGTTAAAAGTTCTCATTAATTTACTACATGAAATATTAATAACTTAACAAAACTCACATGACTTTACTCAACAACGACTGAAATACAAATGATGATATTTGATGTCTTTATCAAACGTGAACTAAAATTTTGTTCAATTGACGAATATGTATCTACTACAGTATTGAATAAATATTACAAAATTTTTTGTGAGTAATACAAAAAATTCGCACAATTTACTAAATCTTCTGGACAATATTTTGATTGTTTCGATAAATTTACAAAATGTTTGTAATTTTATGAAATCTTTGCTATACAAAATTAATACAGCAACACAATTACTAAGAGCTATCCTAGTTTCATGCAGATTTAGTAGAACATACGAAATTGTTCGTACATATTACAAAAATTTGTTCAATAGAAAATCACGAAAGCGCTTTCGTAGATTTTACAATTCTTTCGTAACGCAGAAATGTTTGAATCTTAATTTCACAACGAAAGATTTGTTCAATTTACAAAATTTCGTGCAATGAACGAAAAAAAGTTTTACGAAAGAATTTCGTAGTGATTTTACGAAATATTTTTCTGGGTGTACTTGAATAGTATAGTTCGTTCAACTCATTTTGAAGAAAAACAAAAATTATGTCATATTTGAAAATCCATAGTTTTCCTCATACACATAGTTGCTTCGTTCTAGTTTGTAAGCAAAGCATATCCTTGTGTCTTTTAATTACTCCATTGAGCACTCCACAGTCAGTGTTCGTTCGCAATTCAGAATTTAAGCTGCGAGCCAATTTTGTTCCACTTTAAGACGAACAAACTGAACAAGGAGATGCTAATGGACCACCCACAAGCCATTAGGGAAAATATGACGGGAAATGTGAATTTTGAAGGACATCCTCTACTCCAGCAATATGATACTTTGTTGGTGGGCTACTCTGGCTATACCATAGATTGTGTATGCATAACTACACTCAGGAAAAACTTCTTGTTATAGAAATGAAAATATTAGCACCTATAAGTTTGTTAAACTGTTAATTAAATGAGTTTTTGCGCACATATTGTTGGAAATTCCAACTTGGAATATTATTTTCTGACTACTTAAGTGCACAAGAGACTGGTTAGTGCATTAGGGGGTATCAATAAATTAACTTTTTTTCTTGCCTTGAAATCGTGAAAAGTTGGTTGAAAGGGCTTCAAAACTTAAACTATATTTTTAACTTTGAGAGGTTTTTCATTGCCATTTTCTTCACTCCTATTCAAATTATATAGGCATAAATTGGTGAAAACTTTGAATCTCACAAAGTCATTAACCGTGCATCCAAAAATCCACAATTTTTTGAACAAACCTCTCTCTATCAACTCCTACACCCATCTCCCAGTGGTAAGCATCGAGTGCCTCCTTGAGTATAAAAATAAATGTCTGATTAGCGCCTCATGGCTACGGTCACTATAGAGATCATCAGGTCTTTTTCCAATCGAGAAGTCGTCACTAGTATCACCTGCGCTGCATAATGGTTATGCCGGATTTACACGAATGGAATGACAAAAAGAATGAATTTGTCCATTCTTTTGTTGTTGCTTTCGTCATTATACTGGCAGTTTTCCAATCGTGTAAATCCGGCATTAGTGTGTTGGACTCTCCTGCCGAAGGCATAGGTTCAATTCCCAGCCACTACTACCCCTTGCGAGGAACTGACATATCCTCTTAAGTGATCGGATTCGCTAAAAATTGCAGGTCCCCTTCATTCCTGCAAAAAAAAAACACGCACACAGGAATGGTTTAGAATTGTTAGTCACTAGGCCCTGGTTCTCTACGAGCTATTACGCCACCAAATTTTATTATTTTACAATGAAACCCCTGCCTGATATGACAATGAGTTCTGGCTAACACATTCAGCTAATCAAGAGGCAAATATATCAGTGCTGGATGGAAGGATTAGGGCTGCTTGTGAATGTTTATCAGTAGAAAGCAGAAGGAGGGATCAGGAATCATGGTACATAGTTTTAACAAAAGATAAATATGCTCCCATTTCCACGGTTATAGGCGATACAATAAAGGCATCAGTTTCATTACGGCGGATCTTGAAAAACCCCAGGAACTTCATATCGACACCAGAGACACAATCTTGCAAAGATCCATCCAATTATTAGAATACGCCAACGATTATGAAATAAATCGGAAGAAAAAAGCATGTTTTCAGCGACATGATACTTCTGTGGTTAATTAAAGTGACATAAAAGTAGGGTGTCCATCTAGGACCTTTACAAAAAGAGAACATTTTCCTCCCAAAGCTTTCAAAAAAGAGAACTTTCAAGCAAAAAATAGAGAGCAATAAAGAGAACATAAAAAACAAAGAAAAAATGAAAACAAATCAAACATTAATTGCTAAAAATGGAAATAATGCTTTTTATAAAAATGAAAAAATGTTAAGTAATAATATACCGATATAAATATAAATTCAGCAATAAAATATATTTTTAAATAATAAAAAATGATTTAAATGAAATCTTCTCGCTCATCCTAATCATTGTCATTTTTCTTTTGTATAGTTTTTTCTTACTACCGTCTTAATTTAAAAAAAATATTTTCTTTTATTATAAAAGCACATAGAAACAAATTTTATGTTATACCTATATATCCTGCCCATTGACTGCCAGTCCGGGTAAACATTCTGTCAGTAATATTGCATTTTGTACAGCGGTTACGAGAAAATTTTAGGCCACTTCATAAATTTCTCAATATATGTATGTACTATGAACAATGTACATATGTAGGTATTTGAAACTTTGAAAAATGCCTATCAATTTACGATTTACGACTTTTTACCATTTATATTTATTTTTAAGTTTCATCCAAAAAAAAAAACGACATCTCTTCAAGCCAAGCTTGTCTATAGTTCAAGATACTCAACTGTTTTTGATATTATCTGAAGCAATCGCTTTGATATTTATATGAATTAATAAAATTAAATTGAAGATTGTCGAGATAAAATGAAACTGAACTTCATAGAAAAAAAGAGAACAAAAAAACATCTTTGAAGAAAAAGAAAGTGTAAATTTTTTTAAACTAACTCTGCATTTCGGAATGAAACAAGTGAAAAATTATAACGATTGATACCGAGTTCAAAGTTTCGATATCGCCATTTTGAACTTATTAGAAAAATGGTGAAAGAAAGGATAAAGGAAAGGGGGGACCTACACTGTTGGGCAATTTTCTGTAACCGAAAAAAAGCAATTCAGACAGCCTGGACTGGGCGGTCTGAATTGTCTGGCTGGCTTTTAGAATAGTGACATTAATTTTCTCGTCAGTAATTTTATTATCATGCTAAGAATGCTATAAGGCAACAGTCTTTAATTTATACAGATGTGTTAACAGTTGCATATCGATTAAGAAAGTCTCTACTCCGTTTTGCTTAGGCAAATGCCCGAACCAAAGAGTAAATCTGGAGCTGCATGCATGCGTAGTTTCTCTTACCTTCATGCAAAGGATCCCGAAAGAAATTTAAGATTTCTGGTGAGCCTAATAAGGATAATGGATATTTTTAGCGAATTTTTGCATTGTCATCGGGCTTTACCAAAGTTTGAATCAAATCTGACGGTTTGAAGTGTGTCAAAGTCACGTCCAAAGATTCCGTTACATACATACATACATATACATACAGCCGAAACTAATAAAAGCATGTTAAAAAGGAAATTGCGTAGCAAGCTTATAGGCGAAAATTCACCTTACGAGAATATAGCGTTGGACAAAAAATAGATGGCTAAAGATTTTGTGCAATTAATCAAGTAAGAAGAGTTTCATTTCAGTGTAGCTATAGTATTTCAATGTAAGTAAGTGTGTTCATAGGGTCAGGCTATATTAATATTCGGCTATTTTGGATGATCTTCTCCACATGAAAATGCTGACAATTTTGAATATTCAACGATATTTTTTTCTGCCAGAATGGAGCTCATGATTGCGGAATTGTCGTCACCCGCCCGAAACACTGCCACCCGTCTGTTTTCATAGTAATACAAATATCATTAAAGCAACATTACGACATTCCAACGAAAGTTGTTGGCCAATATGGCGTCGTGTATTTTATTTACAAATGCACAGATTTGAATATGGGTGATAGCATTAATGTTGTATAGGGCAGGTATTGGGTTTGTGTCAGGGTTTTGGTAAAACATAGCCTTAATACTAAAAAATCCAATATAATAGTTAATAATGCTGCAATATTATAAAAAATATTCAAGAGCTTTGAAAAGAAAATTTCATTTAAATCGATTTAGATACCTATTACTCCAGTCAACGAAGGAAAAATTAATGCAATAAATCATGCTCTCTGATGGGTTATTATATTATGTGGTAGGGGTGAACCCCAGGTATAACATACTAAAAGTCCCCAGCCCAGGGCCGCGAGCTTTAGGCAGGAGGGAAGGGTTAAAGGTCCCCTTTTGTAGTTTTTCGGGAATATTTTGAAAACTAAGCGTTTAAGCGGAAAAGAAATGAAAGAAAAAATAAATTTCCTACCAAACAAGTTTATTCATATTTTCGGTAAGAGCAAGATTAAGAAAGATACGGGCAGTAGAAAACTCAAAAATTTGAAAACAATGTTATTGTCTTACAAAATCAATGGTTTTTGATCACTTTACTCAGAAATAACGGAAAAAGGAAGTATATGTTGATTCATGGTCATTCCAGTGACGGCATGAGAACAAGTTTTGGTGTAAGGAAGGTTGCATTTAAAATGGCCTTATTTAATTTTTTTGATAGTTTTTATTTTCATAAGAGAAACACTGTTTCTTCAAAGGGTACAGTACACAAAATTTTTCCAAGTTACTGGCCAATACTTTATGAAATAATCTTTGGAGAAATAAGAAATAAATTATAAAAATAGGGAGGTGTATTTCCCCTCTTTTCTTTAAGCGGGGACAAATTCCCAAAACATTGAATTAAAGTAGAAAAATAGCTATTTAAAAACAACGGAAATATTTACGTGCTATACCTTTATTAAAAGCTTAAATCGAAATCTTTTACTATATAGGAAATTAAGTAAACAATTTTTGAAAAATTCGTTTGAAAACTCAAAATAAAAAAAAAATAGAAAGATATTGTTACTTGATTTTTCATTTTTATTTTACACAATAAAGTAGTAAGTTGTCTTTTATTATTAAATGTTGTTATTCACCTTTAGTCGAATGCTGAAAACCAGACAGTTTTAGGAGCTTTAGTTTTTGTGAAAATTGAAAATTATGAAAACTACTTTTTTTTCAATCATACGTGTTGGGTAACTAATATATTCAGAAACTAAGGGAAACAATTATTTTATACAAAATAAAAGTTAAGTTAACTTAAATTGGTACAAAAATGTCTATCCTTACAAATTACACCGTAATAGTGGAGTGGTACTTCTAGAAATGCACTTCAAAGCATTTGAGCCGCACTGGACCACTGATCTCTATAATACACTGGATTGTGTATTCCTTATAATGTATAACAGTTTATTTGCTTCCATTTGAAGATGACAATTAGGTGATCGGCTTCATAATTTGACGTCTGAATTACACAAAAAAAAAATATTTTCCAGATAGGGATGAGCGATATTGAACAACATCGATGTGAACATCGATTCCAACATCGAAGACCAAACATCGATAACAATAAATATCGAACCAAAAACATCGATGCTACTTAACATCGATTGTTTTTTCAGGTATTTTTGTTTAAGTTTTTTGTTTGACCAAAGCAAAAAATGCGTCATGCTATGCTCTAATGTACTTTTGCTTTCAAAATTTCTGGTGCCAGCTATTTTTTCTTAAGTTTTTTTAAAATCGATTTAAGTTTTTACACAAATGAAAAATATGAAGCCATAAGCAAGGTATTTCAACTTTAAACATCGATATTGCAAAATAATGATGCACAGAAGCTCGTGGGCTAAAGCTACGTGTAAGCGGTGTCTTTCTAGGCATCAATGATTTTAATGGGTGAAAATTGATGTAAAATAATGTATTTTGCACAACTGAATATCAACAAACTTAATAAAATCAATATTGCAAGGCAATTCATGTGTTAAGCTGTTATGTGTGCCCTTTTTGAAAACCGATATTTCAAAATCTTGTTTCACAGGAAGGTGTGCGCAAGAATTTGCATGGTGTAAACTGCGTGTTTCTGACCATCGATAATTTAAATTCGTGAAAATTGATATTAAATATGTATTTTGCAGTAATATTTCAAGGAATTTATGTTTAAACTGTTTTCTGTTGCATTTTGGAATATATCGATACTGCAAAACACGAAGATGTGTGCAAAAACTTGCATTGGTGTAAACTTGGTCTTTCTGAGCATCTATTATTTCAATGCATGGAAATCGATGCTAAAATTTGTATTTTGCAAATGTTATCGTCCGCAGATTTGATAGAAGCAATATTGCAAGTGTTTCATGTGTTAACTGTTATCTATCGATATTGCAAGATATTTTTGCTTACAAAAGTGTATACAAGAACTTGTATGTTTGTTTTACTATTTTGTATCTTAAAGTTATTCATTGTGTGCATTTGGTGTATTTTGTTGTAGTATAATTACCTAGTGGAATGAGATAAATCATTGCAGTTTGCAAACAAGTTGAGCAAAACAGCTAATGAATAATTATGATGAGGAGGATGCGATTGCATATTCTGCGTTTTTTTAATGATTTTACCTCCTTGTCACACTCTTTACGTTTGTTGTTCCATTTCATTTAACAATTTGTGAATGAAATGAAATTACGAACACAACAAATTTTTTCAAACATATCTCGGAGGGTGAAACGCACGGAGATTTGACGTCTTCTTAATGGACCAACATTGCTTGACAACATGGCTTGATTTGATCATTTGAACGCAAGAATCAACCGTTTGACAAACAATGTTGTATGGTTTTAAAAGATTTTAAATACTTGTTCCATTTCCATCAAGCGATGCTGTCATGCCATGTAAACCCCCCTAATGGATTATCCTTGTATTACATGTTATACAGTTATACTGGTATACAAAAAAGTGGTCAGCTTCATAATATAACAATTCTTCAATTGGAAGCAATATTTTTGTATCGATACACAACCAGTGTATTATAGAGATCAGTGCACTGGACTTACTGGAATGTTTTTCCAACTTTTTTCTTTTCTCCCATTTTAATATTCGGGGCTTCAAACGCAATGTTCTGTTCATTTGTATTTCCTTTAAATTCTCGACTAGTCTCTCCCTCTCGGTTGGCCTGTTAATACCTTTTATTCTTGGATATGTTCTTGTTAAGAAAATCATATGGGAAGGGCGGTCTTTTTCCTCCATTTATGCACGAGCGACAATTTTCTAAAATATTTACCTACTCAAATGGATGCAAAATTATATTTATTAAAAGGCAACAGGAATACTAATAATATACGGTGTTTTTTTAGACGTGTGGTTGTCAGGAAGAAATAAAACGCCTATAATTTAATGTTATAGCCAAGAATTTAGCTTTATTATAAAGATAAGGGTTTGCCATTATGTTTTAAAATGATTCTGGGCAAGTGGCCGCCCCGCGACTGGCTCAAATAAATTCGACCACTTTTTGCAGCAATTGGGGCCGTATGTCAGCAATAATGCGTTGTTGATTGCTTCGTAGGCTGTATGGCATGTAGCGCCGCTCCGCCCGCCGTCTTGTTGGAACCAAAGGTCGTCAACACCAACATCCTCCTGAGACACGAAAAAGTCATTAATCTTGGCTCTATAGCGTTCCCCATTGACTGTAAAATTATGGCCGGCTTCATTTTTCATCATTTTTCATCGCAGCGCGCGAACCGAACTATTATTTTGGTAATAAAATTGCACGATTTGCAGACGTTGTTCATGAGTAAGTCCATTCATTATAAACTCGAAAACTAAACTGAGCACAAAGCAAGTGACGCTGTCAAAAATACCAACTCCGAAAAAAGTTTTGCCAAATGGAAAACCACACGTCTAAAAAAAACACCCTTTATGTTGCTACAGCTTTTTTTGAGACATTTGAATAATAGTTTTTGAAAAAATGTTGCCAATCTCAACATTTTTGATTTTTAAACTTAAAAGAACCCAAGTGCTCTTCTTAAATGTCAGTAAGAAAAGAATGCCCTTGCCAAAAGTGAAAGTCTATAGAGCTAGAACTCCTCAACACAAGCTAGTTATCTCAACGTGGGACTTATCTAAAAATTGGTTGACAAATTCATCAATAGCACTGACTCTTACTTACAACTAATCGATTTGCTTAGTCAAAATTAGGGATTGTGAGGGATGCCTCAACTACTTAAATGTCCTTCGCTTTCGCTTATTATAATTTGAATCATTTGAATATGGAAAACGAACGCTCTTAATTGCAATTTGCTTATGCATCAATCTATAGGAACAAAGGTAGGGTAAAACTGCAAGCAGTGAGACCTTTTAATTGGTTGAGACTTTTTTTAACTTTGAAAATCTATGAATTCCTTAAACCAATCTTAAGGAATTTTGAATAATGTTTCAAGACATATTCTGCCAAGCTCTGCTCTGCTCTGCCGGCTCTTAGACTAAAATAAATAGAACTACGTTTTAATAAAAAATATAAGTTGTGTTTTTTGTTTTTAAATTAAAATTTATATAATTCTGGCGGATGCTTATTATTATTATTATGTAAAGGAAAATAAAAATAGATCGATGAAATTCAAATCTGAATTATTCATACATATTTCACAAGACGTTTATTGCTAAGGGAACTTTATGTTTAACAACATTTTGGTGAAAGGAATGAAGGCATTATAATAATTTATTCAATATTCAATGTAAATCGATAGGGAAAACATTTCCAATAAGTTTGCTTTAAAATTTTGTGTGTGAACATATGTATGGGTCAATATTTCAAAATATTAATATTTCAGTCTCCTTCATTTTTGAGCCGAAATACAAAATTTTATTATAAGTTTGTTTATTGGATGGCTTGAAACAAACGGGTTCTAATATTCACTCTAGAAAAAATAAAGTTAAAAAAAATATCATACCCGCTATCTCCATTTAAACACCCAAAATGTCATTCCCCTTACGTGTCCCCAGGCCTACTTACCGCATTGTCTGAATTTTAGCAACGAAACTAAAAAAGATACAAAAAATCTAATGATGCAGTCTTCTTAATAATATATGCATCCTAACTAAAAAATAGTTAAATGATTTTTATTTGCTTTATTTTTTTTAAATAGGAGCTATTAAGTAAGTGTCCCCCATAAATTGATCATTTCTATCCCACCAATGGAAATTAAAAAAAAATATATATAGGCTCAAAATAGAAAACTGATTTTTTTGTTCTTTAACGGTACAGAATTGCCCTTTATGAAAATTGAAGTAAGAGTTTCAAAAAAAACTTTGTTGTCTTTTTATTCAAGTTAAGGCAACGATTTTGTTTTTCGTCAAGCGAAATTGTCATTCCTCTAACGCGTGTTTTTTACTAAACCGTGTGGTATAAAAATTAAAAAGTTTTACTCGTCTGTAAAAATAATATAAAACATCTAATTTTCTAATAACCTCCATTTAATTCTCATAAAACACCCTTCGGAGTCATTCCCCTAACATCATTTTTTGTGTCATTCCCCTGACTTTCAAGTTTTCATTATAATGATTGATTGCGTTTTGGTAACTCTAGAAGAATCAATAATATTACATTTAAACATATTTACAATATTTTTAGTAGTTTTGATATTTTTCACATTTTCTCGGTCAAAATATCATGAAAAAATACGATTATTACTATAAAATGTTTAGTCTCGCAAATTCCTTGAATCATGAGAGCAAGTTCGTGCAACATAGTCGTGGATGCTATTTTTCATGTTAGTATTTGTTCCCTTTTTTCTTTACACTCCTGAAACCATTCGCAAAATTAAATATCCATCTAATCAACGGAGTAAATAAAATTTTTGTCATTCCCCTGATACAAGTATCATTTCCCTGACTTAAAAAACCGTTAGATTTGATCAAATGTTATGACTCCTTGTCTTAAAGTGATTATTATAGGGTTATTAAGAGACATAATTGTTCGTTTACCAAAATAGGTTCTTTTCAGCGAGGGTCCACTTTGGAGTGAAAAATATTAATGTTTTGAAATATTGACCCATATATAATAATCAAATCACCATCATTAAATATAATGATGGAATAAGGAAGTTTTCAAAATGAATTCCATTCCAGCTAAAGTAGGTAAAATATTTTAGTTCTTTGAAACCTTCCTTCATTATTATGAAGTTGCATAGGTAAGCATTAAAAATTAAGCAACCAGAACCCAAAATATAATATGTTTGGTATAAGAGATTTCTTTTTTTTACGAATCGATTTTGATAATGTAAATATTATAGCTAATGCTCTCATAATGCGATGATAAAATAATCAGATACCTCATACCTATGTATGTATCTTTGTATGTACATATATAAATTGAGTTTTTTCAAAAGGGTAAAGTTTTACCTATAAGTATTTTGACAAAAAAAATGTTTCGTATTTTTCTTTATATCTTTGGTTTTATTGATAGAAAATATCTGAAAAAAAATATATTTTAATGGTATCAAGATGAGCTTCAAAAAAAGTATACAAGAGTTAGATTCATAATTATAGTTTCGAAAATAAAATTTTATTTCAAAAACGTATAGGGAAAAAAGTATTTTGACAAAACTAAAAAGGCTTGTAAATAAAGGTTTAGGTACTTTTTAGCACAGGCAGCCATCATAATCATCATATTTTTGGGTCATCATCATCGTGTCCTGTAACCCCGGCTGGGGCATAGGGCGTCAACAAAACGTCTCCATCCTTCACGGTCTGCTGCAAGGTACTTAAGCTGTGGCCACGTCTTTCTCTGGGATTCTGCTTCCGCTAAGACAGTTGATTTCCATGTTGTTCTTGGTCTTCCAACCCGCCGTGCACCCTGAGGATTCCATTCAAAGAACTGCTTTGCAATTTCATCGTTTGGTTTCCTCAGTGTGTGACCAATCCAACGCCATTTACGCTTTCTTATGTCGACGTCCAGCCGCTCTTGACTTGTCCTGCGCCACAATTCCTCATTTGATATTATTTGTGGCCAACGAATCTTTAGGATGTGGCGAAGACAGCGATTCACAAAAGCCTGCAATTTCTTCGAAATGGTAGACGTGACTTTCCAGGTTTCACAAGCATATAACAGCACGGATTTGACATTGGATTCGAAGAATCTCAACTTAGTGCGTAAGGAGATTTGACTGGATTTCCAAATTGGGGACAGAGTACCGAAGGCAGCACGAGCTTTATTTATTCTACTTTTAACGTCCAGATCCGTACCACCGTTTGCAGAAACAATACTGCCAAGGTAGTTAAATTGTTCCACTACTTCAACTGGCGTCTCCTGTAAAATAATACGCTGCTGTGTGGAGCGGCCTGTGAGCATTATTTTTGTCTTTTTGCTGTTAATTCTTAGACCACTCGACTCTCCCTTCACTATGCAGTGTTTGGCACATCCCGTTCAGCCCACTGATGTTATTTGCCAGTAGACATATGTCATCGGCATAGTCTAAATGACTGAGCCTTTCGAACGGTCTCCATTGAATGCCCTGTCGCTCAGCTGTACCAACACTGGCCGTCAATACGTCGTCCATCGCCAGCAGGAAGAGAATTGGCGATAGAACATCCCCTTGTCTCACACCCTGTTGCACTACGAAGGAGTCGGATAGCTGCCCATTGTGCAAAACAAAACACCTCGTGTTGTTGTAGGACTCTTTAATAATGGCAACAATTTTTGGTGGAATTCCTCTACCTAGCACGATCTCCATATACATTCTCGGTTAACTCGATCAAAGGCCTTTTCAAAATCCACGAACATGAGGTAAAGCGGTGATTGATATTCCATCGACTGCTCGAGGACGATACGCAGGGTGTTGATATGGTCGACACACGATCGACCACTGCGGAAGCCAGCTTGATGCCTCTTGAGTGTAGACTCGATTCTATCCTTTATTCGCTCGAGTATGATTGTTGCCATTAGTTTTGGGAAAACGGACAAAACGGTGATACCACGCCAATTGTTGCAATTCTTTAAGTCACCTTTCTTTGGCAACTTAACAATCACACCATCCTTCCAGTCCCTGGGATAGCTTTCGTTTTCCCAAATGTTTTGTATCAGCGGATGTAAAATACTAGCCGCTGCTACGGGATCGGCTTTCAGGAATTCAGCTGGTATTCCGTCCAGTCCAGCTGCCTTGTTGTTTTTGAGGAGATTTATTGATGTACGAATTTCCGATTCTGACGGGGGTTCGATGTCAATACCCCTATAGGACCTGCGCATCTCGTTTAGTTGGGGCACTTCAGCACTCTGCTCAACTGAATCCTCATTTAGCAGGGCACAAAAATGGTCCTTCCATCTACGAAGCTGATCCTCAATTGATACCAAAAGTGTGCCATCCACATCCATTACAGGATGATTGGTGTTGCTTTTTTTCCCGATAACATCTTTGGCTATTTGGTACAATTCCCGGATATCTCCTCTTCTGGCAGCACTTTCCGCATTATCTGCGAGTCCATCCAACTTCACCCTCTTGTCACGTGTCACACAGCGGTAGACCATCTTATGTGCAATGCGGTACTCTCTTCGCAAGTCAGCCTTTCGCTGAACATCAGCTTCGGCATTTATTTGGATTTTCAACGATTTGCGAAGTTCGATCTTATCCCAGGTGTCTTGGGATATCCAAGAGTCTCTACGTCTCGTTCGCTTGGGTACAGTTTCGGATCCAGCCTCCATAAAAACACTTTTAATTTCACCCCACATCTCATCAATTGTTGAATTCTGGATTCCATTTAATGACGAGGCTCTGTCGTTAAGGGTGGTGACATAGTTTCGACATATGTTGGGGTCATTTAAAGCATTAGTAATGAATTTTGTGCTCCTTGCTGCATCATGCGCTGGTTTTTGTATGGCAGCGGTTCGTAGTTTGAGACTCATCAGAACCAAATGGTGGTCGCTTCCCACATCGGCATTTCTTATACTCCGGACATCACACATAGACTTCCTCCATCGCTGCTGAATCATGATATGATCAATTTGGTTTTCGGTTTGACCATCCGGATGCATCCAGGTAATTTTGTTGCACGTCTTATGCTTAAATACAGTCCCACCTATCACAAGACGATTCGCGTTACAAAAGTCGACAAGCAAGTCACCATTTTCATTCCGTGACCCCACGCCATTTCTTCCCATCACGCGTTCCAGTCCGTAATTGTCTGAACCGACTTGGGCATTAAGGTCTCCCATAACGACTATGATGTCGGCTCTCGGAACACTACTGTAAACCGAGTTAAGATGAGTGTAGAACGCGGTTTTGTCTTCCTCGGTCGCTTCATTTGTGGGGGCGTAGCACTGAATTATTGTGACGTTACCATTGGCGTAGGAAGGAATTTTGTCTAAGGTGAGCAACCAGTCCAAGCCAAACCTAATCATTAAACATTTTTTCGGTGCAAGTTTTTATTGGTGCTTGAGCATTTAATTAATTCCCGAATTTGTTCAAAAGAGATTTAATGAATGAAGCCGATAACGACGTCTACAATAAAGCAAATTAACAAACGTTAAAAGTGCTACCAAACTCAACTCTGCAACAATGTCTTACGATGTATCCACGTTTAAAATGAATGGTTTTGGGTAAAATTAGTTTTCAACAAAGTTTTTATTCGCCGCACTGCCGATAAACTTCTTTCAAAACTGGCGCAACTAAGCGGAAGCGGTAATGCGGCCCGTTGCAGTTTGTATAAACATTTGAAAATATCCATATATTTTTTTTTTTTAAATTATCAAGGTTTATTTCATAGTGCTTTAATTCGAACATACTTTTTCATAGTCTAGACTTCTGCACTCAGTGCTATTGAATTCATTTTAAAACATATTTAAAGTTATTGATAAAATTTGTCTGCAGTGCTCATATATAATTTGACAAAGGCCATAATTAATGGGCCCATAGAATATGTATTTTCAAATCTCCTTTTGAAGTTGACATATATCGTCGGCTTAGAGTGAAAATCAGCTAACTCCTATTTTTCATTTTTTACAATAAATTATTTAAAAAAAAGTGTTCGCATTATTTGAATTAAGCTAAAATTACATTAAGTATTTTTCAACACACTTTATTGCGAAATTCAGTAAAATTGAAAAGATTTGATAGATTTTTGTATTTCTTAGCAATTTTTGAAGTGGTCTATAGTAAAAAAAATTTGAATTTAGCCGCTTTTCACTCTAAGTCGACGATATGTTATCCATCGCCTTAGTCGAAAAAAAAGTTATACGGTCGTATTTATAAAATTTGATAGCTGTCCTACTCCAAAAAGTTTTTAAAAACTTTTAGTTAACCCTTGTACTAAATTTATCTTACTTGGACAAGCATATTTCCAACTATTAAGAACTTTTAGAAACTGTGTAACTACTCAACCGTCTAACAAATTTAAATTCAGAGTATAAACATTATTCAATTTGATTTTTCTTTAAAAAAGAGCTTGTTTTTTGAGTCATTTATTGAAAAGAAAAATAAATTTTTCCACTAACACTTTGATCGCATTTTGAAAAAAAACTTCAAAATATGAATTTAAATACTAGACATTAAAAACAAATCAAAGCTGCATTAAAAAATCAAAAAAAAAAATCTTGATTAAAAAATCTACCTGGGTACAAATTATAATATTTATTCTCCAATTGTATTGCTTTTGCCACAACTGTTGCTGGAAAGTAAATTAGTTTTTCCTGACGTCTCCTTTTTGATGCTCGTAGGTTTTAAAGAAATCTCTTACTTTTGTGAATTTTTTTCTATTTCAAACCAAATTTTAAAATCATTCCTTAATGTTTCAAAGGTATGGACTGTACTAGACTGTAGAGTGTAAGTACTGGCACAGAAAAAGTGTATTTTGATACAAATGTCACCCAATTTCCCTTAAATCGTCTTTTTACGGAACAGTAAAAAACTAAAAACTTGTGATTTTGTTGAGGTTTTTTAATTAATCCACATTATATTGCTCTCCATAAAACGCAGGCGATAGGTAGAAGCAACTCGGTTTAGATTTTTATAAAATTCCAATTATTCGGTTTGATTTGAGAGCAGATAATACGTTAATGCTATGTTTCCACCAAAGGTTTATCTCAGATTAGATTAAATTATTCTTTTTGGTGTTTCCACCGCACAAAAAGATTTAAAAAAGATTAAATTTGACAGCATCTTCAAAAATGCAAATGGCGTTTCAATTTTTCTTATGAAGTGCGAATGAGACAGAATGTTTGATTCGTGTCAAACAATGAAGAACCGAATGCGAGTCTCGAATGAATCGTTCAGCACCATGTAAGAATAGGTTAGTTCGATAGTACTAGGAAGATTTAACAGGATTAATTTCTAATATTCAAGATTTACGAAATAAATTTGTATGGTAAATCTCAAAGATTTGAAGGAGATTTGAGGTTAATCTTATTAAATCCCAGATTAGCGTTAGGTGGAAATGTAGCATAACCCTGAGTCGATGACAAACGAGTTGATACATACCAAAGCGAACCGTAAGCTTTAATTTTAAACCACCCAAATAGAATTACGTTTCGGTTCATGTTCCAAATTTGTCAGATGAAGCGATTTATCGCAAAACAGACGATTTGAAATTTCATTTGGTGGCAAGAAAATCGATTTGGCGATGTTCACAAAACAGGCAATAATTTTAGCTTTTGGTGATTTTAATTTTTTGAATTCAAGTGTTTATATTGTTTTCAAGCTTTTACTTAAACTTAACATTCGTTTTATAATGTAATATTTTGCTAGATGGAGCTATCGTAGTATTAAATCTGAATGCACCCTAAAACTGAAAAACGATTTCTTTCTTATTCCTAAATTAATTTTAATAGTTTTTTTTAATTTGGTTCTTTATAAAGTGGAAAATTTTGAGATTTTGCGATTTTTTGGCGATTAACATATATCTTACGTTTGGTGATTCCGCTTTTTAAACCTGACAAACTACTCATCTTCAAGGTTCAAGGTAACTTGGTTTGAGACAAATTTAAACTGGTACAACTAGGTTTGTGCTTGCATCGGATTAATAAACCGAGTTGATGCTTCTCGGACTGTGATGCAATGTGTAAATACAAACTAAATTAGAGTGGGCAAAAATTGCTTTATGTGACGACCAACTGTAACTGTAGGCAATATTTAAACTTGGTGTCTGAAATTTCATTCACAGTAAGTTGTTCAATCTTGCTTCTTGATATGTAGAACCAGAAAAGTTTAACTGCCGATTTTTCTAAGGTGGGCAGTTAATTTTTTAAGGTGGGCACTGCCCACCTCTGCTCCCCCCTTCCTACGCCTATGGACGTTACGAATTTTTGAACGAAACCTTGCTGTCATTAATCTCGCAGAAATGGGCGCCCATGAGATCAAACTACGCCTCGCTTCTTCGTTCAACATAATTCCGACACCATGCAGTCTTTGGCCACCCTCTCTTTCATCTTCGCCGGAATACAGCATTCTCGTCTGTCCAGTGTCTGATCTGTATTCAGCTCTTCCTCTCCACTTAGTTTCGCTTACGCCCAGGATACTGATCTTTAGGCGAAGCATTTCACGCTCAACCTACTCGTATCTACCATCGCTGTACAAGGATCGAACGTTCCATGCTCCGATTTTCGTACGTATGCGGTAGCCAAAAGTAACATTTGCGCTTCTTGAAAGACTTCTTCTATTTGTCAACGATTCATTTATTATTATGGCGTCTTAATTGACGCTCGTACATGAAGGATGCCGCACCCCCAAACCCGATGTGCGGTTTACTGCAGCCGAAGCTACAGAAGGATTTTCTATAAAAAAATTACCTCTATGGGGACTCATTTCCATTTGTTGTCATAATTCATGTATTTGCATATATCCTTCCACCATGGTGTTTTCCGAGATATGATTAATAACATACATAAGCTCAGATTTGACAGGCACACCCGCCTTTTGTATGGTCAAACACATAACTGCTCGAGGCCGCCCACTATGGGAAAACAGACGCCTTTTGTAGCCGCCCAATATGGGTTACAGGCGCTACCTGCTGCTGCCGTTGGCCTTTTACCAAAAAAAGCTCCTCCGCCACCAGACTATCATGCCGTTGACCGCCACCTGCAATTTATCCGCCTTAAGGGGGCTTCTAACCATCCCGAGGACAAGTTTGTGCCCTGACCAGCATAGCTGGGTTGTCTGCTTATCCCGGCATCCATTCGGTCCCCCTGCACGTTAGCGTTACCCGCCCTCTACCACGCGGAGGTGTGCATAGGGATTTTTTATGGCCTAGGGCCATATGGCGTCCTAGCACTCTCAAGTACTTTTAGAGGGCAAAATATTTTTGGGTGCTGAATTCAAATCCGTCATCTGTTTTTGGCTATCAGCTCGGGTTTTTAAGAAATTCCCGTTAGAAAATGACCAAAAATAGTTTTTTTTTGCTATTTTTGAAGCCTTTTAGCATATAGAAATAATTGTTTTTTAACAAGTTTTGTGAAACTATCTGAAAGTACTAATCTTCTTCTTCAAATATCAGTTTATATCTTTCCAATATCTTCTTTCCTCTCTGATCAATCCTTTGTTGAAATGTATGCGTTTGGCATATTTTACCATACACGATTTATTTTACATGAAGAAATATCGAGTGAAGACTAATATCTTGCTAAGAATTTCTCGGAAAGTAAGTGAGATATTGAAAAGATATAAACTGATATTTGAAAAAGAAGATAAGTGCTTTCAGATTGTTTTGCAAAACTTGTTAAAAAATAATTATTTCTATAATGTTAAAAGACTTCAAAAATAGCAAAAAAAACGATTTTTGGTCACTTTCTAACGGGTATTTCTTAAAAACCTGAGCTGATAGCCAAAAACGGATGACGGATTTGAATTCAGCACCCAAAAATATACTAAAAACCAATCCTCACTTCCTGAACTAAAAAGTAAACCTTTATTTACAAGCCTTTTTAGTTTTGTCAAAATACTTTTTTCCCTATACGTTTTTGAAATACAATTTTTATTTTCGAAACTATAATTATGAATCCAACCTGTGTATGTCATTTTGGAAGCTTATCCTGATACCATTATAATATATTTTTTCAGATTTTTTCTATCAAAATAAGGAAAGATATTAAGAAAAGCGAAATATTTTTTTTTGTCAAAATACTACTGAGAAATAACCTGACCTACATTTTCAGTATTACAGGTTATTTTTATTATCTCTGGGTCTGGGTCGAGGTTATCTTTTCACATGTATTGCAAAAACAACATGGGATCTAGGTTTCTGTCAAGGTTAATTTCAATAACCCAGACAGAGGTTTTCACTCTGACCGGCAGAGGGCTATTTACCATTGTGAATGAAGTCAGCAGTTTGTCGGCAGTGTTAGTAATAGAGAGAAAATGAGACAAATGTTTACATGAAAAACAAATAAACATATGAAAAAAAGAGACTGATATAAAGCTCTGTTTTTGCACTAACCCGCATCGTTTTATTTTCAAGAGGTGAACCATATGGGTTATGAGCGATAATAAAACGCAGCTAATAGCCGAATTTTATTATCCACGTGATCTGATCCGGATCAGTTTCTAACACGTGATTACAAAAACAACATGGAATCCTGCTTTTTATCTGGATCAATTTCAATGATCCAAAAATGACTATTGTGAATGTGTCTCAACAGTGCCAAGAAAAGAGGCAACAGACACGTGAAAAATAAAAAAACATAAGACGAAAAGAGACGGATATATAACTAAGATTCTGTCTATTTTATTTATCATGATCTGATCCGGATCAGATCATGAGGATAATAAAATGCGGCCAATGGTAAATAATAATAGTCCGACGATGGCATTGTAAATATCTAGGGTGATAAAGGTTTTCTATCGGGAGGTTCTAAATAACAAAATTTGATTTTTGTGCAATACGAATTTTCTTCAAACAATATTTAAAAATCATTTGACGTAATTTTCGATAACATCCAAATAAAATTTCAATTTTAAAACTCACACTTTCTCTCAGATGTTATATAATTCGACATATTACGAGCTTCATGGCCTACGATCTACGATTAAAATAAATTGCGTCATCTACACCAGGTAACCGGCCAACAGAACTAACTTAAGGCTATGTCCTAATTGGCACCCATCACACGACTGAGCAACAAGCGATGATCGCTGTATCGGATAATCATAATATTAAAAATATTAAATCAATCAATGTGTCCTTAATAGAATATAAACGCGGTAACGCGATGACGTATAACAGTTGCACATGTTTGTTTTGAGATCGCTAAAGCTATTTCACACAAGCTTTCGAAAAACAAACTCAATACCTAAAGGGAAATGTCCTAATTAGGAACTGAATTTGCGCAAACGACGCTACAAGAAGTTGTTTCATCGCTTAAAATCAAACGACTTTGTTTTTGATCGCACTACAATGAAACGGATTTCAGGAAAATGTGATAAATGATGCTTATATAATCCTAATTTTATGGGATAAATGTTGGGATTGCTTCAAAAATAGATTCAATGCAAATAAGGTGGGGTTTTAGAATTGTAATTGCTTTAGATTTATAGTTATACATTTATTGAACATCGCAATCCATTTGCTCGATGTGGCCGAGCCATGTTTGAGTGGCACCTGGAGCTCTCACGTTCCAAAAACATACTCTCAATTTCGTTATCTGTTGACGTGCTTTATTTTGTTGCCATTTCAGGGTAATCATAACTTGAGGAAAAGGAACGGCTATTTAATTTACCCCTACAGCGACTATAAGGGATATAAAAATCTGAAAAAATTAGGGATCTTTTTCTTCATTTAGAGCCAATGTAGGTCCATCTGAGAAAACTTTTTTTAACGAGTACCCTAATCTACATTCATTTCTGGCATTTGGAGACATAGCTATACATATGTATGTATGTACTAGCAAATAATTTACTTTCTAAGGTAATTTGCCAGATCTTCAAGTGCTAGTATGATGGTAACACCTTTTTTTTCTTAAAAAAAAGCAGATACGTGCATTTTTTTTAAAAAAGCAAGGTTCTTTTTACAAACGACATTTTTCTCAAGCATTTTTAACTTATTAAGTTGTATAAATAAAATAATAGGTAAATAATTTGTCAAAACTGGACTGACTCAATGCAGCCAAAAATGTAGATACATTTTTTCTTCTAAGCATTGCGGTATTAGAACAGAAATCCAGTTTTAAGGTGCCAAATTAAGCATTTTACTTTCTTAGACAAAAAAAAAAAAATTGCTATGAATTTAGTTTCTAATATGCGTATTAGACTGTTTCAAAAAAAAATTTTGTTTTTGATTTTCTTGCAAACAGACTGAAAAGTTTCGGTTAAGCAAAAAAAGACGTCTGTGAAAATTTGAGCTCTTAAAATTCATGTTTAGACATGCCTCAACGAAGATTTCGGTTTTCCATACGATTTTTATGGGAGAAAACACCTGTTTGTGTTTGGAATTTTATAACTTAATAATGATAAGTATTTAAACTAACGGCATATGTTTTTCTTGAAGAAAATTGAACGTTCTTCAAAAAAGGTCTCGACATGTTTTATCATAAACCCAGCCGTTTTAAAGTTAAAATTCCCATACATTTATTTAACGTAACATAAGTATTTTTTTAGTAATTGAAGATATTATGGTAACTAATATCACTCTTATCAAAAAATGACTTAAGACCTTTTTTGTAGAGGACCAATTTTCCTTCCAATGGTGCCTAACAATATGACTTCACTTCAACTAATACAGTTATATTACAATAATTAGTCGCTTTTAAATTAATTTTTAGTGGGAAATTACATAGAAATTCCCTAATTAAACTCGGCAGTATGGAAAATTGAAAAAAAGTTTTTTTGCAGCGAAAAACTTCTATTTTCAATTTTCAAACGGCAATATCTCATAAACGTGACATAATAGAATATTTTTGACTTCTGATTCGAATTCAGCACCCCAAAAACCTTTGGAAAAGTATATTTTAGTTCCTGTTTCAAAAAATTTTCTGCCGAGTTTAATAAGGGAATTTCTATATAATTTCCCACTAAAAATTAATTTAAAAGCGACTAATTATTGTAATATAACTGTATTAGTTGAAGTGAAGTAATATTGTTAGGCACCATTGGAAAGGAAAATTGGTCCTCTACAAAAAAGGTCTTAAGTCATTTTTCGATAAAAGTGATATTAGTTACCATAATATCTTCAATTACTAAAAAAATGCTAATTTTACGTTAAATAAATGTATGAGAATTTTATGGAATGAGTTTGACTGACTGTAACTTTAAAACGACTGGGTTTATGATAAAACATGTCAAGATCTTTTTTGAAGAACGTTGAGTTTTCTACAAGAAAAACTTATGCCGTTAGTTTAAATACTTATCATTATTAAGTTATAAAATTCCAAACACAAACAGGTGTTTTCTCCCATACAAATCGTATGGAAAACAGAAATCTGCGATGAGGAATGTCTAAACATGAATTTTAAGAGCTCAAATTATCACAGACGTCTTTTTTCGCTTAAATAAAACTTTTGAGCCTGTTTGCAAGACAACTTTTTTTTTTGAAACAGTCTAGCGTATGTAGAAATTTGGTGAGAAAAAGACACTGATAAAATAAAAGTTCAACATCTCGAATAATTTTCTAGTGTTAAGGGTTTGTTATTCATCAGCAAAAAATATGTGAAAGATATTTTGATTTGATTTGCCCCTTAAACTTTCTCGAGGTCGCCCAAGGTCACGCGCGATTTTTGACACCTCATTCATGGAAAATTTTCAAAAAATGTATACCATCCGTAAAATTTCTAGATCGTGATAAAAGGTCAACTATTTTCAGTAATTGGTCGGCCATAGATTTTTTTCTATGAATTTTTGAAGTTCGTTTCAAGGTTACAAAAAAAAACTTTTGGCACCAAATGAGGTCATTTAAATAAAAAAAGTATGCAATTTGAAAGGCCTCTCCACGGTTGTAAAAGGTCAGCTATTTTCAGCCATAGACTTTTTTGAATATTTAATTTATTTAAAAAAAAATTCAAGGTCAAAACGATTTTTGGCACCTCATTTATGGCAAATTTACAAAAATTTAATATCACCTGTAAGGCCATAAGATTTGTATAAAAGGTCAGCCAGTTTCAGTAATTGATCAGCTTTAGATTCTTTTATGCGATTTTTTTAAGTTTTTTTTCCTGGCCATGAACGATTCGTGACCTTGTAACGAAGTGTTCCACGTTACATGCTTTTCTTCTACAAATCCTTCATCACCAGTTTATATTCAGCACCAGATTATATTCAGCACCAGTTAATATTCAGCACCAGATAATATTCAGCACCAGTTCATTTTCAGCGAGAATTGTATTGCATCAAAATACAATTCAAATTCACCACAAGCATGTGACGTCACAGGAAAATAGACACAATACTTATTTGTCATTTATCCTCGTATAGTTCCCACTCAGTCGTTACCGGAAATATAACAAGTGGACCTGCTCGAATGGATGAAAGGCACCCTTTCGACCATACTCAACGTCAGACGGCATTTAGTTAACCTGATCAGTTACGCTCCGGCCGCAGACGAGTCAAGTAGAGCTGTGTCAATCGTTCATTTTAAAAGACCGAATCAATCAATGATTGATTAGACCAAAGATTCGATCTTTTCAATCGTTCATTTCATCAATCATTCCTTTGATTATGGCATGTTTAAAAAAAAACACATTTTCAATAGTACATATAACTATGTACAGTCTGTTTCAATCCTTATTTAAAGAGGAATTTATTTCTTAGAAAAAATAAATAAAAATGTTCATATAGGCATAATTTTTTTTAAATAGACCTTAACTCCAAAGACACAAAAACTTTCACCTGAATTATTTTTTTTTTCCAAAGCTAAAAAGTGCTTACGAGTACTTAAAATAATTATTTACTTTAATACTTTTCGTTAAATGCAAATGCATTGAAAAAAAGAACTGCATTGTTGTATTCAATCATCTCTTAATTATTAACAAAGATCTTCAAATTCGTTCACAATGCCAATGAGATTGATTTGGTCTTTGTCCACAATGGATCCCAATTCCAATCGGTCAAATCTCAAATGAACGTATGAACGAAATGAACGATATCGTTCAACTCAATCTCAATCTCTATCTCAATCAAATGATTCCAAAACCAAATATTGCTCATAGTCGATAGAGATATAGACAAAATTCATAATGAATGAAGAGAAAATGAACACAAATACGAGAGAGAGAAGATAAAATGAAGTGTAGCTAAGCTGGTAGATGTAGATATATGTATATCAATTTATGTTCCTGTCTCCTGTGGTGTATTATTTTTTTCATTCACGTAGACAGAGATTGAGATTGTGTGTGTTTTTGTTTCGTTTAGTATTCTGGTGTGGAAATGGATTGATTGAGAATGAGTGGAATGAACGAAACATATCTCGCTCTTTGAAAACTTAAATGATTGACATTGGGATCGATTGATTCGGTCTGCTGTGATTGCAATCAATCATTCTTTGTGAAGAACGGGTCACAAAGACCGAATCAATCACGATTGACACAGCTCTAGAGTCAAGTCGTTTTGGTCAATTAAGCTTTTTGGTTTCACGGAACTTCCCCCAACCAGTGGTAAGGGGTTTCGTTGCTGAGAAGTGCCACCAAGGGCATTGTACTTGCTCATTAGTGCCACCAAGGGCGTTATACTTGCTGATTAGTGCCACCAAGGGCGTTGTACTTGCCGATTAGTGCCACCAAGGGCATTGTACTTGCTGACTAGTGCCACCAAGGGCGTTATACTTGCTGATTAGTGCCACCAAGGGCGTTGTACTTGCTGACTAGTGCCACCAAAGGCGTTATACTTGCCGATTAGTGCCACCAAGGGCGTTATACTTGCTGACTAGTGCCACCAAGGGCGTTGTACTTGCCGAGTAGTGCCACCAAGGGCATTGTACTTGCTGATTAGTGCCACCAAGGGCGTTGTACTTGCTGACTAGTGCCACCAAGGGCATTGTACTTGCTGATTAGTGCCACCAAGGGCGTTGTACTTGCTGATCAGTGCCACCAAGGGCGTTGTACTTGCCAATTAGTGCCACCAAGGGCGTTTTTCTTGCTGATTAGTGCCACCAAGGGCGTTGTACTTGCTGATTAGTGCCACCAAGGGCGTTGTACTTGCTGATTAGTGCCACCAAGGGCGTTGTACTTGCTGAATAAGTGCCACCAGGGGCGTAGTTCCTGCTGATTAGTGCCACCAGGGGCGTTGTACCTGCTGATTAACGTATATCACCTACAACCGTTCCAGACACAGTCTCAAGTACCCGAAGGCAGTTTTCCCGATACACGAACACCCGAACTTGAAAGTAGATCAACCAACACCAGTGTACTGCTCACAATCCGTGTTAACCAGAATATCAGTGTACAAATACCGCCGTCAACCAGATAATAATAAACCTAATATAATTTGTTATATATAAAATAGTTGTTTCAATAAATATTTTGTGATAAGGTTCTAAGACCTTTTCTTCTGAAGTTTCGTGTTTTCTTCAGTACGACCTTGGCGAGACCGGCGAGCGTAACCTCGGCTGGAAAGCAAAAAACACATCACAACCTTGAAAAAAAAACTATGGCTGACTAATTATTAAAATTAGCTTTACCTTTTCTATAGTTGTCAGGGCCTTTTTGATGGCATTACATTTTTGCAAAATTCCCATAAATGAGGTGCCAAAAATCGCTTTGACCTTGAATTTTTTTTAAATTCATTAAATATTTATAAGAAAATCTATGGATGACCAATTACTGAAAATAGTTGACTTTTTATCACGATCTAGAAATCTTACGGATGGTATACATTTTTTGCAAATTTCCCATAAATGAGGTGCCAAAAATCACGCGTGACCTTGAGCGACCTTGAGAAAGCTTAAACCTTTATTACAAGTTATCTAGGGCTGGCCAATTTCTGGGACCACTTGACCTTTTCTGACCAATTAGATGGCATTGCTTTTTTATCAAATTTCCCTCATATGAGGTGCCAAAAGTCCAGAGCATCATTGTGAAGGTGAAAAAATTCCCGATGAAATTTCAAAAACAGCTTTTCGAACTTCAAAATGGATAAGCCCAAATATTTGAATGCAAGAGAACGAAGACCCACGGTTAAACATCTCCTTACCTTTTTGCATAAATGTTTCTCAAACTTACTCGGGTGCACCTCAGATGCTCACGGAAGTCATCTGGGCCCGTGTCTTATTCTTATAATATGTTAATAATGCTGATGAGATATGAATATTTCGATTCAAGAGAACTATACAATGGTGTGGGAAAAACGGTCTACCGAGGAGGATGAGAAACTCACCACCTACGAAGATGTGAGCTTAATCACTTTCTTTTCATAGAACCAATTATGTCGCACATCAATCTCTCGTCTGTGTAAAGTGGAATTAAAAACAGTGCACCACTCTTGCGAATGTATCCCGCCTGGAAAAAATTATATGTTTTTGCCAAATTTAGTCAAGGCCCTAGAAAGTTTTCCATAAGGGGAATCTAGTCAGGAAAAATTTTATACTCGCGGGGCCCTTGCTAGTAAGAACTTGTAAGGTTAAGCTTTGTTATCCTATTAGTATTACGGTGTACGTAAAAAAAAAAAAACAAATATCCTGCGAAAGTGATATCGCCTTTTTTATATGCATGAATAAATATTACTGTATTTTTTGGTAGATCGGATTCTGTAAAAAACCTTTCCATCATTAGTTCTTGGAGTCCAAATTTCGTCACATCATTTAGAACTATGACCCCACACATATTAATAAATCTCAATTAAAAGCGCCATTGTGCTCTACGGAACGTCCTTCCTTAGCTGCGGCACTGGGTATACTTTAAATATTACGGTGATAGGTGAAAACTTTATAAGAAAGAATCAATGGGAAACGAGAACCAAAAGGACGATGTCCAAACATTTATGTTCTTCTCTGAATAGACTTAAAGTTTAATGTCAATGAAAACGACAGCACATGCTGTGCACTCCCAGTCTTGTCCATATGTTGAGTTGATGTCAGCCCAGGAAAAACGTTTTATTGTGCATTCGTTTTCTTATACCCTTCCACCATTACCGGATGTTGCTATACGGATGATGAAGATGAATACGTCCGTCCTCCACTCATCTATAACTAAAACGGATATGTTGCTCTCGATACTTTCCAATTCAAGACACATGCATGATACCATCTAGGTTTTTGAACGAAGTTGCACACGTTACAAACAAGAGAAATGTATTCTAAAAATGTAGTAGCAATTCCTTTGTATACCTACATGCCTACATATTTCATCATATAGTATAGAAGCATCGTAAAGCTGTTGATGAAAAAATATTTCCTTGAGAATAACTATTTTAAGATTGAGAATGCAAAGACGGAAATTTCCATTAAAATTCCAATTATTTTAAATTAATTTTATTGGAATAGTTAATTTCAAGCTTGTGGATCAGGTCAGTGAAACGAACGAACTATTTGTAATTCTTGATTTTCATAAGAACACAAGCTATGCTGTGTTGTGCTCAGCTTTTTGTGCCATTCGCCAAGGAAATATAAAATCACAACAAAAACATAAATGTTAAAAAAGGAGCCAAGTTCTTATATGTACAAGAAACCTGTGCGTAAAAAGTCAGCCAAAAAAAGGAATGAGATCTTAAATATATGCCAAGTTTTAAGTTCGTGAAGTTTAATATCAAATAACTTAAATAGAGTAATATCGAAACAATTCCAAATCATGACAGAAATTTGGTAATTAATGATTACTGATTAAAATTTGGTGGGTTCACTGGTCAAATTTTCATACATTTTAAATTTGTGATTTAGTAAATTTTTAACAGAAAACTTGCCAAGTAAATCCACCAAATTTTAATCAGTAATCATTAATTACCAAATTTCTGTCATGATTTGGAATTGTTTCGATATTACTCTATTTAATATATTTGATATTAAACTTCATGAACTTAAAACTTGACATATATTTAAGATCTCATTACTTTTTTTGGCTGACTTTTTACGCACAGGTTTCTTGAACACATAAGAACTTGGCTCCTTTTTTAACATTTATGTTTTTGTTGTGATTTCACTCATTTTTGCAAAGATTTATTTTGCCAGGTGAAAGTCAAGCCTTACCGCTCTACAAAGTTTTTCTAATTCTACGACAGCCGAAAGTGCTCCATACAAATAATAGCAATTCTGATAAAGTGGGTGGATGGCACCCCCCCCTTGAATGGACAATTCCAATTTTTCGAATTTTTTCCTTTCTAAGTACTTCAAGTCCTACCGACCTACCAATTTTCATCGTTCTAACACAATCGGAAGTGCTCCATATAATTTATAAGATTTTTTAAGAATGTGGGTGGATGCCACGCCCCCTGTATGGAAACTTCTAATTTTTCGATTTTTTTTCTTCTAAGTACTGCAAGGCATACCGACCTACCAATTTTCATGGTTCTACAACAATCGGAAGTGCTTCATATAATTTATAAGAATTTTTGAGAATGTGGGTGGATGCCACGCCCCCTGAACTGAAACTTCGAATTTTTCGATTTTTTTTCTTCTAAGTACTTCAAGGCCTACCGACCTACTAATTTTCATCGTTCTACAACAATCGGAAGTGCTCCATATAATTTATAAGAATTTTTAAGAATGTGGGTGGATACCACGTCCCCTGAATGGAAAATTCAAATTTTTCAATTTTTTTCTTTCTAAGTACCTTAAGCCCTACCGACCTACCAATTTTCATCATTCTACAATAATCGGAAGTGCTCCATATAATTTATAAGAATTTTTAAGAATGTGGGTGGATGCCACGCCCCCTGTATGGAAAATTCCAATTTTTCAATTTTTTTCTTTCTAAGTACCTCAAACGTTTTTTTTTTTTTTTTTGTTAAAAGGCCAACGGCAGCAGCAGGTAGCGTCTGTAACCCATATTGGGCGGCTACAAAAGGCGTCTGTTTTCCCATAGTGGGCGGCCTCGAGCAGTTATGTGTTTGACCATACAAAAGGCGGGTGTGCCTGTCAAATCTGAGCTTATGTATGTTATTAATCGTATCTCGGAAAACACCATGGTGGAAGGATATATGCTATTACATGAAATATGACAACAATTGGAAATGAGTCCCCAAGAGGTAACCATTTTATGGAGAATCCTTCTGCAGCTTCGGCTGCTGTAAACCGCACATCGGATTTGGGGGTGCGGCATCTTTCGTGTACCAGCGTCAATCAAGACGCCATAACAATAAATGAATCGTTAACAAATAGAAGAAGTCTTTTAAGAAGAGCAAATGATACTTTTGGCTACCGCATACGTACGAAAATCGGAGCATGGAACGTTCGATCCTTGTACGGCGAAGGTAGATACGAGCAGGTTGAGCGTGAAATGCTTCACCTTAAGATCAGTATCCTGGGCATCAGTGAAACTAGGTGGAGAGGAAGAGCCGAATACAGAGCTGACTCTGGGCAAACGAGAATGCTGTATTCCGGGGAGGATGAAAGAGAGGGTGGCCAAAGGCTGCATGGTGTCGGAATTATGTTGAACGAAGAAGCAAGGCGTAGTCTTATATCCTGGGCGCCCATTTCTGCAAGAATAATGACAGCAAGGTTCCGTTCAAAAATTCGCAACGTCACAATAATTCAGTGCTACGCCCCCACAAATGAAGCGACCGAGGAAGACAAAACCGCTTTCTACACTCATCTTAACTCAGTTTACAGTGGTGTTCCAAGAGCCGACATCATAATTGTCATGGGAGATCTCAATGCCCAAGTCGGATCAGACAACTACGGTCTGGAACGCGTCATGGGGAAAAATGGCTTGGGGTCACGAAATGAAAATGGCGATTTGCTGGTCGATTTTTGTAACGCTAATCGTCTTGTACTGGGTGGTACTGTGTTTAAACATAAGACTTGCAACAAAATCACCTGGGTACATCCGGATGGTCAAACTGAAAACCAAATTGACCACATCATGATTCAGCAGCGATGGAGGAAGTCAATGTGCGATGTTCGGAGCATAAGAAATGCCGACATTGGAAGCGACCATCATTTGGTTCTCATGACTCTCAAGCTACGAACGGCAGCTGTACAACGTCAATCACAGGGTGCAGCAAGGAATTCGAAGTTCAATACAAATGCTTTAAGTGATCCCAACATATGTCGTAACTATGTCACCAACCTTAACGACAGAGCTTTGTCATTAAACGGAATACAACATTCAACAATTGATGAGATGTGGGGTGATATAAAAAGTGTTTTTATGGATGCTGGATCCGAAACTGTACCCAAGCAGTCGAGAGTTAGAGACTCTTGGATATCCCAAGACACCTGGGATAAAATCGAGCTTCGCAAATCGTTGAAGATGCAAATAAATGCCGAAGCAGATGCTCAACGAAAGGCTGAATTGCGAAGAGAGTATCGCTTAGCACATAAGATGGTCTATCGCTGTGTGAGAGGGTGAGGTTAGACGGTCTCGCAGAAAATGCGGAAAACGCTGCAAGAAGAGGAGACATGAGGGAATTGTACCAAATATCCAAGGAAGTTGTCGGGAAGAAAACCAACACCAATCATCCTGTAATGGATGTGGATGGTACACTTTTGGTATCAATCGAGGATCAGCTGCGCAGGTGGAAGGAGCACTTTTGTGCCTTGCTTAATGAGGATTCTGTCGAGCAGAGTGCTGAAGTGCCCCAGCTTAACGAGATGCGTAGATCATATAGGGGTATTGAAATCGAGCCCCCTACAGTACTGGAAATTCAATCTTCGATAAATCTTCTCAAAAACAACAAAGCAGTTGGACTTGATGGTATACCAGCCGAGTTCCTGAAAGCTGACCCTGTCAGAACGGCTAGTATTTTACACCCGTTGATACAAGCTGTGTGGGAAAATGAAATCTATTCCAGCGACTGGAAGGATGGTGTAATTGTTAAGTTGCCAAAGAAAGGTGATCTTAAGAATTGCAACAATTGCCGAGGTATTACAGTTTTGTCCGTTTTTCCAAAATTAATGGCAACCAGGGCTGTCGTTTCACTTTTTCAGAAAGCAGTACTTCGAGGAAAAAAATAGCAGTACACAGCAGTACGGCAGTAAAATATATATTTACAAACATAATTGTTAATGCATTTTATTTTTTTTAAATGCATATAGTGTTCATTAAAAATTATCACATACGCGCCCATTACCTATTTAACTCTAGCGCACTGCAATGGTGGTATTAAAAAGTTTTTGTTACATAAAAACTCTTGCTATGTTTGTGCACGTTTTTCTCAATATCTGTTGCTTTTAGGAAAAAAGTTAATATTTTCGGGTAGAATTTTATAAGCTACATACAATATTTATTGTAATTATTTTGTTTCCTTTCACTTGCTTTATAGACCAAATTTGACCCGCTGTAACTTCATTAGTACATAGGTACCTATAGGTTTAGATAATTTTACTGCCTAAAAGGTCATTTTCGTCATTTTTTTCGTAAAATGAAATTCCATAAGGCTATTAAATAAATTGAAACCACTCCTTTTTCCAGATGGTGGCGTTACTTAGCCTGAACACCACAATAACTTGGTTTATAATGAGAAAAGTAACCAAACGCATATACTCACATAGTACAAAAAATTTTGCTGATCGATTAATGCTATTGTAATAAATTTTTTGACTAAATTTGCTACTCCATAAAAATCCTGCATGATTTACTTTTAATCTATTGGTTGTATGAAGAAAAAGCATGGTCATTTTTTTTTATAGAATTGAATAAGCTACAATTTTACCTTAAGTATCATACGAAAAAATTGATAGTTTTCGTGAAAGTAGCAAGAAACTGAATTTACACTCTTTTGCTTCTCCTAAAATTCTTTCTTCAGCCAAAGTTTAGGGTGGTTTTGGAAATTGCACAGGAAGTCAAAACAAAAATTCAGCTTTGTAGGAGTTTTGTTGAAGAACATAAAAGTCTAAATTTCCTGGGCTAGAGATCCATTAATATAATTTAATATTGCTTGATGCTGATGGGTGAAAAACTACATTTTGACGTGTGTGAAATATTTCATTTCAAATGACATCAAAGTGTCTATAAACTTCCTTTTTTCGGATACTAAAAGAAAATCTGAAAAGTTCCAGAATTTTCATTTTTTACCTGCGATATACAGGCAATGCCTAAACTACAAACTATGCACCCGTAAAAAAATGTAACGCGAGATTTTGGTCAATAAATCTACGACTTTTTTAATTATTTATTTTAAAACATTTTGGATAGGATTATGGTTTTCAAATGTTTTCAAAAAAGCAGTACTTTGGTCGTATTAGCAGTACGGCAGTACGGAGTTTCAAAAAGCAGTACAAATACTTCAATTGCAGTACTTCGACAGCCCTGATGGCAACCATCATTTTGGAGCGGATAAAGGTTAGAATCGAGTCTACACTCAAGAGGCATCAAGCTGGTTTCCGCAGTGGGCGGTCTTGTGTCGACCATATCAACACTCTGCGTATCGTTCTTGAGCAGTCTGCGGAGTTTCAATCACCGCTTTACCTCATGTTTGTGGATTTTGAGAAGGCCTTTGACCGAGTCAACCGTGAATGTATATGGAGATCACTTCTTTGTAGAGGAATTCCCCCAAAAATTGTTGCCATTATAAGAGAGTCCTATAACAACGCAAGATGCTTTGTTTTACACAATGGGCAGCTATCCGACTCTTTCGAAGTGCGGCAGGGTGTGAGACAGGGAGATGTTCTATCGCCAATTCTCTTTCTACTGGCGATTGACGATGTCTTGACGGCCAGCGTTGTAACATCAGAGAGGCAGGGCATTCAATGGAGACCGTTTGAAAGGCTTAGCCACTTAGACTATGCCGATGATATATGCCTCTTGGCAAATAACATCAGCGGGCTGAACGGGATGTGTCAAGCTCTGAAGGTAAAAGGAGAGGCGAGTGGTCTGAAAATAAATAGCAAAAAGACAAAAATAATGCTCACAGGCCGCTCCACACATCAGCGTATTTTAATACAGGAGACGCCAGTTGAAGAGGTTGAACAATTTAACTACCTTGGAAGTATTGTTTCAGCAAATGGTGGTACTGATCTGGACGTTCAAAGTAGAATAAATAAAGCTCGCGCAGCCTTCGGTTCTCTCTCCCAAATTTGGAAATCATGTCAAATCTCCTTGCGCACAAAGTTGAGATTCTTCGAATCCAATGTCAAATCCGTGCTGTTATATGCCTGCGAAACCTGGAAAGTCACGACTACCATCTCAAAGAAATTGCAGGCTTTTGTGAACCGTTGTCTACGCCATATTCTAAAAATTCGCTGGCCACAAATTATATCAAACGAGGAATTGTGGCGCAGGACAAGCCAGGAGCGGCTGGACGTTGACATAAGAAAGCGTAAATGGCAATGGATTGGTCACACACTGAGGAAACCAAACGATGAAATTGCAAAGCAGTTCTTTGAATGGAATCCTCAGGGTGCACGGCGGGTTGGAAGACCAAGAACAACATGGAAATCAACAGTTCTAGCAGAAGCAGACTCCCAGAGAAAGACGTGGCCACAGTTAAAATATCTATCTGCAGACCGAGAAGGATGGAAACGATTTGTTGGCGCCCTATGCCCCAACCGGGGTTACAGGACTTGATGATGATGACCTCAAACCCTACCAACTTACCAATTTTCATTGTTCTACAACAATCGAAAAGGCTCCATATAATTTATAGATTATTTAAGAGAGTGGGTGGATGCCACGCCCCCTGAATAGAAAATTGCAGATTTTCGATTTTTTCCTTTGTATGTACCACAAGGCCTACCGTTGTGCGAAATTTCAAGTTTCGACGATGTCGGGAAGTGCTCCATAATTTTGATGATCTGTCAGTGAGTCAGTGAGTCAGTCAGTTACGGTTTTTGTGATTTTTGAAGTCCTATATCTTGGGAACTACTAATGTTAAAGAGTTGAAATTCGGTGAGCCATCTGGGTTTGATCAGTTCAGCAAATACTCCGAATTTGAAGTTTCTGACTTTATTGGTACTGAAGTTAGAGGGGGGTTGAAAATCGCCTGAGTTTGTTCCTGTAAAAAGGGTGTAGTGCCGCGAACTTGGCTGGGCACTACCGTGCTGTTTTGTGCTGTTTTACCCCAAACGAAATTAAAAATCAGGGAGCTTTTCGCTTTAAAAGTTATAAGTTGAATTTCCTTAATATGCTTTTGAATATACCGGAAAAATGAGGGATATAGATATAACGGAAGAATTACGTTCAAGTTTTTTTTTAAAATATGTTAAGCTTGCTTAAAATCAGCCACTTCAACCTAATAACAAAGGTGGTAGCTGCCTCTTGAGAGGAACTGACAAATCCTAAAAGAGTATCTGCTGTCATGAATGAATGCCGATCGGACTCGGCATGAAATTGTAGGCCCTTTCCATTCCTACCAACAACACGCACACAAGAATCATTGAGAGTTGTAAAGGCCACTTTGCTCTATAATAGAAGTCGTATGACTTCTCATATGACCTGTCAAAAAAATCATACCAAATCGTCTGAACGCACTCAAATATAACTAACTCATCTATATGACTTCTCAAAAGCAAAAAGCTTATGACTTTTTTGAATTAGAACTGCAGCTAATTCTATTTGAGAATTCAAGTGGAATTTGTTGCTTGAGTGAAAAAAATATTCTTACAAGATCCAGAATTTTGAATAAAAACAACAATGGATGATATGATTATGATTTTTTTTTAAATTTTATTTTGACAGAGAATCATCGAGAAAATCATGAGTGTCAAGTTAACAAAACAACTTTGACGAATTAAAAAATGGTTAGGTGGATAATTTGCCGTTAATTAGTTGTGACAGTTTCGAATTTGTTATGTTCAATGCGCTCTATGTTTTTTTGGGTGCTTTGGTAACTTGATATCAAGTTAGCAAAGCAGTTCTCGCCGATCGAAAAATGGATAGGATAGTTTGTCATAATTAGTTGTGAAAATTTCGAATTTGTCGTCCTATGTTTTTGTTTTGAAAAGTGGTAAAAACTTCTAAAATTTAATATGTTAGTGCTTAATTAGTTGTGAAAAAATCAATTTTTTCGATGTTTTATGTGTTTTTGGGTTATTTATTTTCTATGAGTGTCAAGTTAGCAAAGCAACTAATACGAATCGAAAAATGGGTAGGTGCATAATTTGCTGTTAGCTAGTCGTTAATTAGTTGTGACAGCTTCGAATTTGTCGTTCAATGTTTTGTATGTTTTTTTTGGGTGCTGTGCTAACTTGACATCACTCGAAAAGCGGTAAAAACTTTGTATGCTAAATATTTTATGGCTTGATAATTTGCCGTTAGTAAGTCTTTAATTAGTTGCGAAAAACTGAATTCAATCGTGCAATGTTTTCTATGTTTTTTAGGATAAATTACCAGCTTGATATTTGTCTCTAACTGGCCTTAAATTAGTTGTGAGAGTTTCGAATTTATCGATGTTTTCTACGTTTTTTGGGTTCCTTGCTAACTTGACATCGAGTTAGCATAGCACTAATGACATAGCATTAATGACTAATTAATGACAAATTATCCATCTACTCATTTTTCGATTCGTCAAAGTTGCTTCGCTAACTTCACACTCATAGAAAACAAATAACCAAAAACACAAAGAAAACATCGGCAAAATTGATTTTTTCACAACTAATTAACGACTAACTAACGCAAATTATTAAGCACTAAAATATTAAATTTAGACGTTTTTAACACCTTTCAAAACAAAAAAAACATAGATAACATAGATTTACAAATTCGAAATTGTCTTTTTAAATAAAATGTTATTTTTGTTCAAAATCTTGATTTCGAATAATTTTGCGAGCGTGAAATTTACCATGTATGTAGTACAAGAAAAGAGGCTTTTGGGCCAAAATTGGTAAAGTGTGAATGGGTATAACTCGGTCAATTCTGAATCCAAATGATTTCTTGAATATGCTGTATTAAAGCCTTTAGCCTCTTCGTTGCTCCAAACAAAATTTTGGGTGATGTTGTTTTCTGGCACAGGCTCAAGTGTATTTTCTTCAAATTATTTTACAATATGTTAAAATACTTGTTAGGAAGTTTATGGTTGACGACCTGTCTACAGGTTACTTGAAAAGTCGTTTTCTAAAAGAATTTGCATATCTATGGGGTTAGTACAATAATTGATGCAATAAGGTATGTAGCTCACATTTTGTTATAACATGGATGCTGTCAAGCTTGTTTTTTTTTATGATCTGACATTTCATATAGATTAATGCTATGCACATAAAATAACCTTTCCATTCATTTAAATTTTTGGTTCAATTTAATTATATTAAATCGTCAAAATCGATTAAGGCTTAAAATAAATTACTTTCAATCTCCTTCCGAAGAGGCAATATTATTGTTTTAACGTTTGGTTGTGTGGATGCCTGGCTGTCAATCAATTCAATTTAACAATAGAAGGATTTTCATTGGAATCATTTGATTCTTTTGTCAAGAAGGGATTCATATTTATTCATAGAAATTGAATTCGTGTTTTGAGGAGGATGTGTTTATTTACGTCATTTCAAAGCCATTCCCTTAACAATATATATACAGGGTGTCCCGGACCTACGTGGAAGTATTTTAGGGTATGGTTCTTGGGGTTAGTCTAAGAAAAAAATTGTATGGGGGAAAGTTGTATCTCCCCTCCCTGAGGCCGGGGGGTGGGGGTTCAGTTTCAGAAACATTGACTTTAAAAGCAAAAAAAACCATTACAAATCAACGAAAACACATCTTATACGGTGCTATAATTTTTTTGAAAGCTAATACTTCATTCTTGCATTTGGTTTTTAAATCAAGTTGTAGCGAATAATTTTTGAGAAATTAAATTTCAAAGTCAAAATAAAAAAAAAAAATTGAGATTTTTTTTTCTTGGGTCGTTATTTTTCAAAATTTTAAGTAATTAAGTGCTTTTTTTGTGTTCAATATTCAATGCTCTCATTATTTTTTAGTCCATGACTGAAAACCAAATGCAAAAATCTTTTTCAGTTCTTGAGAAATTTAGAAAAAAAGGTAGGTAGGTAGGTAGGTAAAAATGGTGGCAAGAGCGTAACACTCGCTTTTTGCCCAATTAGCACTGGACTCCGCCGTTTTGATACCATAACTCGTTTGACCTGTGTACAGTAGCGTAGCTACCGCGGTATCAGCCGTATCAATGATACGGGGCCCCCGAGGTGAAGGGGCCCCCACGTTCAAAGTGTTTGGATGTGGTCAAGCAGTGCTTTGAGGTGGTCAAGTAGTGTACACTGCTTGACCACATGCAAAAACTGAACGTTGATGCGGAGTTGACATGAGTAAAATTCATTCATTTTTAACGTTGACAATCACACGATATTGGCTGTAGGTACTCGTAGTGTTATCGAACAAAACAAATTTTACTGTCCGAAAAAAAAGTGATTTAAGAGCAATTTCATGGCATTTGGATCGAAAAATATAGTTTGTCTTCCATCTGCCGAGCCATCAACTGTCAAATTCCATCGAAGAATGGATACGATGTCGATGGATTAAGATACATCTTAAGATCAGAAATTTTTGAAGCTTATTTACGGCTTCCGAAAAAAAATGATTTTAGGGCAATCGGGTGACGTTTGGATCGAAATATACTTTTGATGTCAAAATACAGTTCGCCCCCCATTCGTCAAGCTATTTTAACTGTTGATGTATTATAAATCCTCAAAAAAAAAAAAATTTTAACTTTCTAGATTGATATGAAGGTCAACGCCGGCTACGTTGAAATAGCAGAAAATTTTGCTGTGTAAACGTAAGAATACAGTCAACGCGTTAGTGAATGTGTCCGAACTTCGTTGACAGAGTGATTACACGGGCGACGAAAATAATAATCGCATTTAACCTTAAATCTGTGTCAACGCAGCCGTTAACACTTCAGGCAGTATTCTGTGTTGATGATCACACGGTAAGTCAACTTTGGGACAGAATTTGACAGTCAACGCGTAGCTTAACTTGTGTAAGGTTCCTATATTGTAATACTTTTAAAATAAGTTGATGTAAGTTTATTTTGTAGGAAGCAAAAAAGGGTATTGCCACTGTCAGAAAAAAGGGGCCCCTAAAATTTTTTTGATACGGGGCCCCTGAAGTGTTCGCTACGCCACTGCCTGTGTATGAGAGTAGATAAAAGCATTTCTTGCTTTGAAATAGGATGGCTGTGAAGTATGGTTAATATATCTTGTGAGTTGGGTCATAGGACACTCACTCGATCGGATCGCATCTCGCCCGAGCTTGCCACATTATGCTGAGCTCGGCAGGTTGTAGAGTAGCAACGAAGCTATCGATCAGATCATGTGATCATCATTGCCATTGAGCATCATGAAGCTCCTCAGAAACCCGGGTTCCGATTACTCGCGGACTTTGGATCTGGGGGGGAACATGATGCAGAACGCAACAAATATCTGTCTCAGAACCATTTCGTGGCGTTAAGAAAAGAGATCATGTCTTTGATCTTCATTTCGGAAAGTTCGTTTAGGTCATCAAAAAAAGCCATTCCAAACGATTGTGCTCTCATTCTGGCTAGAGCTGGACATTTACAGAGAAAATGTAGGACTGTTTCCTTTTCTTGCTGGTCTCTACAGCTGCAACAGTGAGTATTGTAAGGAATACCCAGCCTCGCCGCATGTTCTCCAATTGGCCAGTGTCCAGTGCAGGTTGCTACGACCCTGGCTATGTCCCGTCTGGGTCTACATATGAGATCAAATGTTCGGCATTTATTTAAGGCGGGCCAGATCGTTCTGGATATTTTGCAGTTGGTTAAACTGCTTCACCTACGATTAGATTCCCTAAGGAAAATTGACAATATATTGCCCTTCACAACTCCAAGGGGAATGTAGACTCTTTCCGCAAGTGAGATGTGAATGGCTGATCTTTGCCTAGCTAGTTCATCTGCCCATTCATTTCCCTCAATGCCACTGTGACCAGGAACCCAGATAAGAGTGACCTTGAGGTTAATGTTTAGACTTGCGAGCTCATCTCGGCATTGTTGGACCAATTTAGAGGATGATGTAGCCGAATCAATGGCTTTAACAGCCGCCTGACTGTCTGTAAGGATGGCTGTATTACGATTTTGGTTTAGATCTGCTTTTAGCATCTTGCATGCCTCCCTGATTGCCAGTATTTCAGCTTGAAATACACTAGCGAAATTCGGTAACCGAAATGACTTGGAGATGTTGAGAGACTCAGAGAAGACTCCTGAGCCAACACCGCACTCCATCTTTGAGCCATCAGTATAGATAGTTGTGTCGAAGTCTCTCGTCACGGCGTCATCATCCCAGTCCCCTCTGGATGGGAATAAGACTTTAAAATCTTTACTGAGGCTCATTGTAGGAGCGCGGTAGTCAGTGGGAGTCGAAAGTATATCAGCGGGAATCAAATTTGTGATATTGCTGTGACCATAAGGTTTAGCAACCCAAGAATTTGATTCTTTAAGTCTTAAGGCACTGCAAGATACTAGATATTTTATGTGTAGATCAAGTGGTAGAAGGTGCAGAAAAACGCTTAAGGCATCCGTTGGGCAAGATCGAAGAGCCCCTGTGGTACCAACACTAGCTGTTCTTTGAATCTTTTTGAGTTTGTCGATGTTATATGTCTTATTTAGTGCGGGCCACCAGACAATCGAACCATATGTAGAAAAAAAAAGGTACTTTTTCCAAATAAGCCCGAAAAAAAATGAATTTATTCATGAATTATGCATTAATTTAACACTTTTTTCGGGCTTTTTTGGAAAAAGTACCTTTTGTTTAAAAAAAAAAATAAAATTTTTTTCTTGAAACTTTGACCTTGAAATTTAATTTTTCAAAATCTATTCGTTTAAGCAACTTGATTTAAGAACCAAATGCAAAAATGGGTTATTAGCTTTCAAACTATAGCACACTATTAGATGTGTTTTCGTTGATTTTTAATATTTTTTTTTGCATTTAAAGTCAATGTTTCAGCCCCCTGCCTCAGGGAGGGGAAGTACAACTTCCCCCCCATACAGTTTTTTTCTTAGAATTAACCCAAGAACTACACCCTAAAATACTTCCACTCAGGTCCGGGACACCCTTTATATTGGCAGCTTTTAAACTTGATAACAGGACTCCTATTAAATTATTATGTCTATAAAATCATAGCCAATGAAATTGAATATTGCTTTAGTGTGATGTATATGTACCTACCTATCACCATAATCAATCGGAGAAATAATTCAGAGCAGATTATAGACCTAAATGAGAATCAGCAGATATCAACTACATAACATGTATGTAGGTCAGTTAGGGTAGAAAGGTAAATGACTTTTTAAAGAAAACGCTAAATAAGGCCTGAAGATCCAGAAACATGGTCTGTTTTTTTCATCTATAGAGTCTTATGTGAAAGGCTTCAGTCCAAATTTGCACAAGCTTACAACTTTTTTACCAAAGATATTGGTAAAAATGTGTTTTTCGCCGTATCTCGCACAGAATAAAATAAAATATGAGTTTATTTATAATTTATAATAGTATTAGCTATTTTATTACATACACACGAATTTATTTGTTTAAGCAAATAAAAAAGTTATAGTGAGTTAAAGTTAGTTTTTTGTTGTTTGAAAATCACTTTTTCGTGATTAGTAAGAAAAAATTTATTATTTAAAAAAAAAATAGTCCTTCACGACTAACGGGGGTCGAGATATTGATGAATTAAAAATGACTTGTCAGTTTACTGACAGCCCATTGAAAATAGATTTTTGCAAGGAAAGAATTACTAACAGGCTGATTTTTCGTATGTACGTTAGACTTGAGGTTACCTTTAATCTGAGAAAAGTCCTCTATAATCCAATGACCGTTGGGCTAGTTATAAGGGGTCGAAAGCCACGAAAGAGGGGTTTTGCCAAATATCTCGAAACTATCTTATTTTTTAAGTATTTACATTTATAAATGTTTGAAATAATAAAATAGTTAAGTCAAATGTAGAAGGAATGTTCGTTAGAATTTTCAAAAAAAAAATTAATATTGAGAGACATATATTTTTGCACCAAATAAATAAATATAAAATAAATACATCAGGAATAAAAGTACCTTGAAAGTTAAAAGGAAGTCACTTAAGACGTTTCCGCAACTTTTAACATCTTTAAAACTTCAAGAAGTATTTAATGGCACTTATCCCTTACAATAATAAAATACCTGTTTACAAAACAGTAAGTAAGAGCAATAGAGAGAAAAATATCCATTCGTTTATAAGCAGATGTGATTGGAAGCATACATAAATGCTTACCTCCGGCTCCGGTTTAAGCACTTAAAGAGGAAACGACAGAAAAGGGATTTCATTCAAAATAAAAACTTCAAGAAAATGTCTTGAAGTATCTAATAAATATTGTAGCTTTCTGCATTTGCTGAAAATAATATATTATTTCTTACTTTTTTCATGCTGGTACGACGCTATCAGTTCTACTATTTTAATGTGCATTTCATGTCTCTTAAAGATGTATATAAAGTTAGCAGGACACTTTTGGAAATACATGTTAAAAACTATCCTATCATTAGTTGCTAATTAATTGCGAATTAGTTACGCAAAAAAAAAATTAATTGCTTTTTTGGTTTAGGAAAAAATGGGTGTCCTGCTAACTTCATATGAACTTAGCAGGACAACTTCCTCAAAAATAGAGATAATCGAGGTGAAAAAAGTTTATTATTGAGGACTAATTAATTGCGAATTAGTTACGCAAAAAAAAATTTAATTGCATTTTTGGTTTGCGAAAAAATGGGTGTCCTGCTAACTTCATATGAACTTAGCAGGACAACTTTCTCAAAAATAATGATAATTGAGCTGAAAAAAGTTTATTATTGAGAACTTATTAATTGCGAATTAGTTACGCAAACAAAAATTTTATTGCATTTTTGGTTTGCGAAAAAATGTGTGTCCTGCTAAGTTCATATGAAGTTAACAGGACACCCATTTTTTTGCAAACCAAAAATGCAATAAATTTTTTTTTGCGTAACTAATTCGCAATTAATTAGCTCTCAATAATCTAATTTATTAGCTCGATTATCTTTTTTTTGAGAAAGTTGTCCTGCTAAGTTCATATGAAGTTAGCAGGACATCCATTTTTTCGCAAACTAAAAATGCAATAATTTTTTTTTTGCGTAACTAATTCGCAATTAATTAGTTCTCAATGGAAAACTTTTTTCTGGCTCGATTATCTTTATTTTTGAGAAAGTTGTCCTGCTAAGTTCATATGAAGTTAGCAGGACACCCATTTTTTCGCAAACGAAAAATGCAATTAAATTTTTGTTTGCGTAACTAATTCGCAATTAATTAGTTCTCAATAATAAACTTTTTTCAGCTCGATTATCTTTATTTTTGAGAAAATTGTCCTGCTAAGTTCATATGAAGTTAGCAGGACACCCATTTTTTCGCAAAGGAAAAATGCAATTAAATTTTTTTTTGCGTAACTAATTCGCAATTAATTAGTTCTCAATTGTCAAATTTTTTCATCTCGATTATCTTTATTTCTGAAAAAAATATCCTGCTAAGTTCATATGAAGTTAGCAGGACACCCATTTTTTCGCAAACCAAAAATGCAATTAAATTTTTTTTTGCGTAACTAATTCGCAATTAATTAGTTCTCAAAAACCAACTTTCTACAAATCATTAATCTTCATTTTTGGGAAAGTTGTCCTGCTAAGTTCACGTGAAGTTCGCAATATGCCTATTTTTCACAAACGAACAAAAAATTAATTTTTTTTTACGTAACTAATTCGCAATTAATTAGCTCTCAATAATCAAATTTTCTCAGCTCAATTATCTTTTTTTTTTTTTAGAAAGTTGTCCTGCTAAGTTCATATGAAGTTAGCAGGACACCCATTTTTTCGCAAACCAAAAATGCTATAATTTTTTTTTTGCGTAACTAATTCGCAATTAATTAGTTCTCAAAATCATTTTTTTTTTAATCGTTTATACACATTTTTGAGAAAGTTGTCCTGCTAAGTTCATATGAAGTTGGCAGGACACCCATTTTCTCGCAAACCAAAAAAGCAATTAATTTTTTTTGCGTAACTAATTCGCAATTAATTAGCAACTAATGATAGGATAGTTTTTAACATGAATTTCCAAAAGTGTCCTGCTAACTTTATATACATCTCTTAAAGTGTGTTCAAGTTGCGTTTAAATTCAAATTAAATGTAAGCTTAAATTTAAGCTATGTATATTCATGAAGCTAGACATTAGAGTTTCTCCAGAAACAAATTATTAAAATATTTTTTTTTTTTGTGATCGGGTGTATCTTTTTCCAAAAAAATAAAAACAACAATATTGATTCAAATATCTAGCCGAAAAGGATAGTTGCCAATAGCAACTGTGCAAGAAATATGAGACTGCATTAGTTTTCTGCATTCATTACTATTTTCTCTTAAAAAAAACATCTGGTTTTCAACCTAGTAACTTTGAAATTCTGGAAAGATTAAATTGAAAATATTTTAACCGGAAAAATCAAAGTCTGAATAATTAAAAACCTAAATCACCTCTTCCGGTTTTTACTCCAAAGGATGCTATGAATAGGAAAAAGTTATTTTAGAAGTATGGTTCATTGTGAGTAGAATATTAACAATCATTATTTAGAAGGGCCAAGTATATTGTTGAAATTGAAATGAAAGAAAGCATGCAAAAATTAAAAGTTGGTATGCTTATAATAATTGTTATTGATTTTTAACTGCTAGGAATTATAATGGTTTGATGAAAAAAATAAAACTCCAAGGCTGCTTTTTATGTATGTAATTACTTTTAAAAGGGAGGGTCCAATGGTCTTCAATAAATGAAAGGAATACGTCGCTTTTGGGTGTGAACAAAATATGAAAACGGTTGGATTACGAGCATTAAAAATTAGTATACCTACCTTAATGTATACCTATTTCAAAGTGAACATTTTCATCGAAAAAAACCTTTCCGGTTGTTTTCTAATTAGTCTAAGCATATCGCGAAAGCACTATCGTCAAACAGCGCAATATTTTTCATTTTATTTTTATATTTCAGAAGAGGTGAAAAAAAAATCTATTAGTGTACCTATGAAAGCTAATTCGACGAATAGCAAGATGTAAGGACTTCCTGCCACACGTTCCTTTTTTAACTGCCTTCACTTCACTCTCGGTGCAATTTCTATATCTGTCATTTCATTACTTATGAGTGTATGATGAGTAATACTATGCCGCGTTCCTCTTTAAGAAACGAGGAGCAGCTAAATGATTAATGATTATTTATTTGTTAACAGGTTAACACGATTGAGGACACGGGAAAGTTAAAATCATGCTTGACGTAATGTTTGGTGCTGAATTTAAATCCGTCAACTGCTTTTCGCTATCAGCTCAAAATTTTACACAATTTGTGAGGTAACAGCTGCGGTCAAAATAATAGTAGTAGGTACTCCATATCCATATTAATGCTTGTATGTTTTTCAAATTGGTGCTTTTCAGCTTTATTTTCGAAAAAAAAGATAAAAATTTCAAATATAACATTTTGTCCCCTGATTGCAAGAACTAGGTAACTCAATTTTCAATTTTTAAAATGTCCGGCAAAAACGGTATTATTTAGTACAGTTTTCAAGATTTTTCGTCCAAGTTTTTACTATTCTAGACATATATAGAATATTTCTTAAGTGTAAGAAACATACAAATTAAACTCTCCCTCGTCCTCTTGTAGTTAGGCATCTATGATCGTTGCTTTCTCCAAAATTTATAAAATTGAGTTACCTAGTTCTTGCAATCAGGGGACGATTTGATCCGATATTTTCAAATTTATTGAAGAACTTTTGAGAAAAAAACGGTCAAAAAAATACTAGTGCGAAGATAATAAGCAAATTTAGGGCAAAATTTTTATCATAAGATGTATAGTTGATAGTTTGAACCTTAAACTTACATTTAGTTGCAAGGCCCTCGTTGGAAATAACAGCACAACGACATTGCATCGAGTTTATCAGGTTTTCGAAACCTTTATATGCTTATCGAACTCCATGAGTACTGTATAGCTTCCCAAAGGGCTTAATTGTTAGATGGCTGGCAATGGCAACTAGCAACATATCTATTTCTTCGCCTCAAGCTCTCAATGGGATTTAAGTTCGGAGACTGTGCGGCCGGTCCATTACATCAACTCTCTTTGTCTGAATCATTGCTTCGCAAGTTTCAATAAAAACTATGAAGGGGTGATTATCCGGAAAGAACAATAATGCAACTCCATATTTGGACATTGTCTTCCTAATCAACACTAGCCGAATATCTCGTGAACCCCATGGTTTAGAGCTCAAAGATCATAAAAGTAAAATGATGTACTCACAACAACATTTTCAACGATGTAAAACACATTCGTATTAAGAAATGGACCATTTTTCATACATTTCTGCCGCCCATTCTGCTTTACATTGTATTTATTTCATAATTGAAAGGCCTACAATTAACGGGAGGTTTCTCAGGGAAGAAAAGACGTATCGGGAAGATTTAAGCTGATCTTAAAAGACGAAAATTATTTCTATCAGAAAATTGTGTTGAAACAATTTTCTCACGTTGATATACAGCTTTTAAAACAGCAAAAAACATTTTTTTGGATTTTATAACGGGAATATATCAAAAACGTGGCTCGATAGAATTTTTCTGACTTCAGATTCGAATTCAGCACACCAAAAACCTACGGAAAAGTATATTTTGGTTTTTGAAACAAAAACCAATGCTATTAAAAGCAAACAATTTGGCTGAAATTTTCATAGTTTGTTTAGTAAAGAGAAGGTTTAGAAAATATTTTAAGATATGTATCAACAACTTTTATACGGCTTGGGCTTGCTGGCTCTATACAGGGTGTCCCGTTGTGAGTGGATAATACTGCAACTGGTGATAGCAGGCCTTATGACTGCTCAGAAAAAAAATATAAAAAAAATATTTTTCTTGTGGTCTCCATGGTATAATTTATTTTCGAAAAATGTTTAAAAATTCGGGGTCTCCTAAAATACCTAATAACAACGGCCACCCATAAGGGATTCTTATTATTTTTGTATTTTTATAATATTCTTGAATAACCGTTCTAAATGATGGGTAGTAAATTTTAACACCAGCTGATGCATTTTTTGTGTTATAATTTTTTTAAATTATTTTTTTATTCAAAAATAATTCAATATTTTTTTTCACCAAAGTTTGAAAAATCATAAAGGGAAAACAATGTATGAGAACATAGGTGGCAAATTTGATAAAAATTGGCCTGTTTAATGTACTCTCCAAAATAGTATAACACATGTTTGTGTCTACAACCGTAACCAATAAAATTGGCATTTGATCTACCAAAGTAGTTTTTTAACATTTTATCAGATGAAATTAAGTTACTTAATTAAGTAAACACTACGACGACGAATGAATGACTAATATTGTTTTTTAAATTTTTATTGCATTTAAAAATAACCGTTCTTAAATAAAGGCAGTAACATTTAACACTAGTTGCTGGATTTTTTTTTTAATAATTTTTTTAATTAATTTTTAATAAAAAATGATTAAATATTTATTTTCATCAAAGTTTGATGACTACAAAAATTGAGTTGTAAGGAAAAGTCAATAGATATACCAGTGTCACTATTATGTCTGCTAAATTCAATACCTAAAATAATAGTATGCACTTTCAAAAAGGTTTTGATTTAAATATGGGAAATGCGATAAATAAAAACAACAGTATTAAAATTATGATTTATTTGTATTTTTAAATACATTTATATCAAGTGTTCAAACTGTCCCCCATTCACTGTGATACAGGCTCTGCATCTTCTAATGAAGGACCTCTCAATAAAACGAGCATATTGGCGCTCATTTATTTTATCACAGCGTCTTGAACACGACGACGCACAGTGGGATGAGAAGCGATTCTAGCGCGCCAAAAGTATTCTTGGGGTAATTATATGGAATAAAGACCTAATTTTGATAAGCTTTTATAGTTTTGAGGTTGTTGCAGACGTTTTTAATATTTTTCCAGGGTGGTGTCAAAAATTAGGGACAAGAAAGTGCCAAAAAGAAAATTCTATCAGTGTTCGAAAAAAGAGTGTCCCTTAATGCAGGATTATTTGAGAAATGATTCTTAGGCGGTTCTAAAAAAATTACGCATTTTGGAGACCATTTTTTATACCACTTTTGGCGCGCTAGAATCACTTCTCATCCCACTGTGCGACGCAGTTCCGTAATCGATGTAATTGGTTTAGTATAAACCATTTCTTTCAGAGAATTGACAATATTTGCAAATAATACTTTTTTATGCATTTTAATGCCTATTTTATTACAAGTCAATTTTGATTTGAGAAAGTGTTAAAAATCTTCTCTAGTAGATAAAAAGCCAATTTAATGTGTTATTGCTGTAGATAAAAGCTTGTGATTTACCATTTGGGAAAGTACATTAAAAGGACATTTTTTTTTAACATTATTTTCTACGAAAGTTTTCAGTTTTTTGTCTTTTTTATTAACTTACAAACTTTGATGAAAATAAATATTTAATCATTTTTTATTAAAAAAATAATTACAAAAATTATTAAAAAAAAAATCCAGCAACTAGTGTTAAATGTTACTGAAAGTACATTAAACGCCAATTTTTATGAAATTTGCCACCTATGTTCTCATACATTTTTTTCCCCTTATGATTTTTCAAACTTTGGTGAAAAAAAATATTGAATTATTTTTGAATAAAAATATAATTTTAAAAAATTATAACACAAAAAATGCATCAGCTGGTGTTAAAATTTACTACCCATCATTTAGAACGGTTATTCAAGAATATTATAAAAATACAAAAATAATAAGAATCCCTTATGGGTGGCCGTTGTAATTAGGTTTTTTAGGAGACCCCGAATTTTTAAACATTTTTCGAAAATAAATTATACCATGGAGACCACAAGAAAAATATTTTTTTTATATTTTTTTTCTGAGCAGTCATAAGGCCTGCTATCACTAGTTGCAGTATTATCCACTCATTACGGGACACCCTGTATATACAATGTCTGAGCAAACTTCAGATTAGTTATGTAAGATATACATTTTAAGACAGGGTCATAGTCTTCAAACAAAAAGAGTATTGTTTGGATTTACAACCCATTCAATGGGCCATTAAAAAAAAAACTATATTTTTAAGATGAAAAAACTTGCGGAAACGCTCTTAAGTGAACGCGTGTTGGATATTAAAAATTGATATATTTTAATATTTTGAACATGAAACAAATTGTGGCGACGCCTCTAGATGCCAAGCGCGTAGTAGAAAAACAACGGTTGATATCTTAAAGGATAGGTGTTGAGTAGAATGTCAGTGTTGCCACTTTTCGGGATCAAATTTTTTTGTATTAAAAGGGTGGTATTTTCATGTTTTTGTAAATTTTGAATATTTTGAAAACGAAAAAACTTGCAACTTTTATTCCCAACATGCGTTTGGTATCTGGAGCTATTTCCTTAACTTTTCTCACGTTATAAATATTAAAAATGACCAAAAAAGTGGGAGTCCCACACTTTGACATAAAAAAGTATGTTGTCCAAAAGTGGTAACATTGAAATACTAACCGAAGGTGCATCTACTCAACACCTATCCTTTAAGACGTCAACCGTATTTTTCTCAATACGCGTTTGGCATCGGGAGGCGTTTCCACAATTTTTACCTTCGATATATGCAGGTACTTTAGGCCAAGTTTTGGATTCGTGAACAAATTTTTTTTCAGAAAACAATCAAACATGACATTACGATTCTGTCTGTCTGTCTGTTTGTGTCTTGATCTACAGCCTAAGCCAATGAATGACATTTTGAACTTAAGGTTTTTTTGTAACTCTCCAGAGGGGAAATTGAAATTTTTTTGTTAGCTCCAAAAATAACGGTACTTGCCATGCAACCGTTAAAGAAAAGCTTATTTATCTCAAAAACGGCCCCAACGATTTTGATAAAAAAAAATAAATGCGCTATTGTAGGCATGGTGTATACTTCGGTGGAAAAAAAATTACCAAGGACTATTATTAATGGTACCTGCCATACAACGGTTTTTTTGATTTTCAATTTTCTTATTAACGGTTTAACGGATTTTAATCAAAAAGCTTATTCAATTTACATATATTTTTTATAATACATATTGCATATCAATATTTTGAAAAAATAAGTTGGATTTTTAAAAATATATTTAATTTGTTTTTGAAAATTTAATATTTCAAAAACAGGTTGATGAATTTCTTGAAACTTGGTTTTTAAATGTATTTTAATATTTTCTAAAAATGTCCATCCCATTTTTTTTTTAAATGTTACTAAAATTGTATTAATAAAAAATTAGTTTTTAAGAAAACTGCTTCAACGATTTCAATTTTTTTTTGACGTATATTCCTATTTTTTCAAGTAATAAAATGGTATACTTGAGTTTGAGCGCTGAGCTATTTAACTAGTTGTTTATACAATTTAAAGAACGATTTAAATGCTTTTTTTAAACTGTTTTATATTTTTATATATTTTTTCTATAACTACTTGCTTATTTTCAAAGTTCCTAAGTTCCAAGCAACTTGAACATAAGAGCAAGTACGTGCGATCCAGTCGTGCATTTTATTTTTTGTGTGTTCGAAATATTAAAAAATACCAAAGAAGTGGAGGTCCCAACCTTTGACATAAGAAAAAAAGTTTGTCCCGAAAATAGGCAACACAATCTCACCCAAAGGTTGGTCAACACAGCACCTATCTTCTAAGACATATCTCATTAGTTTTCCTCCACCCTTTTGGTATTTGGAAACGTTTCCGTCCCTTTTTTATGATGAAAACATTGAAATTTACCAAAATAATCGAAATTCCAGCCTTTTGACTTCAAAAATGTTGTTACCGAAAAGTGGTATAGCAATAAGATTTTACACGAAGGTGAGACTACTCAACACGTATCTTTTAAGGTATATCCTGTTATTTTCCCAACACGAGTTTGGCATCTGGAGGCATTTTCACTACTTTTTTCGTGTTAAAAATATTAAAGGTACCAAAAAAGTGGAGACTCCGCTCATTGACATAAGAAAGTATGTTCCCGAAAAGTGGCAACACTGATATTTTACCCGAAGCTGCGTCTACGTAACACCTATATTTTAAGATATCAACCGTTATTTACGCCATGGAAATTTTCCACGTAATTTATGAGTTTCTATTTATTTTACCATTTGGCCCAGATTGGGCGCCAAATTTCAAAATGGCGTCCAAACGGCATGATTAAAGAAAAGATCCCCCAGCTAAATTTCATCCTTAGCATGTCAAAAATAAAATTCAAATGTAAAAATAAGATTCTCTCCCACAAAAAGTGATTGGTGTTTCCTGACCGGAGTACAGCCTGGGTGCCATTTTTCAAAATGGCGTTTAAGCGACAGGATAAAAAAATTATTTCCGGGATAAATTTCATCCTTCATCATTATCAAAAACAATTTTCACACATAAAAGAAGGTCCCTGTCATAAAAAGCATGGGATTTGGTTTCCTGACCGGACTAGAAGGGGATTTTTGTGTCAGTGGAATGGTTTTAGAAGACTCCTGGACGCTTCAAAATGCTTCCGGATGCCCAATGGAAAATGACATAAGAAAAACTCTTGGTCAATAGTGAACCGATATTATTGTAAACCTGTGTTATTATAAACAAAACACGATAGTGTGTTCTTTGAGCTAGAATTTTTTTCTAAATAATTGTTTTTGTATCTTAATAAAGGGTGATTCATTTCATTTTTTTATTTTAGATAAGGAATACAAATTTAAATTTTTATTGGCCGCATTTTAATATCATATGATCTGATTCTAATAAAAACACGTTTAAATTTTTAAATTTTTATAAGAAATAATATTTTCCATCAAAATGAATGGTTTGGCAAATTTTATAACAAAACAAATCAAGAAGGAAAAGTCAACAAAATCAAACTAAGAAAATCCAAAAAGTCATAGATTCTTTAATTACTATCTTAATTGCTGATAAGTCATAGCTTTTCAAAGATATTATCTGAAGTCTCTAATTATAATGGAGGAACAATTATTTTTTCGCAGACTAAAAACAGGCACACAGAAATGATTGAGTGTTGATAGATAGTCATTTAGGGTCCTGGTCCTGGCTATGTAGGTACTTCAAGAGCTGCCGTGTCATATTTTTTTTTTAACATCATTCATTTTAATTTATACTTATTTATTTGAATTGTGATATATTCAAATAATAAACTTCATTTTGTTTGAGAATAATTTTCAAAGGTAATTACACGCCCATTTTTAGTTATTATAATTTTGTTTGAAAAATAATTCTAAATGAAGGTGTAAGCACTGTTGTGAGTCTGGGTTACCACGGGGGTGTACTTTGATGTGGAAAGCGGGCGCGGCACGCTTGCTCTTGCTCGACCTAGCTCGAAGGATGGGGGTGGTTCTTGCTCCCCTTTCACACATCTCCCACTCAACAAACAAAAATTCGTGCCAGGGATCTGTATAAGGAATAGGAATAGGAACAGGATAAGGAAAGGAAAGTGCGTAGGACTGTCATGCCGAAGGTGTGGGTTCGATTCCCAGCCGTGCCACCTAATTACAGAAATGTTTTATTCGAGGTACTGCCTCTTGCGAGGAACTGACAAATCCTCCAAGAGTATACTTGTCATGAAAAAGTGCTTCTCATTTAGCCGTTCGGACTCGGCAAAAAACTGTAGGTCCCCTCCATTCCTGCCAACAAACACGCACACAGGAATGGTTGTGAGTTGTAAGTCACTAGGCCCTGGTTCTCCATGAGCTGTTGCGCCACCCAATTTATTATTTATTTTTTTTAAGGAAAGGAATCTGGATAATATTAAATAAGGATGGGAATAAAAAAAGCAAAGGGTAAGCATAAAACAAGGTATCTATGCCACTGTCCAAGTGAAAGATTGGACTCTGAAACGGGTATTTAGTGTAAACTAAACCTAACCTTATCTAAACCCTTAATGCCTACAATTTATATCGTATCAGATATAATTAATTTATATCAAGACTCAAAATAAAAATGTATATCTATCTGAGATATAACCCTCTATATCTTACTCTTACCTACAACTAAGCTAACACCTACACACATCCGCTCAAAATCCAACGTCTCAGTTAGACAGTGGTTCGCCAAGTCAACAAATGGCCTTGACAGATGGAGTCGTCAAGTTTTGGCCTACCCACCCTTGCATCAAAGATACAACCTTTGCCACCTCCATGGCCGTGTAGTTTTGGAGGTAACCCCGCGCTCGGCATCCAATCGCAATCTAAAATGTATCTATGTCTAACACGTCATATCTAATCCACAGTTTGTCATGTCCACCTACGTCACTGACTTATGAGCTCTTCTCTTACAGACAGACGGCTTTGCCGGAACGCCACACACCATTGCAGCTAAATCTAGCAATCCATCGAGAAAACTTCACTCTTCACCAAAAAGAACACTGGTTTTCAATCGATATGGCCATTGGCCGTTTTTAACAATTTATTGATAAAAGAATTCAAATGCAAAGGAAGTTAATTCAGAAATAAAAAAATAAGAATAATTTAAAAAAATAAAAATAAGTTAAAAGGTGATTTTTACAACAACTACAAAAATTGTCAAAGGACAATCTGTACTATTTTTCTATATAGGAGGTGTTGCCGCCGCAATGTACATACTATATATAACACATACTACTTTATATATTACATTTCATATCACATCATATATTTACATAACGTAACATATTACCATAAATTATCAGTCTTCAGTTTACCTCTTACCGTGACGGTCATAATTATAAGCGCTCTTGTTGAATAAATAAACTTATATTCTCTTTATACCTACACAAGTCGATCTTTTCTTTCATTTAAGTTTACAGTCCACTCGAGCTCGAACATGGTCCTTTTTCGCCAAATATAAAAAACAATTTCAATTATTAAATATTAATTGCATAAACTAGCCCACTTGTGTGTATAAAGGGTTCACATCTTGCGCGTGCCGCGAAAAGCCAACGGTGCTTATATATCTATATACCTCTTGTACAGTCCCACTGCGCACGTTGTACAGTTCATACGGTTACGGTATAATTTTTGCTTTGGCTTAGTACAGCACGCAACCTGCATCGTGATAATAAGTTTTTTCAATAACTTTCAATTTAATTAAAATTTATTTTTTGCTTTTACAAATTGCATCCAAGATGAGCACAGACAATAAGAACAAAGTAACAAAGCGAGATACAGCTCGCAATTCTATCAAGCGATATTTGGCAAGCAGCAAAAAAGCCGAAACGTTTGATGCAACTGAGATCCAAAGTTTTCTTTCTCTCCTCAGTGAACAGTGGAATAAATTCCAAGAATTTCAAGAAGCGGTTGAGATCTCGTGCGGAGCAGACACTTTGGAAGCCCAAGAGTCAGAACGAGAACAAGGTGAAACGTGGTATAGGGAAGCGCTAACGAATTTCAAACGCGCCCTATCTAAAATCGAGTCGGAAAGCGTCTCTTCAGACAAATCCAAAGTCGATTACTTGCCAAACCATTGTCACACAGATGTTCGTCTTCCTCCAATGAAACTACCCAGCTTTGACGGAGACTCGAAAGATTGGAAGCCCTTTGAAGATGCATTTACTGCTCTCATCCATGGTGATTCATCGATATCGAACGTGAAAAAACTACATTTCTTACTGTGTAGTCTTCAGGGACCTGCGTTGCAAGTTGTTAAAGGTTTTCGTGTAACGAGTAACAACTACGACGAGGTATGGCAACTTTTGAAAAGGCGCTACGACTCAACACGTGTCATTGTCGATTCGCATTTTCAAGCTCTTTTTTCGCTGAAGAAAATAAAAACTGAATCATCTGCTGCCATCAGATCTCTTGTTGATGAAACCCAAGAACATTTTCGATCCCTTAAGGCATTAGGGAGACCTGTCTTCAACTGGGATGATTGGTTAGTTCATCTTACAACGAGCAAGCTTGACACCGAAACACACAGGCAATGGGAACTGACTCAGACGGATGACAAAGTAGCAAATTTCGATTCACTTGTTATTTTTCTGGAGAGCAGGTGCCGCTCACTAGACGCCATTTCTTGTCATCAACAAACCACAACATCCAGCACCGGCAATAAAATTCAGACAAGTCAACAAGTAAAAGGCAGAAAATCAAACGCGCTTCACACAGCGCTACCGAGCAATCAAGTGGATAAACGTCGTGTTCGCCGGCATCGAAACCAAGTATGCCCATATTGCTCAGGTAAGCACTTTATTTTTACTTGTGACAAGTTTCGTTCCACAGCAATAACAAAGCGAATTTCATTTGCTCGTGACAACAACTTGTGTTTAAACTGTTTGGCTTCTGGCCATTCCATAACAGATTGTCCAAGCACATTTACGTGTCGAGTCTGCAACGTTCGTCACCATACGCTGCTACATAGCGAGTTGCCACCTGAAACCACTTCATTGGATGCTTCAGTTAACTCAACATCAAGTATACCCAATTTTACGCCATCGTATGCTTCTCATTCAAAGCATTATGTGCTTCTCGGTACCGCAATGGTACAAGTTGTGGATAGTTCTCATAAGCTCCAGCCAGCTAGACTTCTCTTCGACAATGGATCACATGCCTCTTTCATTAGCGAAAGCTGTGTACAGCGACTTCATCTCAGGCGTACACCAGTCACTACAGCAATTGAAGGAATCGGGGCCACATCAGTTGGCTCCTCGAAAGGCGAAGTAGAACTAACCATAACCTCATTTGACCGAACATTCTCTGCATCGATTCACGCTCAAATTTTAAGCAAAATAACGAGCGATCTGCCTTCGGTTCGAGTTCAAAACTACAATTGGCCTCATATCAATGGGCTTTCATTAGCAGATCCCTGCTTTCACATACCTGCAGCCATCGATATACTGATTGGATCTGACGAGCTGGGTCAGTTCCTCTGCACTGGATTCATCAAAGGTCCCGTCGGCACTCCGATCGCTCAGAAATCCACACTTGGGTGGGTTCTCATGGGCAAAGTGACTGACACGGCCACTGTACCTGCATATGTCTCTTCATCGTTGTGCTTGTATACAAATGTTGCCTTAACAAAAGCAGTCTCTAAATTCTGGGAGATAGAATCATTGCCCGAAGTAAAACATCTGACTGTTGAGGAGAAGTTATGCGAGCAGTTCTACGAGGATACCCATTACCGTCAAATGGATGGCCGCTTCGTTGTGCAGCTTCCATTTAAGCCTGACTGTCCTTTGGGGAACTCTCGCAACTCTGCCGTTCGCGCATTGCTCCGAATGGAAAGACTATTTGCCAAGGACAAAGAGCTCTACGTCCAGTATAAGCAATTTATACATGAGTTTATCAAACTTGGCCATATGGAAGAGGTAAGTCAAGCACCACTTCCAGGAAACCATTTTTATATGCCGCACAGAGCAGTCGTTAAAGAGACAAGCACCACTACTAAACTGAGGGTGGTTTTCAATGCGTCTTGTCGCACCAGTTCCGGATTCTCTCTTAACGATGCTCAGATGATTGGACCGCAACTGCAACCGGACCTGTTTACAACTCTTCTTCGGCTTCGTACGCACCGTTTTGCTATGAGCGCTGACGTAGCGAAAATGTATCGCCAAGTAAGAGTAGACCAAAAGCACGTTGACTTTCAGAGAATCGTCTGGAGAGATTCCCCCACTGAAGACATCAAGGACTACAGACTTTTGACAGTTACTTATGGAGTTGCATCCGCTTCACATCTGGCTGTTAAATCTCTTCAGAAAGCTGCAACTGTCACAAGCCCAAATTCTATTGCGACTCAAGTCATCTTACGTGATTTTTATATGGATGATCTCCTTACTGGTTGCTTTGATGAAGCTGATCTCCATCGGCTGCAAGTTGAGATTTCTAACATACTAAGTCAAAGTGGCTTTCATCTCCGCAAGTGGTCATCTAATTCAAAAGCCGTCATCAATGCCATTCCAGTTGATCAACTCGAGGTTATGCAACCGTTCAACTTCGGAGAAACAGATGGCGTTCGTACACTAGGTCTACAGTGGGACCCTTCATTCGATCATCTTGCATTTACTGTTCAGGTCAATGAAATATCAGTTACAAACCTAACTAAACGCTTGCTTCTTTCAGATACTGCCAAGTTGTTTGATCCTTTGGGTTTACTAGCTCCATCAACCATAATTCCGAAGATGCTCTTCCAAAGTCTTTGGAGACCTAAGGTGGACTGGGATGAGACTGTGCCACATGATGTCAAACGCCAATGGTTGCTTTACAGGGACCATATCACCTGCCTCGCAGCAATCAAAGTGCCGAGGTGGGTTGGTACAGGAATCCCTAATGCTACAACTGACTTACACGGCTTCGCAGATGCATCGCAGTCAGCATATGCCGCAGCCGTTTACGTGCGCACAGTAGCTCCCAACGGAAGTATATCGGTGTTCCTCCTTACTGCCAAAACGAGGGTTGCCCCATTGAAGACCACAATTTTGTCACTTCCACGCTTAGAGCTATGCGGCGCAGCACTTTTGGCACGGTTGATGAAGCATGTACAAACTTCTCTGATGACCCACATGCACATACGCAACGTTTACGGATGGACTGATTCGAGTGTCGCACTGGCCTGGATCCGTCAAGAACCTGGTAAATGGTCAACTTTCGTTGCAAACCGTGTCTCAGAGATACAGCAAACAGTTCCTCCTGATAACTGGTTACACGTGCAATCATCGCAGAACCCAGCTGACTGTGCTACGCGAGGAGTACTGCCACAGCACTTAAAGGAGCATACACTCTGGTGGAATGGCCCTCCATGGCTCCAAAAGGATGAATCCGAATGGCCTTTGCAACATATTTTCACAACCAACTTAGACCAACGAGCAGAGTCAGCCAACTTAGTAATCAGCACTGAAAGTTATCCAATCTGGGAGCTCATCGAGCAGTATTCGTCAGTTAGAAAGCTGAAACGTATCACTGGCTACATTTTAAGATTTGTACACAAGACACGTTATGCTGTTGAGGTCCGCAAGCTGAAACTGAAGTTGATCACCAAATTAACGTATACGATTCCTCCTTTGTCGAGTCAACATCTTCAACTTTGTGAGCTGAACGATGCCCTTAACCTGTGGATACGATTGACCCAGAAGCACTTCTTCCCAGAAGACATTCAACGACTTCAGTCCAACAAGCCTGTTGGTAGGTGTAGCAAACTTGTGAAGTTGCATCCTGTTCTCGATCAGAATGACCTCATAAGAGTTGGTGGAAGGCTGTGTAATTCGTCTCTGCAAACAGACAAAAAATATCCATTTGTTCTTCCGGCACGATCGAAACTAGCATTTCTCCTTTGCGACGACATCCACCGGTTCACTCTACACGCAGGTCCACAATCTATGCTTGCTACACTCCAAAGACGTTATTGGGTCATCAGTGCACGCAAACTTGTGCGCAAAGTTTTCAGGGCATGTCTCAAATGCCGAAGGTACTCTCCTGTTATCCAGCAACAACTGATGGGTGATCTGCCATGGTCTCGTGTTCAAGCTTGTCGACCGTTCCTACGCAGTGGTGTAGATTTTGCCGGACCAGTGCAACTACGCTTTTCAAAGGGACGCGGTGCCAGAGCTGTGAAAGGATATATCTCCATCTTTATATGTATGTCTACAGGTGCCATGCATTTGGAATTAGCGAGTGATCTCTCATCTGCTACCTTCATTGCTGTCTTCAAACGATTTGTCTCACGTCGAGGTCATTGCAAGGAGCTGTTCAGCGATAATGGCACAAATTTCGTTGGTGCCGAAAAGGAGCTCAAGATGCTCCTCACACTTGCCATGAAAGACGAAAATCTTGCCAAACATCTTGCTGACGACGGAACTATCTGGCACTTTAACCCTCCTGCTTCGCCTCACATGGGAGGCTATTGGGAGACCGCGGTGAAACGAGTAAAATTCCACCTGCGTCGTACTTTGGGAGACACTCTGTTGACCTATGAAGAATTTTCAACTCTACTAGCAGAAATCGAGGCCTGCGTTAATTCAAGGCCACTTTGCGCCACCTCTTCTGATGTCGATGACTTATCCGCTCTAACACCGGGGCATTTTCTCATCGGGGAGCCGCTGAAAGTAATACCTGAGCCCTATGTAAATGAGTTTAGGGGAAATTTGGTGAGTAGATGGCATCTTATATCGAAATTAAGACAACACTTTTGGAAGAGGTGGAGCTCTGAATATATAGTTCAACTCCAACAACGTTCTAAATGGAACCGTACGAGCCCTAACTTTAATATTGGGGATTTGGTACTGATTCGCGATGAAAAACTGCCTCCAGCCAAGTGGAAACTAGGAAGGATCACTCAATTACACCCAGGAGCTGACGAACGCGTGAGAGTCGTCACCATCAAGACCGTCGATGGAGTACTTATGCGACCAGTCGTCAAGATATCACCATTAATATCCATTATCGATGATGTTCAGCAGACTTAAGATTCATCTAACTTTTAAATTTTGATCGAATTATATTTCATATTCTCTCAAGGTGGGCAGGATGTTGCCGCCGCAATGTACATACTATATATAACACATACTACTTTATATATTACATTTCATATCACATCATATATTTACATAACGTAACATATTACCATAAATTATCAGTCTTCAGTTTACCTCTTACCGTGACGGTCATAATTATAAGCGCTCTTGTTGAATAAATAAACTTATATTCTCTTTATACCTACACAAGTCGATCTTTTCTTTCATTTAAGTTTACAGTCCACTCGAGCTCGAACAGGAGGATTTTTATCCAAACTCCTACTTTAAACGAATCGTTTATCTCCGTCTCAAGTTTTATGTCAATACAAATTATATAAAATTCAATATAGGTAAATGTATTTCAATCATATCAATATAATTTTCAAATAAACTTACGGTTTCTTCGTCCCTCGAAGTCCTGCCGGCAGCACGTACTTGGATGACGGACTATGATAATGCTCTCAATTTAGAGCTTTTTCTACGCGCACTGATTTTACACAATATTGTAAACCCTATACATGCATATGTCCATATTATTTTGAGTCCAGAGTTAAATTTTTCTATATTTCACTTTTAAGAATTTATGCCTTTCAACTTTTCTTATTTCTTTTCTTTTACATAAAAAGGATTTACTTTAAAAATAAAAAAAATTAAATTCAAATAAAAAATTAAAAATTAAAGACTTTATGCTCAACACAAAAGTTAAGTTCATAAAAAAAAAATTCAATGATTTAAATTTTAAGGATGAAAATCCACATGACCCTTTTACTGCAGGACAAAGAAGTATAAAGGGTCGGTTGCCTTACCCTTCGCGTACCCTTCACGCGCCCTTGGTCTTTCAGGTGCCAGTTCATGCAACGGTGTCGGATGCCTAACGGAACACTCTGCCACAATATCCCTTCTAGGGTATCTCCCAAAAATTCAGCAGAGATTTAGGTTGGGTCTCCTCAAACGTGCCAAATTGTATATGCTTTGTGGTTGATTTATATCTTTATTTCGGTAGATATATGAACATGCATATAGCGATGTTTCAATTTGTACATATACATATATTCGTAACTTCTCAGGCTATATATCAGGGAGAAACTCTCCTATCCAACACTAAACCTACGAAATTCATACCCACTATGAGAAACTAGGTATGTTAAATGCATTCAGATTTTTAATTTACATACCTCTGCTTTAAATAAAACAAGCAAGACAAGAAATCCGATGGATTCCTATTTTGGTTCCTTTTTGGAATCCTTACGGGAATACTCCTTCCTCCTCACTATGTCCTATTCAAATTAAGAAAGTTTCTTTTTTAATAGTGTCACTTAAAAGTATTATTTTCTTATATGAATCGTAGGAAAATTCATTATACTTTCACATAAATCTTAACTCACTTCAGAACTATATTAATCAGTAGATTTCCACTTATAAAAACTCAAATCATGTACATACGTATATGTTCATATATGATTACTTTTTCTTTTGTTCACCAAACGGAGTTAAAATCTTCCGTACCGTACTGTGAAACTTGCTAAAATGATTTCTCGTATTTGCACTTTTCTCGATCATATGGATGAAAGCTTTAGAAATGCATCTATTGGTCATTGCCCTATTGGCCTATTTCTTGCTTTCACGGAAAGAATTCTTGGATCATATCACGAAAAATGAGCTGCAAATTACGAAAAATGAATCCCGAGTTATACCTTGGCTCCGGATTTCGTAATTTACGACTATTTGTTTGCAATTTGCAAAACTGAGCAAAATGAAGATATTGATACTCAAAAATCGTAAATCAACCCTCTTTTAGTATCAATTATGCTATCGAGAGAAAACAAAGTTGCGAACAACAAATCGCAATTTGATCCAAATATTCCTCAATTGCACAATTTGTAAATTTGCAAAAAAGATTTGTGATCACCACTTTTATTTCGTGATATTGCGACTTGGAAAGATCAATCCAGCTCTACCCTTCATTTAGCAGGTATACACATTTAATTTATTTTATTTGAAATAAATACTTTACGCTTGACGCTACTTGGATTTTAACTCGCAACCCTCCAGTTGCGGAGCGAGCATGCAACCACCAGGCCAATTTGCATTACAGATCGTTGCTGTCACACATTGATGATGAGATATCTGCCATGTTGTGGTGCTCTCTCTCTTCGAGAAGTAAATTGCGACAAGAAAATCGTGATTTAGGATTTTTTTGTTGGTGATTTGCGACTATTCTTATGGAGTTACAAATTGCGACAGAAAAAACATAAATCAGTGATTGTGCATGATGTAAGTTACTAAATTTTTATCGCAAATCAATATTTTCAAATGCTGTTTGTGATATTATTGCTTTGGAGAGTAAATTACGCCAAAAAAGTTGTATTTTGCTATGAAAAGTACAAGCTTGAATCATGGATTTGGATTGCGAATCACGAAAAAACAAATTTTGTAAATTGCTACGTTTTTAATGTTAAATTACCAGTTTTTGCATTAATTTGGGAACAAAATGCCTTGATTTATGAATAAAACATGATTCGTAAATTGCAACTGCAAATTTTTCAATTGGTGATTTTTCAATTCTCTCCGTGTTCTTTTTTCTTGGAAGTGTAAAGCTTATCTTCCCCGCTACTAATACTAAAGCCATAATTTGCTCTCGTTGTGTCCTTCGTTTATCTTCTATTTTCTTTTTTTTCCTTCCTTCTTTTTATTTGACACATTCTCGGATGTAATTGTAATTGTATGTGTGTATTGAACTCACATTCAATAATTTTAAATACCAAGCTTGATTGGGATGAATATTCATTTAAAGTTCTAATTTTGAAACTTAATTTATCATTCTAACTAATCTATCATTCTTATTTACTCTAAATATATGACTTATAACTAAATATTGCACAATGTATAACAGTTTAATTCACGATTTGAAACCAACTGCTGTGATCTCTACTTCCTTTTTTCTTTGTACATATTCTTTTTGTATGTCCGAATATTCGCTACCAATTCAATTTCAATTTCTTTTATTGAACATTATATATACAATCTGGCTTATAACTAATATGATACTATGATAAATTTACATTTGTTGGCACATAGGGGGCCTAACGTTATACAATGTCTTAAGTTTAATAAATTATAGATATATAAATTACATGACAAAAAATTTAAATTAAAAGTCGGCTGACTTAATCGTCCTCAGGGTGTTCATTCCCGGTTGTCAATGGTGTTTTTGGTGTAGGTTGGGGGAATTGGCGTTTAGCCACGGTAGAAGGCTGACCCAATGTCAGCGTAGAACGAGACTGCTTCCTCGTTGTCCATGATTATGGAATATTCGCTACCAGGTGGAGAGCGATCGCGTTTTGTATTATTCTTTGTTCTTGACGTTTGTTTTATCTTTCTTGACGTTTCATATTATTCGTGTAAGTTTTCTATAGAAATGTTGTGTTGTAATCTATTTAATTAAAATAAAGAAGAAAAACCAGACAAAAATAAGAATAAAATACAAAAATAATTCTGAATGGATCAACTGCTAAAAGGAATCCTCCAGGGTCAAAAAAAAAAAAAAAAAAACAAATTCCACCTCGGATGTGCGTATAACAACATAACTTTGTCGGCCGGTGAATCTCCTCTGTTGCTAAACCTTTTAATAAGTAGGTGAAAATGCCTGGAAAGCCCATTCAAAAGATAAGTTTGACGCTGGGGAATGTTTCTCCAACATACACTTCAAGAGTGAATGCTGAAGAAACATCCCCAGAAACAATTCCTCATCCGTCAAATCTTCTAAACATTTTTCTTTTCGTTTCAGGTCTTCCCGCCTAGACACAACCTACATCAACACAACAACAAAACTACTTAAGAACCAAACAATATCCACCCTCTGTATTTCAACACCCCCCACATAAGATCGATACCTATGTAGATCTTAAGCCATTTAACTACAACGAATGTGCAATACTGTGTGTGCAAGTACATTCCTACGTTCGAGCGTATGTATCCTGTATTGATTTCTGTGTTTATGTGAAGTATCTATTACCGTGGTCATTGAGTTTTAATGAGTATTCGCGTTCTATGATTTATTTTGAGAAGTAGGGCTCGAACAGAGAATTATAGGAGTGGGTTGGGATACCTATACTTTTCTGTTTGATTTTTTTTTTTTTTTTTGCGTTTCTATTTTATTTGCCATGATAAGCGACGGCCTACGTTACAGCACATCCGAAACAAATTTTTTGAGCTATCCATTCCAATAGAAAATTTAATTTTGAACAAAAAGTATTATATGTAAAATTGTCAAAGTCGGCTTAGTTTTCAAGTTACACCAAAAATATTGAAAAATGGCCAGTGTGACCATTCTCACAGAAACGCATGGTTGAATTTAGTAGCATTTTCGGATTTAAGCATGCTTATGGACCAAACGAACATATTCAATAATAAAAACCCTTGCACGTAATTGTTCCTTTATACCCCTCATTTTCCGGTCTATTCAATAGGCTAAATATCAAACGATTAAATTCAATGCACGAAATATTTAATACAAACAAATTTCTTTTAATATGTATTGGTTGGTATCTGGAGGTGTTTCCGTGACTTTGCATATTCAAAATTGCCAACAAATAAAAGGACCTACCATTTCACATTAAAAAAAGTATCCCTCCATAAAGTGGCAACACGCAAAATTTACCTGAAGGTTAGACGCACCTATCTTTTAGGACAATGTAACCAAATGTTATCGAACATCAAGTTTGGCATCTGCATTTCCGCAACTTCACGTCGTATCTTTAAAGACATCTATATTATTTTCCCACGTGGTTGGTATCTTGATCCGTTTTCGCAACTTTTTTCATGTTCAAAACATTTAAAACCACCAACAAAGTGGAAGTCCCATCCTTTGGCGTTTTAAAACCTGGAAGCGTTTTCGCAACTTTTTTCATATTCAAAATTATTTTTCATATAAAATCAAATGAATCCTGACCATTATTTTGCCTTACAAATTTTACTTGCAATTGCAACCCATTTTGGCATCTTATTTTCATATAAATTAATTAAGTTATTTATCAAAAAGCGGTGTAGTTTGTTTAGGTCAACAGCGAAACAATAAGAAAATAACAAAATTATAATAAAGGAAGGTTTTCCTAATAAAAAAGCTTTTTCATAAAACTGTCATGGTTAATAATTTTAACGTTAAATGAAATGTCAAAAAATGTAAAGTTAACTTACACAGCATTAGTTTTCATACTTTTCACTTTATTTTATCATCCTTTTGTTCACAAGAGAAGAGGCTCATAATTAAACAAATATATAAATGACATCTTCTGAAAAGTATTTTACATAAGTTTCTAAATTGTCGTTGAAGCATGAACCTGAAAGGATTTAAATAAGATTATATCCTTAAACAACGCAAACTAATCCATGCGGTTAAGTATTCAATTTCAAAGGATTATGGGATAATTTATTATTCAAATTTGGCTTAAGGGACTTTTAGTTTTTGATTTGATTCAAAATAAATATTGCTACGAAATACATACATACATACATACATACATATGTACATAATATTATAAAAGGATTTTAAGTGGGATGAGATTCGAGTTTGAGCAAGTCTGTTCGAATTATTCAGGCATATGATAGCGTCGTTTTATAATCGCATTAAAATAATGCGATACGAATCATCTGAAATGTCAACATCGCACGCACAACTGTTTCCCTTCATTTATATTCAGTTTTGTTAGTCCTTACTGATTCTAAATCTGATACTGATTGTAAATCTCCATCAAAACAGAAAAAAATGATAGAAAATTCTTACAGAGCCTTTCTTGAAGTTTCAATGTATTGTCACGGGATTGCATAAAGCTTGGCTTGCAGAGTTGGAAATTAATGATAACAAAAAAGTTCTAGGTTTAGACACAGGTAACATTTTTTAAAAGATGAATTTTGTTCAGAACTATCACCTTTATCATACATATCTGGAAATTCCCAAACACCCCGAAAAAACTTTGCCATGTTGCATTTTTCGGTTTTGGCTGTATTTCAGGAACTACTTGTCCTTGAAAGGTCAAATTAACGCGAACTTGGCTGGGCACTACCGTGCCCTTTGATTAGCTGGGCTGCGAAAATCAGAAAAACTCAATTTTTGTTTTATACATATGTATATACAAGGGGCTATGAATACCCTTAACACGTTTAAACACAGTGCGAGCGTTAGGAAAAGTGGAAAGGATTTGAAAGGAGATACCGATGTACATTGGTTTTGAATGTCTGTATATTGTGATGGGAGGGAAAAATCAAGCCGGGTAAAGCATTCCACATTCGTGTAGTGTGGCTTAAGAAAGAATCTCTGTACTCAACAGTACGTCGAAAGTCAGGCTCAAGGGTAAACTGATAGGCATTCCTTGCGATGCGAGTGTTACGGTGGAACTGTTTCAACGGGGGAATGCAGTTGGCTATTTCACTAGAGCATTGTTTGCAAAAGTATCGATAGAATAAAGAGAGACATGAGATGTTTCGTCGATGCTCAAGTGACTCAATTGTTACTGCTATCGATATGCCACCTATTAGTTTCAAAACTCTATTTTGAATTCTATCTAATGTCGGGTTTTTCAATAAGATCGCTACAAAAGTTTTTTTTAAATAAAACAAAAATGGTTTTGAATATCAATAAAACTCTTTATTCCTGTGAAAGTACGTTTGATGCCATTATGTATGAAACTCGATTTCTTTTGCATGGCTACCACGGGCACGCTTGCAGAAGTCCAGACGCTGAACCCAATTTTCGACGGTTTTCAAGCATAAATCGGCCGATACTGCTCAAATTTCACGTTCGATATTCGTACGAAGGTCATCAATCGTCGCTGGCTTGTTGGCATAGACCATAGACTTGACGTAGCCCCACAGGAAATAGTCTAACGGCGTCAAATCGCACGACCGAGGCGGCCAAGCGACTGGACCATTTCGTGAGATAACACGTTCTCCAAACTTGGTTTTCAATAAATTGATTGTGACATTCGCTGTGTGGCTTGTGGCGCCGTCCTGTTGGAACCACATGTCCTCCAAGTCCACAGTACACATATTAAAGGTAATATCATTAGCGTGTTCATTTTTGTTCAGTTCTGCGCATCCATCAAAATCAGTGGAAAATGGCGAATCCCGTGACCCCCACTCGTTAAACATCAAAATTTGTTGCGTGTTATGTGTTCATTTGTTACTTATTTATTTATTTTTAGTGTTTATTAACATTATTTTTGTCATGCAAACAACATTCCTTCCTGGTTTTTAGTGTTGTTTAAATTATGCTTTTGTATTTGTTTTCTTCGTTGTTGTTGTAATACAGCGGACAGGGTCACGTAAGGCTGCCATCTTGAATTTCTTTGACAGTTCTCATTTCGGACAACATGCGCAAGATAATACCTTAGATATGTGTACTGTGCTCCAAGTCCATATCATCCAATTGGGGCCAAAAATATTCGGTTATCATTGAACGGTAGCGATCCCCATTCACAGTAACGTGCCGGTCTTGATCATCACGGAAGAATTACAGCCCAATGACGCCGCCGCGCAGGCCCATAAACCACACCAAACCGTGATTTTTTCGGGATGCAATGATGACTCATGGAGTACGTATGTGGATTGCTGCCTGATCAATACCGCATATTTTGTTTATTGACGAAGCCATTCAGCCAGACGATTATGACGACCATAAATTGGACGAAGCGCTCTTAACGTTGAGGCCACTGACCCCGAATTTCGGTAGTAAATTTTAATAACTTTGACTCGTTGTTGCCTCGTATATCTTTCCATCATAAATGGCAAATCTTACTGAAGAGAAATATCAAAAGAGCGGCAAGAAATATGGCGTCGTTTGCTGTCCCTGTCGCTCTTCTTTTGTAGCGTTCCTGGTTGAAAAACCCTTAACATGCAAGTATGTTATAGGTGCGCCAGCCCATATGTGAGAATTATACTCAAGCTTTTGCAATGTATGCTTTGTAGATCATAGTCAGATCAGAAGGAGAAAAGAATTTCTTACATCGTCTGAGGTCATTCTAGAGAAGGTTGGTGATGCACATATCGAGTATGGATAGATTCACAGTACACATATTAAGGGTAATATCATTAGCGTTTTCATTTTTGTTCAGTTCTGCGCATCCATCATAATCAGTGGAAAATGGCGAATCCCGTGACCCCCACTCGTTAAACATCAACATTTGTTGTGTGTTATGTGTTCATTTGTTACTTATTTATTTATTTTTAGTGTTTATTAACATTATTTTTGTCATGCAAACAACATTCCTTCCTGGTTTTAAGTGTTATTTAAATTATCCTTTTGTGTTTGCTTTCTTCGTTGTTGTTGTAATACAGCGGACGGGGTCACGTAAGGCTGCCATCTTGAATTTCTTTGACAGTTCTCATTTCGGACAACATGCGCAAGATAATACCTTAGATATGTGTACTGTGGGATAGATTATCGGTTTCCTCAATGCAAGTGCCATTCATCGATAATCGCAGTGGGGGTACGTTTCGTTTTAATGGCAAGAGTCAGCACTGGGTTTTGGATGCACTAATTTCCAAGCGGTTATTTACTCCCCATTCGAGGATGCTGTTAAGATCGGAATTTAATGAACTTATCATACGCTGCCGTTGCGGCTCTACATCCGAAGCACGAGAGAGTGAGTCTGGCAATGAATATGAAAAGCTGAGGGTGCTGTCGTCTGCGAAACAATTAAGTGGATTAGAAGTTTTATAGAAGAGATCGTTAATAAAGATAAGAAAGAGAGTCGGACACAAAACGGAGCCTTGGGGCACACTTACATTTATTTGGTGAATATCAGACTGAAACCCGTCCAAAACAACTCGTATTGAATGGTCCGACAGGGCGACAGGTAATTTCCAATCCAACGAATAAGAAATTCATCTAAACCTACCAAAAGCATGTATTTTCGATAAAAGACCATAGTGCCAAACTCTATCAAATGCTTTAGAGAACTAGATATTGGTATGTATGTAACATTTAGAAGATGCATTTTGGAAATATGCAACTTAGGAACATCACATATGGAATTGCTTGTTATAAAATTCTCTACAAGATGACTTTTGTAAAAACCCGATGAGGTTAAGTTATCATTGCTACCAGAAAAAAAAAACCTATAATCGCCCCACTGAAGTCAACCAAAAGTTATAGGAACTGAGTAGTTTTGGAGCGCTGAGCTGATAGGTAAGACTTTTCCACTAAAGGCTCCAAATCGATGCCTTTGTTTAATTCCGATTTCGATAACATTTTTGCTGGATCTTAGTCTACGAGTTATCATGAAAAATATTATCCAAGAAAGTCGTGCACAAAATAACCTTAAATTTGTATGAATAATCATCAATTTCTATCTACTTTTGTATATCCACTTTGTTCAACCTTATCTGAGGGGTTACTCCATACTTAATTTAATATTTTTATTTTTATTTTATCGTTGAAGCGCAAAATGAAATTGCGCTCCAAAAGAAAATTAAATTATACATTATTTATATTATGAAGTTACATTACCTACGTTTTCTGCTAATGTACTCTCAGAAAAAATAAACACAATTATTATCTTTGGTATATATTCGCCTTGCTTCAATACGTATACTCTTCCTGAATTTAATTTATGGGTTCTTGAACCTAAGGGCTTGGGTGAAAAATTTACATTTTTCAGCTTGATCCCCATCCAATTTCGGATAAGGTGAAATACACTGATAGTAAATATAAAAGATTTTAAATTATGTTCTTGGAATAAATGACTTACGATTGTGTAAAGTTAAGGCTTTCCTATGACTATTAGTTAAGTATGTATGTAGGGGATGGAAAGTGAGATACTTGAGCAAGTTTTTGTAAAATTGTTTATAAGAACTTGTGTGTATATCTCAACTGCATGGTAGATACATCTACGAATGTACATATATAAAACAAAACTATACATTTATCTTTTTTAAAAATTTTCGGGCCAAGTCTTCTGCTCTACCACGAGACTAGAACCACCCTTGGCGCGACTTCATTATGCCCAGGATTGACGAGTAAAACAATACAAACAAAAATATAGTTGCCATCTATAGTAAAATTTCATAAAATTGTTATTATATTTGACGTATTTTTTGTTAAATTTTTTAATTAAAAAAAATTAATACAAAAATTTAAGAAAAGTTTTTGTCAGGCAATTGGTGAAATAAATACAAATATCACAAAAAGATGTTTGGTGCGGATCCTATCTCGGTACGCAAATTTTTTATTCAGATTGTGCTATTTCTTTCAGTGTACCATTTGATCCTTTGAAAAATCTTTTTTCAATAGAATATGCTGAATGGTATAATGTAAATAAGCATGGAAGTGGAAAAATTGTGGATTGGTGGTATATGTACGGTACATACATATGTAAATGGGCATGGTTTCACCACCAACAATGTTTAAATAAGCTGCTTCTCATCTCACGTATCGAAATTTAGTCGTGAGCTTGAAATAGCTTGCAGATTAGAATTGTTATCATTACATTTTATCCTTAAACCTTCAGTAGGCACAATGTGTTTCAAATGAAATTCCTCTATTGTTTGTGAGCTTTTGTCGTTTAAAAATTCCAGAAAGTAGCGTAGGAATGATGTTTATCTAAATTATCTGGTGTTATAGTCCTTAATGTAAATTAGAAAAAAATTTAAGCTTTGAAATAATGTATGCCTACTTGTCAATTCAGGCGTGTTGAAGTTATTATAATATTAAATTGTCATTAGAAAAATTATGGAAGAAGATTTTAAAATTATTACGTATCCGGTGTGTTTGCAGAAGTGCAGTGCAATAACACCAGCGGTAATAAAGCCCGAGGGCCGAGGGCCTTGTTTCCCAAAATAAAAAGGTTAAAACACCCACGGGCTTATTTTAAATTTTGAAATAGCAATAAGAGCCACGAAAGAAAAGAAATAAGAACCACTGGTGTTATTAAGTTCTGGATTTGGCATTTAAGCCCACATTTAAAGTATGATCCATACTCAGCTTTTAAATGCTCTTCTATTCACAGACATCAAAATGATACAGTTACAATTATTGTTGGATATATAGGTTATTCAAAGTTTCTTTAAATTCAGATTCTTTTAATACAAAAGAATCTTCGTACATAGGGGGTAGGTGCGAGGTTGGGTGTATGCAAAGTTTCTTTTGTATTTAATGAATCTGGATTTAAAGAAACTCTCAATATATCCTTTATATCCATTTTGTTCAATGGGTCTTCTTTCCATTCATAATTGGAATTAAAACTCACAAGAAAAAGGAAAATAAGCCCACAGTTTTTGTTTTCATTTCAAAATGGAAAATAAACCCGTGGGTGTTTTTTATTTTTATTTTGGGAAATAAGGCCCACGGGCCTTCTGCACCGTTTGCAGATCACAATGTTTCAAAAAAACGCGAAGCATTAATCTTGCATTAGAATATCATAACTTCAGCTGGCCTATTACTTTTAGGCCCAGTTTGCTCACAGCTAATAATCTTTAGTCAATAATTATTGTGACGTGAATCCGCGGATGTGCTAACCACAGTTATTTTAGTCACTGAACCCATAGCTTGAGTTGTTAACTATCGAAATTGCTAATCAGTCAACATTGGTTGATTAGCCCCATTTAACCAGAACCTAAAAAAAACTTGTTACAGATTTAATCCTATGCGAATAAACTGGCCCTTAGATTCAGAATAAAAACTTTGTAAACAAAAAATTAAAGAAATTAAAATAACTTCAACATGCAATACTCATGATAGTGCGGCAGTTAAGCTAGGATATGGAGACCAATTGTGCACTTTTTGATAAAAGCACCAAAATTGCCACAGAGGTAGACCGATGTTATATGAGTAAATTTAGATGTGGAGCCATCGGCCAGCTGCCCCCTGGTGGCCGTGGCGGGTATTTTCCGAAATGGCCGCCAGTGAATTGCTATTGCAGGTTATAGTGAATGTTTATTGAATGTTTTCAATGAAAATATGCCTTTTTGTACGTTATATATGCATATAGATATATGTATATATACATATTATACATATTCATGTATATAAATTCATATGTATGCATATATATATGTATATATATTACAAAAAGGCATGTTTTCATGAAAAAAATTTAATAAACATTATATATGCATACATATATGTATATGAACATATGATTATACATATGTGTATATGTATATTTATGTATATACCTATATATTTATATATATATATATCCATGTATATGAATGAAAAGTTACATTTTAGCAATGCTGCTTTTAAGCACTAATTTACATATTTACTTATTCTTCCTTCTCTATGTTTATACATAGTATTATCATCATCATCATCGTGTCCTGTAACCCCGGCTGGGGCATAGGGCGTCAACAAAACGTCTACATCCTTCACGGTCTGCTGCAAGGTACTTTAGCTTTGGCCACGTCTTTCTCTGGGATTCTGCTACCGCTAAGACAGTGTATTTCCATGTTGTTCTTGGTCTTCTAACCCGCCGTGCACCCTGAGGATTCCATTCAAAGGACTGCTTTGCAATTTCATCGTTTGGTTTCCTCAGTGTGTGACCAATCCAACGCCATTTTCTCTTTCTTATGTCGACGTCCAGCCGCTCTTGACTTGTCCTGCGCCACAATTCCTCATTTGATATTATTTGTGGCCAGCTTTTTTCTATCATGATAGTTTTTTCTATCATGATAGTTTTTTCTATCGTGATAGTTTTTTCTATCATGATAGTTTTTTCTATCATGATAGTTTTTTCTATCGTGATAGTTTTTTCTATCATGATAGTTTTTTCTATTGCGATAGTTTTTTCAATCATGATAGTTTTTTCTATCATGATAGTTTTTTCTATCATGATAGTTTTTTCTATCGTGATAGTTTTTTCTATCATGATAGTTTTTTCTATCATGATAGTTTTTTCTATCATGTTAGTTTTTTCTATCATGATAGTTTTTTCTATCATGATAGTTTTTTCTATTGCGATAGTTTTTTCAATCATGATAGTTTTTTCTATCATGATAGTTTTTTCTATCATGATAGATTTTTCAATCACGATAGTTTTTTCTATCATGATAGTTTTTTCTATCATGATAGTTTTTTCTATCGTGATAGTTTTTTCTATCATGATAGTTTTTTCTATCATGATAGTTTTTCTATCATGATAGTTTTTTCTATCATGATAGTTTTTTCTATCATGATAGTTTTTTCTATCGTGATAGTTTTTCTATCATGATAGTTTTTTCTATCATGATAGTTTTTTCTATCATGATAGTTTTTTCTATCGTGATAGTTTTTTCTATCATGATAGTTTTCTCTATCGTGATAGTTTTTTCTATCATGATAGTTTTTTCTATCATGATAGTTTTTTCTATCATGATAGTTTTTTCTATCATGATAGTTTTTTCTATCGTGATAGTTTTTTCTATCATGATAGTTTTTTCTATCATGATAGTTTTTTCTATCATGATAGTTTTTTCTATCATGATAGTTTTTTCTATCATGATAGTTTTTTCTATAATGATAGTTTTTTTCTCTCATGATAGTTTTTTCTATCATGATAGTTTTTTCTATCATGATAGTTTTTTCTATCATGATAGTTTTTTCTATCATGATAGTTTTTTCTATCATGATAGTTTTTTCTATCGTGATAGTTTTTTCTATCATGATAGTTTTTTCTATCGTGATAATTTTTTCTATCATGATAGTTTTTTCTATCATGATAGTTTTTTCTATTATGAGTTTTTTCTATCATGATAGTTTTTTCTATCATGATAGTTTTTTCTATCATAATAGTTTTTTCTATGATAGTTTTTTCTATCATGATAGTTTTTTCTATCGTGATAGTTTTTTCTATCATGATAGTTTTTTCTATCATGATAGTTTTTTCTATCATGATTGTTTTTTCTATCATGATAGTTTTTTCTATCGTGATAGTTTTTTCTATCGTGATAGTTTTTTCTATCATGATAGTTTTTTCTATCATGATAGTTTTTTCTATCATGATAGTTTTTTCTATCATGATAGTGTTTTCTATCATGATAGTTTTTTCTATCATAATAGTTTTTTCTATGATAGTTTTTTCTATCATGATAGTTTTTTCTATCGTGATAGTTTTTTCTATCATGATAGTTTTGTCTATCGTGATAGTTTTTTCTATCATGATAGTTTTTTCTATCATGATAGTTTTTTCTATCGTGATAGTTTTTTCTATCATAATAGTTTTTTCTATGATAGTTTTTTCTATCATGATAGTTTTTTCTATCGTGATAGTTTTTTCTATCATGATAGTTTTGTCTATCGTGATAGTTTTTTCTATCATGATAGTTTTTTCTATCATGATAGTTTTTTCTATCGTGATAGTTTTTTCTATCATGATAGTTTTTTCTATCATGATAGTTTTTTCTATCATGATAGTTTTTTCTATCATGATATTTTTTTCTATCGTGATAGTTTTTCTATCATGATAGTGTTCTCTATCATGATAGTTTTTTCTATCATGGTATTTTTTTCTATCATGATAGTTTTTTCTATCGTGATAGTTTTTTCTATCATGATAGTTTTTTCTATCGTGATAGTTTTTTCTATCATGATAGTTTTTTCAATCATGATAGTTTTTTCTATCATGATAGTTTTTTCTATCGTGATAGTTTTTTCAATCATGATAGTTTTTTCTATCATGATAGTTTTTTCTATCGTGATAGTTTTTTCTATTGCGATAGTTTTTTCAATCATGATAGTTTTTTCTATCATGATAGTTTTTTCTATCATGATAGTTTTTTCTATCATGATAGTTTTTTCTATCGTGATAGTTTTTTCTATCATGATAGTTTTTTCTATCGTGATAGTTTTTTCTATCATGATAGTTTTTTCTATCATGATAGTTTTTTCTATCGTGATAGTTTTTTCTATCATGATAGTTTTTTCTATCATGATAGTTTTTTCTATCATGAAAGTTTTTTCTATCGTGATAGTTTTTTAGATCATGATATTTTTTTCTATCATGATAGTTTTTTCTATCATGATAGTTTTTTCTATCATGATAGTTTTTTCTATCGTGATAGTTTTTTCTATCATGATAGTTTTTTCTATCGTGATAGTTTTTTCTATCATGATAGTTTTTTCAATCATGATAGTTTTTTCTATCATGATAGTTTTTTCTATCATGATAGTTTTTTCTATCATGATAGTTTTTTCTATCATGATAGTTTTTTCTATCATGATAGTTTTTTCTATCATAATAGTTTTTTCTATGATAGTTTTTTCTATCATGATAGTTTTTTCTATCGTGATAGTTTTTTCTATCATGATAGTTTTGTCTATCGTGATAGTTTTTTCTATCATGATAGTTTTTTCTATCGTGATAGTTTTTTCTATCATGATAGTTTTTTCTATCATGATAGTTTTTTCTATCGTGATAGTTTTTTAGATCATGATAGTTTTTTCTATCATGATAGTTTTTTCTATCATGATAGTTTTTTCTATCATGATAGTTTTTTCTATCGTGATAGTTTTTTCTATCATGATAGTTTTTTCTATCGTGATAGTTTTTTCTATCATGATAGTTTTTTCTATCGTGATAGTTTTTTCTATCATGATAGTTTTTTCTATCATGATAGTTTTTTCTATCATGATAGTTTTTTCTATCATGATAGTTTTTTCTATCATGATAGTTTTTTCTATCATAATAGTTTTTTCTATGATAGTTTTTTCTATCATGATAGTTTTTTCTATCGTGATAGTTTTTTCTATCATGATAGTTTTGTCTATCGTGATAGTTTTTTCTATCATGATAGTTTTTTCTATCATGATAGTTTTTTCTATCGTGATAGTTTTTTCTATCATGATAGTTTTTTCTATCATGATAGTTTTTTCTATCATGATAGTTTTTTCTATCATGATATTTTTTTCTATCGTGATAGTTTTTCTATCATGATAGTTTTCTCTATCATGATAGTTTTTTCTATCATGGTAGTTTTTTCTATCATGATAGTTTTTTCTATCGTGATAGTTTTTTCTATCATGATAGTTTTTTCTATCGTGATAGTTTTTTCTATCATGATAGTTTTTTCAATCATGATAGTTTTTTCTATCATGATAGTTTTTTCTATCATGATAGTTTTTTCTATCATGATAGTTTTTTCTATCATGATAGTTTTTTCTATCATGATAGTTTTTTCTATCGTGATAGTTTTTTCAATCATGATAGTTTTTTCTATCATGATAGTTTTTTCTATCATGATATTTTTTTCTATCGTGATAGTTTTTCTATCATGATAGTTTTCTCTATCATGATAGTTTTTTCTATCATGGTAGTTTTTTCTATCATGATAGTTTTTTCTATCGTGGTAGTTTTTTCTATCATGATGGTTTTTTCTATCGTGATAGTTTTTTCTATCATGATAGTTTTTTCAATCATGATAGTTTTTTCTATCATGATAGTTTTTTCTATCATGATAGTTTTTTCTATCATGATAATTTTTTCTATCATGATAGTTTTTTCTATCATGATAGTTTTTTCTATCATGATAGTTTTTTCTATCATGATAGTTTTTTCTATCATGATAGTTTTTTCTATCATGATAGTTTTTTCTATCGTGATAGTTTTTTCTATCATGATAGTTTTTTCTATCATGATAGTTTTTTCTATCGTGATAGTTTTTTCTATCATGATAGTTTTTTCTATCATGATAGTTTTTTCTATCATAATAGTTTTTTCTATGATAGTTTTTTCTATCATGATAGTTTTTTCTATCGTGATAGTTTTTTCTATCATGATAGTTTTTTCTATCATAATAGTTTTTTCTATCATGATAGTTTTTTCTATCATGATAGTTTTTTCTATCGTGATAGTTTTTTCTATCGTGATAGTTTTTTCTATCATAATAGTTTTTTCTATCATGATAATTTTTTCTATCATGATAGTTTTTTCTATCATGATAGTTTTTTCTATCATGATAGTTTTTTCTATCATAATAGTTTTTTCTATGATAGTTTTTTCTATCATGATAGTTTTTTCTATCGTGATAGTTTTTTCTATCATGATAGTTTTGTCTATCGTGATAGTTTTTTCTATCATGATAGTTTTTTCTATCATGATAGTTTTTTCTATCGTGATAGTTTTTTCTATCATGATAGTTTTTTCTATCATGATAGTTTTTTCTATTGTGATAGTTTTTTCTATCATGATAGTTTTTTCTATCATGATAGTTTTTTCTATCATGATAGTTTTTTCTATCATGATAGTTTTTTCTATCATGATAGTTTTTTCTATCATGATAGTTTTTTCTATCGTGATAGTTTTTTCAATCATGATAGTTTTTTCTATCATGATAGTTTTTTCTATCGTGATAGTTTTTTCTATTGCGATAGTTTTTTCAATCATGATAGTTTTTTCTATCATGATAGTTTTTTCTATCATGATAGTTTTTTCTATCATGATAGTTTTTTCTATCATGATAGTTTTTTCTATCATGATAGTTTTTTCTATCATGATAGTTTTTTCTATCGTGATAGTTTTTTCTATTATGATAGTTTTTTCTATCATGATAGTTTTTTCTATCATGATAGTTTTTTCTATCGTGATAGTTTTTTAGATCATGATATTTTTTTCTATCATGATAGTTTTTTCTATCATGATAGTTTTTTCTATCGTGATAGTTTTTTCTATCATGATAGTTTTTTCTATCATGATAGTTTTTTCTATCATAATAGTTTTTTCTATGATAGTTTTTTCTATCATGATAGTTTTTTCTATCGTGATAGTTTTTTCTATCATGATAGTTTTTTCTATCATGATAGTTTTTTCTATCATGATATTTTTTTCTATCGTGATAGTTTTTTCTATCATGATAGTTTTTTCTATCATGATAGTTTTTTCTATCATAATAGTTTTTTCTATGATAGTTTTTTCTATTATGATAGTTTTTTCTATCGTGATAGTTTTTTCTATCATGATAGTTTTTTCTATCATGATAGTTTTTTCTATCATGATAGTTTTTTCTATCATGATAGTTTTTTCTATCGTGATAGTTTTTTCTATCATGATAGTTTTTTCTATCATGATAGTTTTTTCTATCGTGATAGTTTTTTCTATCATGATAGTTTTTTCTATCATGATAGTTTTTTCTATCATGATAGTTTTTTCTATCATGATAGTTTTTTCTATCGTGATAGTTTTTTCTATCATGATAATTTTTTCTATCATGAAAGTTTTATCTATTATGATAGTTTTTTCTATCGTGATAGTTTTTTCTATCGTGATGGTTTTTTCTATCATGATAGTTTTTTCTATCATGATAGTTTTTTCTATCGTGATAGTTTTTTCTATCATGATAGTTTTTTCTATCGTGATAGTTTTTTCTATCATGATAGTTTTTTCTATCATGATAGTTTTTTCTATCATGATAGTTTTTTCTATCATGATAGTTTTTTCTATTGTGATAGTTTTTTCTATCATGATAGTTTTTTCTATCATGATAGTTTTTTCTATCATGATAGTTTTTTCTATCATGATAGTTTTTTCTATCATGATAGTTTTTTCTATCATGATAGTTTTTTCTATCATGATAGTTTTTTCTATCATGATAGTTTTTTCTATAATGATAGTTTTTTCTATCACGATAGTTTTTTCTATCATGATAGTTTTTTCTATCATGATAGTTTTTTCTATCATGATAGTTTTTTCTATCATGATAGTTTTTTCTATCATGATAGTTTTTTCTATCGTGATAGTTTTTTCTATCATGATAGTTTTTTCTATCGTGATAATTTTTTCTATCATGATAGTTTTTTCTATCATGATAGTTTTTTTCTATCGCGATAGTTTTTTCTATCATGATAGTTTTTTCTATCATAATAGTTTTTTCTATGATAGTTTTTTCTATCATGATAGTTTTTTTCTATCGTGATAGTTTTTTCTATCATGATAGTTTTTTCTATCATGATAGTTTTTTCTATCATGATAGTTTTTTCTATCATGATAGTTTTTTCTATCGTGATAGTTTTTTCTATCGTGATAGTTTTTTCTATCATGATAGTTTTTTCTATCATGATAGTTTTTTCTATCATGATAGTTTTTTCTATCATGATAGTTTTTTCTATCATGATAGTTTTTTCTATCATAATAGTTTTTTCTATGATAGTTTTTTCTATCATGATAGTTTTTTCTATCGTGATAGTTTTTTCTATCATGATAGTTTTGTCTATCGTGATAGTTTTTTCTATCATGATAGTTTTTTCTATCATGATAGTTTTTTTATCGTGATAGTTTTTTCTATCATGATAGTTTTTTCTATCATGATAGTTTTTTCTATCATGATAGTTTTTTCTATCATGATAGTTTTTTCTATCGTGATAGTTTTTCTATCATGATAGTTTTCTCTATCATGATAGTTTTTTCTATCATGGTAGTTTTTTCTATCATGATAGTTTTTTCTATCGTGATAGTTTTTTCTATCATGATAGTTTTTTCTATCGTGATAGTTTTTTCTATCATGATAGTTTTTTCAATCATGATAGTTTTTTCTATCATGATAGTTTTTTCTATCATGATAGTTTTTTCTATCATGATAGTTTTTTCTATCATGATAGTTTTTTCTATCATGATAGTTTTTTCTATCATGATAGTTTTTTCTATCGTGATAGTTTTTTCTATCATGATATTTTTTTCTCTCATGATAGTTTTTTCTATCATAATAGTTTTTTCTATGATAGTTTTTTCTATTATGATAGTTTTTTAGATCATGATATTTTTTTCTATCATGATAGTTTTTTCTATCATGATAGTTTTTTCTATCATGATAGTTTTTTCTATCGTGATAGTTTTTTCTATCATGATAGTTTTTTCTATCATGATAGTTTTTTCTATCATAATAGTTTTTTCTATGATAGTTTTTTCTATCATGATAGTTTTTTCTATCGTGATAGTTTTTTCTATCATGATAGTTTTTTCTATCATGATAGTTTTTTCTATCATGATAGTTTTTTCTATCATGATAGTTTTTTCTATCGTGATAGTTTTTTTTATCGTGATAGTTTTTTCTATCATGATAGTTTTTTCTATCATGATAGTTTTTTCTATCATGATAGTTTTTTCTATCATGATAGTTTTTTCTATCATGATAGTTTTTTCTATCATAACAGTTTTTTCTATGATAGTTTTTTCTATCATGATAGTTTTTTCTATCGTGATAGTTTTTTCTATCATGATAGTTTTGTCTATCGTGATAGTTTTTTCTATCATGATAGTTTTTTCTATCATGATAGTTTTTTCTATCGTGATAGTTTTTTCTATCATGATAGTTTTTTCTATCATGATAGTTTTTTCTATCATGATTTTTTTTTCTATCATGATATTTTTTTCTATCGTGATAGTTTTTCTATCATGATAGTTTTTTCTATCATGATAGTTTTTTCTATCATGATAGTTTTTTCTATCATGATAGTTTTTTCTATCATGATAGTTTTTTCTATCATGATAGTTTTTTCTATCATGATAGTTTTTCTATCATGATAGTTTTTTCTATCATAATAGTTTTTTCTATGATAGTTTTTTCTATCATGATAGTTTTTTCTATCGTGATAGTTTTTTCTATCGTGATAGTTTTTTCTATCGTGATAGTTTTTTCTATCATGATAGTTTTTTCTATCATGATAGTTTTTTCTATCATGATATTTTTTTCTATCGTGATAGTTTTTTCTATCATGATAGTTTTTTCTATCATGATAGTTTTTTCTATCATAATAGTTTTTCTATGATAGTTTTTTCTATCATGATAGTTTTTTCTATCGTGATAGTTTTTTCTATCATGATAGTTTTTTCTATCATGATAGTTTTTTCTATCATGATAGTTTTTTCTATCATGATAGTTTTTTCTATCGTGATAGTTTTTCTATCATGATAGTTTTTTCTATCATGATAGTTTTTTCTATCGTGATAGTTTTTTCTATCATGATAGTTTTTTCTATCATGATAGTTTTTTCTATCATGATAGTTTTTTCTATCATGAAAGTTTTTTCTATCGTGATAGTTTTTTCTATCATGATAGTTTTTTCTATCATGAAAGTTTTATCTATTATGATAGTTTTTTCTATCGTGATAGTTTTTTCTATCGTGATAGTTTTTTCTATCATGATAGTTTTTTCTATCATGATAGTTTTTTCTATCGTGATAGTTTTTTCTATCATGATAGTTTTTTCTATCGTGATAGTTTTTTCTATCATGATAGTTTTTTCTATCATGATAGTTTTTTCTATCATGATAGTTTTTTCTATCATGATAGTTTTTTCTATCGTGATAGTTTTTTCTATCATGATAGTTTTTTCTATCATGATAGTTTTTTCTATCATGGTAGTTTTTTCTATCATGATAGTTTTTTCTATCATGATAGTTTTTTCTATCATGATAGTTTTTTCTATCATGATAGTTTTTTCTATCATGATAGTTTTTTCTATCATGATAGTTTTTTCTATAATGATAGTTTTTTCTATCATGATAGTTTTTTCTATCATGATAGTTTTTTCTATCATGATAGTTTTTTCTATCATGATAGTTTTTTCTATCATGATAGTTTTTTCTATCATGATAGTTTTTTCTATCGTGATAGTTTTTTCAATCATGATAGTTTTTTCTATCGTGATAATTTTTTCTATCATGATAGTTTTTTCTATCATGATAGTTTTTTCTATCGTGATAGTTTTTTCTATCATGATAGTTTTTTCTATCATGATAGTTTTTTCTATCATAATAGTTTTTTCTATGATAGTTTTTTCTATCATGATAGTTTTTTCTATCGTGATAGTTTTTTCTATCATGATAGTTTTTTCTATCATGATAGTTTTTTCTATCATGATAGTTTTTTCTATCATGATAGTTTTTTCTATCGTGATAGTTTTTTCTATCGTGATAGTTTTTTCTATCATAATAGTTTTTTCTATGATAGTTTTTTCTATCATGATAGTTTTTTCTATCGTGATAGTTTTTTCTATCATGATAGTTTTGTCTATCGTGATAGTTTTTTCTATCATGATAGTTTTTTCTATCATGATAGTTTTTTCTATCGTGATAGTTTTTTCTATCATGATAGTTTTTTCTATCATGATAGTTTTTTCTATCATGATAGTTTTTTCTATCGTGATAGTTTTTTCTATCATGATAGTTTTTTCTATCGTGATAATTTTTTCTATCATGATAGTTTTTTCTATCATGATAGTTTTTTCTATCGTGATAGTTTTTTCTATCATGATAGTTTTTTCTATCATGATAGTTTTTTCTATCATAATAGTTTTTTCTATGATAGTTTTTTCTATCATGATAGTTTTTTCTATCGTGATAGTTTTTTCTATCATGATAGTTTTTTCTATCATGATAGTTTTTTCTATCATGATAGTTTTTTCTATCATGATAGTTTTTTCTATCATGATAGTTTTTTCTATCATGATAGTTTTTTCTATCATAATAGTTTTTTCTATGATAGTTTTTTCTATCATGATAGTTTTTTCTATCGTGATAGTTTTTTCTATCATGATAGTTTTGTCTATCGTGATAGTTTTTTCTATCATGATAGTTTTTTCTATCATGATAGTTTTTTCTATCGTGATAGTTTTTTCTATCATGATAGTTTTTTCTATCATGATAGTTTTTTCTATCATGATAGTTTTTTCTATCATGATATTTTTTTCTATCGTGATAGTTTTTCTATCATGATAGTTTTCTCTATCATGATAGTTTTTTCTATCATGGTAGTTTTTTCTATCATGATAGTTTTTTCTATCGTGATAGTTTTTTCTATCATGATAGTTTTTTCTATCGTGATAGTTTTTTCTATCATGATAGTTTTTTCAATCATGATAGTTTTTTCTATCATGATAGTTTTTTCTATCATCATGATATCATGATATTTTTTTCTATCATGATAGTGTTTTCTATCATGATAGTTTTTTCTATCATGATAGTTTTTTCTATCGTGATAGTTTTTTCTATCATGATAGTTTTTTCTATCATGATAGTTTTTTCTATCATAATAGTTTTTTCTATGATAGTTTTTTCTATCATGATAGTTTTTTCTATCGTGATAGTTTTTTCTATCATGATAGTTTTTTCTATCATGATAGTTTTTTCTATCATGATAGTTTTTTCTATCATGATAGTTTTTTCTATCGTGATAGTTTTTTCTATCGTGATAGTTTTTTCTATCATGATAGTTTTTTCTATCATGATAGTTTTTTCTATCATGATAGTTTTTTCTATCATGATAGTTTTTTCTATCATGATAGTTTTTTCTATCATAATAGTTTTTTCTATGATAGTTTTTTCTATCATGATAGTTTTTTCTATCGTGATAGTTTTTTCTATCATGATAGTTTTGTCTATCGTGATAGTTTTTTCTATCATGATAGTTTTTTCTATCATGATAGTTTTTTCTATCGTGATAGTTTTTTCTATCATGATAGTTTTTTCTATCATGATAGTTTTTTCTATCATGATAGTTTTATCTATCATGATATTTTTTTCTATCGTGATAGTTTTTCTATCATCATAGTTTTCTCTATCATGATAGTTTTTTCTATCATGGTAGTTTTTTCTATCATGATAGTTTTTTCTATCGTGATAGTTTTTTCTATCATGATAGTTTTTTCTATCGTGATAGTTTTTTCTATCATGATAGTTTTTTCAATCATGATAGTTTTTTCTATCATGATAGTTTTTTCTATCATGATAGTTTTTTCTATCATGATAGTTTTTTTTTCTATCATGATAGTTTTTTCTATCATGATAGTTTTTTCTATCGTGATAGTTTTTTCAATCATGATAGTTTTTTCTATCATGATAGTTTTTTCTATCATGATATTTTTTTCTATCGTGATAGTTTTTCTATCATGATAGTTTTCTCTATCATGATAGTTTTTTCTATCATGGTAGTTTTTTCTATCATGATAGTTTTTTCTATCGTGATAGTTTTTTCTATCATGATAGTTTTTTCTATCGTGATAGTTTTTTCTATCATGATAGTTTTTTCAATCATGATAGTTTTTTCTATCATGATAGTTTTTTCTATCATGATAGTTTTTTCTATCATGATAGTTTTTTCTATCATGATAGTTTTTTCTATCATGGTAGTTTTTTCTATCATGATAGTTTTTTCTATCATGATAGTTTTTTCTATCATGATAGTTTTTTCAATCATGATAGTTTTTTCTATCATGATAGTTTTTTCTATCATGATAGTTTTTTCTATCATGATAGTTTTTTCTATCATGATAGTTTTTTCTATCATGATAGTTTTTTCTATCATGATAGTTTTTTCTATAATGATAGTTTTTTCTATCATGATAGTTTTTTCTATCATGATAGTTTTTTCTATCATGATAGTTTTTTCTATCGTGATAGTTTTTTCTATCATGATAGTTTTTTCTATCATGATAGTTTTTTCTATCATGATAGTTTTTTCTATCATGATAGTTTTTTCTATCATGATAGTTTTTTCTATCGTGATAGTTTTTTCTATCGTGATAGTTTTTTCTATCATGATAGTTTTTTCTATCATGATAGTTTTTTCTATCATGATAGTTTTTTCTATCATGATAGTTTTTTCTATCATGATAGTTTTTTCTATCATAATAGTTTTTTCTATGATAGTTTTTTCTATCATGATAGTTTTTTCTATCGTGATAGTTTTTTCTATCATGATAGTTTTGTCTATCGTGATAGTTTTTTCTATCATGATAGTTTTTTCTATCATGATAGTTTTTTCTATCGTGATAGTTTTTTCTATCATGATAGTTTTTTCTATCATGATAGTTTTTTCTATCATGATAGTTTTTTCTATCATGATATTTTTTTCTATCGTGATAGTTTTTCTATCATGATAGTTTTCTTATCATGATAGTTTTTTCTATCATGGTAGTTTTTTCTATCATGATAGTTTTTTCTATCGTGATAGTTTTTTCTATCATGATAGTTTTTCTATCATGATAGTTTTTTCAATCATGATAGTTTTTTTTATCATGATAGTTTTTTCTATCATGATAGTTTTTTCTATCATGATAGTTTTTTCTATCATGATAGTTTTTTCTATCATGATAGTTTTTTCTATCGTGATAGTTTTTTCAATCATGATAGTTTTTTCTATCATGATAGTTTTTTCTATCATGATATTTTTTTCTATCGTGATAGTTTTTCTATCATGATAGTTTTCTCTATCATGATAGTTTTTTCTATCATGGTAGTTTTTTCTATCATGATAGTTTTTTCTATCGTGATAGTTTTTTCTATCATGATAGTTTTTTCTATCGTGATAGTTTTTTCAATCATGATAGTTTTTTCTATCATGATAGTTTTTTCTATCGTGATAGTTTTTTCTATTGCGATAGTTTTTTCAATCATGATAGTTTTTTCTATCATGATAGTTTTTTCTATCATGATAGTTTTTTCTATCATGATAGTTTTTTCTATCATGATAGTTTTTTCTATCGTGATAGTTTTTTCTATCATGATAGTTTTTTCTATCGTGATAGTTTTTTCTATCATGATAGTTTTTTCTATCATGATAGTTTTTTCTATCGTGATAGTTTTTTCTATCATGATAGTTTTTTCTATCATGATAGTTTTTTCTATCATGATAGTTTTTTCTATCGTGATAGTTTTTTAGATCATGATATTTTTTTCTATCATGATAGTTTTTTCTATCATGATAGTTTTTTCTATCATGATAGTTTTTTCTATCGTGATAGTTTTTTAGATCATGATATTTTTTTCTATCATGATAGTTTTTTCTATCATGATAGTTTTTTCTATCGTGATAGTTTTTTCTATTGCGATAGTTTTTTCAATCATGATAGTTTTTTCTATCATGATAGTTTTTTCTATCATGATAGTTTTTTCTATCATGATAGTTTTTTCTATCGTGATAGTTTTTTCTATCATGATAGTTTTTTCTATTGCGATAGTTTTTTCAATCATGATAGTTTTTTCTATCATGATAGTTTTTTCTATCATGATAGTTTTTTCTATCATGATAGTTTTTTCTATCATGATAGTTTTTTCTATCGTGATAGTTTTTTCTATTGCGATAGTTTTTTCAATCATGATAGTTTTTTCTATCATGATAGTTTTTTCTATCATGATAGTTTTTTCTATCATGATAGTTTTTTCTATCATGATAGTTTTTTCTATCATGATAGTTTTTTCTATCGTGATAGTTTTTCTATCATGATAGTTTTTTCTATCATGATAGTTTTTTCTATCATGATAGTTTTTTCTATCGTGATAGTTTTTTCTATCATGATAGTTTTTTCTATCATGATAGTTTTTTCTATCATGATAGTTTTTTCTATCATGATAGTTTTTTCTATCGTGATAGTTTTTTAGATCATGATATTTTTTTCTATCATGATAGTTTTTTCTATCATGATAGTTTTTTCTATCATGATAGTTTTTTCTATCGTGATAGTTTTTTAGATCATGATATTTTTTTCTATCATGATAGTTTTTTCTATCATGATAGTTTTTTCTATCGTGATAGTTTTTTCTATTGCGATAGTTTTTTCAATCATGATAGTTTTTTCTATCATGATAGTTTTTTCTATCATGATAGTTTTTTCTATCATGATAGTTTTTTCTATCGTGATAGTTTTTTCTATCATGATAGTTTTTTCTATTGCGATAGTTTTTTCAATCATGATAGTTTTTTCTATCATGATAGTTTTTTCTATCATGATAGTTTTTTCTATCATGATAGTTTTTTCTATCATGATAGTTTTTTCTATCGTGATAGTTTTTTCTATTGCGATAGTTTTTTCAATCATGATAGTTTTTTCTATCATGATAGTTTTTTCTATCATGATAGTTTTTTCTATCATGATAGTTTTTTCTATCATGATAGTTTTTTCTATCATGATAGTTTTTTCTATCGTGATAGTTTTTCTATCATGATAGTTTTTTCTATCATGATAGTTTTTTCTATCATGATAGTTTTTTCTATCGTGATAGTTTTTTCTATCATGATAGTTTTTTCTATCATGATAGTTTTTTCTATCATGATAGTTTTTTCTATCATGATAGTTTTTTCTATCATGATAGTTTTTTCTATCATGATAGTTTTTTCTATCGTGATAGTTTTTTCTATCATGATAGTTTTTTCTATCATGATAGTTTTTTCTATCATGATAGTTTTTTCTATCATGATAGTTTTTTCTATCATGATAGTTTTTTCTATCGTGATAGTTTTTTCTATCATGATAGTTTTTTCTATCGTGATAGTTTTTTCTATCATGATAGTTTTTTCTATCATGATAGTTTTTTCTATCGTGATAGTTTTTTCTATCATGATAGTTTTTTCTATCATGATAGTTTTTTCTATCATGATAGTTTTTTCTATCATGATAGTTTTTTCTATCATGATAGTTTTTTCTATCGTGATAGTTTTTTCTATCATGATAGTTTTTTCTATCGTGATAGTTTTTTCTATCATGATAGTTTTTTCTATCATGATAGTTTTTTCTATCATGATAGTTTTTTCTATCATGATAGTTTTTTCTATCATGATAGTTTTTTCTATCGTGATAGTTTTTTCTATCATGATAGTTTTTTCTATCATGATAGTTTTTTCTATCATGATAGTTTTTTCTATCATGATAGTTTTTTCTATCATGATAGTTTTTTCTATCGTGATAGTTTTTTCTATCATGATAGTTTTTTCTATCGTGATAGTTTTTTCTATCATGATAGTTTTTTCTATCATGATAGTTTTTTCTATCATAATAGTTTTTTCTATGATAGTTTTTTCTATCATGATAGTTTTTTCTATCATGATAGTTTTTTCTATCATGATAGTTTTTTCTATCGTGATAGTTTTTTCAATCATGATAGTTTTTTCTATCATGATAGTTTTTTCTATCATGATATTTTTTTCTATCGTGATAGTTTTTCTATCATGATAGTTTTCTCTATCATGATAGTTTTTTCTATCATGGTAGTTTTTTCTATCATGATAGTTTTTTCTATCATGATAGTTTTTTCTATCATGATAGTTTTTTCTATCATGATAGTTTTTTCTATCGTGATAGTTTTTTCTATCATGATAGTTTTTTCTATCGTGATAGTTTTTTCTATCATGATAGTTTTTTCTATCATGATAGTTTTTTCTATCGTGATAGTTTTTTCTATCATGATAGTTTTTTCTATCATGATAGTTTTTTCTATCATGATAGTTTTTTCTATCATGATAGTTTTTTCTATCATGATAGTTTTTTCTATCATAATAGTTTTTTCTATGATAGTTTTTTCTATCATGCTAGTTTTTTCTATCATGATAGTTTTTTCTATCATGATAGTTTTTTCTATCGTAGTAGTTTTTTCAATCATGATAGTTTTTTCTATCATGATAGTTTTTTCTATCATGATATTTTTTCTATCGTGATAGTTTTTCTATCATGATAGTTTTCTCTATCATGATAGTTTTTTCTATCATGGTAGTTTTTTCTATCATGATAGTTTTTTCTATCGTGATAGTTTTTTCTATCATGATAGTTTTTTCTATCGTGATAGTTTTTTCAATCATGATAGTTTTTTCTATCATGATAGTTTTTTCTATCGTGATAGTTTTTTCTATTGCGATAGTTTTTTCAATCATGATAGTTTTTTTCTATCATGATAGTTTTTTCTATCATGATAGTTTTTTCTATCATGATAGTTTTTTCTATCATGATAGTTTTTTCTATCGTGATATTTTTTTCTATCATGATAGTTTTTTCTATCGTGATAGTTTTTTCTATCATGATAGTTTTTTCTATCATGATAGTTTTTTCTATCGTGATAGTTTCTTCTATCATGATAGTTTTTTCTATCATGATAGTTTTTTCTATCATGATAGTTTTTTCTATCGTGATAGTTTTTTAGATCATGATATTTTTTTCTATCATGATAGTTTTTTCTATCATGATAGTTTTTTCTATCATGATAGTTTTTTCTATCGTGATAGTTTTTTAGATCATGATATTTTTTTCTATCATGATAGTTTTTTCTATCATGATAGTTTTTTCTATCGTGATAGTTTTTTCTATTGCGATAGTTTTTTCAATCATGATAGTTTTTTCTATCATGATAGTTTTTTCTATCATGATAGTTTTTTCTATCATGATAGTTTTTTCTATCGTGATAGTTTTTTCTATCATGATAGTTTTTTCTATTGCGATAGTTTTTTCAATCATGATAGTTTTTTCTATCATGATAGTTTTTTCTATCATGATAGTTTTTTCTATCATGATAGTTTTTTCTATTGCGATAGTTTTTTCAATCATGATAGTTTTTTCTATCATGATAGTTTTTTCTATCATGATAGTTTTTTCTATCATGATAGTTTTTTCTATCATGATAGTTTTTTCTATCGTGATAGTTTTTCTATCATGATAGTTTTTTCTATCATGATAGTTTTTTCTATCATGATAGTTTTTTCTATCGTGATAGTTTTTTCTATCATGATAGTTTTTTCTATCATGATAGTTTTTTCTATCATGATAGTTTTTTCTATCATGATAGTTTTTTCTATCATGATAGTTTTTTCTATCGTGATAGTTTTTTCTATTGCGATAGTTTTTTCAATCATGATAGTTTTTTCTATCATGATAGTTTTTTCTATCATGATAGTTTTTTCTATCATGATAGTTTTTTCTATCATGATAGTTTTTTCTATCATGATAGTTTTTTCTATCATGATAGTTTTTTCTATCATGATAGTTTTTTCTATCATGATAGTTTTTTCTATCATGATAGTTTTTTCTATCGTGATAGTTTTTTCTATTGCGATAGTTTTTTCAATCATGATAGTTTTTTTTATCATGATAGTTTTTTCTATCATGATAGTTTTTTCTATCATGATAGTTTTTTCTATCATGATAGTTTTTTCTATCGTGATAGTTTTTCTATCATGATAGTTTTTTCTATCATGATAGTTTTTTCTATCATGATAGTTTTTTCTATCGTGATAGTTTTTTCTATCATGATAGTTTTTTCTATCATGATAGTTTTTTCTATCATGATAGTTTTTTCTATCATGATAGTTTTTTCTATCATGATAGTTTTTTCTATCATGATAGTTTTTTCTATCGTGATAGCTGTTTCTATTGCGATAGTTTTTTCAATCATGATAGTTTTTTCTATCATGAGAGTTTTTTCTATCATGATAGTTTTTTCTATCATGATAGTTTTTTCTATCATGATAGTTTTTTCTATCATGATAGTTTTTTCTATCATGATAGTTTTTTCTATCGTGATAGTTTTTCTATCATGATAGTTTTTTCTATCATGATAGTTTTTTCTATCATGATAGTTTTTTCTATCGTGATAGTTTTTTCTATCATGATAGTTTTTTCTATCATGATAGTTTTTTCTATCATGATAGTTTTTTCTATCATGATAGTTTTTTCTATCATGATAGTTTTTTCTATCATGATAGTTTTTTCTATCGTGATAGTTTTTTCTATTGCGATAGTTTTTTCAATCATGATAGTTTTTTCTATCATGATAGTTTTTTCTATCATGATAGTTTTTTCTATCATGATAGTTTTTTCTATCATGATAGTTTTTTCTATCATGATAGTTTTTTCTATCATGATAGTTTTTTCTATCATGATAGTTTTTTCTATCATGATAGTTTTTTCTATCGTGATAGTTTTTTCTATTGCGATAGTTTTTTCAATCATGATAGTTTTTTCTATCATGATAGTTTTTTCTATCATGATAGTTTTTTCTATCATGATCGTGATAGTTTTTTCTATCATGATAGTTTTTTCTATTGCGATAGTTTTTTCAATCATGATAGTTTTTTCTATCATGATAGTTTTTTCTATCATGATAGTTTTTTCTATCATGATAGTTTTTTCTATCATGATAGTTTTTTCTATCGTGATAGTTTTTTCTATTGCGATAGTTTTTTTCAATCATGATAGTTTTTTCTATCATGATAGTTTTTTCTATCATGATAGTTTTTTCTATCATGATAGTTTTTTCTATCATGATAGTTTTTTTTATCGTGATAGTTTTTCTATCATGATAGTTTTTTCTATCATGATAGTTTTTTCTATCATGATAGTTTTTTCTATCGTGATAGTTTTTTCTATCATGATAGTTTTTTCTATCATGATAGTTTTTTCTATCATGATAGTTTTTTCTATCATGATAGTTTTTTCTATCATGATAGTTTTTTCTATCATGATAGTTTTTTCTATCGTGATAGTTTTTTCTATTGCGATAGTTTTTTCAATCATGATAGTTTTTTCTATCATGATAGTTTTTTCTATCATGATAGTTTTTTCTATCATGATAGTTTTTTCTATCATGATAGTTTTTTCTATCATGATAGTTTTTTCTATCATGATAGTTTTTTCTATCGTGATAGTTTTTCTATCATAATAGTTTTTTCTATCATGATAGTTTTTTCTATCATGATAGTTTTTTCTATCGTGATAGTTTTTTCTATCATGATAGTTTTTTCTATCATGATAGTTTTTTCTATCATGATAGTTTTTTCTATCATGATAGTTTTTTCTATCATGATAGTTTTTTCTAACATGATAGTTTTTTCTATCATGATCGTGATAGTTTTTTCTATCATGATAGTTTTTTCTATCATGATAGTTTTTTCTATCATGATAGTTTTTTCTATCATGATAGTTTTTTCTATCATGATAGTTTTTTCTATCGTGATAGTTTTTTCTATCATGATAGTTTTTTCTATCATGATAGTTTTTTCTATCATGATAGTTTTTTCTATCATGATAGTTTTTTCTATCGTGATAGTTTTTTCTATCATGATAGTTTTTTCTATCATGATAGTTTTTTCTATCATGATAGTTTTTTCTATCATGATAGTTTTTTCTCTCATGATAGTTTTTTCTATCATAATAGTTTTTTCTATGATAGTTTTTTCTATCATGATAGTTTTTTCTATCATGATAGTTTTTTCTATCGTGATAGTTTTTCTATCATGATAGTTTTTTCTATCATGATAGTTTTTTCTATCATGATAGTTTTTTCTATCGTGATAGTTTTTCTATCATGATAGTTTTTTCTATCATGATAGTTTTTTCTATCATGATAGTTTTTTCTATCGTGATAGCTTTTTCTATCATGATAGTTTTTTCTATCATGAGAGTTTTTTCTATCATGATAGTTTTTTCTATCATGATAGTTTTTTCTATCATGATAGTTTTTTCTATCATGATAGTTTTTTCTATCATGATAGTTTTTTCTATCGTGATAGTTTTTTCTATCATGATAGTTTTTTCTATCATGATAGTTTTTTCTATCATGATAGTTTTTTCTATCATGATAGTTTTTTCTATAATGATAGTTTTTTCTATCGTGATAGTTTTTTCTATTGCGATAGTTTTTTCAATCATGATAGTTTTTTCTATCATGATAGTTTTTTCTATCGTGATAGTTTTTTCTATCATGATAGTTTTTTCTATCATGATAGTTTTTTCTATCATAATAGTTTTTTCTATGATAGTTTTTTCTATCATGATAGTTTTTTCTATCATGATAGTTTTTTCTATCGTGATAGTTTTTTCTATCATGATAGTTTTTTCTATCGTGATAGTTTTTTCTATCATGATAGTTTTGTCTATCGTGATAGTTTTTTCTATCATGATAGTTTTTTCTATCGTGATAGTTTTTTCTATTGCGATAGTTTTTTCTATCGTGATAGTTTTTTCTATTGCGATAGTTTTTTCAATCATGATAGTTTTTTCTATCATGATAGTTTTTTCTATCATGATAGTTTTTTCTATCATGATAGTTTTTTCTATCATGATAGTTTTTTCTATCATGATAGTTTTTTCTATCATGATAGTTTTTTCTATCATGATAGTTTTTTCTATCATGATAGTTTTTTCTATCGTGATAGTTTTTTCTATTGCGATAGTTTTTTCAATCATGATAGTTTTTTCTATCATGATAGTTTTTTCTATCATGATAGTTTTTTCTATCATGATCGTGATAGTTTTTTCTATCATGATAGTTTTTTCTATTGCGATAGTTTTTTCAATCATGATAGTTTTTTCTATCATGATAGTTTTTTCTATCATGATAGTTTTTTCTATCATGATAGTTTTTTCTATCATGATAGTTTTTTCTATCGTGATAGTTTTTTCTATTGCGATAGTTTTTTCAATCATGATAGTTTTTTCTATCATGATAGTTTTTTCTATCATGATAGTTTTTTCTATCATGATAGTTTTTTCTATCATGATAGTTTTTTCTATCGTGATAGTTTTTCTATCATGATAGTTTTTTCTATCATGATAGTTTTTTCTATCATGATAGTTTTTTCTATCGTGATAGTTTTTTCTATCATGATAGTTTTTTCTATCATGATAGTTTTTTCTATCATGATAGTTTTTTCTATCATGATAGTTTTTTCTATCATGATAGTTTTTTCTATCATGATAGTTTTTTCTATCGTGATAGTTTTTTCTATTGCGATAGTTTTTTCAATCATGATAGTTTTTTCTATCATGATAGTTTTTTCTATCATGATAGTTTTTTCTATCATGATAGTTTTTTCTATCATGATAGTTTTTTCTATCATGATAGTTTTTTCTATCATGATAGTTTTTTCTATCGTGATAGTTTTTCTATCATGATAGTTTTTTCTATCATGATAGTTTTTTCTATCATGATAGTTTTTTCTATCGTGATAGTTTTTTCTATCATGATAGTTTTTTCTATCATGATAGTTTTTTCTATCATGATAGTTTTTTCTATCATGATAGTTTTTTCTATCATGATAGTTTTTTCTATCATGATAGTTTTTTCTATCATGATAGTTTTTTCTATCGTGATAGTTTTTTCTATCATGATAGTTTTTTCTATCATGATAGTTTTTTCTATCATGATAGTTTTTTCTATCATGATAGTTTTTTCTATCATGATAGTTTTTTCTATCGTGATAGTTTTTTCTATCATGATAGTTTTTTCTATCGTGATAGTTTTTTCTATCATGATAGTTTTTTCTATCGTGATAGTTTTTTCTATCATGATAGTTTTTTCTATCATGATAGTTTTTTCTATCATGATAGTTTTTTCTATCATGATAGTTTTTTCTATCATGATAGTTTTTTCTATCATAATAGTTTTTTCTATGATAGTTTTTTCTATCATGATAGTTTTTTCTATCATGATAGTTTTTTCTATCGTGATAGTTTTTCTATCATGATAGTTTTTTCTATCATGATAGTTTTTTCTATCATGATAGTTTTTTCTATCGTGATAGTTTTTCTATCATGATAGTTTTTTCTATCATGATAGTTTTTTCTATCATGATAGTTTTTTCTATCATGATAGTTTTTTCTATCGTGATAGCTTTTTCTATCATGATAGTTTTTTCTATCATGATAGTTTTTTCTATCATGATAGTTTTTTCTATCATGATAGTTTTTTCTATCATGATAGTTTTTTCTATCATGATAGTTTTTTCTATCATGATAGTTTTTTCTATCGTGATAGTTTTTTCTATCATGATAGTTTTTTCTATCATGATAGTTTTTTCTATCATGATAGTTTTTTCTATCATGATAGTTTTTTCTATAATGATAGTTTTTTCTATCGTGATAGTTTTTTCTATTGCGATAGTTTTTTCAATCATGATAGTTTTTTCTATCATGATAGTTTTTTCTATCGTGATAGTTTTTTCTATCATGATAGTTTTTTCTATCATGATAGTTTTTTCTATCATAATAGTTTTTTCTATGATAGTTTTTTCTATCATGATAGTTTTTTCTATCATGATAGTTTTTTCTATCGTGATAGTTTTTTCTATCATGATAGTTTTTTCTATCGTGATAGTTTTTTCTATCATGATAGTTTTGTCTATCGTGATAGTTTTTTCTATCATGATAGTTTTTTCTATCGTGATAGTTTTTTCTATTGCGATAGTTTTTTCAATCATGATAGTTTTTTCTATCATGATAGTTTTTTCTATCATGATAGTTTTTTCTATCATGATAGTTTTTTCTATCATGATAGTTTTTTCTATCATGATAGTTTTTTCTATCATGATAGTTTTTTCTATCATGATAGTTTTTTCTATCATGATAGTTTTTTCTATCATGATAGTTTTTTCTATCATGATAGTTTTTTCTATCATGATAGTTTTTTCTATCATGATAGTTTTTTCTATCATGATAGTTTTTTCTATCATGATAGTTTTTTCTATCGTGATAGTTTTTTCTATTGCGATAGTTTTTTCAATCATGATAGTTTTTTCTATCATGATAGTTTTTTCTATCATGATAGTTTTTTCTATCATGATCGTGATAGTTTTTTCTATCATGATAGTTTTTTCTATTGCGATAGTTTTTTCAATCATGATAGTTTTTTCTATCATGATAGTTTTTTCTATCATGATAGTTTTTTCTATCATGATAGTTTTTTCTATCATGATAGTTTTTTCTATCGTGATAGTTTTTTCTATTGCGATAGTTTTTTCAATCATGATAGTTTTTTCTATCATGATAGTTTTTTCTATCATGATAGTTTTTTCTATCATGATAGTTTTTTCTATCATGATAGTTTTTTCTATCGTGATAGTTTTTCTATCATGATAGTTTTTTCTATCATGATAGTTTTTTCTATCATGATAGTTTTTTCTATCGTGATAGTTTTTTCTATCATGATAGTTTTTTCTATCATGATAGTTTTTTCTATCATGATAGTTTTTTCTATCATGATAGTTTTTTCTATCATGATAGTTTTTTCTATCATGATAGTTTTTTCTATCGTGATAGTTTTTTCTATTGCGATAGTTTTTTCAATCATGATAGTTTTTTCTATCATGATAGTTTTTTCTATCATGATAGTTTTTTCTATCATGATAGTTTTTTCTATCATGATAGTTTTTTCTATCATGATAGTTTTTTCTATCATGATAGTTTTTTCTATCGTGATAGTTTTTCTATCATGATAGTTTTTTCTATCATGATAGTTTTTTCTATCATGATAGTTTTTTCTATCGTGATAGTTTTTTCTATCATGATAGTTTTTTCTATCATGATAGTTTTTTCTATCATGATAGTTTTTTCTATCATGATAGTTTTTTCTATCATGATAGTTTTTTCTATCATGATAGTTTTTTCTATCATGATAGTTTTTTCTATCGTGATAGTTTTTTCTATCATGATAGTTTTTTCTATCATGATAGTTTTTTCTATCATGATAGTTTTTTCTATCATGATAGTTTTTTCTATCATGATAGTTTTTTCTATCGTGATAGTTTTTTCTATCATGATAGTTTTTTCTATCGTGATAGTTTTTTCTATCATGATAGTTTTTTCTATCATGATAGTTTTTTCTATCGTGATAGTTTTTTCTATCATGATAGTTTTTTCTATCGTGATAGCTTTTTCTATCATGATAGTTTTTTCTATCATGATAGTTTTTTCTATCATGATAGTTTTTTCTATCGTGATAGTTTTTCTATCATGATAGTTTTTTCTATCATGATAGTTTTTTCTATCATGATAGTTTTTTCTATCATGATAGTTTTTTCTATCGTGATAGCTTTTTCTATCATGATAGTTTTTTCTATCATGATAGTTTTTTCTATCATGATAGTTTTTTCTATCATGATAGTTTTTTCTATCATGATAGTTTTTTCTATCATGATAGTTTTTTCTATCGTGATAGCTTTTTCTATCATGATAGTTTTTTCTATCATGATAGTTTTTTCTATCATGATAGTTTTTTCTATCATGATAGTTTTTTCTATCATGATAGTTTTTTCTATCATGATAGTTTTTTCTATCATGATAGTTTTTTCTATCGTGATAGTTTTTTCTATCATGATAGTTTTTTCTATCATGATAGTTTTTTCTATCATGATAGTTTTTTCTATCGTGATAGTTTTTTCTATCATGATAGTTTTTTCTATCGTGATAGTTTTTTCTATCATGATAGTTTTTTCTATCGTGATAGCTTTTTCTATCATGATAGTTTTTTCTATCATGATAGTTTTTTCTATCATGATAGTTTTTTCTATCATGATAGTTTTTTCTATCATAATAGTTTTTTCTATGATAGTTTTTTCTATCATGATAGTTTTTTCTATCATGATAGTTTTTTCTATCGTGATAGTTTTTCTATCATGATAGTTTTTTCTATCATGATAGTTTTTTCTATCATGATAGTTTTTTCTATCGTGATAGTTTTTCTATCATGATAGTTTTTTCTATCATGATAGTTTTTTCTATCATGATAGTTTTTTCTATCATGATAGTTTTTTCTATCGTGATAGCTTTTTCTATCATGATAGTTTTTTCTATCATGATAGTTTTTTCTATCATGATAGTTTTTTCTATCATGATAGTTTTTTCTATCATGATAGTTTTTTCTATCATGATAGTTTTTTCTATCATGATAGTTTTTTCTATCGTGATAGTTTTTTCTATCATGATAGTTTTTTCTATCATGATAGTTTTTTCTATCATGATAGTTTTTTCTATCATGATAGTTTTTTCTATAATGATAGTTTTTTCTATCGTGATAGTTTTTTCTATTGCGATAGTTTTTTCAATCATGATAGTTTTTTCTATCATGATAGTTTTTTCTATCGTGATAGTTTTTTCTATCATGATAGTTTTTTCTATCATGATAGTTTTTTCTATCATAATAGTTTTTTCTATGATAGTTTTTTCTATCATGATAGTTTTTTCTATCATGATAGTTTTTTCTATCGTGATAGTTTTTTCTATCATGATAGTTTTTTCTATCGTGATAGTTTTTTCTATCATGATAGTTTTGTCTATCGTGATAGTTTTTTCTATCATGATAGTTTTTTCTATCGTGATAGTTTTTTCTATTGCGATAGTTTTTTCAATCATGATAGTTTTTTCTATCATGATAGTTTTTTCTATCATGATAGTTTTTTCTATCATGATAGTTTTTTCTATCATGATAGTTTTTTCTATCATGATAGTTTTTTCTATCATGATAGTTTTTTCTATCATGATAGTTTTTTCTATCATGATAGTTTTTTCTATCATGATAGTTTTTTCTATCGTGATAGTTTTTTCTATTGCGATAGTTTTTTCAATCATGATAGTTTTTTTTATCATGATAGTTTTTTCTATCATGATAGTTTTTTCTATCATGATAGTTTTTTCTATCATGATAGTTTTTTCTATCGTGATAGTTTTTCTATCATGATAGTTTTTTCTATCATGATAGTTTTTTCTATCATGATAGTTTTTTCTATCATGATAGTTTTTTCTATCATGATAGTTTTTTCTATCATGATAGTTTTTTCTATCATGATAGTTTTTTCTATCATGATAGTTTTTTCTATCATGATAGTTTTTTCTATCATGATAGTTTTTTCTATCATGATAGTTTTTTCTATCATGATATTTTTTTCTATCGTGATAGTTTTTCTATCATGATAGTTTTCTCTATCATGATAGTTTTTTCTATCATGGTAGTTTTTTCTATCATGATAGTTTTTTCTATCGTGATAGTTTTTTCTATCATGATAGTTTTTTCTATCGTGATAGTTTTTTCTATCATGATAGTTTTTTCTATCATGATAGTTTTTTCTATCATGATAGTTTTTTCTATCATGATAGTTTTTTCTATCATGATAGTTTTTTCTATCATGATAGTTTTTTCTATCATGATAGTTTTTTCTATCATGATAGTTTTTTCTATCGTGATAGTTTTTTCTATCATGATAGTTTTTTCTATCGTGATAGTTTTTTCAATCATGATAGTTTTTTCTATCATGATAGTTTTTTCTATCGTGATAGTTTTTCATGATAGTTTTTTCTATCATGATAGTTTTTTCTATCATGATAGTTTTTTCTATCATGATAGTTTTTTCTATCATGATAGTTTTTTCTATCGTGATAGTTTTTTCTATCATGATAGTTTTTTCTATCGTGATAGTTTTTTCTATCATGATAGTTTTTTCTATCATGATAGTTTTTTCTATCGTGATAGTTTTTTCTATCATTATAGTTTTTTCTATCATGATAGTTTTTTCTATCATGATAGTTTTTTCTATCGTGATAGTTTTTTAGATCATGATATTTTTTTCTATCATGATAGTTTTTTCTATCATGATAGTTTTTTCTATCATGATAGTTTTTTCTATCGTGATAGTTTTTTAGATCATGATATTTTTTTCTATCATGATAGTTTTTTCTATCATGATAGTTTTTTCTATCGTGATAGTTTTTTCTATTGCGATAGTTTTTTCAATCATGATAGTTTTTTCTATCATGATAGTTTTTTCTATCATGATAGTTTTTTCTATCATGATAGTTTTTTCTATCATGATAGTTTTTTCTATCGTGATAGTTTTTTCTATCATGATAGTTTTTTCTATTGCGATAGTTTTTTCAATCATGATAGTTTTTTCTATCATGAACGTTTTTTCTATCATGATAGTTTTTTCTATCATGATAGTTTTTTCTATCATGATAGTTTTTTCTATCGTGATAGTTTTTTCTATTGCGATAGTTTTTTCAATCATGATAGTTTTTTCTATCACGATAGTTTTTTCTATCATGATAGTTTTTTCTATCATGATAGTTTTTTCTATCATGATAGTTTTTTTTATCGTGATAGTTTTTCTATCATGATAGTTTTTTCTATCATGATAGTTTTTTCTATCATGATAGTTTTTTCTATCGTGATAGTTTTTTCTATCATGATAGTTTTTTCTATCATGATAGTTTTTTCTATCATGATAGTTTTTTCTATCATGATAGTTTTTTCTATCATGATAGTTTTTTCTATCATGATAGTTTTTTCTATCATGATAGTTTTTTCTATCATGATAGTTTTTTCTATCGTGATAGTTTTTTCTATCATGATAGTTTTTTCTATCATGATAGTTTTTTCTATCATGATAGTTTTTTCTATCATGATAATTTTTTCTATCATGATAGTTTTTTCTATCGTGATAGTTTTTTCTATCATGATAGTTTTTTCTATCGTGATAGTTTTTTCTATCATGATAGTTTTTTCTATCATGATAGTTTTTTCTATCGTGATAGTTTTTTCTATCATGATAGTTTTTTCTATCATGATAGTTTTTTCTATCATGATAGTTTTTTCTATCATGATAGTTTTTTCTATCATGATAGTTTTTTCTATCATAATGGTTTTTTCTATGATAGTTTTTTCTATCATGATAGTTTTTTCTATCATGATAGTTTTTTCTATCGTGATAGTTTTTCTATCATGATAGTTTTTTCTATCATGATAGTTTTTTCTATCATGATAGTTTTTTCTATCGTGATAGTTTTTCTATCATGATAGTTTTTTCTATCATGATAGTTTTTTCTATCATGATAGTTTTTTCTATCATGATAGTTTTTTCTATCATGATAGTTTTTTCTATCATGATAGTTTTTTCTATCATGATAGTTTTTTCTATCATGATAGTTTTTTCTATCATGATAGTTTTTTCTATCGTGATAGTTTTTTCTATCATGATAGTTTTTTCTATCATGATAGTTTTTTCTATCATGATAGTTTTTTCTATCATGATAGTTTTTTCTATCATGATAGTTTTTTCTATCGTGATAGTTTTTTCTATCATGATAGTTTTTTCTATCGTGATAGTTTTTTCTATCATGATAGTTTTTTCTATCATGATAGTTTTTTCTATCGTGATAGTTTTTTCTATCATGATAGTTTTTTCTATCATGATAGTTTTTTCTATCATGATAGTTTTTTCTATCATGATAGTTTTTTCTATCATGATAGTTTTTTCTATCATGATAATTTTTCTATCATGATAGTTTTTTCTATCATGATAGTTTTTTCTATCGTGATAGTTTCTTAGATCATGATATTTTTTTCTATCATGATAGTTTTTTCTATCATGATAGTTTTTTCTATCGTGATAGTTTTTTCTATTACGATAGTTTTTTCAATCATGATAGTTTTTTCTATCATGATAGTTTTTTCTATCATGATAGTTTTTTCTATCGTGATAGTTTTTTCTATCATGATAGTTTTTTCTATCATGATAGTTTTTTCTATCATAATAGTTTTTTCTATGATAGTTTTTTCTATCATGATAGTTTTTTCTATCATGATAGTTTTTTCTATCATGATAGTTTTTTCTATCATGATAGTTTTTTCTATCATGATAGTTTTTTCTATCATGATAGTTTTTTCTATCATGATAGTTTTTTCTATCATGATAGTTTTTTTCTATCATGATAGTTTTTTCTATCATAATAGTTTTTTCTATGATAGTTTTTTCTATCATGATAGTTTTTTCTATCATGATAGTTTTTTCTATCATGATAGTTTTTTCTATCATGATAGTTTTTTCTATCATGATAGTTTTTTCTATCGTGATAGTTTTTCTATCATGATAGTTTTTTCTATCATGATAGTTTTTTCTATCATGATAGTTTTTTCTATCGTGATAGTTTTTTCTATCATGATAGTTTTTTCTATCATGATAGTTTTTTCTATCATGATAGTTTTTTCTATCATGATAGTTTTTTCTATCATGATAGTTTTTTCTATCATGATAGTTTTTTCTATCATGATAGTTTTTTCTATCGTGATAGTTTTTTCTATCATGATAGTTTTTTCTATCATGATAGTTTTTTCTATCATGATAGTTTTTTCTATCATGATAGTTTTTTCTATCATGATAGTTTTTTCTATCGTGATAGTTTTTTCTATCATGATAGTTTTTTCTATCGTGATAGTTTTTTCTATCATGATAATTTTTTCTATCATGATAGTTTTTTCTATCGTGATAGTTTTTTCTATCATGATAGTTTTTTCTATCATGATAGTTTTTTCTATCATGATAGTTTTTTCTATCATGATAGTTTTTTCTATCATGATAGTTTTTTCTATCATGATAGTTTTTTCTATCGTGATAGTTTTTTAGATCATGATATTTTTTTCTATCATGATAGTTTTTTCTATCATGATAGTTTTTTCTATCGTGATAGTTTTTTCTATGGCGATAGTTTTTTCAATCATGATAGTTTTTTCTATCATGATAGTTTTTTCTATCATGATAGTTTTTTCTATCATGATAGTTTTTTCTATCATGATAGTTTTTTCTATCATGATAGTTTTTTCTATCGTGATAGTTTTTTCTATTGCGATAGTTTTTTCAATCATGATAGTTTTTTCTATCATGATAGTTTTTTCTATCATGATAGTTTTTTCTATCATGATAGTTTTTTCTATCATGATAGTTTTTTCTATCGTGATAGTTTTTTCTATCATGATAGTTTTTTCTATTGCGATAGTTTTTTCAATCATGATAGAGTTTTCTATCATGATAGTTTTTTCTATCATGATAGTTTTTTCTATCATGATAGTTTTTTCTATCATGATAGTTTTTTCTATCATGATAGTTTTTTCTATCATGATAGTTTTTTCTATCATGATAGTTTTTTCTATCATGATAGTTTTTTTCTATCGTGATAGTTTTTTCTATCATGATAGTTTTTTCTATTGCGATAGTTTTTTCAATCATGATAGTTTTTTTTTATCGTGATAGTTTTTTCTATCATGATAGTTTTTTCTATCATGATAGTTTTTTCTATCATGATAGTTTTTTCTATCATGATAGTTTTTTCTATCATGATAGTTTTTTCTATCAGGATAGTTTTTTCTATCATGATAGTTTTTTCTATCGTGATAGTTTTTCTATCATGATAGTTTTTTCTATCATGATAGTTTTTTCTATCATGATAGTTTTTTCTATCGTGATAGTTTTTTCTATCATGATAGTTTTTTCTATCATGATAGTTTTTTCTATCATGATAGTTTTTTCTATCATGATAGTTTTTTCTATCATGATAGTTTTTTTCTATCATGATAGTTTTTTCTATCATGATAGTTTTTTCTATCATGATAGTTTTTTCTATCGTGATAGTTTTTTCTATCATGATAGTTTTTTCTATCGTGATAGTTTTTTCTATCATGATAGTTTTTTCTATCATGATAGTTTTTTCTATCGTGATAGTTTTTTCTATCATGATAGTTTTTTCTATCATGATAGTTTTTTCTATCATGATAGTTTTTTCTATCATGATAGTTTTTTCTATCATGATAGTTTCTTCTATCATGATAGTTTTTTCTATCATAATAGTTTTTTCTATGATAGTTTTTTCTATCATGATAGTTTTTTCTATCATGATAGTTTTTTCTATCATGATAGTTTTTTCTATCATGATAGTTTTTTCTATCATGATAGTTTTTTCTATCATGATAGTTTTTTCTATCATGATAGTTTTTTCTATCATGATAGTTTTTTCTATCGTGATAGTTTTTTCTATCATGATAGTTTTTTCTATCGTGATAGTTTTTTCTATCATGATAGTTTTTTCTATCATGATAGTTTTTTCTATCGTGATAGTTTTTTCTATCATGATAGTTTTTTCTATCATGATAGTTTTTTCTATCATGATAGTTTTTTCTATCATGATAGTTTTTTCTATCATGATAGTTTTTTCTATCGTGATAGTTTTTTAGATCATGATATTTTTTTCTATCATGATAGTTTTTTCTATCATGATAGTTTTTTCTATCGTGATAGTTTTTTCTATGGCGATAGTTTTTTCAATCATGATAGTTTTTTCTATCATGATAGTTTTTTCTATCATGATAGTTTTTTCTATCATGATAGTTTTTTCTATCATGATAGTTTTTTCTATCGTGATAGTTTTTTCTATCATGATAGTTTTTTCTATCATGATAGTTTTTTCTATCGTGATAGTTTTTTCTATCATGATAGTTTTTTCTATCATGATAGTTTTTTCTATCATGATAGTTTTTTCTATCATGATAGTTTTTTCTATCATGATAGTTTTTTCTATCATGATAGTTTTTTCTATCATGATAGTTTTTTCTATCATAATAGTTTTTTCTATGATAGTTTTTTCTATCATGATAGTTTTTTCTATCATGATAGTTTTTTCTATCGTGATAGTTTTTCTATCATGATAGTTTTTTCTATCATGATAGTTTTTTCTATCATGATAGTTTTTTCTATCGTGATAGTTTTTCTATCATGATAGTTTTTTCTATCATGATAGTTTTTTCTATCGTGATAGTTTTTTCTATCATGATAGTTTTTTCTATCATGATAGTTTTTTCTATCATGATAGTTTTTTCTATCATGATAGTTTTTTCTATCATGATAGTTTTTTCTATCATGATAGTTTTTTCTATCGTGATAGTTTTTTTTATCATGATAGTTTTTTCTATCATGATAGTTTTTTCTATCATGATAGTTTTTTCTATTATGATAGTTTTTTCTATCATGATAGTTTTTTCTATCGTGATAGTTTTTTCTATCATGATAGTTTTTTCTATCGTGATAGTTTTTTCTATCATGATAGTTTTTTCTATCATGATAGTTTTTTCTATCGTGATAGTTTTTTCTATCATGATAGTTTTTTCTATCATGATAGTTTTTTCTATCGTGATAGTTTTTTCTATCATGATAGTTTTTTCTATCATGATAGTTTTTTCTATCATGATAATTTTTCTATCATGATAGTTTTTTCTATCATGATAGTTTTTTCTATCGTGATAGTTTTTTAGATCATGATATTTTTTTCTATCATGATAGTTTTTTCTATCATGATAGTTTTTTCTATCGTGATAGTTTTTTCTATTACGATAGTTTTTTCAATCATGATAGTTTTTTCTATCATGATAGTTTTTTCTATCATGATAGTTTTTTCTATCGTGATAGTTTTTTCTATCATGATAGTTTTTTCTATCATGATAGTTTTTTCTATCATAATAGTTTTTTCTATGATAGTTTTTTCTATCATGATAGTTTTTTCTATCATGATAGTTTTTTCTATCATGATAGTTTTTTCTATCATGATAGTTTTTTCTATCATGATAGTTTTTTCTATCATGATAGTTTTTTCTATCATGATAGTTTTTTCTATCATGATAGTTTTTTTCTATCATGATAGTTTTTTCTATCATAATAGTTTTTTCTATGATAGTTTTTTCTATCATGATAGTTTTTTCTATCATGATAGTTTTTTCTATCATGATAGTTTTTTCTATCATGATAGTTTTTTCTATCATGATAGTTTTTTCTATCATGATAGTTTTTTCTATCGTGATAGTTTTTCTATCATGATAGTTTTTTCTATCATGATAGTTTTTTCTATCATGATAGTTTTTTCTATCGTGATAGTTTTTTCTATCATGATAGTTTTTTCTATCATGATAGTTTTTTCTATCATGATAGTTTTTTCTATCATGATAGTTTTTTCTATCATGATAGTTTTTTCTATCATGATAGTTTTTTCTATCATGATAGTTTTTTCTATCGTGATAGTTTTTTCTATCATGATAGTTTTTTCTATCATGATAGTTTTTTCTATCATGATAGTTTTTTCTATCATGATAGTTTTTTCTATCATGATAGTTTTTTCTATCGTGATAGTTTTTTCTATCATGATAGTTTTTTCTATCGTGATAGTTTTTTTCTATCATGATAATTTTTTCTATCATGATAGTTTTTTCTATCGTGATAGTTTTTTCTATCATGATAGTTTTTTCTATCATGATAGTTTTTTCTATCATGATAGTTTTTTCTATCATGATAGTTTTTTCTATCATGATAGTTTTTTCTATCATGATAGTTTTTTCTATCGTGATAGTTTTTTTTATCATGATAGTTTTTTCTATCATGATAGTTTTTTCTATCATGATAGTTTTTTCTATCATGATAGTTTTTTCTATCATGATAGTTTTTTCTATCGTGATAGTTTTTTCTATCATGATAGTTTTTTCTATCGTGATAGTTTTTTCTATCATGATAGTTTTTTCTATCATGATAGTTTTTTCTATCGTGATAGTTTTTTCTATCATGATAGTTTTTTCTATCATGATAGTTTTTTCTATCGTGATAGTTTTTTCTATCATGATAGTTTTTTCTATCATGATAGTTTTTTCTATCATGATAATTTTTCTATCATGATAGTTTTTTCTATCATGATAGTTTTTTCTATCGTGATAGTTTTTTAGATCATGATATTTTTTTCTATCATGATAGTTTTTTCTATCATGATAGTTTTTTCTATCGTGATAGTTTTTTCTATTACGATAGTTTTTTCAATCATGATAGTTTTTTCTATCATGATAGTTTTTTCTATCATGATAGTTTTTTCTATCATGATAGTTTTTTCTATCATGATAGTTTTTTCTATCATGATAGTTTTTTCTATCATAATAGTTTTTTCTATGATAGTTTTTTCTATCATGATAGTTTTTCTATCATGATAGTTTTTTCTATCATGATAGTTTTTTCTATCATGATAGTTTTTTCTATCATGATAGTTTTTTCTATCATGATAGTTTTTTCTATCATGATAGTTTTTTTCTATCATGATAGTTTTTTCTATCATAATAGTTTTTTCTATGATAGTTTTTTCTATCATGATAGTTTTTTCTATCATGATAGTTTTTTCTATCATGATAGTTTTTTCTATCATGATAGTTTTTTCTATCATGATAGTTTTTTCTATTGTGATAGTTTTTCTATCATGATAGTTTTTTCTATCATGATAGTTTTTTCTATCGTGATAGTTTTTTCTATCGTGATAGTTTTTTCTATCATGATAGTTTTTTCTATCATGATAGTTTTTTCTATCATGATAGTTTTTTCTATCATGATAGTTTTTTCTATCATGATAGTTTTTTCTATCATGATAGTTTTTTCTATCATGATAGTTTTTTCTATCGTGATAGTTTTTTCTATCATGATAGTTTTTTCTATCATGATAGTTTTTTCTATCATGATAGTTTTTTCTATCATGATAGTTTTTTCTATCATGATAGTTTTTTCTATCGTGATAGTTTTTTCTATCATGATAGTTTTTTCTATCGTGATAGTTTTTTCTATCATGATAATTTTTTCTATCATGATAGTTTTTTCTATCGTGATAGTTTTTTCTATCATGATATTTTTTTCTATCATGATAGTTTTTTCTATCATGATAGTTTTTTCTATCATGATAGTTTTTTCTATCATGATAGTTTTTTCTATCATGATAGTTTTTTCTATCGTGATAGTTTTTTAGATCATGATATTTTTTTCTATCATGATAGTTTTTTCTATCATGATAGTTTTTTCTATCGTGATAGTTTTTTCTATGGCGATAGTTTTTTCAATCATGATAGTTTTTTCTATCATGATAGTTTTTTCTATCATGATAGTTTTTTCTATCATGATAGTTTTTTCTATCATGATAGTTTTTTCTATCATGATAGTTTTTTCTATCGTGATAGTTTTTTCTATTGCGATAGTTTTTTCAATCATGATAGTTTTTTCTATCATGATAGTTTTTTCTATCATGATAGTTTTTTCTATCATGATAGTTTTTTCTATCATGATAGTTTTTTCTATCGTGATAGTTTTTTCTATCATGATAGTTTTTTCTATTGCGATAGTTTTTTCAATCATGATAGAGTTTTCTATCATGATAGTTTTTTCTATCATGATAGTTTTTTCTATCATGATAGTTTTTTCTATCATGATAGTTTTTTCTATCATGATAGTTTTTTCTATCATGATAGTTTTTTCTATCATGATAGTTTTTTCTATCATGATAGTTTTTTTCTATCGTGATAGTTTTTTCTATCATGATAGTTTTTTCTATTGCGATAGTTTTTTCAATCATGATAGTTTTTTTTTATCGTGATAGTTTTTTCTATCATGATAGTTTTTTCTATCATGATAGTTTTTTCTATCATGATAGTTTTTTCTATCATGATAGTTTTTTCTATCATGATAGTTTTTTCTATCATGATAGTTTTTTCTATCATGATAGTTTTTTCTATCGTGATAGTTTTTCTATCATGATAGTTTCTTCTATCATGATAGTTTTTTCTATCATGATAGTTTTTTCTATCGTGATAGTTTTTTCTATCATGATAGTTTTTTCTATCATGATAGTTTTTTCTATCATGATAGTTTTTTCTATCGTGATAGTTTTTTCTATCATGATAGTTTTTTCTATCATGATAGTTTTTTCTATCATGATAGTTTCTTCTATCATGATAGTTTTTTCTATCATGATAGTTTTTTCTATCATGATAGTTTTTCCTATCATGATAGTTTTTTCTATCGTGATAGTTTTTTCTATCATGATAGTTTTTTCTATCGTGATAGTTTTTTCTATCATGATAGTTTTTTCTATCATGATAGTTTTTTCTATCGTGATAGTTTTTTCTATCATGATAGTTTTTTCTATCATGATAGTTTTTTCTATCATGATAGTTTTTTCTATCATGATAGTTTTTTCTATCATGATAGTTTTTTCTATCATGATAGTTTTTTCTATCATAATAGTTTTTTCTATGATAGTTTTTTCTATCATGATAGTTTTTTCTATCATGATAGTTTTTTCTATCGTGATAGTTTTTTCTATCATGATAGTTTTTTCTATCATGATAGTTTTTTCTATCATGATAGTTTTTTCTATCATGATAGTTTTTTCTATCATGATAGTTTTTTCTATCGTGATAGTTTTTTCTATCATGATAGTTTTTTCTATCGTGATAGTTTTTTCTATCATGATAGTTTTTTCTATCATGATAGTTTTTTCTATCGTGATAGTTTTTTCTATCATGATAGTTTTTTCTATCATGATAGTTTTTTCTATCATGATAGTTTTTTCTATCATGATAGTTTTTTCTATCATGATAGTTTTTTCTATCGTGATAGTTTTTTAGATCATGATATTTTTTTCTATCATGATAGTTTTTTCTATCATGATAGTTTTTTCTATCGTGATAGTTTTTTCTATGGCGATAGTTTTTTCAATCATGATAGTTTTTTCTATCATGATAGTTTTTTCTATCATGATAGTTTTTTCTATCATGATAGTTTTTTCTATCATGATAGTTTTTTCTATCATGATAGTTTTTTCTATCGTGATAGTTTTTTCTATTGCGATAGTTTTTTCAATCATGATAGTTTTTTCTATCATGATAGTTTTTTCTATCATGATAGTTTTTTCTATCATGATAGTTTTTTCTATCATGATAGTTTTTTCTATCGTGATAGTTTTTTCTATCATGATAGTTTTTTCTATCATGATAGTTTTTTCTATCATGATAGTTTTTTCTATCATGATAGTTTTTTCTATCATGATAGTTTTTTCTATCGTGATAGTTTTTTCTATCATGATAGTTTTTTCTATCGTGATAGTTTTTTCTATCATGATAGTTTTTTCTATCATGATAGTTTTTTCTATCGTGATAGTTTTTTCTATCATGATAGTTTTTTCTATCATGATAGTTTTTTCTATCATGATAGTTTTTTCTATCATGATAGTTTTTTTCTATCATGATAGTTTTTTCTATCGTGATAGTTTTTTAGATCATGATATTTTTTTCTATCATGATAGTTTTTTCTATCATGATAGTTTTTTCTATCGTGATAGTTTTTTCTATGGCGATAGTTTTTTCAATCATGATAGTTTTTTCTATCATGATAGTTTTTTCTATCATGATAGTTTTTTCTATCATGATAGTTTTTTCTATCATGATAGTTTTTTCTATCATGATAGTTTTTTCTATCGTGATAGTTTTTTCTATTGCGATAGTTTTTTCAATCATGATAGTTTTTTCTATCATGATAGTTTTTTCTATCATGATAGTTTTTTCTATCATGATAGTTTTTTCTATCATGATAGTTTTTTCTATCGTGATAGTTTTTTCTATCATGATAGTTTTTTCTATTGCGATAGTTTTTTCAATCATGATAGAGTTTTCTATCATGATAGTTTTTTCTATCATGATAGTTTTTTCTATCATGATAGTTTTTTCTATCATGATAGTTTTTTCTATCATGATAGTTTTTTCTATCATGATAGTTTTTTCTATCATGATAGTTTTTTCTATCATGATAGTTTTTTTCTATCGTGATAGTTTTTTCTATCATGATAGTTTTTTCTATTGCGATAGTTTTTTCAATCATGATAGTTTTTTTTATCGTGATAGTTTTTTCTATCATGATAGTTTTTTCTATCATGATAGTTTTTTCTATCATGATAGTTTTTTCTATCATGATAGTTTTTTCTATCATGATAGTTTTTTCTATCATGATAGTTTTTTCTATCATGATAGTTTTTTCTATCGTGATAGTTTTTCTATCATGATAGTTTCTTCTATCATGATAGTTTTTTCTATCATGATAGTTTTTTCTATCGTGATAGTTTTTTCTATCATGATAGTTTTTTCTATCATGATAGTTTTTTCTATCATGATAGTTTTTTCTATCATGATAGTTTTTTCTATCATGATAGTTTTTTCTATCATGATAGTTTTTTCTATCATGATAGTTTTTTCTATCATGATAGTTTTTTCTATCGTGATAGTTTTTTCTATCATGATAGTTTTTTCTATCGTGATAGTTTTTTCTATCATGATAGTTTTTTCTATCATGATAGTTTTTTCTATCGTGATAGTTTTTTCTATCGTGATAGTTTTTTCTATCATGATAGTTTTTTCTATCATGATAGTTTTTTCTATCATGATAGTTTTTTCTATCATGATAGTTTTTTCTATCATAATAGTTTTTTCTATGATAGTTTTTTCTATCATGATAGTTTTTTCTATCATGATAGTTTTTTCTATCGTGATAGTTTTTTCTATCATGATAGTTTTTTCTATCATGATAGTTTTTTCTATCATGATAGTTTTTTCTATCATGATAGTTTTTTCTATCATGATAGTTTTTTCTATCGTGATAGTTTTTTCTATCATGATAGTTTTTTCTATCGTGATAGTTTTTTCTATCATGATAGTTTTTTCTATCATGATAGTTTTTTCTATCGTGATAGTTTTTTCTATCATGATAGTTTTTTCTATCATGATAGTTTTTTCTATCATGATAGTTTTTTCTATCATGATAGTTTTTTCTATCATGATAGTTTTTTCTATCGTGATAGTTTTTTAGATCATGATATTTTTTTCTATCATGATTGTTTTTTCTATCATGATAGTTTTTTCTATCGTGATAGTTTTTTCTATGGCGATAGTTTTTTCAATCATGATAGTTTTTTCTATCATGATAGTTTTTTCTATCATGATAGTTTTTTCTATCATGATAGTTTTTTCTATCATGATAGTTTTTTCTATCATGATAGTTTTTTCTATCGTGATAGTTTTTTCTATTGCGATAGTTTTTTCAATCATGATAGTTTTTTCTATCATGATAGTTTTTTCTATCATGATAGTTTTTTCTATCATGATAGTTTTTTCTATCATGATAGTTTTTTCTATCGTGATAGTTTTTTCTATCATGATAGTTTTTTCTATTGCGATAGTTTTTTCAATCATGATAGAGTTTTCTATCATGATAGTTTTTTCTATCATGATAGTTTTTTCTATCTTGATAGTTTTTTCTATCATGATAGTTTTTTCTATCATGATAGTTTTTTCTATCATGATAGTTTTTTCTATCATGATAGTTTTTTCTATCATGATAGTTTTTTTCTATCGTGATAGTTTTTTCTATCATGATAGTTTTTTCTATTGCGATAGTTTTTTCAATCATGATAGTTTTTTTTTATCGTGATAGTTTTTTCTATCATGATAGTTTTTTCTATCATGATAGTTTTTTCTATCATGATAGTTTTTTCTATCATGATAGTTTTTTCTATCATGATAGTTTTTTCTATCATGATAGTTTTTTCTATCATGATAGTTTTTTCTATCGTGATAGTTTTTCTATCATGATAGTTTTTTCTATCATGATAGTTTTTTCTATCATGATAGTTTTTTCTATCGTGATAGTTTTTTTCTATCATGATAGTTTTTTCTATCATGATAGTTTTTTCTATCATGATAGTTTTTTCTATCATGATAGTTTTTTCTATCATGATAGTTTTTTCTATCATGATAGTTTTTTCTATCATGATAGTTTTTTCTATCATGATAGTTTTTTCTATCATGATAGTTTTTTCTATCGTGATAGTTTTTTCTATCATGATAGTTTTTTCTATCGTGATAGTTTTTTCTATCATGATAGTTTTTTCTATCATGATAGTTTTTTCTATCGTGATAGTTTTTTCTATCATGATAGTTTTTTCTATCATGATAGTTTTTTCTATCATGATAGTTTTTTCTATCATGATAGTTTTTTCTATCATGATAGTTTTTTCTATCATAATAGTTTTTTCTATGATAGTTTTTTCTATCATGATAGTTTTTTCTATCATGATAGTTTTTTCTATCGTGATAGTTTTTTCTATCATGATAGTTTTTTCTATCATGATAGTTTTTTCTATCATGATAGTTTTTTCTATCATGATAGTTTTTTCTATCGTGATAGTTTTTTCTATCATGATGGTTTTTTCTATCGTGATAGTTTTTTCTATCATGATAGTTTTTTCTATCGTGATAGTTTTTTCTATCATGATAGTTTTTTCTATCATGATAGTTTTTTCTATCGTGATAGTTTTTTCTATCATGATAGTTTTTTCTATCATGATAGTTTTTTCTATCATGATAAAGGTTAAGGTTAAGGTTAAGAGGGGTGTGCACAGCACAGAGGCTGTTGCGTACACGGGGGCCTATTGGTCCATTGTGATCCCCTTATAAAAGAAGGCAGAGATGCACCCAAACTAATGGTTCACATAGACTGGATCGTTTGCGAACCAGCCTGTGCTTTCTATGAATTTTCTCATGTTTGCCATTGAGACCTGCGCTAGATCTTCCAGTTCTTCAAAAAACCTGTTTCCAAAATAACGGAGTCGATTTGTTTGGAGGTTTGGACAATCACAGAGCAGGTGTTTAATGGTTTCTATTTCCTCTACGTCTTGACAGCTCCTGCAGAAATCGGGTGCAAATACACCTAGTCTGATGGCCATTGTGCCAATGGCGCAATGGCCCGTTAGTACACCTATCAAGATTCTAATATTCTTTTTACTCAGTGATAAAATAAACCGAGATTCCTTTCCATTAATTCTAGGCCATAAACTTCTAGAGATAACACAGTCGTTCCTAGTCCTCCAGGATTTATTGATTTGCTCTTTTGTTATTATCGTGATAGTTTTTTCTATCATGATAGTTTTTTCTATCGTGATAGTTTTTTCTATCATGATAGTTTTTTCTATCATGATAGTTTTTTCTATCGTGATAGTTTTTTCTATCATGATAGTTTTTTCTATCATGATAGTTTTTTCTATCGTGATAGTTTTTTCTATCATGATAGTTTTTTCTATCATGATAGTTTTTTCTATCATGATAATTTTTCTATCATGATAGTTTTTTCTATCATGATAGTTTTTTCTATCATGATAGTTTTTTCTATCATGATAGTTTTTTCTATCATGATAGTTTTTTCTATCATGATAGTTTTTTCTATCATGATAGTTTTTTTCTATCGTGATAGTTTTTTCTATCATGATAGTTTTTTCTATTGCGATAGTTTTTTCAATCATGATAGTTTTTTTTATCGTGATAGTTTTTTCTATCATGATAGTTTTTTCTATCATGATAGTTTTTTCTATCATGATAGTTTTTTCTATCATGATAGTTTTTTCTATCATGATAGTTTTTTCTATCATGATAGTTTTTTCTATCATGATAGTTTTTTCTATCGTGATAGTTTTTCTATCATGATAGTTTCTTCTATCATGATAGTTTTTTCTATCATGATAGTTTTTTCTATCGTGATAGTTTTTTCTATCATGATAGTTTTTTCTATCATGATAGTTTTTTCTATCATGATAGTTTTTTCTATCATGATAGTTTTTTCTATCATGATAGTTTTTTCTATCATGATAGTTTTTTCTATCATGATAGTTTTTTCTATCATGATAGTTTTTTCTATCGTGATAGTTTTTTCTATCATGATAGTTTTTTCTATCGTGATAGTTTTTTCTATCATGATAGTTTTTTCTATCATGATAGTTTTTTCTATCATGATAGTTTTTTCTATCGTGATAGTTTTTTCTATCGTGATAGTTTTTTCTATCATGATAGTTTTTTCTATCATGATAGTTTTTTCTATCATGATAGTTTTTTCTATCATAATAGTTTTTTCTATGATAGTTTTTTCTATCATGATAGTTTTTTCTATCATGATAGTTTTTTCTATCGTGATAGTTTTTTCTATCATGATAGTTTTTTCTATCATGATAGTTTTTTCTATCATGATAGTTTTTTCTATCATGATAGTTTTTTCTATCATGATAGTTTTTTCTATCGTGATAGTTTTTTCTATCATGATAGTTTTTTCTATCGTGATAGTTTTTTCTATCATGATAGTTTTTTCTATCATGATAGTTTTTTCTATCGTGATAGTTTTTTCTATCATGATAGTTTTTTCTATCATGATAGTTTTTTCTATCATGATAGTTTTTTCTATCATGATAGTTTTTTCTATCATGATAGTTTTTTCTATCGTGATAGTTTTTTAGATCATGATATTTTTTTCTATCATGATTGTTTTTTCTATCATGATAGTTTTTTCTATCGTGATAGTTTTTTCTATGGCGATAGTTTTTTCAATCATGATAGTTTTTTCTATCATGATAGTTTTTTCTATCATGATAGTTTTTTCTATCATGATAGTTTTTTCTATCATGATAGTTTTTTCTATCATGATAGTTTTTTCTATCGTGATAGTTTTTTCTATTGCGATAGTTTTTTCAATCATGATAGTTTTTTCTATCATGATAGTTTTTTCTATCATGATAGTTTTTTCTATCATGATAGTTTTTTCTATCATGATAGTTTTTTCTATCGTGATAGTTTTTTCTATCATGATAGTTTTTTCTATTGCGATAGTTTTTTCAATCATGATAGAGTTTTCTATCATGATAGTTTTTTCTATCATGATAGTTTTTTCTATCTTGATAGTTTTTTCTATCATGATAGTTTTTTCTATCATGATAGTTTTTTCTATCATGATAGTTTTTTCTATCATGATAGTTTTTTCTATCATGATAGTTTTTTTCTATCGTGATAGTTTTTTCTATCATGATAGTTTTTTCTATTGCGATAGTTTTTTCAATCATGATAGTTTTTTTTTATCGTGATAGTTTTTTCTATCATGATAGTTTTTTCTATCATGATAGTTTTTTCTATCATGATAGTTTTTTCTATCATGATAGTTTTTTCTATCATGATAGTTTTTTCTATCATGATAGTTTTTTCTATCATGATAGTTTTTTCTATCGTGATAGTTTTTCTATCATGATAGTTTTTTCTATCATGATAGTTTTTTCTATCATGATAGTTTTTTCTATCGTGATAGTTTTTTCTATCATGATAGTTTTTTCTATCATGATAGTTTTTTCTATCATGATAGTTTTTTCTATCATGATAGTTTTTTCTATCATGATAGTTTTTTCTATCATGATAGTTTTTTCTATCATGATAGTTTTTTCTATCATGATAGTTTTTTCTATCATGATAGTTTTTTCTATCGTGATAGTTTTTTCTATCATGATAGTTTTTTCTATCGTGATAGTTTTTTCTATCATGATAGTTTTTTCTATCATGATAGTTTTTTCTATCGTGATAGTTTTTTCTATCATGATAGTTTTTTCTATCATGATAGTTTTTTCTATCATGATAGTTTTTTCTATCATGATAGTTTTTTCTATCATGATAGTTTTTTCTATCATAATAGTTTTTTCTATGATAGTTTTTTCTATCATGATAGTTTTTTCTATCATGATAGTTTTTTCTATCGTGATAGTTTTTTCTATCATGATAGTTTTTTCTATCATGATAGTTTTTTCTATCATGATAGTTTTTTCTATCATGATAGTTTTTTCTATCGTGATAGTTTTTTCTATCATGATGGTTTTTTCTATCGTGATAGTTTTTTCTATCATGATAGTTTTTTCTATCGTGATAGTTTTTTCTATCATGATAGTTTTTTCTATCATGATAGTTTTTTCTATCGTGATAGTTTTTTCTATCATGATAGTTTTTTCTATCATGATAGTTTTTTCTATCATGATAAAGGTTAAGGTTAAGGTTAAGAGGGGTGTGCACAGCACAGAGGCTGTTGCGTACACGGGGGCCTATTGGTCCATTGTGATCCCCTTATAAAAGAAGGCAGAGATGCACCCAAACTAATGGTTCACATAGACTGGATCGTTTGCGAACCAGCCTGTGCTTTCTATGAATTTTCTCATGTTTGCCATTGAGACCTGCGCTAGATCTTCCAGTTCTTCAAAAAACCTGTTTCCAAAATAACGGAGTCGATTTGTTTGGAGGTTTGGACAATCACAGAGCAGGTGTTTAATGGTTTCTATTTCCTCTACGTCTTGACAGCTCCTGCAGAAATCGGGTGCAAATACACCTAGTCTGATGGCCATTGTGCCAATGGCGCAATGGCCCGTTAGTACACCTATCAAGATTCTAATATTCTTTTTACTCAGTGATAAAATAAACCGAGATTCCTTTCCATTAATTCTAGGCCATAAACTTCTAGAGATAACACAGTCGTTCCTAGTCCTCCAGGATTTATTGATTTGCTCTTTTGTTATTATCGTGATAGTTTTTTCTATCATGATAGTTTTTTCTATCGTGATAGTTTTTTCTATCATGATAGTTTTTTCTATCATGATAGTTTTTTCTATCGTGATAGTTTTTTCTATCATGATAGTTTTTTCTATCATGATAGTTTTTTCTATCGTGATAGTTTTTTCTATCATGATAGTTTTTTCTATCATGATAGTTTTTTCTATCATGATAATTTTTCTATCATGATAGTTTTTTCTATCATGATAGTTTTTTCTATCGTGATAGTTTTTTAGATCATGATATTTTTTTCTATCATGATAGTTTTTTCTATCATGATAGTTTTTTCTATCATGATAGTTTTTTCTATCGTGATAGTTTTTTCTATTACGATAGTTTTTTCAATCATGATAGTTTTTTCTATCATGATAGTTTTTTCTATCATGATAGTTTTTTCTATCGTGATAGTTTTTTCTATCATGATAGTTTTTTCTATCATGATAGTTTTTTCTATCATAATAGTTTTTTCTATGATAGTTTTTTCTATCATGATAGTTTTTTCTATCATGATAGTTTTTTCTATCATGATAGTTTTTTCTATCATGATAGTTTTTTCTATCATGATAGTTTTTTCTATCATGATAGTTTTTTCTATCATGATAGTTTTTTCTATCATGATAGTTTTTTCTATCATGATAGTTTTTTCTATCATGATAGTTTTTTCTATCGTGATAGTTTTTTCTATCATGATAGTTTTTTCTATCATGATAGTTTTTTCTATCATGATAGTTTTTTCTATCATGATAGTTTTTTCTATCATGATAGTTTTTTCCATCATGATTGTTTTTTCTATCATGATAGTTTTTTCTATCGTGATAGTTTTTTCTATCATGATAGTTTTTTCTATCATGATAGTTTTTTCTATCATGATAGTTTTTTCTATCGTGATAGTTTTTCTATCATGATAGTTTTTTCTATCATGATAGTTTTTTCTATCGTGATAGTTTTTTCTATCATGATAGTTTTTTCTATCATGATAGTTTTTTATATCATGATAGTTTTTTCTATCATGATAGTTTTTTCTATCATGATAGTTTTTTCTATCATGATAGTTTTTTCTATCATGATAGTTTTTTCTATCATGATAGTTTTTTCTATCGTGATAGTTTTTTCTATCATGATAGTTTTTTCTATCATGATAGTTTTTTCTATCATGATAGTTTTTTCTATCATGATAGTTTTTTCTATCATGATAGTTTTTTCCATCATGATTGTTTTTTCTATCATGATAGTTTTTTCTATCGTGATAGTTTTTTCTATCATGATAGTTTTTTCTATCATGATAGTTTTTTCTATCGTGATAGTTTTTTCTATCATGATAGTTTTTTCTATCATGATAGTTTTTTCTATCATGATAGTTTTTTCTATCATGATAGTTTTTTCTATCATGATAGTTTTTTCTATCGTGATAGTTTTTTAGATCATGATATTTTTTTCTATCATGATAGTTTTTTCTATCATGATAGTTTTTTCTATCGTGATAGTTTTTTCTATGGCGATAGTTTTTTCAATCATGATAGTTTTTTCTATCATGATAGTTTTTTCTATCATGATAGTTTTTTCTATCATGATAGTTTTTTCTATCGTGATAGTTTTTTCTATCATGATAGTTTTTTCTATCATGATAGTTTTTTCTATCATAATAGTTTTTTCTATGATAGTTTTTTCTATCATGATAGTTTTTTCTATCATGATAGTTTTTTCTATCGTGATAGTTTTTTCTATCATGATAGTTTTTTCTATCATGATAGTTTTTTCTATCATAATAGTTTTTTCTATGATAGTTTTTTCTATCATGATAGTTTTTTCTATCATGATAGTTTTTTCTATCGTGATAGTTTTTTCTATCATGATAGTTTTTTCTATCATGATAGTTTTTTCTATCATAATAGTTTTTTCTATGATAGTTTTTTCTATCATGATAGTTTTTTCTATCATGATAGTTTTTTCTATCATGATAGTTTTTTCTATCATGATAGTTTTTCCATCATGATAGTTTTTTCTATCATGATAGTTTTTTCTATCGTGATAGTTTTTCTATCATGATAGTTTTTTCTATCATGATAGTTTTTTCTATCGTGATAGTTTTTTCTATCATGATAGTTTTTTCTATCATGATAGTTTTTTATATCATGATAGTTTTTTCTATCATGATAGTTTTTTCTATCATGATAGTTTTTTCTATCATGATAGTTTTTTCTATCATGATAGTTTTTTCTATCATGATAGTTTTTTCTATCGTGATAGTTTTTTCTATCATGATAGTTTTTTCTATCATGATAGTTTTTTCTATCATGATAGTTTTTTCTATCATGATAGTTTTTTCTATCATGATAGTTTTTTCCATCATGATTGTTTTTTCTATCATGATAGTTTTTTCTATCGTGATAGTTTTTTCTATCATGATAGTTTTTTCTATCATGATAGTTTTTTCTATCGTGATAGTTTTTTCTATCATGATAGTTTTTTCTATCATGATAGTTTTTTCTATCATGATAGTTTTTTCTATCATGATAGTTTTTTCTATCATGATAGTTTTTTCTATCGTGATAGTTTTTTAGATCATGATATTTTTTTCTATCATGATAGTTTTTTCTATCATGATAGTTTTTTCTATCGTGATAGTTTTTTCTATGGCGATAGTTTTTTCAATCATGATAGTTTTTTCTATCATGATAGTTTTTTCTATCATGATAGTTTTTTCTATCATGATAGTTTTTTCTATCATGATAGTTTTTTCTATCATGATAGTTTTTTCTATCGTGATAGTTTTTTTCTATTGCGATAGTTTTTTCAATCATGATAGTTTTTTCTATCATGATAGTTTTTTCTATCATGATAGTTTTTTCTATCATGATAGTTTTTTCTATCATGATAGTTTTTTCTATCGTGATAGTTTTTTCTATCATGATAGTTTTTTTCTATTGCGATAGTTTTTTCAATCATGATAGAGTTTTCTATCATGATAGTTTTTTCTATCATGATAGTTTTTTTCTATCGTGATAGTTTTTTCTATCATGATAGTTTTTTCTATTGCGATAGTTTTTTCAATCATGATAGTTTTTTTTTATCGTGATAGTTTTTTCTATCATGATAGTTTTTTCTATCATGATAGATTTTTCTATCATAATAGTTTTTTCTATGATAGTTTTTTCTATCATGATAGTTTTTTCTATCATGATAGTTTTTTCTATCATGATAGTTTTTTCTATCATGATAGTTTTTTCTATCGTGATAGCTTTTTCTATCATGATAGTTTTTTCTATCATGATAGTTTTTTCTATCGTGATAGTTTTTTCTATTGCGATAGTTTTTTCAATCATGATAGTTTTTTCTATCATGATAGTTTTTTCTATCATGATAGTTTTTTCTATCATGATAGTTTTTTCTATCATGATAGTTTTTTCTATCATGATAGTTTTTTCTATCGTGATAGTTTTTTCTATCATGATAGTTTTTTCTATCATGATAGTTTTTTCTATCATGATAGTTTTTTCTATCATGATAGTTTTTTCTATCATGATAGTTTTTTCTATCGTGATAGTTTTTTCTATCATGATAGTTTTTTCTATCATGATAGTTTTTTCTATCATGATAGTTTTTTCTATCATGATAGTTTTTTCTATCATGATAGTTTTTTCTATCGTGATAGTTTTTTCTATCATGATAGTTTTTTCTATCGTGATAGTTTTTTCTATCATGATAGTTTTTTCTATCATGATAGTTTTTTCTATCATGATAGTTTTTTCTATCGTGATAGTTTTTTCTATCATGATAGTTTTTTCTATCATGATAGTTTTTTCTATCATGATAGTTTTTTCTATCATGATAGTTTTTTCTATCATGATAGTTTTTTCTATCGTGATAGTTTTTTCTATCATGATAGTTTTTTCTATCGTGATAGTTTTTTCTATCATGATAGTTTTTTCTATCATGATAGTTTTTTCTATCGTGATAGTTTTTTCTATCATGATAGTTTTTTCTATCATGATAGTTTTTTCTATCATGATAGTTTTTTCTATCATGATAGTTTTTTCTAGCATGATAGTTTTTTCTATCGTGATAGTTTTTTAGATCATGATATTTTTTTCTATCATGATAGTTTTTTCTATCATGATAGTTTTTTCTATCGTGATAGTTTTTTCTATGGCGATAGTTTTTTCAATCATGATAGTTTTTTCTATCATGATAGTTTTTTCTATCATGATAGTTTTTTCTATCGTGATAGTTTTTTCTATGGCGATAGTTTTTTCAATCATGATAGTTTTTTCTATCATGATAGTTTTTTCTATCATGATAGTTTTTTCTATCATGATAGCTTTTTCTATCATGATAGTTTTTTCTATCATGATAGTTTTTTCTATCGTGATAGTTTTTTCTATTGCGATAGTTTTTTCAATCATGATAGTTTTTTCTATCATGATAGTTTTTTCTATCATGATAGTTTTTTCTATCATGATAGTTTTTTCTATCATGATAGTTTTTTCTATCATGATAGCTTTTTCTATCATGATAGTTTTTTCTATCATGATAGTTTTTTCTATCATGATAGTTTTTTCTATCATGATAGTTTTTTCTATCATGATAGTTTTTTCTATCATGATAGTTTTTTCTATCATGATAGTTTTTTCTATCATGATAGTTTTTTCTATCATGATAGTTTTTTCTATCATGATAGTTCTGTGGCCACAAGCAATAACCGCTTAAGTCTGAAAACTAACTTTTTGGGAATAGCACTTTTAACTTTCAATTTGAGATTTGAAAAAATTCCAAACTTCTATGTTACAAATTGATACATATTTTTAAAATATAGTTTAAATATTAGTAAATAAACATTTTTTTGTTTATAAATAAACTTATTTGCAATAGTTATTGCCAAAAACTTGTTTTAAGCTGTTATTGCTTTTATAAATAATTTACATCTCATTCACTTACATCACTTAAGCGGTTATTGCAAATCAAAATTTTAGTTCACTGGCATCTTATAACGATGTAAGCTGTTTTTACAAAATTAATTTCTTATGTTTTTCATATGTAAGCTATTTTTGTAGAGAGAATAGTGAAATATTTTTGTAGTAATGATACAAAATTAATTTTTTTTTTGTTAGAAACAGATATAAAAAATATGTTACGTATTGCTAAAAAGAGTTTAATAATCGATTTTCATAGGAAGTAACGGCATCTTAATCAACTTCAATACATAAATTAACTAACATAAATGCATAAATACCACGTTTGGGCATATTAAAGGAAAAGGGCTTAAGCAAGTGGGGGTAGGGAGAGGTGCTTGCCCCCCTAATCAAGATATTTTTCATACATTTCATCGAATTTGTTTTCTGTTGAATCTTAAAGCTAGATTTCTTTGCTAATACTAATTTTTAAATATGAGATTTGCTCCCCTCCCTGACCGACATCATGCGCTCTCCCTTGATTAAAAGCTCAGGCTATTTTATGTATATCTAGACTCATTTGATAGTGTATTCTTCCAATTTTTGGCTGCTGCACCTTGCCAATTTAGTTTTGCAACACATTTTTTTTTTAATCTGCATTTCCACGATGGTTTTGATTTCTGAAATGTTCAGAAGTCAAAAAAGTCTTGAGGAATTATTTCTCTTTGCTTAATTAAGGTTTTGACAAAATAGAGCCAGTTGATGACAATAATATCTACTTCATTATTTTTCTCCTTATACGACAGAAAAGCAGCTCACAATTGAGCTTGTCTTCCAATTTTAAAGAAAAAAAAAGCGTAGCTATCCGTCAACGACAGATATTGTGTTAAAGTATTTGCAAGTACCTAGTACCAATAGCAAAAAATCACTTTTGTAGACCGGAAAGTTATTTGTAAGGGCTTTCACACTATCCGAATCACTCCCAAATATTTTTCCAGCAGAAATACTCAGGTACCTACTACCGATCAGTTTGTGTGAATTTCTTATATGAAGCTATAATGTAACTTCTTTTTTATAAGTGATCTTAGAAAACAAAGAAAAAGAGTGGATCTGACGAAAAAAATGTTCTCACGATCACGAATTCTTTGAAATTATTCGTCAGAAGCGGATGTATGAATTGGAATTCCAATAAACTTTTAAATAAAATCCATTGATCTATTGTGACAATTCCATTCACCTTCTGAGGAACCAAACGCATACACTATAAATGCTTTAATAGTTACTAGCAGCAGAATTGTCCATGAGATTACGCATCCACTGTAGCCATAGCCAGAGGCACTTTTGGTTTTATATTCAGGTTTCTGTACCACTCCCATCTGCAATCTGCACTAGGTAGTCATCAGGATAATCTAAGTTGAAATTAATTTCTGAAACCTTGATATTATTAGAATCCATCGGATTTCCTGAAATTTGGACAAAATCATCTAAATTGAAGTTGAACAAGTGTAGTTCTGGACTAACATTGCCACCAAACATTTGAAAAGAATTTTTAGATTTGTTGTATATTGTTGTTTTGAATATCTATTCATATGAGATATGTCGATAAAAATTTTTTTTAATTATTTTCTTTTGTTTAACAATAAGTGACTGTCCCCTTTTTCTAGATATCTTAAACATCAGTACCTCGTGGCATAATGGTTAGTGCGTTTGACTGTCATGCCGAAAAAAACAGAAATCTGTTATCCGAGGTACTGCCTCTTGCGAGGAACTGACAAATCCTCCAAGAGTTTACCTGTCATGAATAAGTGCTTCTCATCTAGCCGTTCCGACTCGGCAAAAAACTGTAGGTCCCCTCCATTGAGAGACCTACAGAGTTGTAAGTCACTAGGCCCTGGTTCTCCACGAGCTCTCGTGGCACCCAATTTATTTAACTTTAATACAAATTGAACCTGTTTTAAAATTAAAAAACAAAACAAAATTTTTGATTCACCATTTTGAGAACATGTAACTTATACTAATTTATAAATTTTTGTTTGAGGTAGTCAAAATTTGTTGTAAATTCTTCAATATTATAATCTGCCACTTTACAATTTCCCTTCAAAAAACACTTAAGTTCATTGAAAATTCCTTCATGCATTCGAGATAACAGCTTAAGTCCATTTAATTCTCTGTATGTGAGAATTTTAAATTTGCAATAGTAGCTTAAGTAACGTAAGATTTCTCAAGATACAAACAAAAATTTGCAAAAATGACTTAATTAATTTTAGTATCGATGAAAATATCTTTTTCGTTTTGCAATAAGCGCTTAAATCGAAATAAGATGTTTTTGACTCTTATACACATTTCTGTGTTTGGAGGGGTTTTCAATTTAGAAAAGCAGCTTATGTCAATATAAGCCGTTATTGTAAACTGCATTATATTTTTTGTGAATTCTTATTTGAGTTAAGCGTTTATTGCATATGTTATTTAGAGTGAAAATCACTTAAGCGGTTTTTTCATATTGGTTTTATTTTATGAAAAAAGTGGTTAAATTAAAGGGGATTTTTTTCAAAAATGCAATGAAGCATGGAGAACATGATGAAACAAAAAACTGATTTTTGTCTTAAATCGACTTAAGCGGTTTTTGCTTGTGGCCACAGAGTTTTTTCTATCATGATAGTTTTTTCTAGCATGATAGTTTTTTCTATCGTGATAGTTTTTTAGATCATGATATTTTTTTCTATCATGATAGTTTTTTCTATCATGATAGTTTTTTCTATCGTGATAGTTTTTTCTATGGCGATAGTTTTTTCAATCATGATAGTTTTTTCTATCATGATAGTTTTTTCTATCATGATAGTTTTTTCTATCATGATAGCTTTTTCTATCATGATAGTTTTTTCTATCATGATAGTTTTTTCTATCGTGATAGTTTTTTCTATTGCGATAGTTTTTTCAATCATGATAGTTTTTTCTATCATGATAGTTTTTTCTATCATGATAGTTTTTTCTATCATGATAGTTTTTTCTATCATGATAATTTTTTCTATCGTGATAGTTTTTTCTATCATGATAGTTTTTTCTATTGCGATAGTTTTTTCAATCATGATAGAGTTTTCTAACATGATAGTTTTTTCTATCATGATAGTTTTTTCTATCATGATAGTTTTTTCTATCATGATAGTTTTTTCTATCATGATAGTTTTTTCTATCATGATAGTTTTTTTCTATCGTGATAGTTTTTTCTATCATGATAGTTTTTTCTATTGCGATAGTTTTTTCAATCATGATAGTTTTTTTTTATCGTGATAGTTTTTTCTATCATGATAGTTTTTTCTATCATGATAGTTTTTTCTATCATGATAGTTTTTTCTATCATGATAGTTTTTTCTATCATGATAGTTTTTTCTATCATGATAGTTTTTTCTATCATGATAGTTTTTTCTATCGTGATAGTTTTTCTATCATGATAGTTTTTTCTATCATGATAGTTTTTTCTATCATGATAGTTTTTTCTATCGTGATAGTTTTTTCTATCATGATAGTTTTTTCTATCATGATAGTTTTTTCTATCATGATAGTTTTTTCTATCATGATAGTTTTTTCTATCATGATAGTTTTTTCTATCATGATAGTTTTTTCTATCATGATAGTTTTTTCTATCATGATAGTTTTTTCTATCATGATAGTTTTTTCTATCGTGATAGTTTTTTCTATCATGATAGTTTTTTCTATCGTGATAGTTTTTTCTATCATGATAGTTTTTTCTATCATGATAGTTTTTTCTATCGTGATAGTTTTTTCTATCATGATAGTTTTTTCTATCATGATAGTTTTTTCTATCATGATAGTTTTTTCTATCATGATAGTTTTTTCTATCATGATAGTTTTTTCTATCATAATAGTTTTTTCTATGATAGTTTTTTCTATCATGATAGTTTTTTCTATCATGATAGTTTTTTCTATCGTGATAGTTTTTTCTATCATGATAGTTTTTTCTATCGTGATAGTTTTTTCTATCATGATAGTTTTTTCTATCATGATAGTTTTTTCTATCGTGATAGTTTTTTCTATCATGATGGTTTTTTCTATCGTGATAGTTTTTTCTATCATGATAGTTTTTTCTATCGTGATAGTTTTTTCTATCATGATAGTTTTTTCTATCATGATAGTTTTTTCTATCGTGATAGTTTTTTCTATCATGATAGTTTTTTCTATCATGATAGTTTTTTCTATCATGATAAAGGTTAAGGTTAAGGTTAAGAGGGGTGTGCACAGCACAGAGGCTGTTGCGTACACGGGGGCCTATTGGTCCATTGTGATCCCCTTATAAAAGAAGGCAGAGATGCACCCAAACTAATGGTTCACATAGACTGGATCGTTTGCGAACCAGCCTGTGCTTTCTATGAATTTTCTCATGTTTGCCATTGAGACCTGCGCTAGATCTTCCAGTTCTTCAAAAAACCTGTTTCCAAAATAACGGAGTCGATTTGTTTGGAGGTTTGGACAATCACAGAGCAGGTGTTTAATGGTTTCTATTTCCTCTACGTCTTGACAGCTCCTGCAGAAATCGGGTGCAAATACACCTAGTCTGATGGCCATTGCGCCAATGGCGCAATGGCCCGTTAGTACACCTATCAAGATTCTAATATTCTTTTTACTCAGTGATAAAATATACCGAGATTCCTTTTCATTAATTCTAGGCCATAAACTTCTAGAGATAACACAGTCGTTCCTAGTCCTCCAGGATTTATTGATTTGCTCTTTTGTTATTATCATGATAGTTTTTTCTATCATGATAGTTTTTTCTATCGTGATAGTTTTTTCTATCATGATAGTTTTTTCTATCATGATAGTTTTTTCTATCATGATAGTTTTTTCTATCATGATAGTTTTTTCTATCGTGATAGTTTTTTCTATCATGATAGTTTTTTCTATCATGATAGTTTTTTCTATCATGATAGTTTTTTCTATCGTGATAGTTTTTTCTATCATGATAGTTTTTTCTATCATGATAGTTTTTTCTATCATGATAGTTTTTTCTATCGTGATAGTTTTTCTATCATGATAGTTTTCTCAATCATGATAGTTTTTTATATCATGATAGTTTTTTCTATCATGATAGTTTTTTCTATCGTGATAGTTTTTTTTATCATGATAGTTTTTTCTATCATGATAGTTTTTTCTATCATGATAGTTTTTTCTATCATGATAGTTTTTTCTATCATGATAGTTTTTTCTATCATGATAGTTTTTTCTATCATGATAGTTTTTTCTATCGTGATAGTTTTTTCTATCATGATAGTTTTTTCTATCATGATAGTTTTTTCTATCGTGATAGTTTTTTCTATCATGATAGTTTTTTCTATCGCGAAAGTTTTTTCTATCATGATAGCTTTTTCTATCATGATAGTTTTTTCAATCATGATAGTTTTTTCTATCATGATAGTTTTTACTTGCGATATAGGTACTATAGGGCAAGTTTTGGATTCGTGCAAAAAAAAAAATTCGAGATAACAATCAAACATGACATTACGATGATAGAGAACACGTAAAAAGTGGGTGGCACAATTCTGTCTGTCTGTCTGTCTGTCTGTCTGTCTGTCTGTCCGTACCTCAACCTACAGCCTAAACCACTGAAGCGATTTTCTTCAAATTTTGAACTTAAGGTTTTTTTGTAACTCTCCAGAGGGGAAATTGAAATTTTTTTTTTAGCTCAAAAAATAACGGTACTTGCCATACAACCGTTAAAGAAAAGCTTATTTATCTCAAAAACGGCTCCAACGATTTTGATAAAAAAAATCAGTGTATTACTGTAGATATGATGTACCTTTTAGTAAGAAAAAAAATCACCAAAAACATTTATTAACGGTACCTGCCATATAACGGTTTTTTGATTTTTGGTTTTCTCATTAACCGCTCATTCGATCTAAATAAAAATTTTTTCACAAAAGCTTTGTTAGAATATAAATAAAACTGCATACCAAAATTTTTGAAAAAATAAATTTTGGATTTTTAAAAAAAGATTCAAAATTTTTTTTTGAAAATTCAATATTTCAAAAACGGGTTGATGAATTAATTTGAATTTTCAGTTTTAAATGTATATTAATATATACTCAAAATTGGCATACCAATTTTTTTTTGAAAATTGTTACAAAAATTTTATATATAAAAATTAATTTTTAAGAAAACGGCTCCAACGATTTTAAATTTTTTTTTGCATATATTCATATTTATTCAAGTAATCAAATGGCATACTTTTTTTTGAGCTCTTAGTTATTTATCAGACTGTTTATACAATTAATAGAACGATTTAAATGCTTTTTATACTTTTTCTATAATTACTTGAATATTTTTTAAAGTTCTTAAGTCCCACACAACTTGAACATAAGAGCAAGTACGTGCGATCCAGTCGTGCTTTTTATTTCTATCATGATGTAACAACATACTAATTAAAATTACTAAATTTTCCTTTGACTTAAATTTCATAAACAACAGTCAGTTGACTTTTTGTGTTATATAATAATTTTTGTTTGAAAGATTGAATTCAAATCGCCTTTGACGATACTTTTTATTTTTGTTCATAAAATAATATTTTATTAAAAATCAAAACCTACTGATTGTAAAATAATAAACTCATTTTCGGCAATATAAAAGGAGAGCCAAAATTAGAATTAAATCACTTTTAGTTTGACCAGGAAACTGGTAAGTAATACTTCAGAGGTATTCTCATACCGCTTTTTATTACTTTCCAACTTTTCTAAGGGTCTCATTGTTGAATGTTGATGTCTTTTTCCTTCAGCAATTACTGCGGACTTCGGACCGCTTAATCGCAAGGGGAAAAGGCCCAGCATTGCAACTCCTATAAAAGTATTGTTGTTGGTAGTTTTTTTTTAAATAATTCAATAAATTAGTTTTTGTACGAAGCCTGATTCCGTTGTCTAGAGTTTTTATTTGGAAGATCCCCGAAAACAATTTTGCTCTACCGAACTAAGATCCCGCTACATTGGCACCCAACTAGAGGCCCATTTAAACATCTCGACACTTGGATTATTCCCAAATCCCATCAGAACTTCGAAATCAACACTAAACAACAATGGCTCACTTTACTGACAACCAGTTTAAAAAATTTATTGAAGCACTTCAAACCCAGAACCAGCCCAAAAAAGGTAGTTTCCAGTGACGGTGCGTCAATAAGACGTTTTAGACAGTGTCTACCCTACCGTAAAGAGAGAAAAAAAAAGAAACCTACTTGTTACAATCAAAAAAACTGTGTTTACTTACATTCATTGCATTGAGTCCCTAACACTAACATCCATAACCTATCTCAAATTTTCAACACCTATAATTTAACGAACTTAAATCATACATTCATCCCTTACTATTCACACACTCACATTTTCCACACCTACTTTTATTTCTTTAGATAATTTGACCTCTACCAACAACCACAATCCACAAAGCAAAAAATCTCAATGCTCTCACACAATACAAACACTATAGCTTCGCTATGGCTCTGCCTTCTGCATCTGCTACGTGCTTCGGGAAAACCCGACTGAAAACGAAGACAGAGTCTTTCGTTCTACCTAAATTAAATGAAAATAAAATCAGCGGATTATGTTGCTCAGGTAGAATTTCTATGTGGAGCAAGTAGACAGATTTGAATCTGTCTAATTTCTTGTTTTGCTTTGAATTTTGAAGTAAATTCGAAACTTTTTCGTTGACTGTTAAGTGAAGAGAACAACTTCTTAATTTTTATTTTTGGAGTAGATTAAAGGGGAGTGGGCAGTTGTAGGTCAACCCTAAAAAATGCAATAGGTAGGAAGGCTGGACTCTTTCGCAGAAGTACACTACTGAAGAAAACAAAATTAATGGAATAATAATTCTCCCTTGTGCGTTTTGAAGAGCTGTATCTTTGGGATCATATTGAGTCGAAACAAAAAGCATTTTGAAGCTGTGTGCTTCTTCTTGTTTTGAAATTGTTTTTCAAATATATATTTATTTTAAGGTATCATTATTGCCTCATTGCGACTGACAGAAATGGTACGAAAATCAAATGTTCTACCTATTATTTTCTTTGTTTTATGAGTTTCTTGATTTTTTTTATAAATCAATTTAGGTCTGCCAGTTTTGTTTGTTTGAGATTGGTGTACCTATATTACTTTTAGTCAAACAAATGCATACTTTTGTCTTTGATCACCATTATCTCAACAAAAAATAATAAGGATTAGGATGACATACCTATTCAATGACAGCTTTTAAGACTTGAAAAGGTTTTCAAAATAATGTTTTAAAACTTTATGTGGACTATGTACATATCGTGGTATTTAATTTTTGCTAACTATTAATAGAGTTCCTTATTGGTAGCCATGTTTTTTAGACACGTTCGTGAAGTCTTGTGTGAAGTTTAACGTTTGATTTCAAAGAGAAATACGCTGTTTTTTGGACTTTGTTAACAGTTTTTATTTTTGACTGGATAAGATGGAAAATAATGAATTTAATTTATAACTGTCTACCCAGTTCGTTCGAGTGCCGCACGTCACTGGTAGTTTCGCTAACTGCACGGCAAGATTTAAAGGTGAAAGAAATGCCGAGAAGGTGGAAGGCTTCATTGCAACAATTAACGTGTTCAAAGACATAGAACGACTTGATGACAAAGATGCAATTAAAGGTTTTCCACTGCTACTAGAAGAAAGTGCTGTTAATTGGTGGCAAGGTGTTCAAAAGGAAGCTAAAACATGGAATGATGTCATAGCATTGCTCCGTAGTGCGTACGCTCCAGCTACACCGGCATATCGCATATATATGGAACTTTTTGCAACAAAACAAAAACCTAAAGAGTCAACCGATGATTTCATTTGCAAGAAAAGGGCTTTATTAGCTAAATTGCCTGAACCAGCACCACGAGAACCTATGATGATTGACCTTGTATATGGTCTCCTCAGTCTTCACATCAGAGACGGTGTATCCCGAGAAAGCATCACAACCTTTAAGGACCTTTTATCTAAGGCAAGGGCGGTTGAACTTTCACTCTTTGAAAAAGAAACTGAGCGTGAACCAGCAATAGATCCTAAAGTCAAGCGATGTAATTTTTGTAAGTATACAGGTCACAACATCAACGAATGTCGGAAAAAGGAAAAGCATGATCATCTCTCGAAGAAATCAACTATTCCACCGACAATCAAATCCAATCTCCACTGTTATAAGTGCAAAGCACCTGGATTCATAAGATATAACTGCCCCACTTGCAAAGATCTACCGAAAGGACCATCCACGGTATCTTTTAATTGCATAAAAACAACATTGGGAGCAGACCTGCCTACAATATCAATTACATCTCATGGTGAAACGGGTCTTGCGTATATCGACACTGCTGCTAGAACAAGCGTCGCTGGAAGAGAACTGTTTTTGCATCTCCTCCGGAACGGTTCAAAGTTTCAGAAAGCCAATACAACTATTACTCTTGCTGAAGGAGGGTCCTCCGCACAAGAAGTATATATTGCAGACACCAACATCATAATTGGGAATCGTCTACGTCCAATCAAGTTTATTGCTCTTCCTAAAGCGACAGACAACAGAACATTGATAGGAATAGACTTCCTTGAACAGAATGGAGTAGTCTTGGATCTAGGACAACGAATGTGGTACTTTGCAGACCAACCAGAAAAAGTGTTCGATTTTTACGACACTGTGAATACCAAAGTTACGAAAAAGTCTTCAAGAGGCGATTTGATTGAAAATTTAATGTCATCTGAAAACATCACACCCATATCATCACTCGCCAAAGCTCCAGAGTTCCTTTCACGAAAGAGGAAATCTCCGAATACAATCATTCATGCAAATACACTCACCGCCGAGCAAAGCTATCAATCACCACCTAAATTGATGAAACAAATATCTGCTTTCTTATCTTGGTTTGAACCAGTTAAACCTCTTTCACCAATTCCTCCAACTCCAGTTCACAATTTTCAATCAGGACAGACACCACCTATGAGAAGAATGACCACATCAGCAACGAAGAATAATGACTATTCTCCCGGATCGATTCAAAGTATATTTGAAGGAACTTTGAGGAACACTGACCTTACTCCAGATCGCAAACGTGAAAAAGAAAACCTGTTTCCCAGTTTGGTGCGCACTCAGGAAGATGTTGATCCCGATTCATACTTTTCAGAAATCCTTTCTATAGACGTCGAGTTTCGATCTGATAAACAATAATTGAGCTAAACAAAGCGAAAGAGAAAAGCTAATCACCCTCATCGCACAACATAGCATTGTATTTGACACATTAGATAAATCAACCCCATTCCCAATGCATAAATTTCTGGTCAGCAATAACTACCCGATAGCTACAACACCCTGGATATATTCTCACCAACTATGGTATTGAAGTCAACACAGACAAAATTTCTGCCATCCGAAACAGCCCAGAGCCCAAAAAACAAAAAGCTAGTTATTTCATTTTGAAGACAGATACATTCAATTACGCTATTGGGGCAGTTCTGGTCTAGGGGGAGATGTGTGATGAACATCAAATTAAAAATGTGTCGAGACTCCTAACAGCCACAGAGTGCAAGACAATAACAAAACATACGTTGACAAAAAGAGACGTCCGCAACCTGCTTTAGTAGGCGTCTAAGTACTAATAACTTGAACTTCCCACTTTCCTAGCAAAGCTTAAAAGAACTAAACTTCAACGGCATACCAGGTTGCCTCAAAAGATGAACTCACAGTTCCATTGGGAGCTTATCACTCTTCAGAAATCACCAAGTACAAAAATCACCAACAAGGCTAGATGAAGAACCAGTAATGCCTCTTCGCCGACGAGGGCGACTTGCTTAGTCAATCAAAACATCCTGACGCATCATCGAGCCGATCTCAGCGTCAAAGGGGGAGATTGTAACAACACACTTATTAAAATTACTAAATTTGCCTTTGACTTAAATTTCATAAACAACAGTCAGTTGACTTTTTGTATTATATAATAATTTTTGTTTGAAAGATTGAATTCAAATCGCCTTTGACGATACTTTTTATTTTTGTTCATAAAATAATATTTTATTAAAAATCAAAACCTACTGATTGTAAAATAATAAACTCATTTTCGGCAATATAAAAGGAGAGCCAAAATTAGAATTAAATCACTTTTAGTTTGACCAGGAAACTGGTAAGTAATACTTCAGAGGTATTCTCATACCGCTTTTTATTACTTTCCATCTTTTCTAAGGGTCTCATTGTTGAATGTTGATGTCTTTTTCCTTCAGCAATTACTGCGGACTTCGGACCGCATAATCGCAAGGGGAAAAGGCCCAGCATTGCAGCTCCTATAAAAGTATTGTTGTTGGTAGTTTTTTTAAATAATTCAATAAATTAGTTTTTGTACGAAGCATGATTCCGTTGTCTAGAGTTTTTATTTGGAAGATCCCCGAAAACAATTTTGCCCTACCGAACTAAGATCCCGCTACAATGATAGTTTTTTCGATCGTGATAGTTTTTTCTATCATGATAGTTTTTTCTATCGTGATAGTTGTAGAATCATGATAGAAAAAACTATCATGAAAGAAAAAACTATCATGATAGAAAAAACTATCATGATAGAAAAAACTATCATGATAGAAAAAACTATCATGATAGAAAAAACTATCGTGATAGAAAAAACTATCGTGATAGAAAAAACCATCATGATAGAAAAAACTATCATGATAGAAAAAACTATCACGATAGAAAAAACTATCATGATAGAAAAAACTATCATGATAGAAAAAACTATCATGATAGATAAAACTATCATGATAGAAAAAACTATCATGATAGAAAAAACTATCATGATAGAAAAAACTATCATGATAGAAAAAACTATCACGATAGAAAAAACTATCATGATAGAAAAAACTATCATGAAAGAAAAAACTATCATGATAGAAAAAACTATCATGATAGAAAAAACTATCATGATAGAAAAAACTATCATGATAGAAAAAACTATCATGATAGAAAAAACTATCATGATAGAAAAAACTATCACGATAGAAAAAACTATCATGATAGAAAAAACTATCATGATAGAAAAAACTATCATGATAGAAAAGACTATCACGATAGAAAAAACTATCATGATAGAAAAAACCATCACGATAGAAAAAACTATCATGATAGAAAAAACTATCATGATAGAAAAAACTATCATGATAGAAAAAACTATCATGATAGAAAAAACTATCATGATAGAAAAAACTATCATGATAGAAAAAACTATCACGATAGAAAAAACTATCATGATAGAAAAAACTATCACGATAGAAGAAACTATCATGATAGAAAAAACTATCATGATAGAAAAAACTATCATGATAGAAAAAACTATCACGATAGAAAAAACTATCATGATAGAAAAAACTATCATGATAGAAAAAACTATCATGATAGATAAAACTATCATGATAGAAAAAACTATCATGATAGAAAAAACTATCATGATAGAAAAAACTATCATGATAGAAAAAACTATCACGATAGAAAAAACTATCATGATAGAAAAAACCATCACGATAGAAAAAACTATCATGATCTAAGAAACTATCATGATAGAAAAAACTATCACGATAGAAAAAACTATCATGATAGAAAAAACTATCATGATAGAAAAAACTTTCATGATAGAAAAAACTATCATGATAGAAAAAACTATCATGATAGAAAAAACTATCACGATAGAAAAAACAATCGCGATAGAAAAAACTATCATGATAGAAAAAACTATCATGATAGAAAAAACTATCACGATAGAAGAAACTATCATGATAGAAAAAACTATCATGATAGAAAAAACTATCATGATAGAAAAAACTATCACGATAGAAAAAACTATCATGATAGAAAAAACTATCATGATAGAAAAAACTATCATGATAGAAAAAACTATCACGATAGAAAAAACAATCATGATAGAAAAAACTATCATGATAGAAAAAACTATCACGATAGAAAAAACTATCATGAAAGAAAAAAACTATCATGATAGAAAAAAGCTGGCCACAAATAATATCAAATGAGGAATTGTGGCGCAGGACAAGTCAAGAGCGGCTGGACGTCGACATAAGAAAGAGAAAATGGCGTTGGATTGGTCACACACTGAGGAAACCAAACGATGAAATTGCAAAGCAGTCCTTTGAATGGAATCCTCAGGGTGCACGGCGGGTTAGAAGACCAAGAACAGCATGGAAATACACTGTCTTAGCGGTAGCAGAATTCCAGAGAAAGACGTGGCCACAGCTAAAGTAACTTGCAGCAGACCGTGAAGGATGGAGACGTTTTGTTGGCGCCCTATGCCCCAGCCGGGGTTACAGGACACGATGATGATGATGATAATACTATGTATAAACATAGAGAAGGAAGAATAAGTAAATATGTAAATTAGTGCTTAAAAGCAGCATTGCTAAAATGTAACTTTTCATTCATATACATGGATATATATATATATATATAAATATATAGGTATATACATAAATATACATATACACATATGTATAATCATATGTTCATATACATATATGTATGCATATATAATGTTTATTAAATTTTTTTCATGAAAACATGCCTTTTTGTAATATATATACATATATATATGCATTATGCATATATATGAATTTATATACATGAATATGTATAATATGTATATATTAATATATCTTTATACATATATAACGTACAAAAAGGCATATTTTCATTGAAAACATTCAATAAACATTCACTATAACCTGCAATAGCAATTCACTGGCGGCCATTTTGGAAAATACCCGCCACGGCCACCAGGGGGCAGCTGGCCGATGGCTCCACATCTAAATTTACTCATCGGTCTACCTCTGTGGCAATTTTGGTGCTTTTATCAAAAAGTGCACAATTTGTCTCCATATCCTAGCTTAACTGCCGCACCAATAGGTATTACGATTTGGGAAAAAAAACGCAAAAAGTACTACATAGGGGAAAAGTGAGGCGATAGATAATATTGGGTTCGATTTCACATTTGTTTTGTGGTTATTTACTACTGTCTGCCTTTAGCCTGTTGGCGTCTGTTGGTTTGTTGAATGTGTTGAATAGGGGGGTTCACATGGAACAACATGGTTGAACAACATTGCTTGATGGAATGGAACAGTTTTCAAAATATTTTGAAAACCGTACATCAAAGTTGGACATCATGGTTGGTTTTGCGTTTAAATGATCAAACGTCGATGGTTGCCGAGCAATGTTGGACAACATGTTGGTCCATGTGAACCCCCCTAATGAATACCTAGCAACCTAAAAATAATAAATGTAACAAGAAATAAAAGGGGCGATTAAATCGCTCGAACTTGCTGTTGTGGTTATGAAGGATGAGTAATAATAAGCTAGAGAAAATGATATTTTCCACTTACTTTTTAAAAGCCTTACCGAATTTCATCAAAATGTTCTTAATGAGTAAGTCGAAAATATTTAAATAAATTTAATTGCAGTTTTTATTAATTTTGTAATCCAAATGCAGACAATACACACAAATATTTGTATACCTACTAATCTTTTAGGAAAAATAGCCTTTTTCAGTTTTAGTTTTTTCTATTGCGATAGTTTTTTCAATCATGATAGTTTTTTCTATCATGATAGTTTTTTCTATCATGATAGTTTTTTCTATCATGATAGTTTTTTCTATCATGATAGTTTTTTCTATCATGATAGTTTTTTCTATCGTGATAGTTTTTTCTATCATGATAGTTTTTTCTATCATGATAGTTTTTTCTATCATGATAGTTTTTTCTATCATGATAGTTTTTTTTATCGTGATAGTTTTTTCTATCATGATAGTTTTTTCTATCGTGACAGTTTTTTCTATCATGATAGTTTTTTCTATCGTGATAGTTTTTTCTATCATGATAGTTTTTTCTATCGTGATAGTTTTTTCTATCATGATAGTTTTTTCTATCGTGATAGTTTTTTTTATCATGATAGTTTTTTCTATCATGATAGTTTTTTCTATCATGATAGTTTTTTCTATCATGATAGTTTTTTCTATCATGATAGTTTTTTCTATCATGATAGTTTATTCTATCATGATAGTTTTTTCTATCATGATAGTTTTTTCTATCATGATAGTTTTTTCTATCATGATAGTTTTTTCTATCATGATAGTTTTTTCCATCATGATAGCTTTTTCTATCATGATAGTTTTTTCTATCGTGATAGTTTTTTCTATCATAAGAGTTTTTTCCATCATGATAGCTTTTTCTATCATGATAGTTTTTTCTATCGTGATAGTTTTTTCTATCATGATAGTTTTTTCCATCATGATAGTTTTTTCTATCATGATAGTTTTTTCTATCGTGATAGTTTTTTCTATCATAATAGTTTTTTCTATCATGATAGTTTTTTCTATCGTGATAGTTTTTTCTATCATGATAGTTTTTTCCATCGTGATAGTTTTTTCTATCATGATAGTTTTTTCTATCGTGATAGTTTTTTCTATCATGATAGTTTTTTCTATCGTGATAGTTTTTTCTATCAGGATAGTTTTTTCTATCATGATAGTTTTTTCTATCATGATAGTTTTTTCCATCGTGATAGTTTTTTCTATCATGATAGTTTTTTCTATTATGATAGTTTTTTCTATCGTGATAGTTTTTTCTATCATGATAGTTTTTTCTATCGTGATAGTTTTTTCTATCATGATAGTTTTTCTATCGTGATAGTTTTTTCTATCATGATAGTTTTTTCTATCATGATAGTTTTTTCCATCGTGATAGTTTTTTCTATCATGATAGTTTTTTCTATCATGATAGTTTTTTCTATCGTGATAGTTTTTTCTATCATGATAGTTTTTTCTATCATGATAGTTTTTTCCATCATGATAGCTTTTTCTATCATGATAGTTTTTTCTATCGTGATAGTTTTTTCTATCATGATAGTTTTTTCCATCGTGATAGTTTTTTCTATCATGATAGTTTTTTCTATCATGATAGTTTTTTCTATCGTGATAGTTTTTTCTATCATGATAGTTTTTTCTATCGTGATAGTTTTTTCTATCATGATAGTTTTTCTATCGTGATAGTTTTTTCTATCATGATAGTTTTTTCTATCGTGATAGTTTTTTCTATCATGATAGTTTTTTCTATCGTGATAGTTTTTTCTATCATGATAGTTTTTTCCATCATGATAGTTTTTTCTATCATGATAGTTTTTTCTATCGTGATAGTTTTTTCTATCATGATAGTTTTTTCTATTATGATAGTTTTTTCTATCGTGATAGTTTTTTCTATCATGATAGTTTTTTCTATCGTGATAGTTTTTTCTATCATGATAGTTTTTCTATCGTGATAGTTTTTTCTATCATGATAGTTTTTTCTATCATGATAGTTTTTTCCATCGTGATAGTTTTTTCTATCATGATAGTTTTTTCTATCATGATAGTTTTTTCTATCGTGATAGTTTTTTCTATCATGATAGTTTTTTCTATCATGATAGTTTTTTCCATCATGATAGCTTTTTCTATCATGATAGTTTTTTCTATCGTGATAGTTTTTCTATCATGATAGTTTTTTCCAACATGATAGTTTTTTCTATCATGATAGTTTTTTCTATCGTGATAGTTTTTTCTATCATAATAGTTTTTTCTATCATGATAGTTTTTTCTATCGTGATAGTTTTTTCTATCATGATAGTTTTTTCCATCGTGATAGTTTTTTCTATCATGATAGTTTTTTCTATCGTGATAGTTTTTTCTATCATGATAGTTTTTTCTATCGTGATAGTTTTTTCTATCAGGATAGTTTTTTCTATCATGATAGTTTTTTCTGTCATGATAGTTTTTTCTATCATGATAGTTTTTTCCATCATGATAGTTTTTTCTATCATGATAGTTTTTTCTATCGTGATAGTTTTTTCTATCATGATAGTTTTTCTATTATGATAGTTTTTTCTATCGTGATAGTTTTTTCTATCATGATAGTTTTTTCTATCGTGATAGTTTTTTCTATCATGATAGTTTTTCTATCGTGATAGTTTTTTCTATCATGATAGTTTTTTCTATCATGATAGTTTTTTCTATCATGATAGTTTTTTCTATCGTGATAGTTTTTTCTATTATGATAGTTTTTTCTATCGTGATAGTTTTTTCTATTATGATAGTTTTTTCTATCATGATAGTTTTTTCTATCATGATAGTTTTTTCTATCGTGATAGTTTTTTCTATCATGATAGTTTTTTCTATCATGATAGTTTTTTCTATCATGATAGTTTTTTCTATCATGATAGTTTTTTCTATCATGATTGTTTTTTCTATCGTGATAGTTTTTTCTATCATGATAGTTTTTTCTATCATGATAGTTTTTTCTATCATGATAGTTTTTTCTATCATGATAGTTTTTTCTATCATGATAGTTTTTTCTATCATGATAGTTTTTTCTATCATGATAGTTTTTTCTATCGTCATAGTTTTTTCTATCGTGATAGTTTTTTCTATCATGATAGTTTTTTATATCATGATAGTTTTTTCTATCATAATAGTTTTTTCTATCGTGATAGTTTTTTCTATCATGATAGTTTTTTCTATCATGATAGTTTCTTCTATCATGATAGTTTTTTCTATCGTGATAGTTTTTTCTATCACGATAGTTTTTTCTATCATGATAGTTTTTTCTATCGTGTTAGTTTATTCTATCATGATAGTTTTTTCTATCATGATAGTTTTTTCTATCATGATAGTTTTTTCTATCATGATAGTTTTTTCTATCATGATAGTTTTTTCTATCGTGATAGTTTTTTCTATCATGATAGTTTTTTCTATCATGATTGTTTTTTCTATCGTGATAGTTTTTTCTAGCATGATAGTTTTTTCTATCATGATAGTTTTTTCCATCATGATTGTTTTGTCTATCATGATAATTTTTTCTACCATGATAGTTTTTTCTATCATGATAGTTTTTTCTATCGTGATAGTTTTTTCTATCATGATAGTTTTTCTATCGTGACCATGAGTTTTTTAGATCATGATAGTTTTTTCCATCGTGATTGTTTTTTCTATCATGATAGTTTTTTCCATCATGATTGTTTTTTCTATCATGATAGTTTTTTCTATCACGATAGTTTTTTCTATCATGATAGTTTTTTCTATCGTGATAGTTTATTCTATCATGATAGTTTTTTCTATCATGATAGTTTTTTCTATCATGATAGTTTTTTCTATCATGATAGTTTTTTCTATTATGATAGTTTTTTCTATCATGATAGTTTTTTCTATCGTGATAGTTTTTTCTATCATGATAGTTTTTTCTATCATGATAGTTTTTTCTATCGTGATAGTTTTTTCTATCATGATAGTTTTTTCCATCGTGATTGTTTTTTCTATCATGATAGTTTTTTCCATCATGATTGTTTTTTCTATCATGATAGTTTTTTCTATCACGATAGTTTTTTCTATCATGATAGTTTTTTCTATCGTGATAGTTTATTCTATCATGATAGTTTTTTCTATCATGATAGTTTTTTCTATCATGATAGTTTTTTCTATCATGATAGTTTTTTCTATCATGATAGTTTTTTCTATCGTGATAGTTTTTTCTATCATGATAGTTTTTTCTATCATGATTGTTTTTTCCATCGTGATAGTTTTTTCTATCATGATAGTTTTTTCTATCATGATAGTTTTTTCCATCATGATAGTTTTGTCTATCATGATAATTTTTTCTATCGTGATAGTTTTTTCTATCATGATAGTTTTTTCTGTCGTGATAGTTTTTTCAATCATGATAGTTTTTTCTATCATGATAGTTTTTTCTATCGTGATAGTTTTTTCTATCATGATAGTTTTTTCTATCATGATAGTTTTTTCTATCATGATAGTTTCTTCTATCATGATAGTTTTTTCTATCATGATATTTTTTCTATCGTGATAGTTTTTTCTATCATGATAGTTTTTTCTATCGTGATAGTTTTTTCTATCATGATAGTTTTTTCTATCATGATAGTTTTTTCTATCGTGATAGTTTTTTCTATCGTGATAGTTTTTTCTATCATGATAGTTTTTTCTATCGCGATAGTTTTTTCTATCGTTATAGTTTTTTTTATCGTGATAGTTTTTTCAATCATGATAGTTTTTTCTATCGCGATAGTTTTTTCTATCGTGATAGTTTTTTCTATCGTGATAGTTTTTTCAATCATGATAGTTTTTTCTATCATGATAGTTTTTTCTATCATGATAGTTTTTTCTATCATGATAGTTTTTTCTATCGCGATAGTTTTTTCTATTGTTATAGTTTTTTCTATCGTGATAGTTTTTTCTATCATGATAGTTTTTTCTATCGTGATAGTTTTTTCTATCATGATAATTTTTTCCATCGTGATAGTTTTTTCTATCATGATAGTTTTTTCCATCATGATAGTTTTTTCTATCATGATAGTTTTTTCTATCATGATAGTTTTTTCTATCGCGATAGTTTTTTCTATCGTTAGTTTTTTCTATCATGATAGTTTTTTCTATCATGATAGTTTTTTCTATCGTGATAGTTTTTTCTATCATGATAGTTTTTTCCATCGTGATAGTTTTTTCTATCATGATAGTTTTTTCTATCGTGATAGTTTTTTCTATCATGATAGTTTTTTCTATCGTGATAGTTTTTTCAATCATGATAGTTTTTTCTATCATGATAATTTTTTCTATCGCGATAGTTTTTTCTATCGTGATAGTTTTTTCTATCATGATAGTTTTTTCTATCATGATAGTTTTTTCTATCGTGATAGTTTTTTCTATCATGATAGTTTTTTCAATCATGATAGTTTTTTCTATCGTGATAGTTTTTTCTATCATGATAGTTTTTTCTATCATTATAGTTTTTTCTATCATGATAGTTTTTTCTATCATGATAGTTTTTTCTATCATGATAGTTTTTTCTATCGTGATAGTTTTTTCTATCGTGATAGTTTTTTCTATCATGATAGTTTTTTCTATCATGATAGTTTTTTCTATCATGATAGTTTTTTCTATCATTATAGTTTTTTCTATCATGTAGTGCGGCAGTTAAGCTAGGATATGGAGACCAATTGTGCACTTTTTATAAAAGCACCAAAATTGCCACAGAGGTAGACCGATGAGTAAATTTAGATGTGAAGCCATCGGCCAACTGCCCCCTGGTGGCCGTGGCGGGTATTTTCCAAAATGGCCGCCAGTGAATTGCTATTGTAGGTTATAGTGAATGTTTATTGAATGTTTTCAATGAAAATATGCCTTTTTGTACGTTATATATGTATATAGATATATGTATATTAGGGGTGTCGGAATTTTTTTTTATTTTTTATATTCAAAATGGGTATGGTGGATCTTGTAAAGGGTTTAGAAAGATGAAATTTTTATTCTGGAACATTTTCCAAAATCGAATTTTGAGACCCCGCGGCCGTTTTTAGGCAAAAAACAGCACATTTCGAAAAAATGGTCAGGAAAACCAATTAAATTTTCGTCGATATGTTGTCAAAATTACTTATAATGTTTTATTTTGGCTTCCTTTTCTCATTTGTATTGACCGAACAACAATTTTAAAATGCTGTATAGTGTTAAGAAAGCAAGTTTCAACCAATTCGAGCATTCCATTTAGAAGAAATAATCCAAAACGTCTAGAAAATCGATCTATTCTTCGGGGAGATTTAATGTAAAAAGTTATGTCATGATATTTTGACAAGGAGATTTTAACGCTATCTTCTTATCGAAAGGTTACAAAAGCAAAATAAAATCATTGTAAGTTACTGTGACCTCATATAATATTGGTTTTTAGGGCCGCTTATTCGAATTGAGGTTTTTTAACCTAAAAACGACCGCGGGGTCTCAAAATTCCATTTTGGAAAATGTCCCAGAACAAAAATTATTTCTTTCTAATCCCTTAACAAGATCCACAATACCCATTTTGAATACAAAAAATAAAAAAAAATTCCGACACCCCTAATGTATATATACATATTATACATATTCATGTATATAAATTCATATATATGCATAATGCATATATATATGTATATATATTACAAAAAGGCATGTTTTCATGAAAAAAATTTAATAAACATTATATATGCATACATATATGTATATGAACATATGATTATACATATGTGTATATGTATATTTATGTATATACCTATATATTTATATATATATATTTATATCCATGTATATGAATGAAAAGTTACATTTTAGCAATGCTGCTTTTTAACACTAATTTACATATTTACTTATTCTTCCTTCTCTATGTTTATACATAGTATTATCATCATCATCATCGTGTCCTGTAACCCCGGCTGGGGCATAGGGCGTCAACAAAACGTCTCCATCCTTCACGGTCTGCTGCAAGGTACTTAAGCTGTGGCCACGTCTTTCTCTGGGATTCTGCTACCGCTAAGACAGTGTATTTCCATGCTGTTCTTGGTCTTCTAACCCGCCGTGCACCCTGAGGATTCCATTCAAAGGACTGCTTTGCAATTTCATCATTTGGTTTCCTCAGTGTGTGACCAATCCAACGCCATTTACGCTTTCTTATGTCGACGTCCAGCCGCTCTTGACTTGTCCTGCGCCACAATTCCTCATTTGATATTATTTGTGGCCAGCGAATCTTTAGGATGCGGCGAAGACAGCGATTCACAAAAGCCTGCAATTTCTTCGAAATGATAGACGTGACTTTCCAGGTTTCACAAGCATATAACAGCACGGATTTCACATTGGATTCGAAGAATCTCATCTTAGTGCGTAAGAGATTTGACTTGATTTCCAGATTGGGGACAGAGTACCGAAAGCAGCACGAGCTTTATTTTTTATTAGTATTATAGTGAATGAAAACATGATACATGGTTTGTAGTTATTGATATGTATATATATTTATTTAATATTTTTATATTTCAAAAATCTAATTATAATTAAATTATTTATTTAACATTAATTGAATTAAAAGTTTAATGGAAAACTAATATTTATCACATTGAAATAAACTTTTAGTACATTTTTCATATTGCATTTACCTAAAAATAAAATTAAGAGTTAATAAAAATAAATAAAAATAATAACAAAAATAAATATATTAATAAAACATATATAAATTCAATTCTGAGAGCACTCCCCGTCGCAAGCGCACAGTGGTGTGCACTCCAGACCGGCCTTTTTGCATTTACACTTTCCCAAACAGTCTTTGCATTTGCAAGATATCAGCTCCCAGCAGATCTTGGATGCTTCGGTAAGCGTTGTCCAGAGAGGTTCTATCACGCCGATGGTCTTGATCCAACCCCAGTCAGTTGGTGATGGCAGTTTTGGTGCACAAACCAGGGCCTGACCACAGACATATCCTCGCTGGTATACTGCTCTTCGGACGTGCTGGTCCAGGACTGCCCTTGTTCGTTGGGATCCGCTGGACGTTGCTTTTCCTTCCAAACATTTTGCGCCGTGCCTTGTCGATATCGGTTTCTGTGCTTGTTCTGTCATAAAGTAGTATGATGAAGCTTTCAATGGTGTGCATGGCGTCTTCATTGGTACTATCTAGTGCAGTGCATAAAAGAGTAAGCGTCTGAGTCAGCTCAAGTAGTACTGTCCACACTGCCCATGCTGTCCTCTTCCCACGTCCGGCGAAGCATGAAACATGGGCAGTGTCTGAGCTTTTCAGGACCCAAAGCCCGAGCAATTTCATGAGCTGCCAAGAAGCGGAAAGTCCTTCCCAAGCCGAAGGACACCCACACTTCAGTTTCCTCATTCAAGGTGCGTGCAAGAGACACTGCCAAGACATAAATAAATAAATAAATTGGGTGGCGCAACAGCTCGTGGAGAACCAGGGCCTAGTGACTTACAACTCTCAACAATTTCTGTGTGCGTGTTGTTGGCAGGAATGGAGGGGACCTACAGTTTTTTGCCGACTCCGAACGGCTAAGTGAGAAGCACTTTTCCATGACAAGTATACTCTTGGAGGATTTGTCAGTTCCTCGCAAGAGGCAGTACCTTGGATAAAACATTTCTGTTTTTAGGTGGCACGGCTGGGAATCGAACCCACACCTTCAGCATGACAGTTCTACGCACTAACCATCATGCCACGAGGTACTACACTGCCAAGACAGCTACATCCGTGTCAACTGTGCTGATGAGGATCTTCTTGTGGCCATTGTGAGCAGCTTTCGCCGAGGCATCGCCAAGGTCTTCATTAAATGCAAGCAGGACATCGCGCCCCTGATGTTGTGCACACATTTTAGGAAAGTGACAATGGAGTTTTTGCTTAAGACGATTCGTGTGCACTCTGCGGTCATAGTTGACTCCCAACGTCTGTTGTATCCGCGAAGAATATAACTGTGCCAGGTCTGCGAGTTTGAAGACCGGAGCCGTCTCACTTTCCGCTAAAGCTTCTTCAATAAACACGACCAGTTGTGCAAAGACAAGTGCTTCTATTCCTTGTTCCTCATTTGAACGTTTACTAGACATTTCCTTATTCTTCCGAACACGATTGTACAAGTTCACAAGACAATTTCGGTGGTACTTCGCATCCTGTGCAATCATCTCCCCAGCGATTAGTTTCGTCTGGAGGTCCATATTGTCCAGAAGCATTGCACACGAACAGACACGTGAGTCCAGTTAGAATGTAGAAGCTTCATGAATAGGTGCACTACCAGCAGTTTCTCCACAAAAGAAGCATTTCACTTCTCGGTGTTTCGGTTCTCTACTTGATTGTCGTGAAAGACTGCATTTTCGCTTTTGGTCAACAGCTCCTTGACTTCGTCATCTTCGTCTATTTCTAGTTGCCTCTTCTCAGCTCTGTCTAATTTGGTTTTGTTATACCTCAGCGTGCAGGTTTTGTGGTATCGTGCATTGTTTGTAAGCAATACTGCTTCAACGCCAATTCCTTCATCGAGTCGACTAAAAAGACCTGCGAGAATGCTGTAGATGACGGGTATTCCTGGATGGATATATCAGCGATTCTTGGGTTATTTCTTGACATATAAAACATAATGACCAGTCTGCCTCTGTTCTTGCTGTTTGGCTGGAGGTAGACTGTACTGCTTCTGCTTCTTCACCACGAGGCTTAACAAGTTTGAAGATCTTCGACATAATTCTTGAAAAAAGAACAAATAGATATTTATATATATATTATATATACATATAATAAATTTGATTATATATATATATAATAATATATATGTATATATGTATTATGCACATATGTATACATATATACGTATTAGATAAGGTTTGCTGCTGAAGGTTTTAGTGAATGTTTATTGAATGAAAACATAACTTTTTGTAAGTTAATATATACATATATATTTATTAATATATACATATGTTTCTTTATAAATTTATATATATACGTACATGTATATATGTATATTTATACATAAATATATTGATATATATGTACATATCTATATATATACTGCATTCAAAGTGTGAAACAAATTATGCTTTTTTGTAAGTTATATATATGTATGTATATATATATATATAATACATATGTATATTCGTATACATATATATGAACATATATATATATATCACTCAAAATATTGAATAAACAATCACTTAAACCTTCAGCAGCAAACTTTATATAACTTCTTTTGTCCTTCGGGCGTCCACTGGTGGTCATTTTATAAAATGGCTGCCACGGCCGCCAGGGAGCAGTTGGCCGATGGCTCCACATCTAAATTTACTCATATGACATCGGTCTACCTCTGTGCCAAATTTGGTGCTTTTATCAAAAAGTGCACAATAGGTTAGCTAATCCGCTGTACTATGAGCAACTCAGATTCATTTATATCCAGATACGAGTCACATTCGAGTATGTATACATACATATACATATAATGTATGATGATACTTCAAACATTGTGTGAACCACATCACTTTATAGGGTTATCTCCGATGTTATTTATAAAAACATCAAAAACAGAAACACATGATTGATGTTGATAATAGCTCGAATAATGAAAATGAACCTTTTGTGAAGGGTGTTACTACACGAGTGTTATATGTACCTACATTTAGTTTTTTATTTCTAAAAAATCAATGGTGAAGAACATGAAAAAAGTGCGTATTAAAATTCTGTTAGTGTCTACCTTTATGTGTTTCAGCCTACAACAATCAAAACCACTTAGATAATGACCTTGGAGTTTGTTTACAAACTTGAAAAATTGACTTAAAAGTAAGAATGAATTTTTTGCACTGTGTATTTTTTTTTCTCCAAAAACAACAGTTTCGTTAAAATTTTTTATATTTAACATCACAGGTGACAAGTTTATTCAAAATTTTCAGAGCCGTTTTTGAGGAAACTTTAGAAACCAAAAAATTGTAGCAGCTATACCCGTTCTAGATGACTTTAGCCAAAAAATTCGAATTTGTTCCTAGATATTCAGAATCACATATGAATGCTTTGTGTACCAGAATTTGAAGCAGATCGTTTTACAAATTTAGTCTTTAGCTTGATGTGCATGACATATAGACGCACAGATGAACAAACGCTCACTTGTACTCTTAGATATAGCTGATTGAGTGATGGAATTATTTTGAGTGCGGGTCACATTTCCAAGTTTCCGAGTATCTGTGCACCTAAGTAAATTTCAAAGTGAAAAAAGCCAAGAATTATTTGATTTTCACTAAACGTCAAGATTGGGTATAGCACGAAGGCGTACAAAGGGGGCAGGGAAGGTCCACTCATAATACCAATATTTTGTATACATTTCATAAGTATTTTTTAATGCATCTCAAAGCTAGATTAATGAGTGTCAAGTTAGCAAAGCAACTTTGACGAATCGAAAAATGGTTAGTTAGTCGTTAATTAGTTGTGAAAATTTGGAATTTGTCGTTCAATGTTTTCTATGTTTTTTGGGTGCTAAGCTAACTGGATATTAAGTTAGTAAAGCACCCTGTCAAAAATTAGTAAAAGCTCCCTATACCTGATGGTTTATGGCCTTGCTGACTTACTTAAGGTGGCGCTACAGTCCGGGGTGGACCAGGGCCTCAACCAACAAGCTTCTTCCAGCCGGCTCGGTTTCTAGCTAGCTGTCTTCCGTTTCGCACGTCAAGTTGGTTGAGGTCCTCTTCCACTTGCGTGCGCCACCTTTTACGCTGTCCACCTCTACTGCGCTGTCCCACGGGGTTGGATTCAAAGACTTTCCGGGCCGGAGCATTGGTGTCCATTCGCTCTAGGTGACCCAGCCATCTCAGTCGTTGGCTTTTCACTTTTGTGGCTAGGTCGGTGTCGCTGTTGTTGTTGTATCTTCTTCTCCATTCCCCATCTATGCAGACGGGACCAAAAATCATCGAAAAGAAACAGCGATTGGGAAGAGTAATTCTTCGTTTGATCTCAGCACTGGTATCGTTCGCTGAGTTTATAGCGGATCTTAGGTAGACAAAGTCTCTGACCACCTCAAAATTATTGCTGTATATAGTGACGTTCTGTCCTAGACGTGCGTCGGTGTTGGGTGTCCTTTCTTGCTGACAGCATATATTTTGTTTTGCTTTCATTCACCGTTAGACCCATCTTCTTGGCTTCCTTCTCAATGCTCACAAAAGCACCACTGACATCACGCTTTGTACGTCTGATTATGTCAATGTCGTCAGCGTAAGCGAGTAATTGGATGGACTTTTGAAAAATTGTGCCTCTAGTATTGACGTGAGAGTTTTGCACTATTCTTTCAAGAACGATGTTGAAGAAATTGCATGACAGCGCGTCGCCTTGTCTAAAATCTTTTTTGACATCAAAGGTGTCGGTGAGGGCTTTGCCGACCTTGATGGAGCAGCGGACGGACGAGTTTGGCAGGGATGCCAAAACTAGACATTGCTCTACATAGCTCGTCTCTTTATATGCTGTCATACGCGGCCTTGAAATCGATAAAAAGGTGGTGGGTATCGATTTGAAACTCCTGGGTTTTCTCCAAGATCTGCCGTAGTGCGAATATTTGGTCGATGGTGGACTTCCCTGGCCTAAGCCACACTGATATGGACCTATCAGGTTGTTGACAAATGGCTTCAGGCGTTCACAAAGTACGGCAGAGAAGATCTTGTAGGCGATATTAAGAATACTGATGCCTCTGTAGTTGGTGCAGTCCAGAGGATCGCCTTTCTTGAGGATCAGGTAAACAATGCTGAGGTTCCATTCATCGGGCATGCTTTCCTCCGACCATATTTTACAGATGAGCTGGTGCATACTCCTAACCAATTCATCGCCAGCCGCTTTGAATAGCTCAGCCGCAAGGCCATCAGCTCCAGCAGCTTTATTGGACTTAAGTTTAGATATGGCTATCCATGGTTTATGGCCTAGTAATTTGCCGTTAATTAGATTTGACAAACTCATTTTGATCGTGCAATGTTTTCTATGTTTTTTTTGTGTGCTTTGCTAACTTCATATCAAGTTAGCAAAGCAACTGTCACGGATCGAAAAATGGATAGGTGCATAGTTTGTCTTTAATTAGTTGTGACGGTTTGGAATTTGTCGTTCTATGTTTTCTATGTTTTTTGTTTTGAAAAGTGGTAAAGACTTATATTTTAGTGCTTAGTAATTTGCTGTTAGTTAGTCGTTAATTAGTTATGAAAACCCCAATTTTGTCGTGCGATGTTTTCAATGTTTTCTATGTTTTTTTGGGTGCTTTGCTAACTTGACAGTACTTGATAAGCGTGAAAAACTTCTTATACTTAATGTTTTATGGCTTTAAAATTTGCCGTTAATTAGTCATTAATTAATTGTGTAAAAATTGAATTCAATCGTGCAATGTTTTCTATGCTTTTTTTTGTATTCTTCGTTAGCTTAATATCAAGTTAGCAAAGCACCACCTTAAAAAAGGATTCAAACTGCTAATTCCGAACTGTTTATGGCTTAATTGTTTGCCACTAATTAATCATCAATTAGCTGTGACAATTTTGAATTTGTCGTGAAATGTTTTCTATGTTTTTTTTTCGAAAAGTGGTTAAAGCTTCCGAAGCTTTGTATGTTATTTCTTGATAATTTGCATTAATTAGTCGTTAATTAGTCGTGAAAAATTCAATTTTGTCATGCGATGTTTTCTATGTAATTTTAGGTGATTTGTTTTCTATGAGCGTCAGGTTATCAAATCAATTTTCACTAATCGAAAAATGGATAGTCCGATGATTTTCCGTTAATAATAATTTTCCGTTTATTCTAATATTAAACAAATAACCCAAAATTACAAAGACAACATCGCATGACAAAATTAATTTTTTCACAACTAATTAACGACTAATTAATGGCAAATTATCAAAGAATAACGTATTAAATTTTGGAAGTTTTTGCCACTTTTCAAAACAAAAAAAAACATAGAAAACATAGAACGACAAATTCAAAACTGGCACAACTAAGTTACGACTAATTAACGGGAAATTATCTACCAAAAGTTTTTCGATTCTTCAAAGTTGCTTTGCGAACTTGACACTCATGCTTGATTTCTATGCTACAATTTTTTTTTGAATAAGTCTGCCCCCTCCTAACCGATATCCTGCCTACGCCTTTGGTATATCACCATTTGAAAGTGTTTTAGAGTTTGGATTTTATTCTGCTTGATTTTATTTCATGGTATCTCGAAATTATCCACAGAAGTTGTAGCCTTTATATTTTACATATAAAGTATTCTTTTATCTTGAGGCATGGATGGATGGATTCATACAAAGGTACTTCAAAACTTTGAAGGTACTGGCTTCAATCATGAGTGGACTGAGGTGAATTAAATGAGTTAAATTGGTTTGCGCTACGTGATTACTTCAGCTGAATACACTTCTGCGGAATAGTATGAAAAGTAAAAAAAGATCCTAATAAGGTTGTTGGATATGTGTGTGTGTGTGTTGGAGTGGCGCTTTGTGTGGCTTTGGCTTCTATACAAGGATGCTGTTTTAGTTGAATATACAAAGATAATAATCGTCGAAGGAAATGGAACGCAAAGACCTTGAAAGTTCTTCCTATAAGCTTGGTGCCTAGTTATGTATGTAAACGACGACGAATCGACATACAAAATTCATAAACTCCAAGTTGATACTAGCAGAGAAAATCGACAGGATGTCAATGAAATACTTTATGCTTTCCCGGTAGGTGTATAAGAGTATAGATGGATGTAGTTCCCTTGCCTCGTGTAAAGATTAAAATACTTTCCGCAAGATTGCAAAAAGTTGTTCGTGAGGAAAAGGCAATGGAAAAGTGAGCTGAATGTGTTGTTGTAACAGCTTTGGATTTACTTCAATATTTTGTGGATTTATAACTGACGACGACGTGAAGAAGGACGGAACTTTATAGAAAAGCGTTTTGTGTTCAGTATAGCAACACAGCGCATAGAAATTGGATTGGATTAGGTTTTGTATTGTTTTTCGCTTGAAAAAAAAATGTTATCATAAAATATAAATAGAATGTAATTACTTATCTTGATAAGAGACTTACTGTTAAGCCAGTCTCAGTTATGATTTTAACTTACTTTTATGAAAGATTAGAACTATAATAATTGTTTTTGCCCTCAATAAACTACCTTAATCCTAGATAATCACAATATGACGTATTACTTCAGTCATTGTTGTCACTAACTACAAGGTTAAGTTAAAGACATCCAATATTTCTAGAATTTAATTCCAAAAAGTATGGAAAGAGAGGTACTTATGTTGACTGGTAAATAGAGGTCGTCAGATCCATTCTTATCCGTTTAAAATTCTTGGGTTTCAGAAGTATTTTTACTTATAATTGCTTATTTATTTAAATATACGTAAATAGACCAAAAAAATAGCACAAATCGTATGAGGAACCTTAAAATAATAACATAATTCATGAAATATAATAATTGGTATCAACGCAGAATTGCACCCTCTAAAGCATATCTAAAGTCTCCCAAAATTAACACATTGGCTTTTTGTGTAGATGCATTTAAAGAGGTGGAGACAGAGGGAAGTTGGAGGTCTATCAAAGTGAAATATTTGCTTTGGTACAACATACAATCATACATACATGTTTTGAGGGTACCTTTTATCACTGAAACTAATGAGAGCAAAACCTTAATGATACGATCACTCAAACAAAAGTCCTTTTTATGTAGTGATGAATTTTTTTCAGGTACAACAGGTAAAATATTACCGAAAACCCTTTGACAGTAAAGGTATGTTAATGAAAATTGGAATAATTGCTTCATTTGTCTGTCAAACGAACTAAGTATTAAGAGAGTCGATAAAAGTATCCATTGTGAAGGGGTGTTTTTTAAGAGGGAGGGGCATAGTGTACCACGAAAAAACTATTACACTTATTAAATTCGCCAAAAATATGTTAATGGTCATCTATGACAACTGGCTCATGTTCATAGCTTGAATTGAAGATTTAAGTTCTAGGCTATGCATTTTTTGACATTTTCAATTTGGATACAAAGTGGAACGAATTCAGAGATAAACTTGAAAGTTTTGTAAAACTAAGATCCTCTATGTAAACAATTGAACAAATTGATCATGAAGTAGAACAGTTTATTGCTGATGTGCAATAGGCTGCTGAAGAAAGTACTCCAATTATTTCGAACTCGAGAGAAAAATAAATGAAATATCCTGTCGAAATAAAGGGGCTAATATTGGAATAAAGAAGAGCTCGAAGAAAATGGCAAGCTACGAGATTTTCAGATGATAAGATAGTTTATAAACATCTTAACAACGAACTAAACAAAAAGAATCTGTGAGTTTCAAAATGACTCACTTAGTAGATTCCTGAAAAGTCTGACGACGACAGATGCTTCTACGAATACTCCTTATGGAAAGCAGCTTAACGCTTAAAAAGAGCCCAGACACTAAGCCCGCCAGTTAAATCTCAAGCTAGTAAATGGATCGGATGCCCGAAAAAAAGGCTGATTTCTTTCCTGAACATCTCGCAAATGTCCTTAAGCTATCCCCAGCAAACAAAGCTGCAGATCTCTTATAGTTTGTTGATAGAAATGACGATTCTGAAATTCCTTTTCTCACGCTCAAGGAAGAAAGAAGCATGGTCAACATATAAGTTGTCTAACAAAAATCACCAGGGTACGATGTAATAACTGCTCACGTTTTGAAAGAAATGCCTCTAATAGCCTTCAAAAAACTCCAATTTATAATAAATGCATGCCTTAAACTAAGATATGTGTCATATCATTGGAAAATTGCAGAAGTCATTTTTATACCTAAACAACGTAAGCAACCAATAGAAGTAACATCCTACGGACTTATATCGCTTATACCATTCATGCATGGCAAAAGTTTTCGAAAAACTGCTACTGAAAAAGCTTAGCAAAATAATAGAAGAAAGAAGACTTATTCCGAGCCATCAGTTTGGATTTAGAAATAAACATTCCACGATAGAACAAGTGCATCGAATTACGGATGTTGTGGAAAAAGCACTTGAAGAAAAACATGTATGCTTGGCAATATTCTTTGATGTTGCTTAAGTCTTTGAGAAGGTTTGGCACTTGGGACTTGAGTACAAACTGCATATAGGAACCTTTCCAGGCAGTACTACAAAATACTGGAATCCTACGTTACGAACCGAGTCTTTAGATACGGTATGACCAAAATTACTCAGAACTGAGGAAGTTTGAAGCCGGTATACCACAAGGAACTGTCCTAGGACTTACCTTGTATCTGTTATATAAGAGGGATATTCCAGTGGACATCAACGCTATCATGGCTGATGATACTGCCAGATAAATGCGTTACAAAGGCTTCACAAAAAATTGCAAAATGCAGTCGACAAATGTAGTGATTGGACGCAAAATTAAACGAGGAAAAATCGACGTATGTATATAAACTTTACAAACATAAACATAAACATAAACAATGTTTCAATTTTGTTTTAAAATATAGCAGTACCTTACTCCAACACCGCCAAATACCTTGGAATGACTTTGGATCCAAAACTTAAATGAAGAGAGCACATCAAAAAGAAAAGAGAAGAACTAAACTTGAAGTGCATAAAAATGTACTGGTTACTAGGAAAGAACTCTGACCAGAACTGATCAAGTACAAACTAATGTTATATAAGCAAGTACTGAAACCCGTTTGGACAAATAGCATACAACTATGGGGATGTACAAAGAAAACAAATGCTGAACCCATTTTGTTTTCAGTACGAGCCATTCTTAAGATATTGGTCAAAAATGTTCATTAAAAAACCCTCTGCTGGTAAGTAATTTTTATTTTCATATACTCACGCAAAGCACAAACATGAATTTGCCCTATTCAACTTGTATGTACTTATTTATCAAAGCTAAGGACAAATTGACAATTACTCCCCAGTTACCTACGTAACGTACACAAAAGCACAAAAAAAAAAGATACAAGAAAGAAGCACGCAAATGTCCCGTGCCCACTCCCTTTGATTACATCCAGAACGAAATGCTGGAATTCAATTTAAAAATAAAAACAAAAAAGAAGAACTTCAGCTAGGAGTAGAAACACCCACATAATGACACGTAAATAACTTTCTTGCTACGTAACATATACAACATGCTATTAAAAAAAAATTGCTGAAGGAAATAGCGCTTTATCAGGAGGTGTTAAGTAGACCCAAGGCCCCGTGCCTATATTCATTGAATCTGGAAGAAAATGCTAATGTAATAAAATAAAATGTACACAATTTATTTTAGCTCGACGAAGAATTTTGATACAATTTTTGGGCTCATGATAAGAGTGGGTTATCATAATACGTGCCTGTACGCGGTTGTGGTTTTATCGTCAGCATAAATATACGTCGGCAGACTTTCTCAGGTGCTAGAGGATGAATGTGATCTTAGCTTCCAATATGCACTCCAGCCAAAATGCTGTTTGTTTGAGATTTTGTGTTTTATCGCGGGTTAAAGGCAATTTGCCCTACCGCATAGGAAAGATGCGTTTGGCACACGGAGAAAAACCAAGGAATTTTTAATTTATTTAAGTTTACAAAATCTTTTTGAAGGTTTTGAAATATAGTCAGTTATAATATCGTCTCCTGATTGCAAGAACTAGCTAACTCAATTTTATAAATTTTGCTGCTTGATGCCTAACTACAAGAGAACGAGGGAAAGTTTAATTTTTATGTTTCTTACATAGTCAAGGCAATATATGATTTAACATGGGCAAAATTGCAACAGAAACTTTTTAATTAATTTTTGATCAGTTACCACTACTGAAAGACATATCCAAAATCGGACAAAATCCCTCCATGGGAACACCCCAAACCATATTGGTTTGTTGTTTTTGGTTGTTATTTTTACTACGCTGTGATTTTTCCTTTTAATTAAGTTTAATTATCACTGGTAGATCCGCTATGACATTACCGAGCCATTACCCCCTCCCCCAGTCATGACCCTTCCCCATTTATGACCCCCCACTCCCTTCAGAGCCCTAGAGAATATGATAGACGCGACCAATCTTCACGAGTATAGAAATAAACACTCCCCATTTATGATGCTCCTTATTAATGCCCCCCCCCCCCACACATTTATCAACATATATACCATATCTACCATAAAAATAATATATTTTATCCAAATATACGCTAAATCACAAGAGAAAAGAAATGTATTTATTCAGTCCAGGCAAACTAAGCTAAAAATACCATGAGCACGAGCAAAACAGCAACAGAAGCTTTTTTAATTGATTTTTCATCTGTAACCATTACCAAAAATATATCCAAATTGGGTCAATATCCGACCATGGGAATACTCCGAAAAACGGATTTCAAAATGGTGGATTTACTGGGGTGTTGTTTTAGGTTGTTATTTCCATTACGCAGTGATTTTAACTGTTTTGGTGTGTTGTAATCAAATGCGGATAGTTGATCGTGAAACACCCCAGTCATGGTATCCTCTGTCATGACCCCCTTCCAGTTATGACCCCCCTGCTCGCAAATCTTAACTTTCCCATACAAAAACTGATGACAAAAAGAAAAAAAGAAACACACCCTATTCACGACCCCCCAAGCCATGTCCTCTTCGCAGCAATGACCGAAGGGAAAATGATAAACACGGCCAATCTTCAGTCATGGTCCTAGAAAATGAGGACATACATACATAAATAAATCTATTGTAAGTTTTTCGCACGCTTACAAACACACATATATTCTAGGGCTTGAACTGTTTCTTAAAATTCTTTCATTAAATAGCTTTGCTAGCCCTGAAAAATATTGGCCATAAAGGAGAACCCAAAGGGAAAAAGTTTATTTGAAATTAAAGAACAAATTATATTCTTGGTAAATGTATTAATTCATTATTTGTATATAACCTTAAAAAAAATAGTAGCAGTATTCATAGAACGAGAGCCCACAGCAGATTTTGGGTGTGAATGATAGCAAAAAAAGAAGTATAGGCGTCGAAAGCTTCATTAAAGGCTATTCTAAAAATCAAAGTCTTGCAGTCCATAACTGGGGCCTTTGCAAGAAACAGTGCATCGAAAAAAAAATATGAATGCAACTTCGAAGATAATCGTTTTAGCCGAAATTGGTTTTCACCCCTCCCTAGATAAGCTCCTCGGATCACATATCACGGAATCTGAGACCATTTGAGTGTATAGTTCGCTCTACCGGACCGTTTAAAAAATTCAAAATTCTAAGTGAAAAACGGTCTTTTTAAACAGTCTGGCAGGGCGAATTAAACACTCAAATGATCTCAGATTCCGTGATATGGAATCCGCGGAGCTTATCTAGGGAGGGGTGAAAACCAATTTCGGCTAACACGATTATCTTCGAAGTTGCATTCATATTTTTTTTTTCGATGCACTATTTCTCGCAAAGGCCCCAGTTGTGGACTGCAAGACTTTGATTTTTTGAATAGCCTTTAATGAAGATTTCGACGCCTATACTTCTTTTTTTGCTATCAATCACACCCAAAATCTGCTGTGGGCTCTTAGTCTATCAGAAATAACTCTTGAAAAAATTAGAGTTGTATTAGGTAATATTGAGTACACATATAAGTTATTTTGTGCATACGCATACAAGCCCCATTATCTACCTGAAAAGATGCTGGTTGTGATATCGCGGCCCGTGGAAGCAAGCAGAAATAGAAGCAAGCTGCAGCTTTCATGGCCTAATAGAGATTGCATTTTAAGGATATTATACACTGAATTTGGAGTTGGTCTACATCTTACTACAATGATTTAGTTTGATCTCATTGTCCTTTGCAGGTAAAAAAGCAAAACCAGCAGATCAATGTCGTCTTCTATCACAGTGGTATGAACACGTTCTGAAGATGAATTGCGGCACAAACAATGTCCACATCAGCATCCCAATTTGCATTACTTACAGAAAATCCTTGTTTCTTCAGCAATAAACCAAACAAGGCCATTATTAAAGGTTGCTTGTTATTTCGATAGGCTTGAAACTGTTCTATTTGTCGACTAACTTCATAAATAAGTCTGGGATGAGACTTTAAGTTTAGGTACATATCTCATCGTAGCTTTTGAAAAACAGGAAACCAACCGGTAGCTTTTGTCCAAAAATTTACAAAACCATGGATTGGGCAAGATTTTTCAGTAAGCTTTGGTAAAAAAACCCCACATAAAAGGTTGCATATAAGTATTATTGGGGTACCAAAAAAAAGCTTAGACTGTCTTCTATACGATATTGATGTTTGGACTGCTTTATTGGTTGTCTTGAGTCGAAATACTTTTTTAAAAAAAGGTGTTTTGCTTACACTTTCTGTTCAAAATTTGAAATCTGTTAAAAATTATATGAAAATGGTAAAGGTCACTTTCTAAGCTACATGCTTGATATGATTTTACTCAGTTGTACTGTTTCTTTTTGTATAAAAAAGCAACCGAGACAAGTCTGCCAACAGACGGTTTTTGTAAAAATGATAACACTAATGCTATCGGTTACTATTCTTTTTTTCAATAGGTAGCTATCATGAAATGGGTTCACGCGGCTGCCTCCGGGACTTGATAGGCTCAAATTTAATATCTCTACTGGTCTTTTTGTACCGTGTGTCGCGTCATTCTTGATATATGTCCTTTACTGTAGAGGTTCACGTTTAATTGTAATAAAACCCTGCAATTTAAAGAAGCGCTTTGGAGCTCATGACTGGTGGGGGAGGGGCTGGTTGACTGCGTCATGACTAAGGAATTTTTCTTCAGTATTTGTTGACTATAAAAGAATATTTTGTCGTGTCTATAATTTTCTCTTGGGCTCTAATGAGGTCATTGTTGAGAGGAGAACATGGCTGGAGGGGGTTTTGAAGGAAGGAGATTTTGAAAGAGGGGGGGTCGTTAATGGGAGGGGGGTGTCTTTTTTCCTCAGTTTCTTAGACTTAAAGTGAATAATCGAAATATCTATTATTTCCTCTGGGGTCAGATATGGGGGAGGGGTTATGACTAGGAGAGGGTGTGACTGGGAATTTCATGACTGGTAAGTTTCATGGCCCACTCCTAGGATAAGCAACTGATTTCTGCACAGAAAAACAGTAAAACAAACTGCGTAGTAAAAATAACAACCTAAAAGAGCACCCAAATCAATCCGCCACTTTGAAATCTGTTTTTGAGGGTGTTCCCATGGACGGATTTTGTCCGATTTTGGATATGTTGTTCAGTAATAGATACTGAACAAAAGTCCATCCAAAAAGCTTCTGTTGCAATTTTGCCCATGTTTAGGGTATTTTTAGCTTAGATTGCCTGGACTAACACTTCAGAAATATTCTATATTTGTCTAGAATAGAAAAAAATTGAGCCTCTGCTGCATAACATCCATCGATGCATTCTAGAACGTCTGGAAACTGGAAATATTGCTATCTGATAATTTTTTAGTGCTTAAAACAATTTTTATAAAGCCAAGATAATGCTACAAACCTGTTGAAATCTTGCAGCTGTTTGTAGCTTTTCTTCATCTGTGGATGAAAATTTTATGAAATTTGGCGAAATTTCAAAAATTAAATCTAGTACGTTCAATAGTGTTTTATGAGTTTTTATAATTGAAGTTTTGAACATGTTCCCAACTTCCATATAGGAATTCTATTTCCAGCGAATCTTTATTGAAACGATTATCTAATAAGTTACGTTCTTGATAAATGTTTTCATACTTACAACAGAAACACAAGCACTTGTGCTTTTGCAGGTTTTTCTTTCCTGCGCCGCAATCTAATTTGCGTTTAAAATGTGAAGTGGCTTGGTACATTTTATTTTATATTTGTAAGAAAATTTTCTCGAAACTATGAAAAATGAAAACAAAACACTGACTAAAAAATGTTCAAGGGTAAGTTAAATCGAATCCTTGTTGCATTTGGGTGATAAAAATTTAACATACCTGTTTCTCGCAATATTCCTCAATGAGATCGAGGAGTTTCTCCACCTGGGGTTTTTTTCTTTGATTTAAGTCTTTTAGCTTTTAGTAAAAATTCCACAACGAATTCACTTAAAGATGACGATGCTGAAGAGGATGAAATATATGGGTTATCCATTTTCCCATAATTTTGTTTTTTTTTTAAATTTAAAATTTCAATATGGTCTTTGAAAGTACCATTGACAATTCCAAAATAAAATAACAACAAAATGTCAATGACTTGTACTCGAATTTTTCACGTCCAGGTATTGACAATATTTCCTGAAAAAATTACGCATTTTGGAGACCATTTTGAGTACCACTTTTGATGTGCTAGAATCATCTCATCCCACTGTGCGTCGCACTGTGATTCGGGGGGGACAAAAATCATTTAAATATTAAGATTTTTGACATCGCAGTTTAATTAAGTAGGTAATAGTTGAAGCATTGGGATCAGGTTTTTTTTGTATGAAATCAGTCTCAAAATATGAAGTTTCTAACTCCAAAATTGATAAATGAGATTTCTGCGTTTTGATGCAAAAAATGAGCATACTTCAATGATAATTATGTTCAGTTATATGATTCTTTTGATTTTTTTTTGTTAATTTTTCCCTATTGGGCGTATAAAAACAAATTAAATTTTAGAAAAAAAAATTGGAATTTTTAAAATTGTTACTTTTTTGAAATCAAATTAAAAGATCAACAAAAAAAATTCCCTGGTCTTCCCCGGTCGGACTTATAAAACATATTTAACACTGAATGAATCATGTATCGAATACAAAAAATTAGCTGCTAATAACGATAAACTTCCTAAAGCACCAATATTATGTCTTAACACCCCCGAAAATTAAAAATTCTTGAATGACATTTTTCTTATGGAATTTCAAATTCTTACCCAAAATTATGGAAAAACCTACATATATATACATGTAATTTGTGGTGGAAGATAGTATCATTTTCAATCAATTTACTTAAGAAGACTTTTTAGGGGGCATACAAAATCCAATTTATGACTTCCTTAACGTCCTACACTATTGTTAGCGAAATAAAGCCTTTAATTTTTTTAGTTGATTTTATTCTAGGTGTATTTTCATATATATTTAGGAAACGATAAAAAAAGAAATGCGGTCAAAAACACCCTCAAGAGTGGATGGGCAAACATATTGCATCATGTGTTGTTCTTAACATGTTATTAGGGCAATCCGTTCTTTTTCGTGGAAACTAGTCAAAAAACAAAATTTATTTGAAAAACACCCCTAAATTGAGGAAGAATTACTACAAATTGCAGTATCTACATCTTTTGTAAAGAACGCAACCCCTGATTTACATACACTTTCGCCTATTTGATAACCTATTTTCAAAATTTGTAGTGTCAGTGGGCGGGATGTTCAAAGGTTAGATATGGTGCATTCAAGAGGACACAAGCGTCCACAAGCTTTTTTTCAAAGCGAACCTCTGTCTATCAACTCCTATACTCTCACCTCCAAGTGGTGAACATCGGGTGCCTAGTATCTTTAACTGAAGATGGGGTACCAATACCAATCCCTGTGGACGGTTTTAGGGGGCAGCAAACGAGAGAGGGGGGGGAGTATTCCCATTAAGGCACTTCCCCTGTATCCAGGCAGCGAAAGAATTCTCCAGATGGAATCAACGGTGGCGTCTACAGTTCCAGTAAGGTTAACTACTTAGTGAACACCTTATATGGGCTACTACGACATATTCGTAGCTCAGGCCTATAAGGAGCAGTTTATCCGGCTCCCCACTCTTGGAGTTATACTTAAGGGTCTGGCCCTCCAGGTTGGGGGTTGTGCGTAGGGGTAACTTCCCTACCACGGAAAAACAAACTGGTTCCGAAACAACCAAAAGCAATCGAAACAAGGACAATGAATTTCGGATCTGCACGTGGAATGTCCGGACCTTAAAAAGGCCACGTGCAGCCAAACAACTACTGGATAGCCTGATGGATAGGCTAAAGGCTGACATTACAGCCATCCAGGAAGTGTGATGGGATTGAGAGGGCATACGAAGGATGAATTCGTGTGGCATCTACTTCGGCGAGTGCTGCAAGGAGCAGGGTCAGCGGAGTGTGTTTTTGTGGTAAAGGGAAGACTTAGGCAAGAAGTCTTAGGCTTCAGAAATGTTAGCGAGCACCTGGTCAAAATGCGCATAAAGGAACAATTCAAAAACATCACGTTGATCTGTGCCCATGCCCCCACGGAGAAAAAGATGACTCAACCAAAGAGGAGTTCTACGATCTCCTTGAGAATACGTATGATAGGTGCCCCAAGTACGAAGTCAAGATTTTTCTTGGCGACTTCAACGCCAAGATCGGAAAGGAGGGCGTCATTGGTTCGATAGTCGGAGGACACAGCCTACACGACAACACTTCCGGTAACGGACTCAGGCTGATTGACTTTGGGGCGGGGCAAAATGTCATCGTAACAAGCACTTGATTCCCACACCTCAATAAACACAAAGGGACCCGGTGGCGGTCTCCGGATCAACGAACCGTCAACCAGATTGATCATGTTGTGATAGGCATAATACATGCTTCGAGTGTCCTGGATGTCCGAACGTTCCGAGGTGCAGCTCAAGTACGAATGCGGATATCCATGCCCCACAACACCGAGTGGATGCTGTGAAAAGATTTAACGTTGCGAAGTTAAAATTGCAAGAGTTCACCAGGACTTTTACAGACAACGTGTCTCTTAATCTCTCAACAAGCCCGCCACCAGCATCATCTGCAGAGGACCAGTGGAAACGTTGCCAATCAGGAGTGCCGCCACTGATGTGCTGGGTTTCACTAGGCAACCACAATGAAACCCCTGGTTCGATGAAGAATGCAGGCTGGCGCATGTAGCTAAGAATGAGGACTACTAATTAATGCTGCAGACTAAAACCAGAGCTGCTGAGAGAGCAGCCCAGGAGCTCTACGGTCAAAAACGAAGGGAGAACCGCCGACTTCTCAGCAGGAAAAAGAGAGAGCATGGGAAGCGGGCGGTCGAGTCTACTGAAAACTGTAACGGCAGAGGGGATGTTTGAAAGTTCTACCGAAGGGTGAGGCAATCTACCCAGGGCTAAAAGGCTCGAACGGAAGCCTGTCGAGATGAGAGTGAGAATATGGTGGTAAACACAGTCCGTGCTGAGGATTTGGAAGCAGCACTTCCGTCCACCCGACCTAAATTAAAGCGAAAGTCAAGCTTAAAGCGTACAAGGCTGCTGGTGCGGTTGGCCTGCCAGCCGAGCTATTTAAAGCAGGAGGAGGTGACTTGGTAGGGAGTATACACCAACTTATCTCCAAAATTTGGTCGGATGAAAGTATGCCCGATGAATGGAACCTCGGTATAGTGTGCCCCATCCACAAGAAAGAAGATGCTCTGACCTGTGCCAACTACAACTACGTGTCATCTGTACTGTGTGATCGCTTAAAACCGTTTGTCAACGATCTGATCAGCCCCTATCAGTGTGGTCTTAGGCCCGGCAAGTCAACCATCGATCAAATGTTCACACTACGACAGATTTTGGTAAAAACCCAGGAGTTTCAAATTGATACACACCACCTCTTTATCGATTTCAAAGTCGCATATGATAGTGTAGATACAGAAGAACTATACAGAGCCATGTCGCATCTCGGCATCCCTGCCAAACTCGTCCGCTTGTGCAGGATGACGATGGAGAAGTCTCACTGCTCCGTCTAAGTTGGTAAGAACACCACCGAACCCTTTGATGTCGAGAAAGGTTTGAGGCAAGGCAACGCGTTATCATGCAACATCGTACTTGAAGCAATTGTACGCAAGTCGAAAGTCAACAACAGAGGCACAATTTTTCAAAAGTCCGTTCAACTACTTGCTTATGCAAGTCAACATCGTCGACTCGGGCAAAACGTCACGTAGATATAGGTAAGGTACAACTTCAAAGTCATCAAGGACTTTGTCTACCTGGGCTCCACTATTACATCACAAATAGACATCAGTGCAGAGATCAAACGAAGAATTACTCTTGTCAACCTCTGTTTCTGGAGGCAGCTAGCTAGGGACCGAGCTGGCTGGAGGAGCATCAAGCTGGCTTCCGCAGTGGTCGATCGTGTGTCGACCATATCAACACCCTGCGTATCGTCCTCGAGCAGTTGATGGAATTTCAATCACCGCTTTACCTCATGTTCGTGGATTTTGAGAAGGCCTTTGATCGAGTTAACCGAGAATGTATATGGAGATCGTTGCTTGGTAGGGGAATTCCACCAAAAATAGTTGCCATTATTAAAGAGTCCTACAACAACGCAAGTTGTTTTGTTTTGCACAATGGGCAGCTATCCAACTCCTTCGTAGTGCAACAGGGTGTGAGACAAGGGGATGTTCTATCGCCAATAATTCTCTTCCTGCTAGCGATGGACGACGTATTGACGGCCAGTGTTGGTACAGCTGAGCGATAGGGCATTCAATGGAGACCGTTCGAAAGGCTCAGTCATTTAGAATATGCCGATGACATATGTCTACTGGCAAATAACATCAGTGGGCTGAACGGGATGTGCCCAACACTGCAAGTGAAGGGAGAGTCGAGTGGTCTAAGAATAAACAGCAAAAAGACTAAAATAATGTTCACAGGCCGCTCCACACAGCAGCGTATTATTCTACAGGAGACGCCAGTTGAAGTAGTAGTAGTGGAAGAGTTTAACTACATTGGCAGTATTGTTTCTGCAAACGGTGGTACGGATCTGGACGTTAAAAGTAGAATAGGGGGGTTTACATGGCATGACAACATGGCTTGATTTGATCATTTGAACGCAAGAAACAACCGCTTGACAGCCAATGTTGTATGGTTTTTAAAAGATTTTGAATACTTGTTCCATTTCCATCAAGCCATGCTGTCAAGCGATGCTGGCCCATCTAAACCCCCCTAATAAATAAAGCTCGTGCTGCCTTCGGTACTCTGTTTCCAATTTGGAAATCCAGTCAAATCTCCTTACGCACAAAGTTGAGATGTCAAATCCGTGCTGTTATATGCTTGCGACACCTGGAAAGTCTCGTCTACTATTTCGAAGAAATTGCAGGCTTTTGTGAATCGCTGTCTTCGCCACATCCTAAAGATTCGCTGGCCACAAATAATATCAGATGAGGAACTGTGGCGCAGGACAAGTCAAGAGCGGCTGGACGTCGACATTAGAAAGCATAAATGGCGTTGGATTGGTCACACACTGAGGAAACCAAACGATGAAATTGCAAAGCAGTCCTTTGAATGGAATCCTCAGGGTGCACGGCGGGTTGGAAGACTAAGAACAACATGGAAATCAACTGTCTTAGCGGAAGCAGAATCCCAGAGAAAGACGTGGCCACAGCTAAAGTACCTTGCAGCAGACCGTGAAGGATGGAGACGTTTTTTTGACGCCCTATGCCCCAACCGGGGTTACAGGACACGATGATGAAAGTAAAGAAAAGTAAAGTCAGTGGGCGGAAATTTTCTCTGATGATGCCTTATGATATCCTTTATCATGCCTGAAAATGTTATATAAATCGCTTTACTGCTTCAGATTTAATAGATTTAAGACCGCCTCTCCACACAACTTGAACCACTGTGCATGTCGCCGTGTCGTCGCCAATTTGTTTAACTAAGGGCGGTAAGAAGTAATTTCGAATTGAATTCTGCAAACTTATTTAGAACAAAGGTTGCTTATGCAAATTTATAAAAAATCTGTACGTACGTATAATTATTTTTTTCTCTTTTTTCTCTGAGTGCAGTAATAGCATTTGTTTCTTTTTGCAAGACACCTTTGGGTATCGGTAGATATAAAAAGATTTAGTATAGGGTTTTCCTTGCTATAGGAGACCTTAAATAGCAGCTGCAGGTGCTTGAAGGTTTCAGGAGGATATCCAAAGAATATAATATTAAAAAAGAAAGAACCACTAAAGGGGGACAAACAGTAAGGTAATAGGATTTGTATTAGAGTTTTTTTATTTTTATTATAAAATGTAGGTTTTGTTGCTAGGAAAAAATTATATTTGCATGTTATACTTGAGAAAGGAATATTTAATATAAAGAGTAGGAAAGTATCATGTTGAAATTGGTCCTATGCAAAAGAACTGCTTCTCATGTTCTTGTAGGTATGCAGATGTTTTAATGGTTTTCATCCAAGGATTAGTTTTTTTTTTTTCTTCATAATGGGTAGCTCAACCTTCAATGTGGACTCTTCATCGGATTAATTATTTTTGATAAAGATGAAAAAATTAAAAGAATATTCAGACAATTTTTCGGTTGTTTTGAAACGCAGACTAATCAAGAAAGATAACAAGAGACAGGATTATATGCAATTCAGGTCGACTTTTAGATCCAAACTTATGTCTTTCTCGTGCTCCTTTAAATAAATAAAATAATCACTATTTGTTACTGAATGAATACCAGGGATTGGGTTGCATTTACCTAGTCTTTTAGACTTCTTCAATAGTTTGAGATAAAAATGAAAGAATTATTCTTGAACAAATATGAATTTTTATATCAACCATTATGTATCAAGTTACAAAAAATCAACCTTTAAAACTTAACACCCCGACTCCACAGGAGATAATTTCTCTCTAACTAAATATCAGATATTTATATCTTGCATTGTCTTCTATCTATGCTGGGCAAATCATGTTATGATATTTCATTCCATAGCAAGACAGCACGAGAGTTTGATGGCTGGTTTTTGTCGCACAAAAAAAAAAGAAACTAGCTATTCGACTGTGTTCGTTTTGGTTGCAAACCGAATACCGATATTTTTCTTTTAGTAAAAAGGAGAATATTGAAAATATAAATCGTTTTCGTTATTATTACTTTTAATGTGGTAATAATTAGAGCATTTACTAATAAAACGATTAAAAAATAAATTACAATCCAGGTAGTTATACACCAGAGTCTTATCTCTTGCAAAAAGTTGCTTTTGTCAGCACTGTAATTACCTACTAAATATAGTTTTATTTGAATTTTCAAAAATTTGTCCAACAAATCACGAAAGCGAAACTGAATTAATTTTTAGCTTCCAAAAGTACAAAAAAAAATTCCATTTGCCGAGGAAGAAACTAACAAATGGATATGGATACATATGTATACAAAATAATGAGATAAATCGAGACAACAAGCAAAAAAATCTTCATCTGTCAAAATTCATATCAGCGATCTCTGTCAAGATATAATCGCAGATAGATATCTCTGATATCCCAGCAAGAGATGAAACGGAGTGACTCCATTGGATATCTACTGTCAAGATGGGCATCCTGAAAGAAATTATCTCCTGTGGAGTCGGGGTGTAAAGCAGATGGGTGGTATTTTAAGTTCATGTAAATAAGAAAATTATGGATTAAATTTAACTGAAAACAGTGGACAATGAAATATCGTTATCATGTTATATCACCATGAAACAACCAGATTTTGGGAGATATAGGTACAAAGTGAAAATCTAAAAAGTAAAAAGCTGATCCTTTTTGACCGTTTTCTCTTCTTATGTGGTGTTTCCCATTTGAAAAAAAAGGCAAAATCAAATTTATCCAACCTCAATGTTTTTTACACGCCAAAAATGAAAGATGAACACCAAAGGAAACATTTTATAAACACTTCTGAAACACATGGGAAAGGTTTTGAATAAATTGTTAAAACAATCTTTTCTTTTTTGGTGAATTTCAATCTTCTCGTGAAATATTTCCCTTTTTTTGGCTTCTGAAATGTTTCTTTTGGTTCGCTCAGAAATTAACATTTTAACGACATTCATGAAGCCAAGGAATCTTTATTTTTTATTTTAAAGACATTTTATTGGAAAAATAATGTTCAATAAATGTTATCCCTTATCAAAACAAAAAGAACACATCCTTTGTGTGTTTTCCTTTATTCAAATTAACATTTAATTTATATTCATGATTCATGAAAATAGTATTAAGTGAACTAACTATTCCATGTATCTACCACAAAAAATCCATATAGTTAAAGCTCTTATTTAATTCGGTTTATGTCTTTAGCTATAATGTAGCTTAAGGCAAACAAAAACAAATCCGATTATCAAAACGTTAGGGGAATTAAGTTCGATTAAATCGCTATCGCAGTAAATACTGTGTCATGAGATTCTGTAACTCCTTTTATTCATTATAATGTAGTTCGCTACTCGAGGAGAGCTTCGCACACTATAAATGGGCTATAATGAACGTGTTTAATGACTCTTTTTTTGATGCTGAAGAAAGGAAATAAAATTAACTTTAATTTTGCATTAATTTTACTACGTTCGCATTTCATTATGGCTTAGCTGTTGTGATTTAATGACGAGAAGTTGCCCTAACGGATCAGCAGTATATTGATGACGATATAAAAGCGAATTGCATTGATTCGAATTTGAAGTATTAAAGGAGATTTTTTATTTGCGATGTATGATATACTACGTACATATATGTATGTATATGTATATACTATGCATACATAGGTATGGTAAAGTATGCATTCGTAAAAATCGAACTCAAAATTTTGATCAAACTTGTTATTAAGATGATAGGGAAGACGAAAAAAGTTGGTCTCATAATTCTGTCTGTCTGTTTATCCATTGAGCTACAGTCTAAACTGTTGGATCGATTTTCTTACTAGCATGTTTTGAGAGCAAACAAAATCATTTAAAGTAACTTTATTTACCCACATATCGAGACAAATTTGAATAGTTTTCTTGAGCACTTTTTCAAATTTAGTTTATTTTTTACCAGAAACCACCTCAAAATTCCATTTCAAAAAATGTTCTGAAAAAGTGACTTCTTTTCTTGAATATCTTACAAAAAAAATCGGACACCCCTAATACCTATACATAGGTACATATTAGCCGCGTTTTATTATCGCTCATAACCCATATGGTTCACCTCGTGAAAATAAAACGATGTGGGTTAGTGCAAAAGCAGTGCTGTATATCAGTCTCTTTTTTTCTTATGTTTATTTGTTTTTCATGTAAGCACTTGTCTCTTTTCCTCTCTATTCCTTATACTGCTGACAAATTGCTGACATCCATTCACAATGGTAAATAGCCCTCTGCCGGCCAGAGTGAAAACCTCTATCTGGGTTATTGAAATTAACCTCGATAGAAACCTAGATCCCATGTTGTTTTTGTAATACATGTTAAAAGATAACCTCGACCCAGACCCAGAGATAATAAAACGCAGCTATTAAGTCCATTTCCGCGATTACAGCACTTCTGATCAGGGTTGCAACTTCCAGAAAAGAGTACCGCAGTAGATTCTTTAAAAAAAATGCAGTCGATTCGATTTTTCCGCAGTAGATTTTTATTTACCAAAAAAAAAAAAAACAATAATTGGTTTCTTAAGAACATTATAATAAATATATTATTGAATATATATGTATAAAATTTTAGTCTTCGATTAGTCACTTAATTGGTTTTTATTTTTACTTTCTATCTGTGAAACTAACATTTTGAAAGAACTCTAGAAGCCCAGGAGAGTCTGACGGTGTCCAACATCTCTGTTGCTGACAATCAGTTCCTTACACTAAATAACATTTTCCAGAGTATTAACATTTAATTTGTTTCGAAATTCATTTAATTTTTTTATCGTTGAAATCGAAACTTAGAGCGGTTAGATTTTTGCATGTTTTTTTTTTACGAACATCTGCTCAAGAGAAGATTTATGAAACAAAAAAGTACAGTAGATTGGATTTAGTGGCAGTAGATTTATATTTTGCGGAAAGTACAGTAGATCTTCTGCAATTGCAGCAAAGTGGCATCCCTGCTTCTGATGTCACCGGCTCCCCGTCTAGTTCTTTTTCAACCATATGGGCTAGGTAGGTATGCGTCACATATACAAAAAGAAGATTATGGAGTTTTAGTCAAAAGTTTTTCGTTGCCTTTTTTCAGGTACCTAACTGAGCCCAGCTGTGATATAAGTGTCATTGTTTTGTTATTTTTGAATTTAAATAGTAACTGATTGTTCTTAAATTATATTAATTGTTTTGTATGCTAAAGTTTATGTCAGCGCCGTCTTGGGAAGGATCCAATTTTATTTATAAGAAACAGACATGTAATTTTTGATTAAAAAAATTGAAATAAATATAACCCATGAAGAAGTAAGGATTACTTACGAAACATTGGGAAAATAATGGAATAGAAAGTTGTTTTTATAACTTTTGTTTGGTGTCAATATTTCAAATTCTTTTTCAATTTCAAATATTTTGAGAATCTTTTGAAGGAAAAATACTGAAGTTTGTCTGAGTTATTCAAATTTTTAGATTTTAAGAAATGTAGTCAAAATTTGCGTGCAAAAAGCGTTTGAATCATATAAGAGAACATGATTTTAAACATCATCATCATCATCGTGTCCTGTAACCCCGGCTGGGGCATAGGGCGTCAACAAAACGTCTCCATCCTTCACGGTCTGCTGCAAGGTACTTTAGCTGCGGCCACGTCTTTCTCTGGGATTCTGCTTCTGCTAAGACAGTTGATTTCCATGTTGTTCTTGGTCTTCCAACCCGCCGTGCACCCTGAGGATTCCATTCAAAGGACTGCTTTGCAATTTCATCGTTTGGTTTCCTCAGTGTGTGACCAATCCAACGCCATTTACGCTTTCTTATGTCGACGTCCAGCCGCTCTTGACTTGTCCTGCGCCACAATTCCTCATTTGATATTATTTGTGGCCATCGAATCTTTAGGATGTGGCGAAGACAGCGATTCACAAAAGCCTGCAATTTCTTCAAAATGATAGACGTGACTTTCCAGGTTTCACAAGCATATAACAGCACGGATTTGACATTGGATTCGAAGAATCTCAACTTAGTGCGTAAGGAGATTTGACTTGATCTCCAGATTGGGGACAGAGTACCGAAGGCAGCACGAGCTTTATTTATTCTACTTTTAACGTCCAGATCCGTACCACCGTTTGCAGAGACAATACTGCCAAGGTAGTTGAACTGTTCCACTACTTCAACTGGCGTCTCCTGTAGAATAATACGCTGCTGTGTGGAGCGGCCTGTGAGCATTATTTTTGTCTTTTTGCTGTTTATTCTTAGACCACTCGACTCTCCCTTCACTTGCAGTGTTTGGCACATCCCGTTCAGCCCACTGATGTTATTTGCCAGTAGACATATGTCATCGGCATAGTCTAAATGACTGAGCCTTTCGAACGGTCTCCATAGAATGCCCTGTCGCTCAGCTGTACCAACACTGGCCATCAATACGTCGTCCATCGCCAGCAGGAAGAGAATTGGCGATAGAACATCCCCTTGTCTCACACCCTGTTGCACTACGAAGGAGTCGGATAGCTGCCCATTGTGCAAAACAAAACACTTTGCGTTGTTGTAGGACTCTTTAATAATGGCAACAATTTTTGGTGGAATTCCTCTACCAAGCAACGATCTCCATATACATTCTCGGTTAACTCGATCAAAGGCTTTCTCAAAATCCACGAACATTAGGTAAAGCGGTGATTGAAATTCCATCGACTGCTCGAGGACGATACGCAGGGTGTTGATATGGTCGACACACGATCGACCACTGCGGAAGCCAGCTTGATGCCTCTTGAGCGTAGACTCGATTCTATCCTTTAGGCTAGGACCGCACTTGCGATTTCAATCGCGCGTCTGTTTAGTCGCCAGAAATAGAACACATGAATTTGAATAAGAATGAACGCACATGCGACCTAGAAATCGCGACGATTAAAAGTCGAAAATTTGTTCCATTTTTCTGGCGATGCGATTGTCGAAAGGTAAAATGATACAAACGGACTTACATGGTTGTGCTCACACTTGCGATTTAAAATAGCGCGACTAAAAAATCGTAATCGCAACTAGAAAAAATTATACACGCACTTGCGATTTTCAAACTTACGATTATTTAGCCGCAAGAAATGAGACACATGGTTTTAAATGTGAATGCACACATATGCGACTTTAAAATCGCAGCGATTAAAAAAATGGAACCAGATCTATTTTTTGAGCGTTTTTTCTGTCGCGAAATTAAATAGACGCATGTGGGTGCATTCATATTAAGGCTAGGACCGCACTTGCGATTTCAATCGCGCGACTGTTTAGTCGTCAGAAATAGAACACATGAATTTGAATAAGAATGAACGCACATGCGACCTAGAAATCGCGACGATTAAAAGTCGAAAATTTGTTCCATTTTTCTGGCGATGCGATTGTCGAAAGGTAAAATGAAACAAACGGACTTATATGGTTGTGCTCACACTTGCGATTTAAAATAGCGCGACTAAAAAATCGTAGTCGCAACTAGAAAAAATTATACACGCACTTGCGATTTTCAAACGTACGATTATTTAGCCGCAAGAAATGAGACACATGGTTTTAAATGTGAATGCACACATATGCGACTTTTAAATCGCAGCGATTAAAAAAATGGAACCAGATCTATTTTTTGAGCGTTTTTTCTGTCGCGAAATTAAATAGACGCATGTGCGTGCATTCATATTAAAAGCTTTTTGTTCTATTTCCTGCGATTAAATAATCGGGCGACAGATAATCGCAAGTGAGTGCATGGCAATAATTTGTTGCGATCGCGATTTTTTAATCGTAGCGATTGAAAATCGCAAGTGCGGTCCTAGCCTAAAAGCTTTTTGTTCTATTTCTTGCGATTAAATAATCGCGCGACAGATAATCGCAAGTGAGTGCATGGCAATAATTTGTTGCGATCACGATTTTTTAATCGTAGCGATTGAAAATCGCAAGTGTAGTCCTAGCCTTATTCGCTCGAGAATGATGGTTGCCATTAGTTTTGGGAAAACGGACAAAACGGTGATACCACGCCAATTGTAATCAACGGATGTAAAATACTAGCCGCTGTTACGGGATCGGCCTTCAGGAATTCAGCTGGTATTCCGTCCAGTCCAGCTGCCTTGTTGTTTTTGAGGAGATTTATTGATGTAAGGATTTCCGATTCTGACGGGGGTTCGATGTCAATACCCCTATAGGACCTGCGCATCTCGTTTAGTTGGGGCACTTCAGCACTCTGCTCAACTGAATCCTCATTTAGCAGGGCACAAAAATGGTCCTTTCATCTACGAAGCTGATCCTCAATTGATACCAAAAGTGTGCCATCAACATCCATTACAGGATGATTCGTGTTGCTTTTTTTCCCGACCACGTCTTTGGCTATTTGGTACAATTCCCGGATATGTCCTCTTCTGGCAGCGATTTCCGCATTATCTGCGAGTCCATCTAACCTCACCCTCTTGTCACGTCTCACACAGCGATAGACCATCTTATGTGCAATGCGGTACTCTCTTCGCAAGTCAGCCTTTCGTTGAATATCTGCTTCGGCATTTATTTGAATTTTCAACGATTTGCGAAGTTCGATCTTATCCCAGGTGTTTTGGGATATCCAAGAGTCTCTACGTCTCGTTCGCTTGGGTACAGTTTCGGATCCAGCCTCCATGAAAACACTTTTAATTTCACCCCACATCTCATCAATTGTTGAATGCTGGATTCCGTTTAATGACGAGGCTCTGTCGTTAATGGTGGTGACATAGTTTCGACATATGTTGGGGTCATTTAAAGCATTAGTAATGAATTTTGAGCTCCTTGCTGCATCCTGCGCTGGTTTTTTTACGGCAGCGGTTCGTAGTTTGAGACTCATCAGAACCAAATGGTGGTCGCTTCCCACATCGGCATTTCTTATACTCCGGACATCACACATAGACTTCCTCCATCGCTGCTGAATCATGATATGAATAATTTGGTTTTCGGTTTGACCATCCGGATGCACCCAGGTAATTTTGTTGCACGTCTTATGCTTAAATACAGTCCCACCTATAACAAGACGATTCGCGTTACAAAAGTCGACAAGCAAGTCACCATTTTCATTCCGTGACCCCAAGCCATTTTTTCCCATCACGCGTTCCAGTTCGTAATTGTCTGAACCGACTTGGGCATTGAGGTCTCCCATAACGACTATAATGTTGGCTCTCGGAACACTACTGTAAACCGAGTTAAGATAAGTGTAGAACGCGGTTTTGTCTTCCTCGGTCGCTTCATTTGTGGGGGCGTAGCACTGAATAATTGTGACGTTACGAATTTTTGAACGAAACCTTGCAGTCATTAATCTCGCAGAAATGGGCGCCCAGGAGATCAAGCTACGCCTCGCTTCTTCGTTCAACATAATTCCGACACCATGCAGTCTTTGGCCGCCCTCTCTTTCATCTTCCCCGGAATACAGCATTCTTGTCTGTCCAGTGTCTGATCTGTATTCAGCTCTACCTCTCCACTTAGTTTCGCTTATGCCCAGGATACTGATCTTTAGGCGAAGCATTTCACGCTCAACTTGCTCGTATCTACCATCGCTGTACAAGGATCGAACGTTCCATGCTCCGATTTTCGTACGTATGCGGTAGCCAAAAGTAACATTTGCGCTTCTTGAAAGATTTCTTCTATTTGTCAACGATTCATTTATTATTATGGCGTCTTGATTGACGTTCGTACATGAAAGATGCCGCACCCCCAAATCCGATGTGCGGTTTACTGCAACCGAAGCTGCAGAAGGATTTTCCATATAAAGATTACCTCTTGGGGACTCATTTCCATTTGTTGTCATAGTTCATGTACATATTTGCATATATCCTTCCACCATGGTGTTTGCCTTCTGTCACTAATTATTTAATAACTTCTAAATTTATCGTCCGATTTTGAAAAGCTTTGGCTCAAATTTTTGTTAAAAAGATTGTTTTTCAATTGAGTCCTTAAAATTATTTTAAATATTTTTTTTAATCTATATGAAGCAACCAAAAACTAGAATTTTTTCAAAAAATACTTGTTTTTGAAACTTTGAATGCCTGTAACTTATAAGATTTCAGTCCGACTTATACAAACAGTACATCGTCGGAAGGAGACAGATCACATCATTCCGAAAATGCACATTTTATGTAAATAAGCTAAGCCGTTAGCGAGATTTATGGGAATATCTGGAAAAAAAGCTGAGAAAATGATTTTTTCGCATATCTCGAAAACGCTTCTTTGGAAAAAAAAAAATAATTTTGATTTTCGTGTTCAGTGACCCAAAATTAGTCTAGAAAATATATTTTTTTTCTATGGACCCTACCATGACCCAAAATTTTGTAAACTAGTGTAATCAAATAATACATACACTTTGTTTTTGTACTATCTTGAAGAGAAGCGATTCCCTAACGATATTAGAGCAGTCTTCATACTTGCAAACACTTGCGATTTTTCTATGCTCAACTTAAAAAAATAATAACCAAAAAATCCTTTTTAACTAGGTCCTCACTTTACAGCTTCAAACATTTATTAAACAAATTTTTACCGTTATATACCATATCCAGGGTTATAAATTATTAAAATAATTTTAGCATGAATTTTCACACACAAATGATAAACAATTCAAAGTTGGCATACCATGCTGCGAATATTGGTTGAATAGTTCAACTAACGGGTCTTTTAGTAACATCTTCGACCTTAAATAAAAAACCAAGTTCATCAGTGGGTACGCGGATGCATTCTACATACGATGGATAGTATTTGTAATGGTGATTTGCAACTTCAGTTTTTTATTTAGTTCGCGCTAAATGTTGATTTCCGACCACTGTGCGGCTGTATGAATTAGCTCCAAACGTATTAATTCCTAATAAAATAATGTTATGTTTCTGAATTTCAAGTTCCAATTTTATTCCAAAAATTGACAATTAGCCAACAAAAGTCTGTCCGACCATTGGGATCCTGTAGAGGACAGTCTTACCTTCATACCCCATTTATAGAAGTTTGCCCGTTTTATTGATACATTTAGCGAAAAATGCAACCTGAAAAGTGTATTTTCTTACCATTTCGACCAGATAAAGCTTGTCCAACCAGTAGTTTTGTAAATGCTTTGACTAAAGCTATCGGCTGGCATTCGATGAGATAGGTTATATTACGCTACGGTAGGCTCCCGTAACCTCTTTTTACAACTAAAACGTTACTGGGCCATTTTCACTATGAGATGAAATAATCACTTTGATTTGTTATTTTCTATTTTTCATTTATTTCTAATTTTTTTTTTTAAGATTACAACTGTCTATTGATAATAAATTTTTACTTTTTTATATTTTACTCGATTTACTGCAGTTTTTCAAAGAAAAAGAATACTGGGCCATTTTCACTATGAGATGAAATAATCACTTTAATTTGTTATTTTCTATTTTTCATTTATTTTTAATTTTTTTTTTAAGATTACAACTGTCTATTGATAATAAATTTTTACTTTTTATATTTTACTCGATTTACTGCAGTTTTTCAAAGAAAAAGAATACTGGGCCATTTTCACTATGAGATGAAATAATCACTTTAATTTGTTATTTTCTATTTTTCATTTATTTTTAATTTTTTTTTTAAGATTACAATTGTCTATTGATAGTAAATTTTTACTTTTTATATTTTACTCGATTTACTGCAGTTTTTCAAAGAAAAAGAATTTGGTTAGCCATTTTCACTGTGAGCCACTGTATATACGAAAGGTTAACCAAGCATTCTTAGGTTCTAATACGGACTCTCAAGGCATTTCCCGAATTAATGCTCATTACTTTTTTGCATATTCCGTGTAATAAATTGAACAATTGCATACTTATTTAAAACCGTTTTCAAATAATTTTCTTTCACGCATCGCCACATACATACCGATTCCACTTGACTCACCCAAAAAATTGATAATATTTTCTTAAACTCTCGTAGGTCAGTCAATTTGTGGACGTTTTTATTTAAAAAAGGCTCTTTGGAAGAGTAATTCAACACACTTTTGAATTATAAAACAGTTCTCAAAGCTGGAAAAAATGAGAAAAAAATCAAAAATCATAAACAATTTGTTAATTAAATATCCCACCAATGTCAAAAAGGTCTATTTTTCTTCTTTAAAAATTAAATCAAAATCAAAATTTAATTGATAAACAATACAGTTATATTCTAATTATTTTTTGTTCGCACAGTGTTATTTTTGATTTCATAAATTTATTCAAACAATAACGAAACTGATATCAGCTCCCTAACACACGTGTTAGCTGGCACACGGATAGACAACTTATCCGTTTGATAACTTTTCTTATTAATAAAGATATGATATATTTCCAGTATTTATCACTTGACTATATTCACCACTTCATCAAATTGTGGTGATTTTCTAATAAACGTGTCACACACATGCACTGATTTAACGGTTCCATCACATGTGTGCGGGTATGAATCAAACAGTTGAAGCGTTCGTTCATTAAATGCGGAATTTGGCGAGTTAAATTTATCCGTACACACGTCACAGACTATTTCACATTAATTAATAAAAGTTACAAGTTAGCAAATTAATGTATTAATGCTAATACATTTGTAATCCGTCGTTTACATTTTATGCAACCGAATCGAAAATCTGACGTGGCCTTAAGTAACTTTAACGATTGATTAAAAATTTACTCTGGCCGACCAATTTCTAAAACTAGTTGAACTTTTTGACCAATTACTGACCAACTTTTCATCAGGCTAGAGCCTCAAAGGGTTAATTAATTCAAGATTCTCAACCAAATCTGTCTTTTTTTTATCATAAATCCTTTTTTTTAATTTTATTATGTTCCGTATTTAACAATTTTGACACAAGTCACATCAAATTTAATAAAATAAATCTGATCATGAGTACGAAAAATTATGTTAATGGGAAGCAACACGTCCAAATTCTTAAAGCTTACAAGTCAAATCGAAACAAACAATTGCTTAATGTACTGTTAATGAAAAAGGTTCTTTTCCATTCAAATCAACGCAACTTGAATCTAAGATTCTAGCAACTATACAAATATGCAGATATGACATTTTGAATTATACTCCAACAGAAGCTTCCTTCTAATTACTGTCACTCGGTTGAAGAAACCTTACACCACACCAGCAATGCCCAACAAAGTACGCACTTTGTGTTGTGAATTTGTGGAAGGAAATGGGTTAAAATTTATGGGTCCAAGGAGCAGACATTCTTCAAGAAACTTTTGAGAAATATCATCTCTTGGCAGGAAATTAAATTAATTTTGTATGATGAACAGCATCTTCCAGATGGGATGATGTAGATAGATACTTAAATCACCACCCTACCGGCTCAGATTCTTTTCTCTCGGGATGATAAAGACAAAATGGGAAAGCATTATAGCCTCAATTGATAGCTATCTGGAAAATGTTTGGTTTTGTATTTCAACTATGATAATGTAGTGTGGTCGAGGTTTGTGTTGAGAGATTTATGTAAATAGCTTCTTGAGTGATAAAAATCTTGTTTTAAACCATGTATCCGTTTTTTAAGGGTATAATTTAAATGCTTTATAGGGATTGCGTTCTATTTGAAAAATATCCAAAAAAATTATCTGTATTACATTTCAATCTGGTTTGTCAAAAAATGAGTAGAGCCTGTTTTCATTGTCAAAGGAAATACATAGTTAAAAAGTTTAATCTTAAAAAAAGACCGCAAAAACCTATTTAATTACGATTCGGTGCATCTGTTTCTGTATACTGTCTTTTTATCTTAAAAGGATCGAAATAAATTACTTGTTCCTTTAAGTTATTCGATTAAACATTAAAATTAACCTAAATATATTTATGTATTTAAATAAAATCTTAACTCTTTATTGAATGAAAATCATTTAAAGTAAGAACTCTAGTGCGTTGGGGTTGACATTCTGCTCTTAAAAATTTAAATAATAAAAACGATTTCCTTCAGAGAAGACCAGAGAAATGTAGGTGACGTAAAATAAGCCCCAACAACACAAAGCCAAAAATACAAAATTTGGCCTCATTTCTTTTTTAATGTGGAAATAACGCCGAATTTTTTCGATTTGGCTTGTCAAACAGGAACTTTTGACCAAGGGAACTGTTGACATAAGCTCTCTTTGTGGCAACTTTACATGTTAGAATAATTGTTTACTGTAGTACTGTACAGTTGGTGTCAAAATAAAAGGCCATGCGTCATAAGGCCATACATATTTTGAAATATGGCTTCATGAAGCCATATTTCTACATATCTCCATAAATCCCTTTACTTAAGTGTTTATTTCAAAAAAGGTGTCATATATAAAAAATTGTCGAAAATAAAAAATAAAACTTACCTATATTCGTTTCAATGTACTACATGTACATTCTACTGTTTTAAACTTAAAATGTATTTTTTTACTAAAATATAAATAAGGGATGTTACCTATAATGCCAAACGACATTATTAATTTATCAACCTCACGCCTTCAGTTTGATAAGTATGTGGATAGCAGTTTGACGGAAAACTAACTCCAAATCGAACTAGCAGAAATTGTAGATACTTTATTTGTTTACAATTAAGAAGTCGGAATAAGTATCTATTGACTAACATTAACATATCTAACCAACAAATGGCATTAATATTGAAGAAATTTTAATCAATCATAAGGAATTTTATAATGCTTAGCAATTTTAGAGTGGATTATTCTTACATTCGTGGGTTGAGAAAGAACTTTTGTGCTGCGTATGTCCATTCTTATAATAAACAGAACAGCTGTATTGGAACTGAGTGAAACCAAGGTATGTGATAATACTGATTATTCGGAGTTTAATCTACATGGGTATAGCCTAGTGCCTTTATTCTTTCCTAACCACGGCTTTGCGTGTATGTATGTAAGAAATGATGTTGCTTACCAACTTCAACCACAATATGGTACGTGTGTCAGCAAAAACTTTAACTTCATGTGGTCAAAATTCACGGTGAACAAGCACATTATTCACGCATGCTTTATTCATCGAAGTCCTAATCTGGACACAAGCTCAACTTCTAACGAATTTGATGATCTGTCCGACTCCATCCAAAGAAACCCAAAGGAAGATACATGTGTCGAGATCTTTCCTGAGTTAAACCACCTAACTCAGCTTGTTGATGAGCCAACTCGGATCCCTAAGCCTGCATGTCAATCCGCCAACACCCTAGACTTGTTCTTTACCTTTGACCCTGATAAATCCACTATCAGCTTATTACCGCATCTAGGCACATCAGACCATTGTGTCATATCTGCAAATTTCTTGTGTCAAAGAACCTTAGTTAAAGAGAAAACCCCTAAGAGAACCGTTTGGCAATACGAAAAAGCCAACTGGGACGGTCTCAGTGATTTCTTCAGGAACTTTAACTAATCACTATGCTTCATCTATAGTGACGTAGACTCCAGCGCAGATATGATTACAAATTAAATTCCTCACGGGATGAGAAATTTTACTCCTAATAGTAGGAAAATCTATCAGACCGAAAGAAAACTCGTGGTTTGATTCAAGCTGTAAAGAGGTTATCAAGGTCAGAGAAGTAAGTTTCCGTTGTTATAAGGCCAACCCTACTGAGGAAAACCGGAATAAGTTCAAACAAGCTAGAAAGACCTATAACGGCCATATCCGGGGAACCAAATTTTTACATGACCAAAAATTACGGCAAAAAATACTACAATGTCCCAAAGGTAGTACAAATTTTTGGTTATTTTCAAAAAACATTCGAAACACAATTTCGTCCGCGGTTCCAAAGCTTGTCTTTAATGACACTCCCTATGTAAGCTCATTAGAAAAAGCCAATTTGCTCGCAGCACAGTTTGCTTTTAATTCGACGCTGCCAGAGAGTGTTATGTATGACTCCCCCTGTACTTGAGAGCACTAACGATTTCATGGGACTAATCTTCTTTCGCACTCATGCAGTTGCAAGAGTCCTGAAAGATCTTGACGAACACAAATCCGCTGGTCCAGATAGTGTGTCTCCCATTGTTCTGAAGAGGTGTTCTTCAATGCTGGCAAAACCTCTGCATAAGCTTTTCCATCTGTTCTACTTCTCCGGGGAAAACAGCATTTGTCCGGCCGTGTCTTCTTCTCCCAGCTATTATCATCCAATTGCACTTACGCCCCTTCTTGCCAAGGTCATGGAAACGATGATTAATTCAGCTCAAGGTATATCTTGAAGAACGAAAGCTTCTAAATGACCGGCAGAATGGTTTCGTAGCGATAGGTCCACTAGTGATCTGATGGTAAATCTCACCGAACAGTGGAACAAATTCTTACATCGTTTTGGAGAAAGTAAGATTATTGCACTTGATATTTCAAAAGCGTTTGATAGAGTTTGAAAATGCATGCATTTGGGAATCCCTTCTTTCGTGGACTAGAAATAACCTGTCGGGCCGCTCAATATAAGTTATATTGGATGGTTTTAAGTCTGATATTCGTAAAATAATTGCTGGTGTGCTCCAGGGCTCCGTTTTTTTCTCCGACCCACTTCCTTATATTTATCAATGATCTCTTGTCTTAAACTTCTAATTCATTAAACTGTTTCGCTGACGACAGCCTTCTCATTTTTTCTATTGGTTTTTACTTTACATCCTTGTCCTTCTGATGTGTATTTTCAACGGTAGCGTATGATTAGCTCATTAAATTCAGATCTCGACAACATTGTCCAATGAGGAATCAAAAACCGCGTATAATTTAATGATTCCAAAACTCAATGCTGTCTCCTGTCGCTTAAGCGGAAACCACCCCCAATGCCGCTATCCATGAGCGGGGCTTGCATCCAGCAAACTGAACAGCTATCAATTCTCGGGATGTGTATAACAGATAATCTTTTGTGGAACGATCACATATTTGATGTTGCCAAAGACGCTGCTAAGTGTTAAGGTTTTTTTCGACGATGCAAGAAGTTTTTCTCTCCTCCTGAACTTGCTGTTATTTATAAGGCGTACATTCGTCCAAAGCTGGAGTATAACTCGCATATCTGGGCAGGTGCTCTTTCAACTTTCTTATAGAAAGTATACAAAAAAAGCTTTGAAAATGATACGTGATAGAAACATAACGGAAACATTCGATTCTCTTCAGCACCGTCGCGTCGTAATGTTTCATATCTTTCCCTCGTTTTTCGCTACTTTTATAAACAATGTTCCAGTGAAATAGCTAGTTGCTTTCCTCCCTTAAAACAATTTAACCGTAATACTCGCGCTTCCAGGAATGCCCATCAGTTTACCCAATTTCGGGCGTACCGTCAAGTACAGAGATTCTTTCTTCAACCACACAACACGAATGTGGATTGCCTTACTCCACTTTATTTTTCCTTCCATTGTGATATTCAGAAATTCAAAACCAATGTGCATCGGTATCTCCTTTTAAAACCTATCTCTTTCCTAACACTCACACTGTGTTTAACATATTAAGGGTAGTATAACCCCGTTAATTAAATATAAAAAAAACCATGCAATACATGAACACTAAAATCATAATACATATACTAGGGTGGTCCTTAAAAAGGTCATTTGTCAAACTCTTAAATTCTTCCAAATAAACAAAAAAAAAAAATTCTTTTCAATTTTAGATCACTATTTTACCGTAAGCCCAGCCCCCAAGGCGAAGAAGTAATATTCATATGTATGGGAAATTGCGCATGTTAAATTTTCAATCAAACTTTGACTTTTTATAACTTTGGTAAAACATAATTGATAATTGATTTTTTTTTAGAAATTTGACATAAAGCAATCAAATTTTTTAAGGACCACCCTAGTATTCATACCTTATATGTTCTCATATCGAATCCCTATAAAAGAAGATTATAAGTTTTATTTCAATGCGATTTCATTCTATTCTTTTCTTTCTTCCAATATCACCCTTCGAGATTTATGTTTCCGATGACAAATAAAAGCAAAATTTGTAATACTTTGCTTTGTTCCTATGGAGCATTTTCACAAGCATAAAACAGAATGAATGCATTTCTTCATTTAAAAGAAAAAAATACATTTTCAATTCTCAAATTTAACTACAGATACTAGTAAACGTGCACAAACTTAAAGAAGTCTTTTCATGATTTTTTTTTCATTTTTTTTTTATGGAAATACTTGTGAATCTGATTTCCTGTATTCATTTGCATTTATTCAAGCTGTTAGTGTCACGCATTTATTTCATGGAAAGGAAGTGACTTTTATCGAATAAGAACTTAGGTGTATTTCTGAATTGCATGCACTTGTTTGTAGTGCTCACCCTATCACAAAAGGTTAACTATAAATGTTTAGTGAAATCATATGGAAGCTCTAGGAGTAGGAAAACTTTTATATTCATAGCGTAATTGCTTCCCACTTAATTGCTTTTCTACTTCATTAAATAATGATGGTGGATTCCAATATTTTCTTCATAAGTTCAACATTTATTTTTACGCTAAATTGAATCTAAATTAATTGATAAAGCTGCTAAATTGGTCGTAACAACTTCACTATTCTATGAATAATATTTGATTCATGTACGTTCTAATTGTCCTTTGTTTTCAAAGTTCATGAATTATGTGCTTCCAAAACATAGTTCAACTAAATCAATATCACTATCCCCACCAAAAACTTATTCTCTACATATGAAACATTTTCCAAGAGAAAACATAGACTGAGACCCAAGGATATAGAAAGTCAAGTCATTTGCGTAAACTTGTAAGTCAATCAGTAATAGCTTTTAGGGTGTTGAACCTTTTGCCGTTTGTCTGCCTACCTAAACACGTGTCGAACAGGTGTAAAATTTGACGTACAATTTTTACATCGATTTATTTCAATGCCTATTGGGGGGAGGAAAAAAGTGGGCGCAGGGACATAAGTCCCCGGGACATACTTCCGAATTTCTTTTTCTGGACTTATGTCCCACTTAACTGGGACATAAGTCCCGAATTCGATTCGGGACTTATGTCCCACCCTTCAGAGACATTAATCCCGGGCAAAAATTTCCAGACTTATGTCCCACGTACAATTTCTTATTTTTGCATATGTACCTTTAGAGACAATTTAAAAAGACAAAGCTAACAAAATGGTAGAACCGGTATTCTTCTCTCGATTTATGTTTTCCGGTAGTAGCTACTCCAATGCAAAGAACGGTTACAAGCTTTAAAACCAAAGAAAATTTGCGTACACCTACCTAGCACCTACCCCAAGTCTTATAGTGTGCCCAAGCAAGTGTCCCACTTTACTTGGACATGAGTCCCAAATTCGATTCGGGACTTATTTCCCACCCTTCTGAGACATGAGTCCCGAAAAAACATTTCGGGACATATGTCCCACGTATATTTTTTTTTTTTAGTTTTGCATATGTACCTGAAGAGATAGTTAAAAGAGACCAGAGCTGACAAAATGGTAGAACCGGTATTGTTCTTTCGATTTATGTTTTTCCATGTATCCACAAAATTGTTTTTGTTTCATTCTGGACTTATGTCCCACTCTCAACAAAAAGTTCAGGACTTATGTCTCTGTAGGTTGGGACATAAGTCCCGAATTCGATTCGGGGCTTATGACCCAGTAAAGTGGGACATAAGTCCCGAAAAAATTCGGGACTTATGTCCCGGGGACTTATGTCGCTGTGCCGAAAAAGTGCGCATAGATGAAATATTTAGCTTGCAATTTCGAACAATTGTTGTCATAGGTCCATCTCTCTGTAGTGAATCCCTAAGAAGATAAAGAACTACGAAGTTTCCAACAAACATCACTTGTTTACCTTTTATCACACTTTTTCCCTCCGGCCAATAGGTATGGAAATAAATCGATGTAAGAAATGTACGGCAAATTTTACACCTGTTCGACACGTGTTTAGGTAGGCAGTCAAACGGCTAAGGGTTCAACACCTTAGGCCTGGTTCACACGAGATTGTACCACACGATTTTTTGCAGTATAAATCCGTGCGAATGAGCAGTGGCGTATATATTTTGCATAGAGCCTTTCACACGACGTTTGTACGGCAAGAAAACGTACTCAGCTAAGTACGTTTATCGAATACTCAACGGACTTATCAAAAAAAAATGAATGAATTGCGACGTATCGTCTTCCAGTGGCGTATAGTTTTATATAGTCTTGTTCACACGGTTTAAATCCACGTTGGGTATTTGTTCGTTGGCATAGAATGAGCTTCAGTGGAGAGAAAAGCCGATGTACACAAAAAAAATTAATCGACCGAAATGGTTGGTTTAAAAAAATTATAATTCCGGTGTACTCATTGGATCTTGGAGGTTAAGGTCTTAAAATAAAGAAGAGGAATGAGGCAATAAATATGCGTTTTTAGTTTTTCAAAATTATAAAAATTTTCATCAACATTTGAATTTAGAATAAAATAAATGGAATTGAATTGGGCTTTATTCACCTTTTTAGTATAAAAATGTTTGCCCCTCCTCAATGATTTTTTTTACACAATATAGCCCGTTATGTCAGCTTTCATAAAAGACCTTAACCTTGAAGATCCAATCAGTAGAAGTGGAGCTATAATTTTGTAAAGTCATCCATATCAAATTTTAATTAAAAAAAATCCATGTAGATAACAGGATCTTCTCGCTGGTGGATGGTCGTGGACAATGGTCCAAGCAGATAATTTCAATGCAATTGCTTTGATTTTTTGATCAATTTAAAATCAAGATTCTGTCGCTTATATACCACGTACGATAATGAATGGGGTATCAAAATAACCGTAGTTTTATTTATATGTTATATTAAAAACAACAAGAAAATTCATCAATGCACTAAAGAGATATGAGTTCATATGTGAAAGCGCTCAAATAATGCCGTTATCTCCGTCCAACGATATTTTAGGACTCTTATTTTTTTAATTCGTATTTAAATCAATATTTTCTATCATTCGTCCAAATTTCAGCTTTCTAGCCCTTTCCTTTAAAAAGATAAAAATAAAATACTTCACAAATTCAAACTTTTCCATTCATTTTCATTATACTGCCAGCTATTCGAGATTTAAACGAATAAATATAAATATCGTGTGAACACCCCATTTTTGTTCGGTAAAAACCGAACGCGATAAAAAACGTGCGGTACCATCTCGTGTGAACCAGGCCTTAAAGGCTATTACTGATAAGACTTACAAGCTTACGCAAATGACTTGATTTCTTATGTCGTTGGCTCTTAGACTATTTTTGTTTGTATTTTTATTTAATACTAGCCGACCCGTCCCGGCTTCGCACGGGTAGACAAATTTAATGAGCGTAAAAGATTAACATATGAATATTAATAGATATTATAGTATCCTCAAATACTGAAGCATAACATACAAAATTTGGCCCCATTTGGCCTTTTTTCAAATCTTTTTATTTCAATACCTTTTATGCATGCAACCAAAATGTTCCTGACATTTTGAGCAATTTTGTCATAAATCTTAAACTTTTTATAGTTTATTCCTAAGACAGAGAGCCAGCGAAATTTTCAAAATCCCCAAGGCAATCATGTGGAAACTAATTATTGGAAGCTAATAGACTCATGTCTATGACAACAAAAATTTGCTGCAGCTTTTTTCCCTCCAACCAATAGATATTATAATAAATCGAATACTAACTGCGTCAAAAATAATTTCAGGGTTGTAAAAGAATCTTTGGCAAATGCAATCATTTAAAGCCTTTTATTAAATTAAATCAAAAGATCTCATTCATTGAGTTCTCTTGACTTTCACTTCAAATTATGCAATCACCATTCTTCATTTGAAATAAAATGATTGCAATCGTTTTTTCCCCATCAATTTTCAAGCACTCAATACTATCTTTTAAAATTTCATGCATCCTTTGCATTCTTTAGCATTTATTTACATTCTTTGCATTCATTTGTATTCTTTGACTTTTTTTGCATTTCCAATAAATTTTTTAAATCAAGTTGAATTTGTTCGTTTACCATATTTAAATGCTTACACGATTTAAGGCTTTCCCAAAGTAACTTGAAAAGTTGTGTAGCATTGTCTATATTTCATATTTTGTACCGTTGTAAATGATTCACTATCATTTCGCGTTGGTTAAGGAGAGCCTTTAACCTATCAAATTCACCTATTAATTAAAGATCAATTGACTATTGAATGGAAAAGATTAAGTGTGAGTCCAAAGATTGTTAAAGAATTCAAAAAAAATTAAAAGAATGCAAATAATGCATGCATCCCCAAAAGATTGCATTCAATTGATTGATGTAAATTGAATCGTGGAAAAAATGATTGAAATCATTTTAATGGCAGAGGTGATTGCAGAGTTTGAAGTAATGTAGGTAAGTCATTTAATGTTAGGTAAGGTTAGGTAGGTGGAAGTGGCTGCCAGTCGTGAAGATTGACACACTTAGACCATGAGTTGGTCCATTGTGACATCACATGAATTAATGTTATCTTTTAATTGAAGTCATAACAGATTACATTCACAAAAGATTGTATTTTACAACCCTGGTTTACAAATTAGCGTACCTGAAACCAGTGTTATCTGGTGGAAATTCGTTTGTGGAAATATTTGGTATATCCGTCTTTTCTTAAATGGTAATATATTGTTCAGTCTCAATGCGTCGTTTCATCTGAACGGGATTTTGCAGCCTGTAAGATTGTAGTGTTCTCCATCATTTCAGCTTTTAATTAAGCTGTTATTTGATAATTTCTAAACTTCTTCGTTTCGTGGAATTTTCTTATAACTGTTATTTTTATATTTATTTTCCTTTGTAAGTTAATTAATTAATTTTTTTTGAATAGCAAAAATTATATTGAATGACATAAAATACAGGGCTATTTTCTTAAATTAATGAATATTTTTCTCATATAAACACAAATTTATCTCTTTTATGATAAAAATGCAGTGCCACTTATTGAAATTATTTCAAATTACTCTTTTTTAAACATTACCAGTCATTTTTTTGAGTATAACCTATGAATTTGAACTCTATCCATTGTGTAGAACTTGAGTCTATAAGTCATACACAGACAAACATTCATTCAAAAATAAAAATCTTTGCAGTACTGTTATTGCGTTATTGCAAGAAATGACACAAGACAATTTTTTTTTGAAGGTCCTCATTATTATAGATAATTGTTTATAAATCCATCAAATGTAATGGTCAGTTAACTCAAAACTTCACATAAGGCTGTAGAATACTTTTTGTTTCTTCTAAATACGAATGTTAAAAAGATACAGCACTGCAAAAAAAACACTTAAAAAAAAGAAAAAATCTTGTTCCCTTAATTTTTTTGACTAGTACACTTATATGTTATGAAGTACAAAATTATTATAGACACTTTTTAATTCGTATTCATGTTGGTCTCCAAGTTGTTTTAGTTTAATATATGAAATAAAATAAAAGATATTATAATTCGCTTTTTATAATAAATTTCATTATTTTAAAATTTAAAATAACAGGCACAACTTAATGTTGAAAGTTTTGGCGCCTCGTTTCAGAATTAAAGTTTCATTTTTAGGCGCGATTTTTGCTAGATGACAGCCGAATAAACAACCATGGTCTACAAAATTAAAAATCACTAAAGCCTCATTGAACTCCAATTTAATAAGAAATGCCTCAAATTGCAACTAACATAATTTTAATTTTAAATAAAATTTTTTTAATTTCGACACGCGTCGCTAAAACTTTCAAAATTATGTTGTGACTATTATTTTCAATTTGAAAATAATAAAATTATAGTAAACGAATTATAATATATTCTTTTATTTTATTTCATATATGAAATTCTTAAATAAATAGAAACAGCCTTAAAAATATTTTACAAAAAGACTGAATAATAATAGAACACTCACACAACACTTTTTTTACCCGCATGTGCAACATTCTGAATTTGAACTCTAATTTTTTTGATTTTAATATAAGTAAGAATAGACTCAAAGCTTCATTGAAGACCAGTGTACCACGCTCTTAAATGTTTGTAATTGTTAATTTTTTCAATGTCATTTTATTTGCTATTTTGTAATTATTGTTTTTTATTTTTATTTTGTAAAGTGTATGTTTTAAGTAGTTTGTTGTTTACTAACTACTAACACTACACTAAGTGATGAGCCTGATAAGCACTTAATTTGTGTTTGGCAATTCTTTGGTCGCAAGATGTCGCTTGTACTAAGCTCTCTTCGACAAAGATCTGATAGTGTAAAAAAAAAAAAAAAAAAAAAAAAACATAATTATCATCGTAACTTTCCATTAAATTTTCGCAGTCAAATGAAATCCAACTTCACATAACAACCTCTATAAAAATTTTATTGAGAATACTTTGTCAAAAGTTGGATATCTTGATAGTCAACTGATGTTTTATTACCAGCATTATTGATGTTTTCTCAGAAAAAATATATTGAATAGAAGAGGAGAAATAATTTCAGTAAAATTGTCAATTCCTGAAGTGATTTATCAGCATTTTGACATGAAGGAAGGTGAAGCCTATTTAATCTTGAGTATTTTTCATTTTTATAGTATCTGTAGTCTGAAAGGTAACACTTATAAAATAAGATTAATTTGTTGTTTCTATGACATGTCGTCTCGGCACACACATAAGCCGAAAGATTGGCATCTATAGAAATAATATTAAAAATCGAAATATTTCATAAGGAATTTTTTAGCATTAATTTTTGAATACAATATTTCAAAGAAATGATTACAGAAGAAAAATTAACAAAAATTGTTATGGAAAATAACTAGGGAAGTTGAGGAAAGTGCAGAAATTCCATATAAGAAGTCATTGCTTTAGGGCATGGGCTAATAACTTCAGCTTCAAGGATTTTATGATTTAGAAAAATTAATCAAAGAAATAACAAACATCTTTGTATTCTTATTTATCAAAGTCAGCTACGTGAGTTGCGATCGGAACAGTCATCATTTTGTTTTTCAAGTGTTTTAGCGAAAACTTATCTAGTAAATCTAATATTAAATTTGCTTATAGATTAATTTGTAGGCATATGGTGCTTAAAATTCTCGTTTTAAAAGAGTATTGCAAAATTAAAAGCATAAATATTACGATGAAAGAAAATTGTATTTATGTACTCAGTTCATTAATTTATCTTTTCTTCGCAGAGATTTCAGAACCCATAATTTATGAAGCTAATAAAGAATAAACTCATCATACAAATATCAACCAATAAACAATTTCAGTTGTTCGCAAGTATCCAGTACCTTGTACTCGTCCTTGTATGTAGTTGACAGAAACAGTTTTAACCACTTTCATATAAAATATCAGGTTTCAAATTAAAATTTGTCACACATGTAGAGTTGTAGACATTTGATTCGACACTCATATTCTTAAAATGGGTTTGTACTTGGAAAGTTCTTGAAAAATATTTGAAAATGTACTGGGCAGTATTACAGTTCCCAGTGAATGTTCTTAGAACAAAGTACTTGTATGTATGTACTTTTTTTTAAATACAAGTACAAGTATATGGCACTGAATTCTTGACTGGTACTGGTACTTGAAAGTTTACAAAAGTGACATATACTTATAGGCGCTGAGCTCAAATCCGTCATCAATTTTTCAGCTCGGGTTTTTGAGATATTGATATCAGAAAGTAAAGAAAATAATCGTTTTTCGCCATTTTGAGGTTATCTAAAAATGAAAGGATATTTTGTTCAATAAAGTTGTTAATGGTTTCTAAAATTAGTAAATCTTTTCAGTACCTCTGTTACTCTCCGGGATACTCTTAATTGGATGTTAGTCGTCGCAGTTTTTTCACTATTTTTGAGGTCATGTAGCCACCCTTTATAATTTTTTTTTTCAACGTAATTTGTAACGATTCCTGAAAATAGTATTTCTCTTCTTCCAAATTCAATGTAAGCCTTTCCAATTTATTTTGTATTCTCTGAGAAATCTCATTGAAATGTATAAGTTTAGCAGATTAATCCGCATTTTACCCTTCTTATTAAATAATGTTGAGGCAGGTGAAGATTTACAACTAACTGAGGATTTCTATAAGAATAAAACACTTATTGGCGTGATTCAAACTGAATTTTGACGAAGAAGATAATGACTTTCGGGAGTCACAATTTTGTTGAAACATTTACAGTAAACAATTAAAAAAAAAATGTGGGCAGAATCATCATCAAAGGTTTGAGAAAATCCAGCCGTTTAGGCTGTTGTCGAACAGACGTATAGACAGACAGAACTGTGAGACCCACTTTTTCCGTCTTACCTATCATCCTAGTCAAAACTTTGTAATGAAATGTAACTAATAAATTCAATAAATATTTTTTGTTCACTTTCATACACACATAGGAGAATGGGCAAATTGATCCAAATATCCACCACGAACGAGACCTATGTAGTATGTAGTTGGATAGCCCGCTATAAATGGAGTAATTTTTACCATTGTGGCGCATTAAAAAGAATGGGAGTCAAAAGTTATAACCGATATTATTAATTTTATGTGGTCGGGGTGACCTAGTGTTCCTTAAACATCGATAGTCTATCGATAGTTATCGATAGTAAGTGACTATCGAAAACATCGATGGTTTTTATAACTATCGCATGTGTCATAATTGCTCAGTTTATATCAGAACGCTCACATGAGCAGACGAATCCAATTTTTTTTACCAAGTATTCGATAGCAAAACTGGGGAAATTCTCTGAGCCCTCAGAAATTTAAACTGAACAAATATAATAAAAGTTCTTAATTTCCCCCTTCATTTATTACTTAAAATTTCCATTCGCTTAGGCTTAATGAAAAACGGTGAACACTGAATGTACTGTCTATGAAATAAGGGAATAAATTTGGGGAACCCCCAAATAACAAATTTCGTACTAGGTGGTAATTGATAATGTTAGTGCCCTTGTCTCAACTGCGAAGAGGATTAAGCGAACTGTTTTTTCTAAAGCAAAACTATGCTATCTTTGAGAATAATTAATTTTTTCTAAATATATTGTCTGGTCATAGATTTTGCTAATAAAATGTCTTTTCGCGTACCTTCCAAAATTACGAATTTCTACGAACTAAGCCCAAAGTTCTGTCAAAGCTCATATAAGAAAAATAAAGTTCGGAGTTTTGGGAAGTACACGAACAGACATAAAAATTGTCAAACAAAAGTTGTTTTTATTTTTATATGAAAACTATCGATAGACTATCGATACTATCGGGTGTTTTTTAAAAATAATCGTGAACTATCGCAAGTGCCGACTATCGATGTTTAAGGAACACTAGGGTGACCCCCAGATATGACATACTAAAAGTCCCCAGCCCAGGGCCGTGAGCTTTAGGCAGTAGGGGGGTAAAAGGTCTCCTTTTGTAACTTTTCAGGAATATTTTCAAAACTAAGCGTTTAAGCGAAAAAGTGTACACTACAAAATGAAAGAATAATAAATTTCCTACAAAAAAAGTTTTATTCATATTTTCGGTAGGAGCAAGATTAAGAAAGATACGAGCAGTAGAAAACTCAAAAAATTGAAAAACAATGTTATTGTCTTACAACATCAATGGTTTCTGATCAATTTACTCAGAAATATCGGAAAAAGTAAGTATATATTGATTCATGATCATTCCAGGGACGTTATGAGAGCAAGTTATGGTGTAAAGAAGGTGGTTGTGTTTAATATTTCCTTATTTAACTTTTTTGATACAGTGTTTATTTTTATATGAGAAACACTGTTTCTGCAAAGGTAAGAAGTACACAGAATTTTTCCAAGTTATTGGCCAATACTTTATGAAATAATTTTTGGACATATTCTAAGAAATAAATTATTTAAAATGGGAAGTGTATTTCCCCATATTTTCTATAAGGAGGAACAAATTTCCAAAATATTGAATTAAAGACTAAAAATAGTTATTTAAAAACAACGGAAATACTTACAATACTGTGTTATACTTTTATTGAAAGCTTAATACAAACTCTTTTATTATTTTGCCCTCGTTGATTGGACTATATCTATTGAATCCGTAAATGGGAAATACTGTGATACTAGAATATTATCAATCAGAATTAGTTCTTATACGATATTTTACTCAGTACGTTTACATGCATTCTATTTTCGGCTGTGACTTTTAACTCTCATTGTTTTTTTCTTTGGCGCTATTGACAAAATACTCCATATTAATCGGACTATATTCAACTGCATAGGGCTCGTTTGTGGTGGAAATTTGGACCAATCCCCATACATATTTGCCCATCCTCCTTTGAATATGAAGACAAAAAAAAAATCAAATCTAGTAGAAAAGGGGAAATTTCTCGTTGAAGTTACACTCATAGTAATGTCCCTTGATATTTAACAAAGTTAGGACACAAATTTTACCAAAACTTTCATCATGTTCTTTTGTTTAAATACATAGGCGCAAAATTTTAAATAGCTTTTTGTTAAGGGCTTAGCATGAGACTAGTAAACAATCTTCTAAATATTTAGTAATTTACTAGGTCTTCCACATTTTTAAACCTTTTTTTTCGTTTTATAGACCAGTGCCGAGTCGGTTTCCAAAGCCCAAAAGTTGAAAAAATTATTAGCAGTAAATGGGTAATGAGGAATTTTAGGGTCAATATATAAAGTTGTTTTTAGTTTTTTCTCTTAAATGAGTGAACCGAAAAATCTGAAACTTTAAAAGCTACAAGAGTTTTTAGATTTTGATGTTGAGTGTGAATTTTGGATTTTTAAAATACAGTTAACCGGAGATATCGGAATCTGAAAATTTTTTGAAATGTTTTTTTGGTGCTTTTTTGAGATTAACTTTTTAAGGTGTGAGTGTAAATAAATAAATAAATTGGGTGGCGCAACAGCTCGAGGAGAACCAGGGCCTAGTGACTTACAACTCACAACCATTCCTGTGTGCGTGTTTGTTGGGCAGGAATGGAGGGGACCTACAGTTTTTTGCCGAGTCCGAACGGCTAAATGAGAAGCACTTTTTCATGACAAGTATACTCTTGGAGGATTTGTCAGTTCCTCGCAAGAGGCAGTACCTCGAATAAAACATTTCTGTTTTTAGGTGGCACGGCTGGGAATCGAAACCATACCTTCGGCATGACAGTCCTACGAAGGTGTGAGTGTAACGTGTTGATAAATGTCTTACCTGATAAGAATTTTTGATTTTAATTTAAATTAAATATTTGACTTCCCCAGGTGCCGTTAAGTGAAATTAACAGTCATATTGAAGTTGCTATACATATGAGCTCCTAACTCCTCAGTGCATGCTTGGACGCTTCGATTATTCGTAAATCCAACAGTCAATTAAATTTCCATTATTTGATACCTCATTTATTATTCTACGACTTATACCAGCGCCAAAATGAATTATTCAAATCAATCAAAAAATTAATATAATTGTATTGAAATTTCCTGCTTGGACCATTGTCGACGACCATCCACCAGCGTGAAAGATCCCGTTATCTACATCGAATGCTTTTTTTTAAAATTGGATATGGATGGCTTTAAAAAATTATGTCTCCTGTTCTACTGATCGGATCTTCAAGGTTTAGATTTTTAAAGAAAGCTGACATAACAGGCTACATTGTACAAACAAATCATTGAGGAGGGGCAAAGGTTTTCATACTAAAAGGGCGAAAAAAGCCCCCCAAAACTAGATTTATTTCATTCTAAATTCAAAGGTTGGTGAAAAATATTAAGCTGGCCATTCACGACCGAGCCATCCAATCCATTAGGCTCGGTTGGATTTCAGATTGGCTGAAAATCCAAATGGATCGGCGGCCGATTCACGCCACACACGACCGATTTTGGCTCGTTGGCTCTGTCGTGTATGGCCAGCTTTACAATTTTGAAAATCTAAAATCTTACATTTTTTGCCTCAATCCTCTTTTTAAATTATATTGTACCATGTTTTATCATCAATCCAACAACAGAGGTGCCAAAGTTTTTTTAAATGATTATTTTACAAATAAGATGGATTTTAATAAAAAAAAGATCGAAATGACTTCTTTAAAAAATCATAGCTCCCGTTCTAGTTGTCGAATCTTCAAGATTTAGGTCTTTAAACAAATAGCATGCTACATTGTGTAGAAAAATCATTTCGATTTGTGAAACAAAATTATAAACTTTTACACTCAAAAATATAAATACCCTTATATTTCCCCATTTCGGTAAATACCGGGTATAAACCCAGGGAATATACCGGGTTGTTATCCATCACTGGATAGGGGTGACCTAAAGTGAGGTGGGGGTGCAAAAACGTTTCTTTTTGTGATTTCTGGAAAAAGTAGACCTCCATTAGAAAAAAGTTATATACAAAAGTTGTAGATAATCAAGAAGCCTAAAATTTTTCCTTTGATCATTTTTTCACTAGCCTCAAAAATATCGAACAAAATACCAAAAACCAATTTTTTCGTTTTTTATTTTTATCTTTCTCAAAAATAATCCAATGTTGATGAAATTTGGTGAAAAAGTAGGTTATTGTGTTTTAAGAAAGCTGTATTTTCTTGAAGCAAAATATAAATTGTTGGATTTTTTATTAATTTAATTTGAAAAAAATGGCATTATTTTCAATCAAAAATGTTATTGAAAAAATGTTTGATTTTTGAAAATTTTAAGACCGCATTCTTTTTATTAAAACTTCTACTTTAAGACGATGTAAAAAAATTTACAGATTTCACTCCTTGAGTAACGATGGGGACATTGAAAATGACTTGCTAATGCTAGATAAATCCTTAATCTTTATAATTTATACAATCTTTTTTCTCTTTTAAATTTTATCTTTACCAATTTATACATACATATCAATTTAGTTCATCTTTTTTATGAAGACCAATCCAAACATTATATTGAACTAAGAAAACTAAAAATTTGTTAAACAAACTTTATTCGCACTTCCATCTTTACTTGCGCTTAGTTACACCAAATTGTTTTTTTTTCTTCAGCTTTAAAAATAATTAAGGAAGGATAATTTTTAAGCCGTTAATCCAACAAAAATCGGAGCTCTTAATTGCTTAATACATACATTTAATTTTCCCTCCGTTTTATCTTCAACCAAATTTTGATTCTTCCCTAAGCGCAAAATGATGTTAGCATATGTATAACTACTTTTTTTTCCTATTTCGTCCTGTATTCGTTTTTCGTTTTCCAAAATCACGTTTTTTGTAACACTAAATAAAATTATATTTTCCAAAAAACAAATATTTAATGTTGGTAGTTGTTACCTCTCCCCAAAATTTGTCTTCTCTTATTCCCACTGTAGTTTTTTTTATTTTGTTTCATTTTCAAATATACAAAAGAGGTGTTTTCTTTTTGTTATTTTATTGACCCACATAAATTATTTTCCCGCTTGTCTTCTAATCTTATATTTTTCATTTACTTCGTGCGGTACCTTACTTTTTTCTTTTTGATTTAGCTTTGTGGTAGCACCAAACAAAAATTAAAAATTTCTACACCTATTGCTTGTTTATTTCGGTCTGTATTTGAATAGATTTTTCCTAACTCGTGTAACTGTTTAATTGTGGTAGGCAACGCTAACTTATATTTGATTTTCCCTCAAATATATGCCTACAAACGAATTTTCAACGCTGCTGTTTGGTACGTGTCAGAAAAATTCAATTTTTCTTATGCCCTTTGTAGTTTTTTTTTTTTAATTTTGGGGTTTATTACGAGTCTTTTCGACAAAATTCGGCAAGACAAAAGTCAACCAAAAATTCTTGATGGACTTAAAATTTCTATCAAATAGGAAAATATTTACTAATACAAATTAGCAATAACGATAAATCGACTTTTAGTCTAATCAACCAGTCTGTTTTGAAGAGACTCTTGCAATACGGTCCTTTATTGCATTTTCAAAAAGAGGCTGGTTGTGACCCACACTAGTAACTTCCAATTTGTGGTGCCCCGGAACCTAGAGGTCCAATGTTATTTTTTTGTATTCAACAATTTTTGGTATAGTTTTTGTATTTTTTTTTTTTGCATTAAAAAAAAACAGTTTGTTGAATTATTATACAAAACCTACCGATTGTCAATTATAATCTAGTACATACATATATAGAAGCCCGAAACCAATATGATTATTTGTTCCTAACATATTCGAGACTAAAAACAATTCAACATTTTTTGGTAAGGTTTTTTGTAGTTTTTTTGCTTAAAAAACTGGTTATGGGATATTTTTACAAATCCTTATTTATAGAAAAAAAATACCCAAAAGCTAATATCATTGTTTGTTCTCAAGATATTTGGGACGAACAAAAATTTTCTACAATTTTGTTAAGTTTCTTGTAGTTTTTTCGATAAAAATAATTATTTGTTGAATATTTTTACAAATTTTATCAATCATTTATTATAAACTCATTTAAAGAATAAAATTAGCCTGAAGTCAATATCATTGTTTGTTCTCAAAATATTTTCCACAATTTTTGGTGAAGTACCTATCTTGTAGTTCTTTTTCACTTAAAAAAAAAACTTTTTGTTGAATTTTTTTATAAATCCTATCAATTATCAATTCTAAGCTAGTGTGTGGACTTAAATTAACCCGATGTCATGTCATTATGTGTTCTCAAGATTTTTGAGGCAAAAACCAATTTTTTAATAATTAGTGTGTAGAATTGCTTGCAGTTTTTCGCTTAAAAAAAACTATTAATTCAATATTTTTTAAAATTTTATCAATTTGTATCTATCTATAAACTAGCGTATAAAATAAAATAACCTCGAAGCCAATATCATTGTTTGTTGTCAAGATATTCGAGCCAAACAACTTTTTTCAACAATTTTCATCTACATTTTTTTATAAAAAAAAAAACTATAAGTTGATATACTTCTATATTTTAATCAATTCCTTATTACGTCAATTTGCGTAGAATAAAATTAACCTGAAGTCGATTTGTTCTCGAGATATCTGAGACTAAGGAAATTTGAACTGCTTCTTGAATTTATTGAAAGGTCCTTTCTGCTTGTAATGAAACTACTGTGTATACAATAAAATCTATCCGAAGTCGATATCTTAATTCGTCCTTGAGATACGGTGAACAAAAAAAGCGAAGGAACGTACGAACACACACAGACATCTCTCTACAAAAATGGAATCCGATTCTAGGGAGCGAAACGTGAAGATATGTTAAAATTTTTATTTTGACAAATCGGACCATTTACAATAACTTCCAATGGGAAGTTAAAAAATTATAACTTTTTTATGTTTTAGTTTTGTGATTTTATTGACCTATATTTGTATTCCCACTTGTAGGTATTCTTATTTCATATTTTTCATTTTCTTCGTTAATCCATCTAATCATAGCTAAACAAAACACAACAGTAAAATAATAAACAAACAAAAAACCCCCAACAAATATCCTAACGAACCTACCTGAAAACTAAACATCCCACATGCATTCTATCCTACTTACCTTTCACGCACATCGCATTCTATACTATTAATAAAAAAAATATTTACCAGCAAGCAGCGCAAACAAACCTCCCAACTCCAAGGCATCTTTGCAACTGAAGACTGAACACTGAAATGAACAGTCTCTTATAATAAACTACTAGACAGATATCAGGGATGAAATCGTGTTTCAGCAATGTATCAAAATATAAAAGGAAAGTGTATCGAATTGTACTTTTTGATTTGATTTAATAATATTATATTATAATATATAATATTTTGTCCACATTTGCTGTTGTATGAACGTATGTAATATTTCTATATCCAATTAATTAAAAAACAACTTAGCTGTTTATGTTAATTAACATATAAGGTACATACATACTTACATATGCGAAACTTTTATAACAAAACTGTAGGAATTTGTTGCAATACCCTTCGATTTTGCGAGATTTAAATTTTATAAATTTAATGTTTTCGATTTTTAATTGCGAGATTGTTGAAACCGGTATTTTGTAGATGCCATTTTCTCGAACAAACTGTATTAATCATTTTTATTTCTTCTGTTATATCGATGTCAGTCTCGGTTCACAGTATACATTTTGTGAGGTCAGATGATTTTCTTTTTAATTTACTTTATCTTTTTCGTTGAATGCAAAAGTGGAGTACTTTAGCAAAGTGGAGTGTATCGAAAAAAGTACAATCTTATCGACTTTTGCAACCCTGGCAGAGATAGAAAGAAATCTTCAATGAACTATGGGACTATATTTTTGTGCTCTGTTTATTTGGGCTGTTTGTCCGCACAAAAACTTGCAAATCGACGACGATGAATTTTAGGAATATTGATTAAAGATTTAGTACCACTTTTTAATTAATTGTATTTTCGATTTGTGAAGCTTATATAGAACGTACAGCAACGTATGATATATCAAAATAATTGTCAATTATTCAAGCTGCTAATAAAATAAAAACTAATTGTCTAGGTGCACAGATTAAAGAGTTAGTAGGTGATATGTAAATGAACAGAAATATGTTATTATCTCGGCTTAGGTACGATTAAAAAAATCAAATTTTACATGTTATATGTGAATCTATATAATCTATCTCCGGTATGAATTTGAGATTTTTAAATGCAACCATTTAAAAGATAAAAAATAATAACTGCGAAAAATCGATCAACAAAAATTATATAAAATATATAAAATATAAAAAAATACTAGGTATCAAAATTTCCTGAAACGAAACAATTTGTTATTTATTATCTTTCTTAAACTATACAATTTAGTACAATCAGCCTTAACTCTGATGTGTAGCATTTGTGAGCCATCTTTTTTAGAACTTTGAACTTACAACCAATAATATCTCACTTTGTAGATTTTTTGGAATTGCAAAATATATGTACAAAATTGTTATATTAAACTTAACCATCGATAAACAAAAAAAATATTACTCTGGCACTTCTCATTTGTTTTCTTTTTTTGTTCGACCATTTCACATAAAACCATATTTTAAAAAACGTCATATTGCACCTCTACATTATTTTCCTATCATAAACATTTTCAAAAAATTTCCAACGCTTAGATTTAGTTTTAGAAGCACAATGCACTGCTGAGTGCTGACTGCACTAGCTCTTGCATTTTATAATTATAGTAATATGTATAGTTAAAACTTATATTGTTCATTTTAGAAACACCAACCAAAAATTCAACCGTACCCTCCCTATCCGCCTGCAATCATCTTCTATGCATATTTGTTCATTCCAAAATGAATGGTAACACCACCAAAAATTTGATCTTATCCCCCATATACGCCAGCGTTCATCTCATATTACCATTGTTCAATTTATTCATTTTAGTAACACCACCAAAAATTCGATCTTATCCCCCTTATACGCCAGCGTTCATCTCATATACACCCTTGTTCACTTTATTCATTTTAGTAACACCATAATTTACTCAAAACGACCCTATAAACATTTTCAATGTTAAAACTACACTGTTATTATGAAAAAACATTGTCAAAAATGACAGAAACAAATAAACGTTTTCTTCAATTCTGATTTTTCTGTAAATGTCAGTATAATTGTTCATTGTTCTTTTAATTAATTGTTAAAAGTGGTGAAAAACGGCAATTTGGATGAAATATATATTAAATAAACCTTAATTAACCGTTAAAAGCTTGGATTGCTGAAACACCAACACCGGTATTCATAAACGCAAATGAAACACAAATTATCTTTGATCAATGAGTTAAGTGGTAAATCATATCAATAAATCAAAATTCATGGCATTAAACTAACTCACCAAAGTAGGTACATTAAACTAGTAATTAAGTTAAAAATACTTCTGTCATTGTTGCCAAAAACTAGAGATAAAAGGAAACAGACGCTTGTGATACACATGCTATCAACAGCCTCAAATGAGAGAGTGTATGTGCGAAAGTTCACATTTAGTGAGAAAGTGTATGTGCAGTTCCATAAATAGTCTTTGGAAAGAGCAGAGTTCTTGTTGATTGTAGAAGATTTTCGTTAGGTCTTTGAACTTAACGTGGATTAGAAGTTTATATTTTTATTGATATGAAATTTTAATTCGTGAACTAACTTCTGATTGACGTTTTAGTTAATTTGTGAATTAGAAGATATCTGAGCAGTTTTTATTGATAGGGCTGCAAGTGTTTAAACAATAATATCATGTAAGAATTTGCTATATGTTTATATGTAGGCATGCATATTTTTGTTTTAAGCAAGCTGTATTTAGCTTTCTAAAAACACAATAATCTACTTTTTCCTCAAATTTCATCAAAATTGAATTGTTTTTGTGAAAGATAAAAATAAAAAAAATGGTTTTTGGTATTTTTCTCCATATTTTTGAAGTTATGTGAAATAGTGATCCAAACGAAATTTGTAGGCTTCCTCATTATCTACAACTTTTGTCTACAACTTTTTTTGATAGGAGGTCTACTTTTGCAAGAATTCGAAAGAAAACTTGTTTTTGCTATACTATACTAATTTGATTTAACCCGTGAACACGAACAGAGTAATCCGTCCGAAGAATCGGGTAGTAAAAATATAATTAAATAAATTAATTAAAAATAACATTTATACGTGGTAAGTCCGAAAAGTTTTTTCTATAATAAAATGTGTAGGAACCACGAAACAGGTTTAAAATTTAAAATATCGACAGCTGATGGCTTGACAGACGAGGATGAACTATATTTTGACGGCAAAAGTATATTTGAATCCAAAATTACACCCAATTACCCTTAAAATGTCGGATTTTTAATATGTTTTTTTAATCCATTGACATTGTAGGGTATATAGCCATCCTTCAATGGAATTTAGTTTATTTATTTAGTTTATTTTATTTGGTTATATAAGGTATACATTAAGACTTAGTCTTTTATAGTACAGCAATTATTACAAAGAATTATGTTTTAAAAATTAGTACAAGTAAGTTATTGATATCAATTGAATTTAACAATGATTGAAAATAATAATTTTTGGAAAAAAATAAATAAATAATAAGAAAACAAAAATAAAAAGAATAAAAGAAAAGGAAATGATATGTACATAAGTAAAGAGTTACTTAGAATAGAAGAAAAAAGTAAGATCAAGATCAAGATGAAAGAGACATAAAAAAAAAAGAAAAAAGTAGAAATGAAGAAAAAAATGAAGAAAAGGAAAACTTATTGTTGCGATGAGAAAAATTCAAAAAGATAGATAGATAGATAGATAGATAGATACAATTTTATTTCCTTTAAAATCATTATACAACAAATCAGAAAAAAATTAAATTAATATAACTTAAGGAAATTAATGACATTTTATATTTTTATAATACTAAGGTACTAAAAATAGTGTCAAATGCCACTTTAAGCATAAAAACTCAAAAAATTCATAAGGGTGGGGTGACCCAATACAACAACATAGTTCAAATAAGGAATTAAGAAATATAGTTATCTACTTATAAAGAAAAAAATTGTTAACAAAAGCTGTTAGGTATACATGTAATAAAAGGAAGAAGAGATTGGTTAAAATAATATATTTTTACAACATTTTTCCAAAAACAAAGAAATAAATAATTATTAATCCAAAACATCAGAAAAGACAGATTCAATACCAGCGTGATCAAAATGTTCAAGCCATTCTTTTATACGTTTTACAAACATTCCAGACGTAGTAAGTGATCTGATAGAAAGGGGAAGTTTATTAAAGAGACGACAAGAAAAGACTGAATAAAAGTTAAAGTGCAGTTTTAAAGTTGTTTACGTTGGCTAATTGCTTCATGTTTACAGGCAAGGAATTCCATAATTGAATTGCATGGATGAAAAAAAGACGCGATGAGTTTAAATAATTGAATCTATGGGAAACAATGTTGAAAGTTCTAAGGGAGCGGGTGAATTGCAATTTCGAATAGAGGTAGGATGGTGACTTTGAAATTATGATTTTGTGGAGAAATATACAATTTCTAATATTTCTATGTTGTTGTAAAGTACAACCTAAAACATTCTTCGCGTACATAGAAATTCTCTCGTGCCTACGTACCTGAAAAATGTACCTGACAGAATCATTGAAAGCCACTTGCAGTTTGTGATATGAGAGTGAATCAAGGTTACCATAAACGACCTCAGCGTAGTTTATTATAGGAATTATGAGTGTAAGTACTAATCTTTTTCTTGTTTTAAGCGGGGTATAACTGGCTGAAATCCATAATTTACGAAGACAACCATATATTCTTCCGACAACAACATTGATGTGGTTATAACATGATAGTTTTCGATTAATGACAAAACCAAGACTTGTTACGGTTTCCACTAGCTTCATCTTTGTGCCCATTAGCAATATATCAGGCAAAGAAGAAAGTTCAAAGGACCTGTTAGAAATAGGGATTACTTGGCGTTTTGTTCGATTAAGTACTAAGCCATTGAGTACAGCCCAATGAGAAATTGAAGATAAATCTTCATTAAAGTTTGAGACAAGCTCATTCAAGTTGCTCAATGGTTTTGAATGAAAAAGTTGAACATCATCAGCGTAGAGGTGGATTGATGAAATTTTTGCAGATTGAGGGTAAGTCGTTTATATATAAACAAAATAGAATGGGACCCAAGATTGAACCTTGCGGTACACCTTGAACAAGAGACATAAAGTCAGAGCAATTATTTCCAACCACCACTCTTTGAAATCTATCACTCAAAAAACTACCAATGAGCTGTACAGCCCTGTCTCCGAAGCCAAAAAAGTTACGGAGTTTCCAACAAAGTATGGTATGGTTGACTTTATCAAAGGCCTTAAAACAGTCTAGAAGGCAAAGCAAAGTAATATATCCCCTGTCGAATTCCTGTCTTATTTCATCCAATACGTGCACCATAGCTGACGAGCAGCTATGGCCAGCACAGAAGCCCGACTAAAGTGGACTGAGCAGGGAATTCACACTGAGAAGAATCTGTATTTGCTTCACCAAGACTCTTTCAAATACCTTTGATAAACATGGGAGAATGCTAATGGGCCGATAATCATTCGCTGAATTTGGATTAGCTTTCTTGGCGATGGGTATCACCAGTGTCCCCAGACTTTCATAACCTTTTTTCCCTATATTTATCAGCAAACCCAATTTTGTTCCCCTAGTTTCCAAAAAAAATTCCCCTTTTTTCCCCTAAATAAAATGTTCATGATTATGTATAAAACAAAAATAAAAATTATATATTTCTTAACAGTTTTAATTTTAGTAATAACCTTAAAGTAACATAGAAACATTAGTTATATTTGTACATTGTATATGTAGGTACCTACTAGAAATAATTTCCTTTATAAAAAAAAATTGTTAAAACCAACTTAATATCTTCATTTACAAAATGCTCGAACAGCTGAAGTTGATGCTGCAATTTTTGTTTTCCTCCTGACAAAGCAAGTCTTTGAATTCAGGCAGTAATTCTCATTGCTTCAAATATCTATTTCTGGATTTCACTTTCGAAACGAAGGAAAACCTTCAGAAACTCAAAACTTTGTAAATGGGACATTACATAGGTTATTAACTTGCGAGATTAAAATTTAGAAGAGAATGATTAGATTGAAATTTTTCTTTTTGAATGAAGTTTAAAAATATTTTATAATGAGAATACCTTTGAATATTTTATTTTTATAAAAAATGTATTTAAAATTCTTCATTTAATAAGTTTGTCCTTTATGAATTTTTTCCCCTTTTTTAAGCTTGTCCCTCGATTTCCCCTTTTTCATTATAAAATCAGCAAAAGTGGTGCTTTTCCCCTCAATCTGGGAACCCTGGGTATCACTTTTGCACATTTCCAGGATAAGGGAAAAGTTGAAGTCATTATGCAAGAAACGTGTGTGACATGACTAGTTATATATGGCAATAATATTTTAATGAATTGAAGAGGCACTCCATCTTCTCCGACAGCATTAGATCTCAGTGACAAGACGATCTCAATGATTTCAGACTCTGATACGGTTTCAAATTCGGCTTGGAGTTCAGAAGAAGCTGACGGAACCGCTTCAAACTCAAATCTGTTTGATGAAGCTTCACTAGACAGAAATGAACGATTAAGTTCATTCAAATCAAGCACACAACCAACACTTGTTTTGTCAATCATACCAATTTCCCGTAGATTTCTCCATAATATTTTGGAAGGCAGGGAAGTATTAAGCTTTGAAGAGTAAAAGTTTCGCTTAGAAAGACGAACAGCAAGTGTTGCGATATTCCGTGCTACTTTATATCTACTCCAATTGCCAGGATTAGAACTACGCTTCCATTTGGCATAGAGTCTGTTTCTTGTTTTTATAGCATTGATAACTTCAGCAGTGTACCACGGGCAGGCCTTGTTGCGTATTAAAACAGTTTTCGTGGGCATAAATTCGTTAAACAGATCCCCAATAAGCATTTGTAAGCAATTAAGCTTCTCATTAGGATCAGCATTCAATCTACAGAGCTCCCAGGGAGCTGAAAACGACGCAGCTTGGAGACCATCAATATCAACAGAGGATAGATCTTTATATTCAAAAGAAGCTGGTGAAACCATACGGGAGAAGGCAATATTTAACGTGCAAAAGAGAAAATCATGTTCACTTATTCCGTCAAAAGAAATCTGATCGTACAACAATATTGACTGAATATAACAATTGATGGCTTGAGAGATGGAAGACGAGCTATATTTTGACGACAAAGGTATATTTCGATCCAAATGTGACCCAATTGACCTAAAATCACTTTTTTACGGAGCAGTAAAAAAACTTCAAAATTTTCTGATTTTGTAGCTGTTTTTTGCTCCAGATGGAGACGCAAAAAGTGTAGTTCGATCTTTATGTCACCCAATTGCCCTAAAATATCCTTTTTCCTGAGCAGTAAAAGAACTTCAAACATTTCTGATTTTTTAGAGGTATTTTTTAATCCATCTACAGTGTATTGTTCGATAACACCACATTCAATGACGTTTGATCGTAAACTTTTCATGCCATTACCACAGCTTACGTTGACAGTATATTGACAATGTTTTTAATGATGTCATGGAGTCAATACGTTGACTATTTTCTATTTACAAGATTGGAATAAATTATAACTCAACCCCCAAAACCCCCCCTGCGTTCGCCCCTGTGTACATACATATATGTACATCCTTATAATAACTCTTTGAATAGTTTCCGTAATTAAGATAACATCTCAACTATAATCAAAATTGTTGCTCCAACCCAAGTTCATCCCCTTATGCTCTTGATTTGTTAATAATGAGCATGTCCTTTGGTTTTTGAATATCAAGCATTTGTTTAAAGTTATTAGAAATATGTAAATCGGAACCATACTTCTAAATTTACATAACAAAAACATATATACTTCAACAAAAGCTTTTAATATATATTATTTATTATAACACTTCAACCACAAACATTCTTGAAAATCTCTCCACTCCTGTAAAAAGTATATGTTTGCAATAAAAATAACAGAGTGTCACCCCAAAACACTAAATAACATCATTATAGTCTATTTCCGAAATCGCCCGTTAGGGACAACATCAGAAAACCCATATAAACTATAAAATAATGCAAGCCTAGAGTACCAAAATTTTATATGTCGCAGCATAAAACAGAAGGCCACAAGTCATACCAATCCTCCACCTGGCTACTGTGGCGTGTACGCAATAGTTTTTGCCACTCATGAACTTTTCTCCAAAGGATCAAATAAACATAGTCATCCCCTATCGATTTACTTCATACCCAGGAATTATAATAAAATGCAAGGAGTTATTTGATATTTTCAGACTGTGAGCTTAGTTGGGTGGGAATGTCTGGTCTTTTGAAAGGAAAATCAATATCAATATACCGAGCCGGAAGGGATGGAACAATAAAAACAGATAAAATCTCGGGTTCTTTTTTAACATTTAATATGGAATCAAAAAATCTGTATTCCTCTCAAAGGTAATTTTAGTACTTTGAAACTAAGGTTTCATGTTATTTTTGAGATGAAATTTCTGATTCAGATACACATTAAATAATAAAAACCAGGACTATGTACTGTAGATAAATGAATGTTAGTTTAATTGGATGAATTTCATTAATTTTCGTTGGAAATTAAAGGAATAATATCAAGTAACGTAAAATTTTTCATCCTTTACCAGGCAACTTAATTTACAATTTTACATTTAAGAACTTAAGATCTCCTAAATCAATTAGTGGCGAATCGTTGGAAGCTGTCAGGATCTTTGTGCATGTTGTTAGTCAGCAGCGAAGGAGAGTTCCTATAACTTTCTTCTGTATCAAATTAAAAGTTTTTTGCGACCTTTAGTCCAAATGCGTTGCGCCCAGGTACAACAGTTGGGCTCATCAGTTAGATGCTGTTGTACCCTTCTAAGACGCATTATTTTCAATCGATGGATACCAACAAATAATAAAATATACAGCGCCTAAGCACTAGGTACTTTTTAATTGAAAATAATTACTGGACCGATTTTCTTCATGGAATATGCTCGGGGTGTCCTCTACATGTTAATCCAAGCTGGGGGGCCCGTAAAAATAGTAGATTTTTCCGAAAGCTAATATCCCAATTTTTTATTTTTCTTTAATCAAGTTGTTTAAGTGAAAAGTTTTCGAGGAATTAAATTTTAAAGTAAGTATTTTTTTGAAAAAAATCAATTTGCAAAAAAGATCAATATTTTTTTTTCAAAAAATATTGATTGTAAAATTTAATTTCTAAAAAATGTTTCACAAACACAACTTGATTAAAAAAAAAAAAATTGAAGATTGGGATATTAGTCTATTCCGGCAGTCTTTATATTTTGCGAAGTTGCTTATGATATTGGTCTAATAAAGGGTGTTTTTTTTAGACGTGTGGTTTTCAAGAAGAATTAAAACGCATATAATTCAATGTTATGGCCAAGAATTTAGCTTTATTATAGAGATGGTTTGCCATTATGTTTTAAAATGATTTCGTGCAAGTGGCCTCCACGACTTGATCGAATAAATTCCAGACGAGAGGCCTAATTTTTGACCACGAGTGGGTGGACTCATTCTGTAGTTCTTCGATACTCTGCTCCACAGGCAGGAACTTTCGACCGTCCGTCCGGTGTGATATACTTTTTTTCATATTCAAGAATATATCAGCTAACATATATGTAAAAATCAGCTTTGTGCGGGTAAGTTTGCAATTTTGACAGTTTTTTGAAATTTAAGAAAAAATAAAAAAAAAGAATATTTCTTACAATACCCTCTGGCAGGACCTTTCGACCGTCTGTCCGGTCTGACATATATTTTTTCATATTTTCACATATTTGTTAAAATCAGCTTTGTGCGAGTAGGTTTGCAATTTTGACAGTTTTTTTTTAATTTAAGAAAAAATCAAGAAAGGGTATTTCTTATAATACCAATTTTTTAAATCTTAGGCTTGTACGACAGAAGCTTTCAACCGTCTCTCAATGTTTTGTTTTTAAATACAAGATGGCATAAGCTTACATGTGTGCGAAAACTTTAGGTAGGTTGGCGTTTCAGTTTTGTCAATTTTATAAAATTTTGAAAAAAATATATGGCAACCCTGCGTCTACAGTAAAATAACCATATCATAATTTGTTGACTTGATTTAATATGTATAAGGACTTTACGCAGTTAACGTGTTATATTTAATACCTACAACTGACTAATCAATGACATTTTTTAATACCAACTTTAAAAACACGTCTGGCAAGCTATTTTCGTCCACCAAAACTGGTCTGGCATCTTTTGTTTCATGTACAAAAAGACATAAGTTATTATAAATTCAAAAATCAGCATTCTAAAAGTAGATATGTTGCATTTGGAAGTTATTTTACATTTTGAAAAAAATAGGTGGCAACCCTAGAATTGCGGAAATTTTCTCAGATCTTTATTTTTTGACTAATCTGTTCACGAATAAAGAATACACTAAGTTTTAGCCTGGTACGTAACAAGTTTCTCAAGTTATCCAATATCTTTTTATTAATCTTTAAGAGCCTTAGGCTCGTCTGGCAAGCACTTTCGACCGCCAAATCCGTCTGGCATAATTTTTTTCATGCATAAGAATATATAAACTAAATTATAAATAAGTGTCAGCCTTGTGCGAGTAGGTTAATTTTGACCCTTTTTTTGCATTTTGAAAAAATCAGATGGCAACCTTTCGACCGCGGCAACCCTGCCAGACCGTGGTTTTCATACTTAACTAGTCCCAAATCAAGCAAACACAAAGTTCTAGCTTTGTGTCTAGTAGGTTAGTCAAAGTGGCTGGTAGCTCTTAGACTACAAGGTCTAATGTATATCAAAGGGCACCGTAGTGCCCAGCCAAGTTCGCGGCACTACACCCTTTTTACAGGAACAAACTCAGGCGATTTTCAACCCCCCTCTAACTTCAGTACCAATTAAGTCAGAAACTTCAAATTCGCAGTATTTGCTGAGTTGACCAAACACAGGTGGCTCACCAAATTTCAACTCATTAGAATTAGTAGTTCCCGAGATATAGGACTTCAAATCCGTAACTGACTGACTGACTGACTCACTGACTCACTGACTCACTGACAGATCATCAAAATTATGGAGCACTTCCCGACATCGTAGAAATTTGAAATTTCGCACAACGGTAGGCCTTGTGGTGCATACAAAGGAAAAAATCGAAAATCTGCAATTTTCTATTCAGGGGGCGTGGCATCCACCCACATTCTTAAAAATTCTTGTAAATTATATGGAGGACTTTCGATTGTTGAAGAACGATGAAAATTGGTAGGTCGGTACGGCTTTTGAAGTACTTAGAAAGAAAAAAATCGAAAAATTGGAAGTTTCAGTTCAGGGGGCGTGGCATCCACCCATATTCTCAAAAATTCTTATCAACTACATGAAGCACTTCTGATTGTTTTAGAACGATACAAATTGGTAGGTCGGTAGGGCTTGAAGTACTTAGCAAGAAAAAAATTGAAAAATTGAAATTTTCCATTCAGGGGGCGTGGCATCCACCCACATTCTTAAAAATTCTTGTAAATTATATGGAGCACTTCTGATTGTTGTAGAACGATGAAAATTGGTAGGTCGGTAGGGCTTGAAGTTTTAAGGAAAACAAAATTGAAAAACTGGAATCTTCCATTCAGGGTCGTGGCATCCACCCACTTTCTTAAAAATTCTTTTAAATTATATGGAGCACTTCCGATTGTTGTAGAACGATGAAAATTGGTAGGTCGGTAGGCCTTAAAGTATTTAGCAAGAACAAAATTGAAAAATAGAAATTTTCCATTCAGGAGGCGTGGCATATCCACCCTCATTCTTAAAAATTCTTATAAATTATGTGGAGCACTTCCAATTGCTGTAGAACGATGAAAATTAGTAGGTAGAAGGACTTAGAAAGAAAAAAAAATGAAAAATTGGAATCTTCCATTCAGGGGCGTGGCATCCACCCACATTCTTAAAAATTCACCCACTTTCTCAGAGTTGCTATTACTTATATGGAGTACTTTTGGTTGTCGTAGAATTCTGAAATTGTGAAATTAAATCTTTGCAAAAAGGAATGAAATCACAACAAAAAAATAAATGTTAAAAAAAGAGCCAAGTTCTTATATGTATAAGAAACCTGTGTGTAAAAAGTCTGCCAAAAAAGTAATGAGATCTAAAATATATGCCAAGTTTTAAGTTCAAGAAGTTTAATATCAAATATCTTAAGTTTAGCAACATCGAAACAATTCCAAATCATGACAGAAATTTGGTATTTAATGATTACTGATTAAAATTTGGTGGATTCACTTGGCAAGTTTTCTCTTAATTACTTACTTAATTACAAATTTAAAATGTATGAAAACTTGACCAGTGACACCACCAAATTTTAATCAGTAATCATTAAATACCAAATTTCTGTCATGATTTGGAATTGTTTCGATGTTGCTAAACTTAAGATATTTGATATTAAACTTCATGAACTTAAAACTTGGCATATATTTTAGATCTTATTACTTTTTTTGGCAGACTTTTTACGCACAGGTTTCTTATACATATAAGAACTTGGCTCTTTTTTTAACATTTATGTTTTTGTTGTGATAATAGTTACTGGACCATATATAAGCTTCCAAGCTCGTGGTCCCCCGTCCCGCCAACTTGAATTTACATTCAGGAGAGAGTTTTTCTTTTTAGCTTCGTGCATAAAACAGAGCTGTACAAAAAACACCTGTTATTTTTTTTAGCTCAGGGGTCAGGGCACTCAGAGCGCTGAACTTTCTTTTGCTTCTGTGTTTCTTTTTTTAATTAAAAATAGCTTGGATTACGCTGCTGCTCCATGAGCCCAGAATAAAAAGACCGTACAAAAAACTGAGCACAACCAACTTGACTCTTTTTCTCTCTTTTATTTCACTTTTTTTTAATTGGTGCGTTTAAAACATCAAATTTCAGTTCATATTTTTGATTTCTTCGAGTTTTTGATTGGCCAGTTGTCATATGAAAATAAAATGTAAGTACTTTATTTTGATCCTTTGAACGCACCGATTTATATCGACTCACATGACTATTCAGTGATTAAATGTGTTTCAAAATTATACCGGAGAGCTCTGATGCCTAACTATACTCTGTTCAGAGTTCAATTTTATAGCTCGAGCTCTGCTGCATGCTCCGCTTAGAGCTATTAAAGAAAATCGCGCCATGATTCAAGACGTATCTTTGCATAATCAAGACAAACAGTGCTATGGGCTTCTCAAAAAGACTAAAATCTCGTGTTTTGTAAGATTTTCTGTTGCTTCCCTCAGTGCAATAACTCCTTAACCGTTGAGGAAATTTCTTAATAATCAATCTTGTAGAAAAACTACTTACCGATTGCATGGAACACTTTTTATTTTACGACAGATAAAATCGGGTGGGGCTTGAAAAAGTATTTTTTATTTAAACGTTCCTACTAACTTATGCTTTCTTTTCTGCCTGAGGTACAAATAGGAGAGCCAGAAAAGCTTGGTTAAACATCACAATATTTTTGACCGGGTGCCATTTTCTAAAATGTCCCATACACAGTGATGCACTTTGTTTAAGAGCGCGCAAAAAATTCCATAAAAACTTAACCACTTAACTAATTTTGATGAAACTTTCAGGCATAATAACTAACAAAATGAAAAACGAATACAATTAATTTCAACCCACTACCACACTCACTGTCTTGAAAAAGTTATATTTTCAGGAAAAGTTATAGGCAATAAGACATTTTCGGTTTTTTTTAAATGTATCAAGAACCTACAAAGTATTAAGTAATTTTCCTAAGAAAGCCACACCATTGACTTTAAAAAAAAATGTGTTTTTTTTTTCTGTAACCATACGAATCAATTAAAGGTTAATAATAAATTAAAATATTCGATAGAATTTATTTGTAGTTTAATTTTTTTCATAGTAAAATAATATCAAATTACAAGTTATAATGTTCCATTTAATGACATAATCATTAAGGACATTTCATCAGTATACATTCAGATCATCAAAAAACATAATTTTTAAACCATAAAGTTAAATTTCTAATCCCAGAAGCTCATTTACACTATACTTTGCATCGTTCATTAATCAATTTAAGACTAAGATATACTCTTACTAACCAACCACTTAATTTTCTTAGTACTCTTTATTTTTAAAACCATCGTCCTGGGCGCCCATTTATCATTAACACTGACAACGTGTATAATTTTGTCGTTTTTCCACCCTATTACACCTCAAAGAAGAAACTGCTCCCCTAGTTAAATGTGAGCATGTAAATAAAGTTGTGAATAGCTTTTCCATTGAAGGAAGATGCTTTGGTCATAATTCACACGTATAGAGTAAGGGCGGACAAAAGCGTTTAAGAGCAAACCCATATACGATTATATACGACTCACTTTTGGAGAAGCTTATCTACACTATTTCTTAATTGCAAACGAGTATTATAGAATAGATATGTTCCTTCAATCAAAAACTACTTATTTCTTCTATTTCCGTTCAGAGTGTTAATTGATTTAATTTACGACCATCTAAACCCGCAAGAAAAAAGAAAAACAAAATTGACAAAGAAATAGAGTTTCTTCAAGATTTCTATTACGACATGTACAAGTATTTATACGTTAAGATTGTTTTGTTCTCTCTCTAGGACATGGGTATGAAATATTTAAGACTTAAACTAAGTGCTCCACGTCATTAACGTTGGCTTCGGTTCGTTAGCATAATCTTACTCCTAAGTTATATTTCATCCTGTTAGCACCATCTTGGCTTGAAAATTAACTATTTTTTGTAAGAAAGAGAACTTAATTAAAGTTAATGAAGGAAAGTAGAACTACATACATTCAGAAGAGCGGTTATTTACTGTCTCATCTTAAGTTCAGTTAAGTGGAATAGAATGCAAGATAATAGCTGTATTTTGTTGAAAACTCTATGCAGAAGAGCAAAAGCTTTTGAACAAATTGATGCTGAAGAAATTTCGATTATAATTGTATGAGAATTCCATAGTTCCAAACCACTGAAGTGATTTTGAGCTAAAGATTTTTTGGTAATTCCCAAAGGGAAAATAGAATTTTGTTAAGCTCCAAAATTAACGGAACTTGCCACACTTGTAAGCATGGTTAACCTACTTTTTGGTATTTTTTTTTACAATATATGGTTATTAGTGGTATCTATCATATAATGCTTTTTTTACTTTCAACTTTCTCATTAACGATTCAACCGATTTCAATGAACATTTTTATGCAAAAACTCTTTTATATGATTTTCACATACGTAATATTGCATTTACAAAAAAAATAAAATATTTTTGTTTTAAAATTGAATATTTCAAAAAACAAAGGCTAACAACTAATTAAAGATGCATAAAGGTACTTGTAAGACTCAAATAGAATTTCAAAGTAAAATTTTCATACTTCAGAATGACCATAAACATTAATTCGAAAAAAACCTCATCGAGAAACAATATAACCCCAAATTTGCGTCAAAAACGCATTTCTTTTTAATTGTAAGATTCGAATATCAAAAAACATGCGGATCAAAGACCATCAGAAAAGTTTACCCTGGTTCATGCTAAAAACAAAAGCTTAAATTTTTTCACGGAAAGTAGTAAATTAGTGTTTTCGAGTGGAGTTTCGGAAACCTTAAGAATACGTCAACTTTCAACTAGCCCTTGAATAGGTTGTCACAGAAAAAAACCTTAAACAGAGATTTGTTGGAAATTGTTTATACTTTCAATTGTTTTTAATGTAATCCACGAATAATTGGTAGTTTTCGAGACATGAGTTAAAGACTCCCAAAGAATGCATTTTTGCATCATTTTTTGCATTTTTTTTTCTTCCATGTTGCGTCACGAAATTTTGTTCGCAAACCTCTAATTCGGATTCAACACCTCCGAAAACATAAAGAAGGGAAGAAATCAAAACTACCCCACAATTTGCTTGGTAAAAACACAATATGACTGGACTTTAGCCTTTTCGTCAGTTTTCATATTATTAAGTTTGATTTTTATTTATTCTTGGTTCTAATGCAAAATACAGCATTCGCAGCATACCGTTGGCGTTGGGACTAGGTAGACTTAACTTGACGCATTGAAAGTTCAGTCTTCATTTTTTAAAAAGAACTTTTACTTTTTTAACCAACCAACGAACGTGGTGTGTGAAACTGGACACAGCCAGCTATAGCTAGAGGCAAAATAGGCTGGAAGAAATTTGTTTGTTGAGACTCTGATCCACTCTGAACTCAGGTACCGTGCTGATATATGGGGGCTCGGTTTTGGCTAGATCCTCTTTATCTGATGGTAATTTGAAATTATAATAATTGTCATTATTCAAATCGTTACCAAGCGATTTCTTCACAGAAGAACTAAGCCCTTCCCCTTTTAAACTTGTGTCAATTAGTTAATACCAGAGCTGTAAAATTTCAAGTACAAATACATATATACCGGTACCAGTACTGGGACGTGTATTTGTATTTCAGCACTGGGTACTCGTTCTGTTACTTGAAAGTACCATGTATTGCGTTCAAGTTCTTTCAAGTACTCGGCCAGTACTTCCAAGTATTTGACCAATACTTTCAAGTACTTCACCAATACTATCAAGTTTCTGATCAGTTCTTTAATTGATCATACAAAAAATTTTCCATCAGATAATGGAAAAGCTTCACTTCAAAAGCTGGCTCAATGGTTTAAAAATTTTGAAAATATTATTTTTCAGCGACAACAACTGACTTGCAGTATCTAGTCTTCTGATAAAAACCTTAATTCTCACGAAAAATGTACATATAAATTCTTTATAAATTGAATTTAAAGCAATTTTAAATAGAAAGTACTGTTCAAGTGCTTAAAAGTACTGCTCAAGTACTGTGGTACTTAAGTAATTGATGCTTGTCTCCACCAAATATAATGTACCCTAAAAAGCTGGTTCATACTAGCATTTTTTTCTAGTATCAACTAGTACAAGTACGTATAAAAGCACCTAGTACTGATACCTGAGAGCTTATGGCCTGAAATACTTAAGTGCTTTATTGGTCTGGTTAGTACCTACTCGGTATCAGTTTTTTCTTCGAAATTCACAATCTATAGCGTCGCGACGCGTCGTCGGTCGTTAATACATGAGTTTTTCTAAGATTTAGAAATGTATGCTCACATACACACACTTATGCGCATCAGGGTTTCCAATTCAAGAAGCACTTATGTTGCACAATTTCAGAATTCTATGTAGCCCAAAATCGCTGCCCTAAATGTGGCCCGAAAACTAGCCCAATCTTATTTAAAAATCTAAAATTTCTTATATATTCCACGTTTTCATTTTTTGAAATTTGTAAATTTCAAGATTGGTATCTCCTTTGAATCATCTAAGAAAATTTATGTCGATACTTTTTGGCCAAATGGAATCAAGATTCGCCCTTTCTCGTTCAAGCCAAATAACTCGCAAGATCTGAGGACTTACTGATGTCCTCAAGCATTATTCTTCACCCATCATGCTCAACCCAAAATGCTCAGCCTACAAAACTTAATAAAACATCACTTAATGTATACTTTCATAATGCTAGTGGCATTCGTACAAAAGTATCAAGTCTGTTTAATAACTCAAGTCACCTGGATTATGATGTAATTATTATTGTTGAAACTTGGTTACATCCCGACATATCTTCATCTGAGCTTTTTGATTCTCGTCTATACAACATCTACAGGCTTGACAGATGTAAATCTGCAATTGAGCGTGGAGGTGGGATAATTGTTGGTGTTCGTTCTACATATAATTGTAAAGAAGTCACCTTGCCTCACTCTAATTTGGAGCAAATATGTATTTCAATTAATTTATATACCACTCATAATGTTTCTTTTTTCTTTATAGTTAGTTATATTACTCCAAGAAGTACTGTAGAATTTTACGAAAAACATGTTATGAACATTGAATATATTAATAATAACTGCTCAGAATTTGATAATTTATGTGTTCTTGGCGATTTTAATCTGTCAAATATAGAATGGAACTATTCTGATAGCGATAGTATGTTAATAGCTTGTAATATGATGAAAGATTACGAATTTATTTTTGTCGATTCTCACTATGCATTAAATCTTATTCAAATTAATGGAATTCATAATTCTTTAAATAAAATATTAGACTTAGGGCCTGTTTCACATTCTCTGAGTAAAGTTCTGATTAGTTATTCGACAAATAAATTCTGAGGCAGGGTCATATGTTCACAAATAAAAAAATATTTATGAATTTGTAACTTAATCGGGTTGGTCTTAAGACAATAATTGTGAATTTTTCTTCTGTGGACTTATTACCCTGTGCTAATATTTATGTGTCGAATATCTAATCAGAACTTTATTCAAACATTGTGAAACAAACCCTTAGGGTTTGTTTCACAATGTCTGAGTAAAGTTCTGATTTGCTATTCGACAATTAAATTATCCGGAAATTAAATCCTCAAATTATCGAACTTTGCGTTTCACAATGATCAAAGTATTTAAATTATGTGTCAAATAGCTATTCATAAGTTATTCCAGTTTTCCAGACAAAATATTTTTGACAGAATGAAAATATTCAAATAATTAATAAACATCATCAAAATTAGACCGAGACTTTCGAGACAAATTGTGTAGTAAATGAAAACTTGGTGAAGATTATAACAAATACCTTCGTCTGCTGCATGTAGTGAGTACTGAAAACTGCATCGAAAGTACAATTTTTCTGAAAATTCATTAAGTGAGAGTAACCACTTCAAATTCGTCACACTTTGACTAACTTCACTCGTGGTTCCCAAAACCACGGGAAGACGCAGACGTTTCGGAAAATATGTTTTTTTTGGTGTTCAAACGTAAAGTCGTGACTCGGTGAATGCAAGTATACATACATACATAATGACAGACGTTAAAGAGGCCCTCAAACACTGCGAATTTTTATCGCATTTTGCAGTCGTTAAGTGGAACTTAAATAGTCTTTTTTATGCATGCACTGCACAGGAACAAATATTTATAGGAACTCTGGTAGTCCAGATGTTTTCGAACGTGGTTGATCCATGGCTCAACAATTTAAGCTCACAGATTTCGGCGAGTTAAATGTGGTTCAACGATGCATGGTTCAAAGATGTTATTGGGCCTTATCAAATAATTGAAACTTGAACCATAGTTAAACCTCAGAAATCAGATTTAAAATTGCTGAACCACGGATCAAAATTTCAACCAGGATTTTACAACTGGCCCTTAGAAATGTTTATAAAAACCGTGACCTTTACTGAAAAAAAAAAACGATTGCACTATTTTATTCAGCATAATTTGTTGTGGTATATTGTAGTCAAATGTTGAACTCTTACACTTTTACAAAGATACAAAACCACGTCCGTACGTGCATCGCATCCTCAATACCCCTGATTTAATATAATTCTAAAATTGTAACACACCATTCGCACTTTCAAATCAGGGGGGTCATTCCGTAATTTTTAAAACGATAATCGTCAAAACGATTATCTTTAACGATATCGTCTATAATTTGCTTCACGTAACTCAATCACTATCGTCTCTTCTATCGTTTATTTTTTGAATGAATGAAATGAATTTGAAAATTAAATTTTGCTGTCAAAACAAAAAATCCTTGTAATTTTATTTGAAATGTCAGGTTATTTAAAAAATTTAATTGCAATATCGTCCGTTAAAGTTTGTGTTCATGGATAAATTGATTCTTTACGTTGCGCAACATTAAAGAAATAAAGCCTGAAAGCAGCTGGTCATCAGAATGTCCCTTTAAAAATACGATTTTGGCCTACAAGCAGCCCAGTGTTGAAAACGAATATGAAAATACAAAAAAGACAATGCCTTTAATCACGGTGCAGGTTTCTAACGGTTGACATAGCCTCTTCTCTCATCCTCTACGATTTCCAATTCTTTGGTTATTTAAAAAGTGCAAAATTGTCAAAAAATGAATTATGTGCATCAAAATTATTTATTATTGAATAAAATACATACATATGTATGTATGTACATCTAGCAAAGATATGCTTTTTTGCTTCTTAACTTTTTTTTTCTCAAAACCAAAAAGTGTAGGCACTCCTTATCTATCGCGTTTAACTAAACGTGAAAAAGACACCGTCAGACGATCAACGTCTTACGCGATGAGAGCCCTGTTGACATAGGCGCCTGTATGGATAAACGATTATTTTGGTATAAATGGTCGAATTTTAATCACTGGGCAGATACTTTTTGTTAATTCGGTTATTGGGCAAGTATGATTAGTTGGTAAAATTTTTTGTGAAAACTCGAACCATGAACTGATATATGTATGTATATGCCGTAAATATTCAATAATTGTTTTGTTTTCATATTATTGAAAAAAACAATGGTTACAAATCAACGAAAAAGAATTTATCACTCTTAAAACACTCAAATAATTACAAGACGATACCTCTTTAGCTATCGTCTAAGCTCTATCGTTTTGACGATAGCGTTTTGACGATTATTGACTTACGTAGAGCAAATAATTCATCGCCAAAACGAGATCGCCAAGACGATAGTCATTTTCAAAGTTACGGAAAGCAAGACTATCGTCTAAACGATATCGTCTGGCGATAATCGAAATACGGAATGACCCCCCAGATTTCTAATGCTTCAAATACATCCCGTTTAAGTCCAAACCTTTATATTTATCCGTTTTAAAGGTCACCCTCGCATCTGTGAATATTTTAATTGCCAGTTAAATTCGATAATCGGTACTTCATCTGGTAATTTAAATACTGAGAACTTTAATTATTAGTTAGACCATTAAATAACTACAAATAGAAGGGACACCGGGCAAAACGTCCACTAGGTGGCCTGGTTTGGCAGCCTGTCGCTGCAATCGCTCTATCAAATAACACCCCTATAATAAATTTGTTCCTCAAAAGTTTGTTCCTTTTGGGAAATTTCTTTTATTGCCGAAGAAGAAAGGGAAGAAGTATTTTTTATAGAGCATGAAAATGAACAACAACGACGAATTGAACAGCCGTTTAAGTTTTGCTTTTGAGGTATTTTTTTCAATGCCATTCGAGGACTCAAGGTTAATGAAAATATGGGGTAGACATAAAAATTATATTTTCTTTTCTGGGTTGTTTTCTTTCCAGAAAATAAAATTGTTGTTAGTGTTTCCTTGCAATTTGGGATGCAAACGAGTTAACAAAGCCATCCGGCTTTGTTTTTTTTTTATTTCTTGAGATCCATAGGCAAGGAATAAGAATTTTTTTTTCAAATTTGAAAACATAAGTATCAAGTGGTACATAGCTACACACAAGACACAACACAAGTGTGCACTATTTGATTTTTGGTGTGGTGGTGCGATCGGTGGTATATGTGTGGCGGAGTGTGTGCACACATATGGGCTGTGAATGGGTCGTTTTATAGGTATATGCAGGAAAGTACCTGTTCCATCTTCTTTTAAATTTTTCGTTGATTTTCACGGATCCTTATCAATTATTAAAGATTATCAATTTTCAATTCGTACCTATTTATTACATAGGTAACTGCTATCTGTCACATAAAAATAATTAAATAATGGTTTATAATTTTTTCTCATTTATTGTTTTTTCAACGATTTTGGTATAAATATAGGTACATATATACATTGGGCCTTACTAATAATCAAACACTAATGTCGACTATTAGCTAACTGAGAGGTTAAAATAAAATGTGGAGCTTAAACGGAATGCTACCAATAAAGAATTTCACCCTTTTGCTAACAAAATCCTCAGATTTTCCTTGAATCTACTACAATATGCATCAAATTCTATCAAACAAAGCCGCACACTACAATAACACAAGTGAAAACATAAAAGAATAAGAAATACACAAACACAGATGCATTGACACAGGGTCGGCGTGCAGTTACACGGCTGAAATCTGGGGCGCAAGATTAAAAAAAAAAAAAATCATTGAGGTGCTTGTCATTTTTGCCGAGCTATAGGAAAGTGTATAGAGATTTTAAAACGTAAAAAAAGCTAATCAAACTAAATAAAAAAGTGAAACAAAAGCAAATACTGTGAATACCTGCAATACTTATTTAAAAAATATATGTGTATATAATATAAGACAACATGCGGAATTAAAAAAATGTAAGAACACCTATAATACAGAGTGAACAAATTTTTCATTTCACAGTAAGTTTTGTCTAATTCTACATAAAGTTATGTGAAGGGGAGTTCTTTAGGTAAATATATTATCTTAGAATACTTTTTAAATTCTTCTTCTTCCCGAAAATACAAAACTGAGATGATTGTTAGGGCCAACAAAAAGGCCTTTAAGAATATATCATTCAAAACGTTGAAAATAACTCTGCACTTCAGACCCTTAATGGATTTGAGCGCCTTGCTATCACCAATAAAAATGAGGCCGTCCCTGCTGCACGAGAATTTCTCATTTGACAGATGAATCTCAAACTAAATCACTTGATTGAAGTATATTTTTATTTATAACAAATATGATCTATTAAAGCAAAATATCATGAAATATCAATTGAAAAGGATGCTACGATATTTTAATAACCTAAAAAACATCACTTCACATAACTTTATGAGGAAATATCAGACAAAACTCACTTTTGAAATTAAATACTCTTTATTATAGGCGTTTTTTACAGGATTTAACGTAGCACCGCATGTTTTTTTATATTTTGTTTAGTAAAGTATTGCATGTGTTCATTACACTTATTATATTACACTTTTTTATTTAGTTTAATTAGGTTTTTTCACTTTTTTAACGATTTGAAATCTCAATACACTTTCCTTATCTCAGCAAAATGACAGATGAATTTCATTTTTTTTTTTTTCAAAGAGTGAAGTATTGCCGTATTCTTTTTTAACAGTAACTTTGTCAGTACTATAGTATGTAATTTGTTCAAAGGGTTTGGACGATTTTAATTTTATAAAGTACATAGTTGACAAACATAATGCAAGAACATGCATATTTTGAGTAAACCTAATAGTTTTATGACATAATGTACATATCAGTATGAAATTGCTATGGAAAAATTATTTTCTTTTGGGATTTTTACAGTGATATTTCTGTTCCTGCCAATTTAGTAGATATTTTTTTAGGGATCAGAGTACTGTTGTTTCCATTTGTTTTTTCAGCTATTTTATCCATTTTGATTCCAATAAAATATGAAACGACCGACTTTCTAAATTCATTCATACTTTACCAAATGATGCTATTTTATGAGAAACATTTTTTCAAACATTGATTTCTCTGACAAGGAATTCGAAGAATGACTACGTATGTTTACGTGTATAGGTGTGCTCTCTCACTCCTTAACGAAAGCGGGAAGTAAAAAACCACCCCCTAAACATGACTGTAATGAATGAAGCCACTGGAAGACTCTTGGAATACAGAAGGAGTTAAAGTGGACAACTAAGAGTGACCACAGAAAAACTACATGATTGACAATAATTTTGAAGTTGTCTCGTTATGTTTTTGATAAGATGTTTGTGGAAGTATAAATTTACTTTGAAAAAATTCAAATGGATTTGATTAAGTTATATAATGTTAAATAAATAAAAAACTATGAAACAAATTCTGAAAACTCAAAATAAATCGTTTCCCGTTCAACACAAAAAATTATTTTTAGATGAACGTAATTTGGTATGCAAATATATACAACGGAATCAAAAAATTATGCGCATTCAACGTAAATCCAGACGTACTAAATATTTATGAAAAAATAAATAATCTGCTCATGTTGCAATACATAAACATATAAACAAATGAAAATGAAAATACCTGTTGAAATCTACCTGATATCTTGGGAATAGATTTGAGTATTAAATACAAATTTAAATACCATAAAACAGCACTAGAGCAACACTTTTTATTTAGTGTTCGACTTTAAACACGGATTTCCATGTATTAAATTTTGACATATTGCTAACGACTAAACTGGAGATTAGATTCGTTATTGGTATGCGGATTTTCTAAAATCGGGAGATTTTCGCTTAAGCTTAACACTAAATTTGATTATTAGTAAGGCCCATTGTTATTTTAAAGATAGGAAAAATAAAAATAATAAGTAGGCATTATTATGTACATACATAATAAGTCAAAAAAGAAACTTAAGCAACCAGTGATAGTAAAGATGTCGTTTTTTTTTTAGTTAAGGTTTTGTTTTTACTGTACCCAATTGAAAAATGTTTGAAATTTAAAACTAAAACCGTGAAACAGGGTGTAGAACACATTTGAAGGTATGTAGGTATGTTACTCCCTTTTTTTAGTAACTAAGCGATAATAATGGTTCTATCTTATGTTTTTCTTTTAAATAGAAGTATACACTTTAAGTGGATTTTTCAGAGGTAGATATTCTGATTTGAGTTTGGCCATAATTTAATTTAAATTAAAAAATCGCATGTATGTACACTAGTCAAGAAAAATTCTAGGAACAAGATTTTGTATATTTTTGTCAGTGGTTTTTTAAGAGTTGTATGTGTGAGATGAGACAGAAACCATTTTTTTTTTTAATTTTTAAATGTTGTAATTTTCTCGGAATTTTTTTGAGTCAATCAAATTTTTCGGTTATGACTTTATTCAACTATAAGTTATTAACCTTTTTGTTGCTGCTGTTGTTGTAAATTTTTGTTCTGTCTGAGATATCTGACTTTTAATGGAAAAACTTTGTTTTGATCACCAAAATCACACCTAATAATTAAAAAACAACGACTTTTGTGATCCCTTCGTAGGTACATGTATGTATATCTGTTGCTTATTTGCAAATATTTATTGCATGGTAAATATTAGTATGCAAATTTGTAGATTAACATATTCTTAACATTGCTGCACATTTTTATACTGAAAAAATTAAAAAAAAAACTTTAAATCTTTTTTCTTGTCCAAGTAGTGCGTGACCAATACAAAATTGTAAATAGTTGAAAAGAATTTGTTATTTTTGCTTTCATTTCGATGGTGATTACACAAATGTTTCGTAAAAACACAATTAGTTACTTTTTTTAATTGGAAAATTTTCAAAATTGTTAAGAATATGTTAGTCTTCAAATCTGCATACTTATATTAACCATGCAATAAATATTTGCAAGGAAGCAAAAGATATACATACCTACCAAGAGATCACAAAAAGTCGCTTTTTGTAGGAACTTTTTTCTAAAATAACGGTGACAAGCCACAAAAACAAATAGTCTCAACAAAGTCTAAAATGATCATTATAATTCATTGAAGCTTGAAGGTCACATATCTCAGGCAAAACTAAATTTTAAAACAATAACAAGGGAACTTAAGGCTGAATACACAAGTCACCAAACTAAAGTTCCCAAAAAAAAGTTCGGAGATTTCCTCACTTTGACAACCTTCAAAAATAAAAAAAAACGCTTCGTGTTTCATCTTATACCACAACTTAGAACCATGAATAAAAAATTAAAAACAAACTTTTTATTTTCCTTAAATTTGTTTGAATGGTTGAAGTTTGACGTCTGAGTCCGAACATTAGAATTGTATTTATTTTATTAACTAAAAACAAAAAGTAGTTTTTAAATTATTTTATAGATTTTAAAGTTTAGTCTACACTTAATAATAAAAATAAAGAATACTTTTTGAAAGTGAGCGGCAGTTTGTTGTTAAGCTTAATTCAAACAACAAATACAAGAAATTATTTTAAGCTTAGTATAGATAATATACAGGGTGTCCCGGACCTGAAAGGAAGTTTTTTAGGATGTGGTTCTTGGGGTTATTCTAAGAAGAAAAATGTTTGGGGGAAAGTTGTATCTCCCCTCCCTGAGGCAGGGGGGGCATTTCTGAAACATTGACCTTAAATGCAAAATAAACATTAAAAATCAACGAAAACACATCTAATAATGTGCTTTAGTTTTTTTGAAAGATAATACTCCATTCTTGCATTTGGTTTTCAAATCAAGTTGTTCAAGCCCAAAGGTTTTGAAAAATTAAAATTCAAAGTCAAAATTTAAAAAAAATGTGATTTTTTGATCTTAACTCGATATTTTTCAAAATTTTACGTATTTAAATGCTTTTTTTGTGTTCAATATTCAATGTCCTCATTATTTTTAAGTCCATTACCGAAAACCAAATGTAAAAATCTTTCTTAGTTTTTGAGAAATTAAGAAAAAATAAAAGGTACTTTTACTAAAAAAACCCGAAAAAATGAATTTATTCATGAATTATTATCCATAATTTAACCTTTTTTTCGGCCTTTTTTGGTAAAAGTACCTTTTGTTTTTTCTTAATTTCTCAAAAACTAAAAGATTTTTACATTTGGTTTTCGGTAATGGACTAAAAAATAATGAGGACATTGAATATTGAACACAAAAAAAGCACTTAATTACGTAAAATTTTGAAAAATATCGAGTTTAGATCAAAAAATCATTTTTTTTTTTATTTTGACTTGGAAATTTAATTTTTCAAAACCTTTGGGCTTAAACAACTTGATTTGAAAACCAAATGCAAGAATGGAGTACTATCTTTCAAAAAAACTATATCACATTATTAGATGTGATTTCGTTGATTTTTAATGTTTTTTTTTGCATTTAAAGTCCCTGCCTCAGGGCGGAGAGATACAACTTCCCCCCCCCATACAATTTTTTTCTTAGAATAACCCCAAGAACCACACCCTAAAATAATTCCACTCAGGTCCGGGACACCCTGTATATTACAGAAAAGAAGAGGTCCACAAATTCAAATAACTGTACTTCAAATATGTCTCAATATATCTAGTTTCTTCAGTTTTTTTTTTTGAACACTTTAGCCTGGCATTTATAATTTTAATTTTTGCTCTTATTAATACCTTTGAAGTATGATTTAATAAAATTTGTTTATGATCAGTGGATGTACAGGGATAATAAACTTGGGCATCGCATATATTGAAAAAAGATTGTAGAACAGTTTGTTGGAAACAAAGCTGATCAAAATTTTCTTCGAAACATTTTACAATAATATCTATGAGCTTGACAAATGATTTTGAAGGAATTATCAAGCCTCCATTTGTGGTCTTTTCGTATTGTCGAGCTTTGATTAAGTTCTCACTCACACGGAAAGAATTCTTGGATCATATCACGAAAAATGAGCTGCAAATTACGAAAAATGAATCCCGATTTATACCTTGGCTCCGGATTTCGTAATTTACGACTATTTGTTTGCAATTTGCAAAACTGAGCAAAATGAAGATATTGATACTCAAAAATCGTAAATCAACCCTCTTTAAGTATCAATTATGCTATCGAGAGAAAACAAAAATTGCGAACAACAAATCGCAATTTGATCCAAATATTCCTCAATTGCACAATTTGTAAATTTGCAAAAATGATTTGTGATCACCACTTTTATTTCGTGATATTGCCACTTGGAAAGATCAATCCTGCTTCTACCCTTCATTTGGCAGGTATACACATTTAATTTAAGTTATTTGAAATAAATACTTTACGCTTGACTCTACTTGGATTTGAACTCGCAACCCTCCAGTTGCGGAGCAAGCATGCAACCACCAGGCCAATTTCAATTCAATTTCTTTTATTGAACATAATATATACAATCTGGCTTATAACTAATATGATACTATGATAAATTTACATTTGTTGGCACATAGGGGGCCTAACGTTTCACAATGTCTTAAATTTAACAAATTATAGATATATAAATTACATGTCAAAAAATTTAAATTAAAAGTCGGCTGACTTAATCGTCCTCAGGGTGTTCATTCCCGGTTGTCAATGAAGCACCAGGCCAATTCGCATTACAGATCGTTGGTGTCACACATTCATGATTAGATACCTGCCATGTCGTGGTGCTTTATTTCTTCGAGAAGTAAATTGTGACAAGCAAGTCGTGATTTAGGAATTTTTTGTTGGTGATTGGCAACTATTCTCATGGAGTTGCAAATTACGACAAAAAAAACGTAATTCAGTGATTGTGCAATGTTTATTACTAAATATTTATCGCAAATCAATATTTTTAAATGCTGTTTGTGAAATTATGCTTTTGGAGAGTAAATTACGCCAAAACTGTTGTCTTTTGCTATGAAAAGTACAAACTTGAATCATGGATTTTAATTGCAAATCACGAAGAAACAAATTTTGTAAATTGCTACGTTTTGACTGTTGAATTACCAGTTTTTGTATTAATTTGGGATTAAAATGTCTTGATTTACGAATTAAACATGATTCGTAAAGTGCAACTGCAAATTTTTCAATTGGTGATTTTTCAATTCTTTCCGTGCATATCATAGCTATAATAGCTTTTGACTATGTTGAATTTACATATTTCACAACCGGTTTTTTTGATAACAGACTTTGCGATGTATCCAGCAAAATATGTTGTAGACATTTCTGTTGACGGTGTATTTTGTTCAACTTCATTGTCTACGGATGCCTCGTCATCTGAATCGTCAAACTCAGAAATATTGCTATCTTCTTCACTTTCACTGATTTCATGCCAGCTATTTCCAAAGCCACCTTATTGAAAATGATAAAAAAGAAAAACACAGATGTATGTATAGTTTTTTATTTTTGTTAAGTTTAATTATTCATAGAACTCTTTAAATTTAGTAAGATTTGCTACAAAAAATGCTAAGCATGCATATTAGGGTGTCCGTTATTTCCCAAAATCGTTTTTAAATAGCAGACACCCCCCAAATCAAAAGTTTATGCCCAACAAAAAAATATTTGGCCAATCAAAATTTTGTCCGATGTCATTTACACGTGGCTCTAGGCCCATACTTTTCCCATACAAATTTGTATGGGATTTTTGCTCTTTTCACGTTTTATTTTTTTTCTCTCGAATTACTGCAGCTATTCTAAATTTTTTTGTTGATTTTTGTTCTTTAGTCATCCCTTTAAAAGACCTCATTCAAAACTTAATAAAAAAAAAAAAAAAAAAAATCGAATTTTTTGGCTCGATTATTACCATAGGAATTCCCATATAAAAACACAATAAAAGTGAACGTTTTATTATTTAATTTTGAATTTTTGTTAATAAATTTTTTGAATGAGAACTTTTAAAGGGATAATTAAAGAAAAATAATCAACAAAAAAATTAAGAATAGCTCCAGAAATTCGAGAGAAAAAAAATAAAACGTGAAAAGAGCGAAAATCCCATACAAATTTGTATGGGAAAAGTATGGGCTTAGAGCCACGTGTAAATGACATCGGACAAAATTTTTTTTGGCCAAACATTTTTTTTTTGGGCATAAACTTTTGATTTGGGGGGTGTCCGCTATTTAAAAACGATTTTGGGAAATAACGGACACCCTAATGCATATATACAGTTATACTTTATACATGTACATAATATGTAAGTACTGTATATTTTACACTTGAGAGGAATATGCTCAATGGATAAACTTGCTAGAAAAATCCATGCACATAATCACAATAGGAATGCCAAAGATACAATAAAAGTAACATTTTTATACTTACCACCATCACGTCATTTCACATGTTAAGTTGCATTTATAATAAAACATTTTGAAAAAAAAAGTCTTCATTTTTAATAATCTTTATATGTGCCTGCATATATAGATTTCTTCTTAAAAATACTCACGTATTCCTTTTTTTTTCATTTAAATGATTGATTTATAATATCGTTTTATTCAAAAAAACAGACCTTTTATTTGTAGGCAAAAATTTGCTTGGATGATTAGATTATCTATGTAAGAAAAAGTTTGGCTCTTTTATATTTAATTGGATGTCAGGATAATAACTGCAAATAAGTTTAATTAACTAGAATTAACTAGATGCACTTTAACTATATAAAATACCTATCAAATATTAATTAATATAATGTAAATTATAATATACAGTATTATGGCAAATGTACTTAAAATGTACTTATTAATGGTGCTTTATGGGCATTTTTACAAAAATGGAATGTACAAAATATTTCTGAGGCTGTCTCGATTTTTAGTTCACTTTCCTTTCCTATTGTTGCATTGGTTAGAGGCCAGAATACTAAGTAAAACTTGATCGAAGTGTTAAAACAAAAATACATTTTTTTCGTTTTTGAAGTAGATACACCACAATGAAAAAACTTCTGCACGGTAGGACTGAACCACATCCAAAAATAACAAAATCATTCTTGGCCGCTCGCGCCCATGTTTCATACAGATTTTGCCCATGGAAATTCTTCTTCAAATACAGAATTTGACCATAAACAGAATATAGGAAAACAGAATTTTGCCCTTACATTTTGGATAAACATTCAGTATTTTCAAAAAAATTCAAACAGAATTTTGGTAGTACAGTATTTTGAAATCCAGAATTTTGACCCACTCCCTAAGTATGGTCCTTATGAAGTTCGTTGTTTTATTTCGATTGACGCACTTTTAAACTTTTAGATTGCGAAAAATGAAAACAAAAATTTCTATATGTTCAATGAGTAAGGAAATAACAGCTTTAATTTGTTTTTCAATGCGCAATTTTTTTAAAATAATTACATATGTAAGTGACTAGGCTAAGGCTTACGTAAATGTAAAAAAACAGAAAAGCTGAATTTATGGAGTTTTTTCCATTTAATAAAAATATTAAAATTTAAATCAACTAACATTTCATATCTATTATACACTTTTTTATTGTGCTGCATTTCCGCTGACCTACCCTCTTCAAAATGAACAGGAACTGCATCCGTATTCACACGCGAAACTACACTGTTCAGACATATGTCATTTCTCTTAAAGTGGTCGGCACAGATGTAAATATTTTCATTGTTTATCAAAGGGCACGGTAGTGCCCAGCCAAGTTCGCGGCACTACACCCTTTTTACAGGAACAAACTCAGGCGATTTTCAACCCCCCTCTAACTTCAGTACCAATAAAGTCAGAAACTTCAAATTCGGAGTATTTGCTGAACTGATCAAACACAGGTGGCTCACCAAATTTCAACTCTTTAGCATTAGTAGTTCCCAAGATATTGGACTTCAAAAATCGCAAAAACCGTAACTGACTGACTCACTGACTCACTGACTCACTGACTCACTGACTCACTGACTCACTGACAGATCATCAAAATTATGGAGCACTTCCCGACATCGTAGAAACTTGAAATTTCGCACAACGGTAGGCCTTGTGATACATACAAAGGAAAAAATCGAAAATCTGCAATTTTCTATTCAGGGGGCGTGGCATCCACCCACTTTCTTAAATATTCTATAAATTATATAGAGCCTTTCCGATTGTTGTAGAACAATGAAAATTGGTAAGTCGGTAGGGTTTGAGGTACTTGGAAATAAAAAAAATTGAAAAATTGGAATTTTCCATACAGGGGGCGTGGCATCCACCCACATTCTAAAAAATTCTTATAAATTAGCACTTCCGATTGTTGTAGAACAATGAAAATTGGTAGATCGTTAGGGCTTAAGGTACTTAGAAAGAAAAAAATTGGAAAATTGGAATTTTGCATTCAGGGGGCGTGGTATCCACCCACATTCTTAAAAATTCTTATAAATTAAATGGAGCACTTTCGATTGTTGTAGAACGATGAAAATTGGTAGGTCGGTATGCCTTGAAGTACTTAGAAGAAAAAATTGAAAAATTGGAAGTTTCAGTTCAAGGGGCGTGGCATTGACCCACATTCTTAAAAATTCTTATAAACTATATGAAGCACTTCCGATTGTAGTAGAACGATGAAAATTGGTAGGTCGGTAGGACTTGAAGTACTTAGAAAGGAAAAAAAGTCGAAAATTTGGAATTGTCCATACAGGAGGGGTGTCATCCACCCACTTCATCAGAATTGCTATTATTTGTATGGAGCACTTTCGGTTGTCGTAGAATTATGAAACTTTGTAGAGCGGTAGGGTTTGACTTTCACCTGGCAAAATAAATCTTTGCAAAAAGGAGTGAAATCACAACAAAAACATAAATGTTAAAAAAGGAGCCAAGTTCTTATATGTACAAGAAACCTGTGCGTAAAAAGTCAGCCAAAAAAAGTAATGAGATCTAAAATATATGCCAAGTTTTAAGCTCATGAAGTTTAATATCAAATATCTTAAGTAGAGTAATATCGAAACAATTCCAAATCATGACAGAAATTTGGTAATTAATGATTACTGATTAAAGTTTGGTGGATTTACTTGGCAAGTTTTCTATTAAATACTTACTTAATCACAAATTTAAGATGTATGAAAACTTGACCAGTGAACCCACCAAATATTAATCAGTAATCATTAATTACCAAATTTCTGTCATGATTTGGAATTGTTTCGATATTACTCTACTTAAGATATTTGATATTAAACTTCATGAGCTTAAAACTTGGCATATATTTTAGATCTCATTACTTTTTTTGGCTGACTTTTTACGCACAGGTTTCTTGTACATATAAGAACTTGGCTCCTTTTTTAACATTTATGTTTTTGTTGTGATTAATTTTTCTGAAAAACTATTTCCCGAATTAACAAGCCAAATTTTTCTCCTTTCTTCGTTTTTGGGCACTATAAATCGCGGCACACCCGAGTTTTTTTTATTTTTACAATCTTTAAAATCACAGTACACCATTTCTAATTAGATAATTTGGTTTATTTTAGCAAGACTTTTTACTAACACACAACAAATAAACTTAACGCAGCTCTCCCCCGTATCGTAACCGGTGCAGGGAACTAAGTCCCCGGGAACCAAGTCCACCGAGGGCCTTAGTTCTCATTTAATGGGAACTATATCCACTTTAACGAAGTGGACTTAGTTCCTAGGTAGGTGAGCAAGTAGTCCACTTCTTTATGAGAACTAAGTACAATTTTGAAATATGTAGAGGGAACTAACTTCCAACGATAAAAATTACAAAAATTCAAAATTCCGCGAAAACTTTGCATACACCCAACCTCGCACCTACCCCAAATCCTATAGTGAGCCCAAGCAGGGGGGTTGCAGGGGGGCAGCATGCCCCCCCATACATACCTCACTGTTTGTTCGCCGTTATGCTGGGTGCTAGCACTGTATTTATGTAAGACCAAGCACTACGGCGAATAAACAGTGAGGTATGCAACCCCCCTGCTTGGGCTCATTATAGGATTTGGGGTAGGTGCGAGGCTGGGTGTATACAAAGTTTTTTGGCATTTAAGGAATCTTTGAATTTATCCTATATAGCCAACAATTGTGAAAAGTATTTCTATTTTATTTATAAGATTGATTTTTTATTTGGAAGTGGGAATTAAATACACATTTAAAGGGAAGTAAAACCACTCAGTTTTTGAGGAATTTTGTTCCCACCTTCTATGAGAACCAAGTCCACTTCGCTGAAGTGGACTTAGTTCCCATTAAATGAGAACTAATTCCCTCGGTGGACTTGGTTCCCGGGGACTTAGTTCCCTGCACCATCGTAACCGGACTTCAAACTCACAATAATACCTACAAATAAAAGAGAAACCGTTTTGTATCTTTTTGTTGCTGTATGGCGATGAGACGGACACCAAACACCAATATATTCACAATGCACCTATTTATACCCACATGTGCGTTCATTACCAAAAGAAAATCAAAGCACAAATTGAAGAAAAAAATATCCTTTCTTCGCTCTATCTACATATCTACTCGTATGTATCTATCTATCTTTAAGAAAAATACAAAAGGACTTTTTTGAGACTCACTTAGCCGAGAAGAAAACCAATTATTGTGTGAAAAGGAAATTATAGCTTCATGGGCGGCCACTGGATTCGATTGGTGCGACTGTCGTTTGAGCAATGCTCGGTGTCCCCTTCTATTTATAATTATTCAATGGTTAGACCTATTCGGATATTGTGAAACATAAATATGGTTTTTGATTGACGAATAAGTTCCAAGTAGTCTAATTGAAACTTTAATCAGATATTGTGAAACAAACCCTTAGTCTTTATTTGTAATGATTTTTTAAATTCTTAAGTTTCAAATGTTCCTTTTTCTCTCTTAAATGAATCCACTCATCATCATGAAGAATTATTTATTGAAATTAAAATGTATATTTTTTGTAGTCCAGACTCTAATCATCATTCAAAATGTTTTAACTTCAAAAAGGCAAACTTTATTGAACTTAATAATTTTCTTAGTAAGATTATTTGGTCCAATGAATTTTTAAATTTAAATCTTGAACATATGTATTTCCGTTTTTCTTCAATAATTTTTGAAAGTTTTTCTAAATTTATACCTATTGCTCATAATAATAATGTTCAACCAAAGCTTCCTCGGTACAATAAGCATTTATCTAACCTAAATAACGTGAAACGTAAAGCTTTTAATAAATATAAGCAATCAAAAAATGGGGTTGGGGTCGAAATCCCGCGAATCAAAATCCCGTATGTCGAAATCCCGCGTATCAAAATCCCGTTTTTCAAAATCCCGGAAATCAAAATCCCGAAAATCAAAATCCCGCCGATCAAAATCCCGCCGATCAAAATCCCGCCGTTTCTACTACTATGCGACAGCTCATTAATATTTTTGTTCCTTATGCAATTTGCAAATTGCGTTTAAAGATTGAAGTCGATTTTTTCGTATAATGCGATGCATTAGTTGAGGATGGCAAATACACACGAATAAACACCGAGGTGTGTATGCGGGGGCATGCCATTATAGGATTTGGGGTGGGTGCGAGGTTGGGTGTATGCAAAGTTCCTTTTGCATTTAAAGAAAAAAATATCATTCACACATAATTCGAAAAAAAAATTAAAAAAAGACAACAAAAATCGCTAAAGATTAGCCAAAAAACTGAAAATATTTTTTTTGAAAGTTTTAGAAAAACTTTTTTACCAGTTATTTATTTTGATTTTTGGGAACGGGCACATTCCAAGATCACGAATATGCATTTTATAAGTCGCTAGGACGCTTAGTTTAGCCGCAAATCAAGTTTAAAGATGTAAACTTTGATGCCTCTAGGACGTTTAGTTTAGCCGCAAATCGCGTTTAAAGATAAAAGTAGATTTTTCGTACGATTCGATGCATCAATTCAGCGCCAGTGTCAAGTTTTCTTGAGAAACACTACCTTGGGTGGAAAATAAACGCGAATAAACAGTGAGGTATGTATGGGGGGGCATGCTGCCCCCCTGCAACCCCCCTGCTTGGGCTCATTATAGGATTTGGGGTGGGTGCGAGGTTGGGTGTATGTAAAGTTTCTTTTGCATTAAAAGTCGCTTGGACGGCTAGTTTAGCCGCAAATCGGCGTTTAAAGATAAAAGTTGATTTTTCGTATGATTCGATGCATCAATTGAGCGCCAATGTCAAGTTTTCTTGAGCAACTGTACCTATCATTCATATTTCGAAGAAAAATTAAAAACCGAAAAAAAAAATTGAGAAAGTTTAATTTTTCATTGAAATTTTCTTCAAAAATCTTGTTTTTTTTATATTTTTCAAAAAAAAAATTTCCAAAAAGTTTATATTTCTGAATAATTTTTTTTTTTTTCAAAAAAAAAAATCCCACTGCTTCCAGAATCCAGACCCACACTCTGTCCAGATCCAAACCCACCTCTGTCTTCTTTAGACTACCGTTCCACATCACCCAAACCGAAAACAAAAATTCCCACCTCTGTCCAGAATCCAGACCCACCTATGTCCAGATCCAGACCCACCTCCGTCCAGATCCAGACCCACATATGCCCAGATCCCGTTGTCATTGTCACCCGTCCCCACAAAACCAAAATAAAATCCAATTTCTATCTCTCTAATTACCTCGAGGTCTTACCTCTACGGAGTTCTAAGAAGAACTGAAGATACATAAATGCCAAATTGCCAATACACAACTGCTTATATACTTTTTTTTCAATAAAAATAAATTCACTAATTAAAATAAAATATTGTTTCAAAAGTATCTAAAAAGTTGGGATTATTTTAAAAAAGTATTGAAAATCCCGCAAAATAGTAGCAGGCTACTGGCGGGATTCTTGCGGCGGGATTTCGACTTGCGGGATTTTGATCGGCGGGATTTTGACCTTTTCCCCAAAAAATGAGTTAGACTATGCTTATTTTAGTAAACTACGTAATGATTTTTAACACTTAATAAGTTCCTCACAAGGGTTATATCATGAATATTGAGAGTAATATTAAGAACAATTGTAATTCGTTCTGGTCGTTTGTTAATACGAAAAGAAAATCATACGGATTTCCCAAAAATATGTCCTATAAGGATACTGAAGGGTCAAATATTGCTTCCATTCTTGATTTATTTTCAAACTTCTTTCAATCGGTATATTCAATTCCCAATATTATCAACCATCCCTGTTTTCCCAATATACCAAGTAAGGTTGATATTGGAGATATAAAGCTAAGTAGTTCTGAAGTGCTATCAGGACTTAAATCACTTAAACCTAATTAAAATTTTGGAGCTGATATATATTTCTTAAACTTTGTGCTTCAGCACTTTGCCATCCTTTGGTTTGTATATTCAATAGGTCACTATCCGAAGGAGTTTTTCTTAACACATGGAAAATTTCTTACCTTGTTCCATTTCATAAATCTGGGTCTAAGAATATGGTAGAAAATTATAGAGGTATCTCTAAGCTCTCAGCAATACCTAAATTGTTCGAGAGTATTGTAAAAAACAAAATTGAATTCTTAACTAAAGAATCTATATCGGAATTGCAACACGGCTTTATATCTGGGCGATCCACTACTACCAATATGGCTCTTTTTTCTAGATATGTTATAAATTCCATAGAGGGTAAGTGTCAGGTGGATGCGGTTTATACAGATTTTAGCAAAGCTTTCGATTCAGTGAATCATAGTATTCTGGTGCAAAAACTGGAAATCTTTGGTTTCCATTCTAAGTTTCTCAGTTGGATTTCATCTTACCTTACGGGTAGGTCGCAAAAAGTAATCATTGATAGCTCTCTTTCAAGTTTTATCACATGCACTTCTGGCGTCCCTCAGGGTAGTCATTTGGGCCCTCTGCTTTTTATTAATGACATCGCAACAACTGTAAAATACTCTAAGTGCCTTTTATATGCTGATGATTTAAAGTTATTTTTGAAGATTAAAAGTGTTGAAGACTGCTACCTTTTACAATCTGATATTAACCGAATTGCAGAATGGTGTACAAATAACAGCTTAAAGTTAAACATACAAAAATGTAATGTGATCTCATTCTTCAAAACTAAAAGATCCATTGACTTGACTATTTAATAGAGTCTAACCCACTTTCTCGAGTGGTAAAAATCAAAGACCTTGGTATAATGCTCGATTCAAATTTTTCTTTTAAAAGTCATATTGACTACATTGTGGGTAGAGCAAATTCACTTGTTGTCTTCATTAAGCGGAATTGCGTTGATTTTAGTGACCCTTATGCTTTATTATCACTTTATACATCCCTTGTTAGGTCTGTACTAGAATATGCAGATGTTATATGGAATCCAACTTTTAACACATACTCCAACCGAATTGAAAAAGTCAAAGACGTTTCACAAATTTTATATTCCTTAAAATGAAGTGGAGATTTTCACCCGATTACAAAGCAAGATGTCTTTTGCTTGGAATTAAGTCTCTAGAATCAAGACGAACAATTCATGATGTGATGCTTGTGAGGGATGTGTTATGTTACCACATAAGATGCCCTCAACTTCTTTCAGTTATACCTATCTACGTGCCACTTAGATCTTTTAGGTCAGTAGATTTGCTTTTTGAACAGTTTCACAGAACAAACTATGGTTGTAATGAGCCGGTTTCTAGAGCTATTAATAATTTCAATGAAGTTTGCCATTACATATATTGACTTGAGTTGTTCAAGAGATTCTTTTAAAGCTAGTGTTTTGCTTATATTTAGTTTTTAATTATTGTACATATTATATAAAAAAATCATTGCCATTACATATTATTTAATTTAAGTCATAATCTATTAGCTGTAAATTGCTTGTAGATGTAAATATATAAATACAAAATAAATAAATAAATAAATTTATTTCTGTTCATCCTGTTGGTAGAAATAAATCAGTTTTTATAATGGGAACAAAATTACGGGGGATCTGGGAAAAAAGTTTAAAGTTTATTTCATTTATTATGTGCATTTGATACTGAGAAACAATAAAATCTAAAATATAGACTAAGTCAATGATCTTAAGTTCGGGAGATTGCATGGAGGTTTTATTATCTCTTACTTTAAATATGAACAAATACCAACCATATTCTGAGTTACATACCTATACCTTACCTAGGACATGTTTTGCTGGTCGAGCCTCTTAAAAGATCTAGCTTTCCAGTGCCTACTATAATTATATGAAATGAATAACTATATTAAAACAACGCAAATGCTATCTACTCATAGGTACTAAATAAATAATTTGCGTTAATAACTCAAACGCGTCCCACGGGACGACATGGCATGATTTAAAATTTTACTTCAAATGACCTTTGTCCTTAAATATGCAATAATACAAACATTATGATATGCTATTCAAAGAAAAAACTCTAAAAATGGAAATATGGTTTTCAGACATCCCCAATGACACGACAAAAGAATCAACAATCTGTAACATACTAACATACATATAAAAACAAATAAAACATAAAAGCTGTAACTTCGTCCTTCGTAAAGAGTAAACAAAAAACTCACGAAATTATTCCCAGTGCAGGGGTTAGAGCTGTGACCTTTTGAATTTTCAATTTTTTTCTGTGCTCTCAAAGTGAAAATATAAAATGAAATGGCATATCATAAAATAACTCATGAATTTTGATAAATAATGTAGGTATGTCGCTATCAGGGACTAGTTACACATTTAGATAACTTTATTAAAAAGAAACAAAAATATCACTATTAACTATACTACATTACATACCTACCTACGTATTATGCGGAATTTTGATGAGGTTGAGTTTTAAAAATAAACAAGATAAAAGTATATATTTGCATACCTAGCTATATAGTCGAATATATATATAGTCGAATATTCCTACAGGTTTGGTTTCTGGCGCAGTGAACCAATTATGATGGATTGCAATACCAAATCAAAAGCAAAATTTAATTGAATCAAAATACCTTTATGGAATAAAAGCTGAATACTGCCATCATCAGTGGCGAAAGGAATTTTTAATCCAGTACAGTTCCGGATCGACCAAAATGCAGAAAATAGTCACTGTCTGATGCAAGTTTGTTAGAAGCTACTGATTGAGCTTAGTTATTTAATTTTTAAGAGGCGTACCAACCTCCGATATTATTAAGTTTTCCTTGTTTTTTTAATTTTCGTTGTGTTTGCTTTTCTATATCATTTTAATTAATACCTACTTATATACATGCATATCAGGGTGGTCCTTATAAGGATTCTTGTTTTATTTTTAATGATGCTACTCCACAGTTTCTTCCCAATAAATAAATAAATCCTGTTAAATTTAAGATAATTTTGTATTTATTAACCCGGCCCCAAGAGGTGGAGATGTTGTCCCGTGGGTTGGTACCACCCGGGGAAGACTCAATTTTTGCCACCCTTAGTAATTTTTTTTTTTCAGAAGATTACTTTTTTATGAGGTTCTGCTCTTTTGAAAGAATCACTTAGGTTTTAATCGGTTGTAGAAACTTGGGAGAATTTCTTATAAAAATTTTGTTCTTCTAGGAAGCGAAGCGAAAATGAAGCGGCAAATGAGAATGAGCATAACTGTATGAGTTGCGTCCCATTTCTGTAACACTTTATGACCTGCATATATCACTGGAAAGGTATCATTGAATGCTATTTGCTATTATTTTTGGCATGGGCATAAGTCTGTATCTTCTGCAGGGAAAGTGTCAAAGCCAATAATAACTGTTGCACTGCATTATAACTCTTTTCCTGCATAAGCTGAATCACAATTGTTGTAACACTATTTTTTCCTGTGTGGCCATAAGTCTGTATCATGTGAAGGGAAAGTGTAATTGCCCATAATATCCGTCCCAAGTGTTGTAACACTTTCTAAGCTATATCATTGGAAACGTCTCAAGGAGTGCTATTTTTTGTTTTATAGGCTTAAATCTATATATCATGTAGGTAAAGTGTTATAAACTAATAACTGTTGCACTGGCCTATAACTCTTTTCCTGCACAAATTGCGTCCCAAGTGTTGTAACACCTTCTGACGTGTGTCAATGGAAAGGTCTTAATGAGTGCTATTTTTTCTTGTGTGAGCATAAGTCTGTATCATGTGCAGGGAAAATGTAACTGCCCATAATAGCTGTTGCACTGCACTATAAGTATTTCCCTGCACAAGTTGCGTCCCGAGTGTTATATCACCTTCTTACCAATATTAATGGAAAGGTCTCAATGAGTGCAAATTTTTTTTTGCGTGGGCTTAGGTCAGTATCTCTTGCAGGAAAATGTAACTGCCCATAGTAACTGTTGCACTGCAAAAGTACTCTTTCGCTGCACAAGTTGCGTCTCAAGTGTCGTAACACTTTCTGACATATAACATTGAAAAGGTTTCAATGAGTGCTATTTTTGGTTGTCTGAACATAAGTCTGTATCTCGTGCAGGGAAAGTTTTATAGCCCAATAGCTGTTATAGAAGTTATAGCGCAGTGCAAAAGTTATTCGACTATAACACTTTCCTTGCACGAGGTACAGACTTATGCCCATACAAAAAAAGAGCACTAATTGAAACAAAGCAACTTTAATTCACATTAAACTTTTATTAAAATTAAAATTCTTAAGAAAAAGGATTTAATTTTTTTGTAGTTATTTTTCGATTTAATTTTTGCTTTCTTTAAATTTTAATACATATTAGACATGCAATGCTTACAATACAATTTTTGCACAATAAAGACTGTTAACGAATACGAAAATCATAAATCTTTAAGGGTCCAAAATTGAAGCTTTTTGAATGCAAATTTTTTGCGAAGAAATTACCTGTGGTCCACTACCAAGCGACGGAAGTTGGGGAACAAAATCCAAGAAAATAAGATCCTCCAAAGTTTTGTTTTGCCTGAGTTTTAAGCTTTTCTAATGCTAATTTGTTGCGCAAAAATTAATTATGTATGTAGTTCTTATGAATGTCTGTTTCATTTGAAATTCAAATTTAAAAATATGTGCATTCCCGGCCCGCTTACATCTTATTTAAGCGAGAATTTGAATACAAAATAAAACCAGGCAAGCTACAAAGAAGCAGCTTGTTTATTGTTTATTAGAAAAAGCTTAAACTTCTAGTAAACAAAATGTTCATTATATCGAACGTTTGACTTTGAGTTAACTTCAGCAAGTGGAAACTTTAATATATATGTAAAAAAAAAAGTTCGATTTAGTTTTGGTTTGCGCAACAAATTAGCATTTAGAAGCTTCAAACCTACGCCAAAACAAAAATTTTAGATTTTGTTTGCCAGCTTCCGTCCTTTGTTAATAAAGCGGATATGCACTTTTTAAACTTGAGCAGTAAGTAAAAATTGTCCATAAACACTAAAAAATTAATTTTTGCCCAAAACATCCTATTAATATTATAAATGTGAAAGTGAGTTTGTTTGTTTGTTTGTTACGCTTTCACGCCTAAACCGCTGAATCAAATATGATAAATTTTGATATAGAGATAGGTGGGACTCTGGAAGCGTCAATAGGATACTTTTTCTTAGCATATGAGACAAAAAACGAAAAAAATATTTGGTACCAAAACAACTTCATTTTATATGTGAACAAAAATAAATCAATAAAGTTTGAAAAAAAATCATTCAATTTTGATATTTTGATTTTTGATAGTTTGTTTTTTATTATGTAGAGGTTTTTTTGGATGGATGCCGGGATAAGCAGACAACCCAGCGTTGCTGATCAGGGCACAAACTTGTCCTTGGGATGGTTAAAAGCCCCCTTAAGACGGATGAACTGCAGGTAGCGGTCAACGGCATGATAGTCTGGTTGCGGAGGAGCTTTTTTTTTTTTTGGTAAAAGGCCAACGGCAGCAGCAGGTAGCGTCTGTAACCCATATTGGGCGGCTACAAAAGGCGTCTGTTTTCCCATAGTGGGCGGCCTCGAGCAGTTATGTGTTTGACCATACAAAAGGCGGGTGTGCCTGTCAAATCTGAGCTTATGTATGTTATTAATCGTATCTCGGAAAACACCATGGTGGAAGGATATATGCAAATACATGAATTATGACAAAAAATGGAAATGAGTCCCCAAGAGGTAATCTTTTTATAGAAAATCCTTCTGTAGCTTCGGTTGCAGTAAACCGCACATCGGATTTGGGGGTGCGGCATCTTTCATGTACGAGCGTCAATCAAGACGCCATAATAATAAATGAATCGTTGACAAATAGAAGAAGAAGCGCAAATGTTACTTTTGGCTACCGCATACGTACGAAAATCGGAGCATGGAACGTTCGATCCTTGTACAGCGATGGTAGATACGAGCAGGTTGAGCGTGAAATGCTTCGCCTAAAGATCAGTATCCTGGGAATAAGCGAAACTAAGTGGAGAGGAAGAGCTGAATACAGGTCAGACACTGGACAGACGAGAATGCTGTATTCCGGGGAAGATGAAAGAGAGGGTGGCCAAAGACTGCATGGTGTCGGAATTATGTTGAACGAAGAAGCGAGGCGTAGTTTGATCTCCTGGGCGCCCATTTCTGCGAGATTAATGACAGCAAGGTTTCGTTCAAAAATTCGTAACGTCACAATTATTCAGTGCTACGCCCCCACAAATGAAGCGACCGAAGAAGACAAAACCTCATCTTAACTTTGTTTACAGTAGTGTTCCGAGAGCCGACATCATAGTCGTTATGGGAGACCTCAATGCACAAGTCGGTTCAGACAATTATGGACTGGAACGCGTGATGGGAAGAAATGGCTTGGGGTCACGGAATGAAAATGGTGACTTGCTTGTCGACTTTTGTAACGCGAATAACGCGAGTCTTGTGATAGGTGGGACTGTATTTAAGCATAAGACGTGCAGCAAAATTACCTGGGTGCATCCGGATGGTCAAACCGAAAACCAAATTGATCATATCATGATTCAGCAGCGATGGAGGAAGTCTATGTGTGATGTCCGCAGTATAAGAAATGCCGATGTGGGAAGCGAACACCATTTGGTTCTGATGAGTCTCAAACTACGAACCGCTGCCGTACAAAAACCAGCGCAGGATGCAGCAAGGAGCTCAAAATTCATTACGAATGCTTTAAATGACCCCAACATATGTCGAAACTATGTCACCACCCTTAACGACAGAGCCTCGTCATTAAACGGAATCCAGAATTCAACAATTGATGAGATGTGGGGTGAAATTAAAAGTGTTTTTATGGAGGCTGGATCCGAAACTGTACCCAAACGAACGAGACGTAGAGACTCTTGGATATCCCAAGACACCTGGGATTAGATCGAACTTCGCAAATCGTTGAAAATCCAAATAAATGCCGAAGCAGATGTTCAACAAAAGGCTGACTTGCGAAGAGAGTACCGCATTGCACATAAGATGGTCTATCGCTGTGTGAGACGTGACAAGAGGGTGAAGGTAGATGGACTCGCAGATAATGCGGAAATCGCTGCCAGAAGAGGAGATATCCGGGAATTGTACCAAATAGCCAAAGATGTTATCGGGAAAAAAAAACAACACCAATCATCCTGTAATAGATGTGGATGGCACACTTTCAGCTTCGTAGATGGAAGGACCATTTTTGTGCCCTGCTAAATGAGGATTCAGTTGAGCAGAGTGCTGAAGTGCCCCAACTAAACGAGATGCGCAGGTCCTATAGGGGTATTGACATCGAACCCCCGTCAGAACCGGAAATCCAGACATCAATAAATCTCCTCAAAAACAACAAGGCGGCTGGACTGGACGGAATACCAGCTGAGTTCCTGAAAGTCGATCCCGTAACAGCGGCTAGTATTTTACATCCGTTGATACAAAGCATTTGGGAAAACGAAAGCTATCCCAGGGATTGGAAGGATGGTGTGATTGTTAAGTTGCCAAAGAAAGGTGACTTAAAGAATTGCAACAATTGGCGTGGTATCACCGTTTTGTCCGTTTTCCCAAAACTAATGGCAACCATCATTCTCGAGCGAATAAAGGATAGAATCGAGTCTACACTCAAGAGGCATCAAGCTGGCTTCCGCAGTGGTCGATCGTGCGTCGACCATATCAACACCCTGCGTATCGTCCTCGAGCAATCGATGGAATTTCAATCACCGCTTTACCTCATGTTCGTGGATTTTGAGAAAGCCTTTGATCGAGTTAACCGAGAATGTATATGGAGATCGTTGCTTGGTAGAGGAATTCCACCAAAAATTGTTACCATTATAAAAGAGTCCTACAACAACGCAAGGTGTTTTGTTTTGCACAATGGGCAGCTATCCGACTCCTTCGTAGTGCAACAGGGTGTGAGACAAGGGGATGTTCTATCGCCAATTCTCTTCCTGCTGGCGATGGACGACGTATTGACGGCCAGTGTAGGTACAGCTGAGCGACAGGGCATTCAATGGACACCGTTCGAAAGGCTCAGTCATTTAGACTATGCCGATGACATATGTCTACTGGCAAATAACATCAGTGGGCTGAACGGGATGTGCCAAACACTGCAAGTGAAGGGTGAGTCGAGTGGTCTAAGAATAAACAGCAAAAAGACAAAAATAATGCTCACAGGCCGCTCCACACAGCAGCGTATTATTCTACAGGAGACGCCAGTTGAAGTAGTCGAACAGTTCAACTACCTTGGCAGTATTGTCTCTGCAAACGGTGGTACGGATCTGGACGTTAAAAGTAGAATAAATAAAGCTCGTGCTGCCTTCGGTACTCTGTCCCCAATCTGGAAATCAAGTCAAATCTCCTTACGCACTAAGTTGAGATTCTTCGAATCCAATGTCAAATCCGTGCTGTTATATGCTTGTGAAACCTGGAAAGTCACGTCTATCATTTCGAAGAAATTGCAGGCTTTTGTGAATCGCTGTCTTCGCCACATCCTAAAGATTCGATGGCCACAAATAATATCAAATGAGGAATTGTGGCGCAGGACAAGTCAAGAGCGGCTGGACGTCGACATAAGAAAGCGTAAATGGCGGCGTTAGATTGGTCACACACTGAGGAAACCAAACAATGAAATTGCAAAGCAGTCCTTTGAATGGAATCCTCAGGGTGCACGGCGGGTTGGAAGACCAAGAACAACATGGAAATCAACTGTCTTTGCGGAAGCAGAATCCCAGAGAAAGACGTGGCCACAGCTAAAGTACCTTGCAGCAGACCGTGAAGGATGGAGACGTTTTGTTGACGCCCTATGCCCCAGCCGGGGTTACAGGACACGATGATGATGAGGTTTTTTTCATACCATTTGCTTCACAAACGTTCGTTGGTTTAAATTAAACAGGAGCTCATCGCAAACCCTGCAGTAAAATGTCCTTGATTTAAAAAATCCATTTATGTCGAATTAAGGAGGCTGTCTTGAGAACCGATGATGATGATGATGAGACACTTTCTCAAATGAAGTTATTGAGTTTGATTTGATTTGCATGTACCCATATGCCCAGATTTTGCATATTAACGCCAAATGGAAGGACAAGCATTATGTAAGTTGTATATACAACAGCATCCTCACGTAATAGCCTAAGAGCCGGCAGAAAATTCTGTGGGTGAACGCATAGAAAAAGTATGAGCAGGTACATATGAGGTTTTGTAGGTTTATAAATCTAGATATCGAATGCAATATTCTGTCAGAATTTTTTGACGCCCGTGTTCGGGACGAGGGGTTGAAAATACTTACTTACTTAAGGTGGCGCTACAGTCCGGGGTGGACCAGGGCCTCAACCAACAAGCTTCTTCCAGCCGGCTCGGTTTCTAGCTAGCTGTCTCCAGTTTCGCACGCCAAGTTGGTTGAGGTCCTCTTCCACTTGCGTGCGCCACCTTTTACGCTGTCCACCTCTACTGCGTTGTCCCACGGGGTTGGATTCAAAGACTTTCCGGGCCGGAGCATTGGTGTCCATTCGCTCTAGATGACCCAGCCATCTCAGTCGTTGGCTTTTCACTTTTGTGGCTAGGTCGGTGTCGCTGTACAGCCCATACAGTTCGTTGTTGTATCTTCTTCTCCATTCCCCATCTATGCAGACGGGACCAAAAATCACCCGGAGAATTTTCCTCTTAAAACAGCCTAACGCGTTCTCATCCACTGTTAGCAGTGTCCATGCCTCTGCACCATACATCAGGACCGGGATGATAAGCGTCTTATACAGGGACAGTTTAGTTGCTCGAGAGAGGGCTTTGCTTCTCAATTGCCTTCTTAGCCCAAAGAAACAGCGATTGGCAAGAGTAATTCTTCGTTTGATCTCAGCGCTGGTGTCGTTCGCTGAGTTTATAGCGGATCCTAGGTAGACAAAGTCTCTGACTACCTCAAAATTATAGCTGTCTATAGTGACGTTCTGTCCGAGACGTCGGTGTTGGGTGTCCTTTCTTGTGGACAGCATATATTTTGTTTTGCTTTCATTCACCGTTAAACCCATCTTCTTGGCTTCCTTCTCAATGCTCACAAAAGCACCACTGACATCACGCTTTGTTCGTCCGATTATGTCAATGTAGTCAGCGTAAGCGAGTAATTGGACGGACTTTTGAAAGATTGTGCCTCTGGTGTTGACGTGAGAGTTTTGCACTATTCTTTCAAGAACGATGTTGAAGAAGTCGCATGACAGCGCGTCGCCTTGCCTAAAACCTTTTTTGACATCAAAGGTGTCGGTGAGGTCTTTGCCGACCTTGATGGAGCAGCGTGCATTCTCCATCGTCATCCTGCACAAACGGACGAGTTTGGCAGGGATGCCAAAACTAGACATTGCTCTATATAGCTCGTCTCTATAGATGCTGTCATACGCGGCCTTGAAATCGATAAAAAGGTGGTGGGTATCGATTTGGAACTCCTGGGTTTTCTCCAAGATCTGCCGTAGTGCGAATATTTGGTCGATGGTGGACTTCCCTGGCCTAAAGCCACACTGATATGGACCTATCAGGTTGTTGACGAATGGCTTCAGGCGTTCACAAAGTACGGCAGAGAAGATCTTGTAGGCGATATTAAGAAGACTGATGCCTCTGTAGTTGGTGCAGTCCAGAGGATCGCCTTTCTTGAGGATCGGGCAAACAATACTGAGGTTCCATTCATCGGGCATGCTTTCTTCCGACCATATTTTACAGATGAGCTGGTGCATACTCCTAACCAATTCATCGCCAGCCGCTTTGAATAGCTCAGCCGCAAGGCCATCAGCTCCAGCAGCTTTATTGGACTTAAGTTTAGATATGGCTATCCTCACTTCGTCAAGATCGGGTGGACGGAATTGTTGGCCTACGTCGTCCAGGTTGAATGGTGCAATTTGCATGGTAGCGGAATTCGGTTCGTCATCGCCGTTATACAATTTGCAGAAATGATTTTTCCATATCCTCAGCACCGACTGCGTTTCCACCACGATGTTCCCCTGATCGTCCTTGCAGGCTTCGGTTCGGGGTTTGTAACCTTGGGAGGTTCTTTTTACTTTTTGGTAAAACTTCTGAACTTCATTCCTGCAGTGGCATCCCTCTAATTCCTCGATCGCACGCTTCTCATGCTCTTTCTTTTTCTTTCTGAGAAGCTTGTGTTCCTCTTTCCTCTTCTGCTCGTAGAGCTCGCGAGCAGCTCTGGTCCTTCTATGCAGCGCCGCTTTGTATGCCTGTTGTTTGGCTGCATGTACTTGCCGGCATTCCTCGTCGAACCAGGGGTTTCGCTGTGGTGGTCGTGCGAAGCCCAGCACGTCAGAGGCGGCATCTCTGATGGCTTCCTGGCAGTTTTTCCACTGGTTCTCGATGTTTGCAGTTGGCGGCAAAGGACTAGTTAAGAGGGCGCGAGAGACTCGATCGGAAAAGGACCTGGCGATTTCTTGCGACTGCAGCCGTCCGACGTTGAACTTCCTTACAGTATTTCCCTGTTTTGGCTTTGGTCTGGATATCCGTAGCATTACCTTTGCTACAACGAGGTAGTGGTCCGAGTCAACGTTGGCTCCTCGGAACGTTCGGACATCCTTGATACTGGAGGAGTGCCTTGCGTCGATCGCAATGTGGTCAATTTGGTTGGCGGTTGATTGACCAGGAATTCGCCATGTCCCCTTATGAATATCGAGATGCGGGAACTGCGTACTAGCTACCACAACGTTTCGCCCCGCAGCAAAGTCGATTAGCCTGAGTCCGTTATCGGAGGTGGTGTCGTGCAGGCTGTATCTTCCGATTGTGCCACCAAAGACGTCTTCTCTTCCTAGTTTGGCATTAAAATCACCCAAGACAATTTTAATGTCATAGCTAGGGCATTGCTCATATGTCTTGTCCAGGAGCTCGTAGAACTCGTCCTTGGTGTCGTCATCTTTCTCCTCTGTGGGGGCATGCGCGCATATCAGGCTGATGTTGGCGAATTTAGCCTTGATGCGAATTGTCGTGAGGCGCTCGTTCACATAATTGAAACTCAAGACCTCTTGCCTCAGTCTGCCTCTAACAACAAATCCACATCCAAAAAGACGCTGCCCTTGTGGTCGGTAACAGTCACCGTATAGTATACATCGCAGTCTTTCAGTTTTCTTTTGCCCGGCCCATCCCATCGCACTTCTTGGATGGCGGTGATGTCTGCTTTGTAGCAGTCTAGGGCCTCCGCTAAATGTTCGGCTGCACGTGGTCTATAGAGAGACAGAACATTCCACGTGCAGATCCGAAGTTCGTTGTCCTTATTTCGTTTGCTAGGTTCGTCAACAGTAAATCCGTCCGTATCCGAGGCTTGTTGATGCTTCGCAACTAAAAATAGCTTTACGTGGCCGGGAAGTCACCCCGACGGCACGACCCCCAACCTGGAGGACCAGACCCTATATATATAACTCCAAGGGCGGGGAGCCGGATTAACCGCTCCTTATAGGCCTGAGCTCCGAATATGTCGTAGTAGCCCGTATAAGGTGTTCACTAAGTAGTTCAGCCTAACTGGAACTGTAGACGCCACCGTTGATTCCATCTTGAGAATTCTTCCGCTGCCGCCTGGATGAAAGGAGAAGTGCCTTAGTGGGAACACTCCTCCCCCCCTCTCTCGTTTGCTGCCCCCTAAAACCGTCCACAGGGATTGGAACCCCATCTTCAGTTAAAGGTACTAGGCACCCGATGTTCACCGCGGGGAGGTGAGAGTAGGAGTTGATAGACAGAGGTTCGCTTTGAAACAAAGCTTGTGGACGCTTGTGTCCTCTTGAATGCACATGTCTACCCTTTGAAAATAGCGCTTTTCAAATTTTTTAGTCAGAGCTACAACCACTTCAATTCATTTATTTAAAATGGGATATTGTGGTCTGTGATTTTTTCTAAGTCCACAAACTTTAATTTTGTGATCTGCGTAATAGAACTCAAGATATGAGTCTCTAAAGCAAAGCTTATGGACCTTATTTTTTTTTTATTTTTTAAATCTCCAAATATTTCTCGATATGGTGCACCTAAAATATTTATATCTCAAGTTCTATTAATCATATCGTCAAAATAAAAGTCAATAGACTTAAAGAAAACAACAGAGGATCATTCCCTATTTTTTTAAAGTGAATTGATGTGTTTGTAACCCTGTCACAAAAACTCGAAAATAGTTATTTTTCCCCGTCCCAACTCTCGATATAAAGATGCATGCACCTGCAGATTCTCAGACACATATTTTGGTTATGTGTTCACCCAATTGTGAGATATTCTGGTCGCAGCGAGGCAGAGTCTATGACTTTGCAGTAAATATTTCTCTCTTGGTAATAAATGTATCTCTATTCCTTTCTGTATTAACCGCAATGGATAAAAAAAAAAATAACTAAAAAAAAAGTTTTTCGTAAATGATTTGATGATCGACAACCAGAATCGGTTGACAAAATAAACACTAGCGCGAGCGAAGCTGCGGGTAAAGGCTAGTAAGTATATAAAAAGCTACAGAAAATTTTGAGCATCACACGAATCATGATCATCGTATTTTCTTCCGCTAACTTCAGTCTCTTAGCGAAAGCTTAAATATTTGAAAAAAAAAACCATTGGGGCTCATGCAACAAATTAGCTTAAATGCTACAAATTTATATCTCAAAATTATGAGATTCCGCCAAAATAAGGGACGTTGTTGTCTTACTTATAAAATAATTTATGCCTTTATCTATTTTGTTTTTAGTGATTTTGTTTATTTATCAAATTAAGGCCATTTATAAATAAATAAATAGTTAAAAAATAAAGATTCTACATAAACTTAAGATTTTTAAGAATTTAAGTAGAAACAAAATCTACAGAATGCAGGCTCATATCTATCTATCATATCATATCTGAACTTACTTGGCCTTTATTTATGTGATTGTATTGTTTAGCAACACAATGAATATCTGATTACGTAATGTGAAGCAGTGTAAGCGCTGACAAACTTTTTCCAGCGGGACATTTGTTCCATTTGCCCCCTTCCAACGCTGGAGTAGTCCTATCCTATATGACTTAATCCAAGATTCGGTACAAAATTCATAAAAGTTGGAACCGAATATTTCCTCAATTTCAGACCCAGGGTCAGAAAGGAAAATTGAAAAATATATCACATTTTCCATAAAATAGCAAATCAAAATTTTTCCAAAAGCGCAATTTCTTAAATCTTATAAATGACTACATTTTTCTACCGAAATTATGTCAATTATTACCAAAGTTATAAAAAGCGCAATGTAGGAAGAAAGAAATAAGGGTGGTGTGGCGCCCCGGGCGCCTTGTTTAAAACTAAGCAATGACCTTCTTAAGGACAACCGACCACCCAAATCCATTATAAATGTATCGATGCACAGCACCAACTATCGTACCAAAATTTTGTGATTTTCTTGTTTGGCAATAAACCAAAATTAAACCACAAAGGCAAATAAGCCCATTCCCCTGTTTTTTGTATATCTTCCTGTTCCAGTTATTCAATAATGAAAGTAACATCAAAATTAAATTTTCTCAGTCTTGACTATAAGACACTAATTTTAATTGTGAATTAAAATTCATCGTCCCACCCTATACTGCAAAGGACAACAACGTCTGCCAGGCCAGCTAGTCAATTACAAGGACTACAAAAGCACCAACTCTGTACTAAATCTGAAAAAAAGTAAAGACAAAATAAAGCAAACAAGAAATTGAAAACACTCCTTACTATACAACTTACATTGAGGCAAATTTAATTTAAAGGACTCTTCATGACTGGATCCCATCCTGGGTTGGAGCTGGACACACAAAGAAACATGAGAGAAATAGTCTGGTCAGCACTCAATTCATTATTCATCAGAAAATCAAAGCAAATCAGATTCAATGGTATAAGCTCCATGGCTCCATCATGGCAGTACAATATAGAACGAGCTATACAGTACAGATGCCTCCAAGAGAACTCACATTGAATACGAATCGATTGATTTGATGAAATGATTTAGAAGCTACACAATATCATATTTTAAAAAGAGTTTTATTGAAAATGATTCCTTTAAAATGAATGAAAGACCAATAAGAGAACGCTAGTACACAATTTGTGTAGGTGTATGTACATCGTACATGTAGTACGAGGATTTATATGAACCGTAGTATTATTACTAACTGAACCTTTAGAATGGAACTAGGTTAGGTTATGCTTAAAGATACTTCTTTTTCCCCAATCATTAAAATTTGCTTATCCTAAAATTACTCTTTACTTTAGCCTAGTCATTAAAGTTTATTTCCGACTAAATTTCGCTTGGCTTTTATTAAAATTACGGTACATAAAATATGCACTTATGTATGTACATATATGGTTGTGTATGAGAAAAGGTATTTTAAGCGGGATTAATAAAAGAATAATAAGGATATTTGCTTAAAGCTGCAAGGTGGGGCAAAAGAAAAAGAAGTGTGAATTGCATATACGAGTACATAACTTTTTTAATTATTTTGTATCCGAATTTAAGAAACGATAAGAAGTATTATTTCAAAATGAAAACATATACTAGACGAAGAGCCGAGTACTTTTTGTCTGTAATTTATTACTGAACTGATTTTCCTGATGGAATATGTTCAGGGGTATCCCTCGACCCGAATGCAAATCCAAATTGTCGTGATAAGGGGGGGGGGGAGGGGTCAAGAGCTTCAGCCACTCATCTTTGAAAACGCGTTTCATCAAATATCTCGTGAGCCGTGGATCGTACGAAAGAAATGGTAAAATTTTTTGAAAACTAGTACTCCATTCTTTTCTTTTATGTTTTAAATAAAGTTGCTGTTGTGAAAAGCATAGTAACTTAATAGCCTATTGAATAGACCGGAAAATGAGGGGTATAAAGGAACAATTACGTGCAAGGGTTTTTATTATTGAATATGTTTGTTTGGCCCATAAGCATGCTTAAAACCGAAAATGCTACTAAATTCACCCATGCGCTTCTAAAAGAATGGTCACACTGGCCACTTTTCAGTATTTTTGGTATAAGTCGAAAACTAAGCCGAATTTGACAATTTCACATTTAATACTTTTTGTTCAAAATTAAATTTTCTATTGGAATGGATAGTTCAAAAAATTTTACGAAAAAATTTAAGCAGAAAAAGTTAACAAAAACCAACCTAAAAAAAATAAAAAAAACAAGGATTTATAATTTTTTTTGTAAATTGTGCATAACTTTTTTTGAAGCAAAGATAGGGTCAATACATGCAGGGAAAAAATAAAGTAGAGATTTAAGACCTTAATATGGCATCTTCAAAAATTAATATTTGTTCAAAATTGACAGAGATATTCCCGCTCAAACCTTATCATTTCTTAAAATTTTTCGCAGTTTTGGTCCCAAAGTCCCTTTTTCGGGACAATATGGCAAATTTCACTTTCGTAAAAATGTTCGAAATAAAAATTTCGATATAATATGACATTAGAATTATAGAGAATTAATAAAAAGGATATAAGTTCGCAATTTCGTTTTTCGGCTGTTTTTGTTAATGCTTTCAGACCTACAGACCGAACGGCTGGTCCGATTAACATAAGATTTGGTACTAGCTGCTAGGAACGTTAAATTTGTCATAAAGTACCAAAAAATAGGCTTTCGGGCAAAAACTGTGAAAAATGATAAGAAATGGTAAAGTTTGAATGGATATATCTCTGTCAATTTTCAAATAATATGACTTTTTTTACATGTCATATTAAAGCCCTTAAACTCCAGTTTACTTTGTTCATGCATGTCTTGAGCGTATCTTTGCTCCGAAAAAAGTTATGCGCAATTTAGAAAAAAATTTAAAAATCTTTCATTTTTCGATTTTTTTATGTTGGTTTTTGTTTACTTTTGATGCTTAAATTTTTTTAAGAAATTTTTCAAACTATCCATTTCGATAGAAAATTTAATTTTGAACAAAAAGTATTATACGTAAAATTGTCAAATTCGGCTTAGTTTTCGAGTTATACCAAAAATACTGAAAAGTGGCCAGTGTGACCATTCTCTCAGAAACGCATGGGTGAATTTAGTAGCATTTTCGGTTTTAAGCATGCTTATGGGCCAAACAAACATATTCAATAATAAAAACCCTTGCACGTAATTGTTCCTTTTTAAAAGGTCTATTCAATAGGCTATAACTATGTTGTTTGACTGTTGCATATTTTGAACAATTAATTTTATAGGTCAAACCTTCTGTGTGGTTCGTCCCTAAGAAGATCTATAGCGGTAACTTTTCCAAAAACCACTCAGGCAAACACATGAGAGTTTGATCTATGACAACAAACAAAAAATGTTAAAAACTGCAAGCCAAATACTTCTTTTATGCACATTTTCCGCTCTGACCAAAAATAGGCATCACTGTTGCCAGAAAATATTTTCTGAAATCGGGAGAATACCACACTAGAAATCGCAGTAAATCGGGGAATCAGCTTTAAACACTAAAATTCATCTCAGGTGTCAAATGCACCTCAGATTTTTATAAAAAAAAATTTCGCAGATATTTTTCCGAATGTATTTTTCAGATTGTGCATTTTTTGTTCATTGTTAAAATATATTTATAATCAGATTTTTTACGTCAAACAAATTGTTTGTAGGTAAAATAGTAATTTTTTTTAACCTTGGATGGTTATTATCAGGGCCCGGATTTCCATGCAAATGCATATTTTTTTTAGACAGCCTTAGAAGGAAATGAATGAGATAGTTTCCCGAATTGAGAGATTTGCTTTAAAATGGCATTCAATCGTTAGTGCATATTTTTGCATATTTTGGTATAAATGCATTTTTTGGCGTATTGAGCATATTTTAACAATAAATGCATATTTTTAGTGCATATTTTAGAAAAAATAAGCTTTAAACACTTCAATTTAATTATTTCACCGAAATGCAAACGACCCTTTAAAATTCTACTAATTGGCTTTCATAAGTTCAAGCCATGGGTTTCTAAGTGAGACTATAGTAAAATTACAGAGGTGGAACTCGCTTAAAAACAAATAGATTTAATGGAGGAAGCAGTTTCGAAAATTAATGCAGTAGAGTCTCCAATAGACTAGCACTAGAAAATGTTCTTAAGAAAAACGAAGGATATATGAAAATGAAAACTATCTCAACCATGTTATCCTTAAATGAGAATCAAGAACAGTCCTTCTATATTCAATTAACAATACATGAGAATGTATCATTAATACATGCTCCATTAACGTCTGTTGACGCGGAGAGGCCATTTTCCATGTACAAAAGTTTCTTGAGACCAAATCGCCAAGGTTTCAGTTTTGAAAACTTCAGAACAAAATTCATGATTCATGCTAACAAAACCTACTTGCGCAACTAGTCTACAAAATTATGTCAAGATTTTTGTTTTTTTTTTTTTGTTAAACCTACCTGAATTCTATGTTATTTTTTGTTAATTTTATTTACTTATTGCTGTGAAAAATGTCTGTGAATTAAAGACTGATTTTTTTTTTTATTTAAATGTGTTTTCATTTACTTTTTGAGTATTTTTGCAGCATATTTTGCATTTTTAAAGGCATATTTTGGATTTTTTAGGGCATATTTAGACATTTTAAGTGCATATTATAGGTGCATATTTTGAGTTTTTTAGAGCATGAAAATCCGGGCCCTGGTTATTATCCTTCGTCGTTTCGACGAACACCTATTTTATTTTTAATGATTTCTCTAAAACTATTCAACTTTCTTAATTAATTCTTTGTACAATATCTAGTAGGGGTAGTCTCTTCCAGTCAAAGGACTTATGGTTTCCTTCGATCAGTGGAAATATGTTTTTTTAATGTTCGTCGAAACGACGAAGGATAACTTTTGTGTGATTTTTTTCTTTGTATGTTTTTGTTACTTTACTTTTTGTTACTTGGGTATTTTTTGTTGCTTTTTCTACACACATAATATGTTTGACAGCAAACATAAACCGATAAACTGTCGAGAGATAGTGAACAAATTACATGGTGACCTTGTGGAGCAGTTAATGTCACGTGGACTACAGCCGCCCACTCTAATCGCTACAACTAGGAGGAAAATTTGCTTATGTTCAAATAAAACGTCAGGACAACACCAAACCCGTTAGCACACAAAAAAATAAAAAAAAAACTGATTTTCCATTATTCAAAGGGGCGAATGACAAAGTATTCGTGCTAAAAGTGCAAAAAAGCACCTGTGGTGAACACAAATTAAAGGATTATGCCTCTTGTATATACATTTTTTAAATATTATTTTAGTTTTTACAGTTAATACGGATTAAAACTTTAATTATTTGTAATAATTTCTTAAGGTGATTTTTTTTAATTTTTTTGTTAAACCAAAATGGCTATTTTTCTAACAAAATAAACTTAGAACTTTAATTTTATTTTTAAATGCAGAAATGGCAGAGAGCGTCATTTAAAAATTTCAGCATCAAGGTCACCAAGGCTTAAGGAGTAGGTGGGTTTTAAGATGTACTTCATCGAATCGACGAAGCATAACTTTAATTATGTTTATTTTTTTATATAAATTCATTCATTTTCATTTTTAAGTAATATTCTTAGTAAGCAGTAGTAGCAACACCAATCATCCTGTAATGGATGTGGATGCTACACTTTTGGTATCAATCGAGGATCAGCTGCGCAGGTGGAAGGATCACTTTTGTGCCTTGCTCAATGAGGATTCTGTCGAGCAGAGTGCTGAAGTGCCCCAGCTTAACGAGATGCGTAGATCATATAGGGGTATTGACATCGAACCCCCTACAGCACTGGAAATTCAATCTTCGATAAATCTTCTCAAAAACAACAAAGCAGCTGGACTTGACGGTATACCAGCCGAGTTCCTCAAAGCTGACCCTGTCAGAACGGCTAGTATTCTACACCCGCTGATACAAGCTGTGTGGGAAAACGAAATCTATCCCAGCGACTGGAAGGATGGTGTAATTGTTAAGTTGCCAAAGAAAGGTGATCTTAAGAATTGCAACAACTGGCGAGGTATTACAGTTTTGTCCGTTTTTCCAAAATAAATGGCAACCATCATTCTGGAGCGGAAAGGTTAGAATCGAGTCTACACTCAAGAGGCATCAAGCTGGTTTCCGGAGTGGGCGGTCTTGTGTCGACCATATCAACACTCTGCGTATCGTTCTTGAGCAGTCTGCGGAGTTTCAATCACCGCTTTACCTCATGTTCGTGGATTTTGAAAAGGCCTTTGACCGAGTCAACTGTGAATGTATATGGAGATCACTTCTTGGTAGAGGAATTCCCCCAAAAATTGTTGCCATTATAAGAGAGTCCTATAACAACGCAAGATGCTTTGTTTTACACAATGGGCAGCTATCCGACTCTTTCGAAGTGCGGCAGGGTGTGAGACAGGGAGATGTTCTATCGCCAATTCTCTTTCTACTGGCGATTGACGATGTTTTGACGGCCAGCGTTGGAACAGCAGAGAGGCAGGGCATTCAATGGAGACCGTTTGAAAGGCTAAGCCACATGCCGATGATATACATATGTCTCTTGGCAAATAACATAAGCGGGCTGAACGGGATGGGTCAAGCTCTGAAGGTAAAAGGAGAGTCGAGTGGTCTTAAAATAAATAGCAAAAAGACAAAAATAATGCTCACAGGCCGCTCCACACATCAGCGTATTTTAATACAGCAGACGCCAGTTGAAGAGGTTGAACAATTTAACTACCTTGGAAGTATTGTTTCAGCAAATGGTGGTACTGATCTGGACGTTCAAAGTAGAATAAATAAAGCTTGCGCAGCCTTCGGTTCTCTCTCCCAAATTTGGAAATCATGTCAAATCTCCTTGCGCACAAAGTTGAGATTCTTCGAATCCAATGTCAAATCCGTGCTGTTATATGCTTGCGAAACCTGGAAAGCAGCGTTGCCATTAGTGCAGATTTATCTGCATTTTGCAGATTTTCATCTCGTCAACAGACTTTTGAAAATCAAAAATCTGCACCGCAGATTATGTCTGCACTCGTACCAACTTTAATATTTTGTTCTTCTTTTTTTCGCTTTAAAAAATCCTCAACAATTTTGCTGTATGCAGTCATCTTTATATAAAGTTCTATTCCATAAATTTAAATCACTACAACTGCACTGACTTTAATTATGAAATGTTTAAGTATTTAGGTAACTCTGCTGTGCACGAGTACACAAAATAAAAAAAAAAAAAAATTTTATTTTTATTAATTGAATTCATTTACCTACGTTATTTTATTTTAACATTTTTATAAAAACTTTATTTATGAAGACATATTTTTCTTGAGAATTTTTTAGAAATCTGCATTGCAGATTTTTTTCGTCATAATTGCAGATTTCTGAAAAAAATTTAATGGCAACACTGCTGGAAAGTCACGACTACCATCTCAAAGAAATTGCAGGCTTTTGTGAACCGTTGTCTACGCCATATTCTAAAAATTCGCTGGCCACAAATTATATCAAACGAGGAATTGTGGCGCAGGACAAGTCAAGAGCGGCTGGACGTTGACATAACACACTGAGGAAACCAAACGATGAAATTGCAAAGCAGTCATTTGAATGGAATCTTCAGGGTGCACGGCGGGTTGGAAGACCAAGAACAACATGGAAATTAACTGTCTTAGTGGAAGCAGACTCCCAGAGAAAGACGTGGCCACAGTTAAAATATCTATCTGCAGACCGTGAAGGATGGAAACGATTTGTTGGCGCCCTATGCCCCAACCGGGGTTACAGGACTTGATGATGATGAAGCAGTAGTTAAAACTTCGAAATAAAAAATCAATATTTTCCTTATTTAATAGTCTTCTATCGGGCTATTTGCTGGAATATTGAGAGCCTTATTTATTAGGTTTCTTAGACGGTTGACTTATTAGACAGTTTCTTAATAATTGGAAATATGATTTATTTAATTAAATAAAATGTCAAGTTAAACTTAATCAAATCTTAGCTCTTAAGCAACCTATTCCGTTGTCCAAGTTAGATAACTTAAGGACTACAATGAAAAAAGTTTACTTATATCTTTTTGGAGTTGGACGGATGTCTTAAGTTATAAACAGTTTATAAATACGACTGTTAGTGCTCATAGCACCTAGCTAGCTTGGAAAGGAAAAAGGAGTACATAAGCAAACAATAATACTCCAAAGATTCAAGTTTCTTATAAACCAACGTGATTTTAGTTATTTTTAATATTTTTATTTTTATTAACTTTTTTGAAAAAATTTATTTATTCAAACAAAATTAAGTTCAAACAATATTTAATTACTTGAACTTTATGTATTCTTTAGAAAGTAGTATTCTCTGTAAAGTGACAACATCGATTCGTTTTTAAAACGAATTTTCTGACGCATGCACGCAGCTAGGTACCAAAAACCAAAATAGAAACAAAAAATAAAATCAGAAGAAGCCAATGACATGACAGATGACATTATACATGATGAGTTTGGACGAGTTCGGAGTTCATCAAACAAGAAAAAAATGACAAAATGAAATTGAAAATTCGAGAAAATTGTCTGTTTAGTAAAAAAAACAGTGTATCGGAAATAGGTTTGAAAATCGGGAGATTTACGATAAATCGATGTTTCTGGCAACACTGATTAGGCATTGAAATAAATCGATGTAAAAAATGTATGTCAAATTTAACACCTGTTTGTCACGTGTTTAGGTAGACAGGCAAGCGGTTCTTATTTCAACATCTCATAGGCTATTCATTGATATGAACTACAATGTAACGCTATAATGACTTGAATTTTTATAATTTGTGTGTCGTTAGCACTTGGTCTATAAAGCCTTGTTTATAGCTCCCAGGGTTACCACTACCTTTACTACGTTATAGCCCTATTCTGGCGTTGTGAGGGCTCATAAGTCATAAGCTCTTGTGAGGTTTTCCTTGTGAGGTTTATTGTGATTCGATAACATTTTCGGTATTCTGGGAAAATCCTCACAAGAAACCTCACAAGAAACTCACCACGGTAAATGGGCACGTTCAAGCATGTCAGATTTTTATGGTTTCTTGTTTTATTGGGCTCTGATTGGTCGACTGTCATAGAAAGATAGATGAGTGAACTTTCAAAATGTTCTAGATTTATGTTGAACGCATCTACATATTTATTACGTCAAAGGAAACATGATTTGTTTGATTTTTGTATAATAAATTAGCTAAACGCATGCAAGAATGTTTATTTTTCATTCATTTATTTATTTTAAGGAGGAAGCAGTTAAGAAAAACACAAACAAACATGTAAATGTCGTCATATTCGAAATCACAAGTGTTACTTTTTATTTGGGACCTCCTCCGAAGGTGATCACAGTTTCAATAGCTTTTGTGAGGATCACAAGCTATGAGGTTGCTGCCAGAATGCGAAAACCTCACAAAATTAAATTAACCTCACCTTGTGAGGTTGTTGTGACTTGTGAGGTATCAGTGAGGTTTGCTGTTAAGCACAGTGCGATTGTTAGGAAAGTAGGATAGGGTTCAAATGGAGATACCGATGCAAATTGGTTGGAATTTCTAAATATCAAAATGAGAAGGAAAAAAAGAGTACGGTGAAGCATTTAGGGCTGCCAGATAAAATTTTCGCAATATCGGGACATCAGTGACAAAAAATTGGGACAAATCGGGACTTAGAACAGACAATGAAATGTTAAAAATACAACAAATAGAAAAATGTTTACAAAGTACTTATGACAGAAAAGAAATAAAAAGATCATATCGGGAGCATTTAAAATTCAGTTTTGTAACTAAAATATCTTCGGGTTCTTTGGTACTGTGCAAAAAAGTCTGTCATTTCGAAAGATTTGCAATTCTGGTAAAATGTTTAGGCATTGACCTAGCTGTTGTCCAATGATCACTTGAAAATAAAAAAGTCTCGATTTCTTATTTCCTCTTGATGACTTTGCAAATAATTTTGAAATCAATTGAAATCAATTTTTGTTTAAAGAATTAATTAATAAAATTTAAAAACTAATTGCAATTATCATGTCCGGTGCCTCATAGGCAATTGCCTAAGGCCGCACATTAGGGTGTGTTATTTATTTCAACTCTGGAATTTCCACATCTAATACCTCCAAAAAGCTGCTTTACATACTAAAATTAAGTTCTTCATTTGAAATTTTCGTTTAAGTTACTGGCTTTGGCTCGCTAACAAAGCTTGAAAAGAACACCAAAAACGTTTGTTTTAGGCTATTGATTATGTCCTAAAAACAGGGCAATAAAGAACTAAGACGTTCATGGGATTTTATTGTAACAATCTTCAAAGGGGTCATCAAATATGAGAAAACCGCGTTGAGCTATTAAATGAGAGGGTGCATTTTGGAGAGGGCGTTGCAAAAGCACCCTTTTTGGATTTTTGCAAATAACTCGAAAACGGAGCAAAATTTTGGGATAATTCTGAAAATCTTTTTAGTAGAGAATAAAATTTACCATCGAAATGGATTTTTGAAAAAAAAAACATTATTTTTTCAATACAAATTGAGGTCATAAATGTATTCTTTTGCAAAAGAAAAATATATACTACAAAAATATGATGATTTTTGAAAATTCTACCCAAAGCCTGGTTTATTGCAATAAAAATGAGGCATTTACGGACAAAATATATAGATAAATTCTTTGGTTATGACCGCTTTTGTAGAAGTTAAACAATTCAACTTCTCCAATATATTTTGGGACTTTTACCTAATACATTGCCTTAGTTTGTGTTTTATATTATTTTTTCATAGAGATTCACCATCTCGAGGGAAAATATGTATTTTCGAAATGATTTTGGATGTTGGATCGTCCTCTATATTTTTCGGTATCCGTTTTTTTATGAGATAACCTTGCTGATAAAAATGCCAAGTATGGTGAAAGATTCCACCAAAAATGCATCTTGAGATAAGTAGCTTGTATTATGGTTGTTTATATATGTAAAACACTCATCTCAAGATGCGTTTTTGGTGGAATCTTTCACCATACTTGGCATTTTTATCAGCAAGGTTATATCTGGAGAAATTTCAACTGGTGAATTCAAAAGAAAAGTAGGTTGGTAAATTCGCACCTATTCGAAAAAATAAGGCCATATTATTTATACATAAATGTATGATAGAAATTATAGAGAAACAGAAAAATATATTGTTTTGAGCTTACTAGGATTTCAGGAACTGGTATTGTGTTCGAATATGGTTCAGCACACATGACAGATTGTATCGTGACAGGCTCATCTGCTATCTAAAGCACTTTTAGCAATACCCGTCTATTGGCTCGGACAAAAAATACAATCAGTTACATGATTTGATTGTTTCTCCGTGCCCGTATATATATATCGCAGGTACCGAATTTTATGTTAAGCCTTATAACAAAAAAAAATTATATCTGTAAAAAAGTCATATAAAAACACCTACGGTAGATGACAAAAATCTAGCTTTTATGAGTAAACACACACAATTCGTATTTCTAGCGTTTTTTTCGTTCTGATATAAACACCGACATATGAGAACGCAAATCCAACTAAATAGTGACACCCCTAAAAAAAAGTGAGTTTCATACTCGTACCTCAAAGTAATTTTAGAAAAAAGAAAGTTAGACATTAAGAAGATAAATTTTGTAAGCCTTTTTGAACTCCGACTAAAGATGAATTTTCAACAGGCACGTACTCAAAACATATTTTACTGAGTTATAACTTAAGAGTCCATTTTACCTGATAAATTAGGCAATAAAAGCATGTTGAAACTTTCAAACTTAATATTTAAAAGTAGTGAACCGATGTTGTAGTCGAAATTTACAAAATTTACTAAAAAAAGACACTTCCTTTATTGACTACAAAAAATTATAAAAAAATTTACAATAAAAACACGAAATTTAAATTTTCAAACGTAACGTATTTTTATTTACAAATTTTTAAAAATACACTCCGAGTGTCGAGTTTCGCTGATGATGAGCTGCATGTCAGTTCGAAATGCATTCGATTTTTAAAAGTTTGTAAATAAAAATACGTTACGTTTGAAAATTTAAATTTCGTGTTTTTATTGTAAATTTTTTTATAATTTTTTGTAGTCAATAAAGGAAGTGTCTTTTTTTAGTAAATTTTGTAATAAAAGCATGTTATCACCAAAACTAAACCAAAAGTTGTGGATTTTTTTTTGCTATGAATAAGGTTTAAGTCAAAAAATAATGAAAAAATCGAATTTTTGTTCTTGTGGGCATAACTTTAGAACTAATTCGTAGATTTTTTCCGGAAATATATCATTTTCCTTGGTTAAGTATCTTATTACTGTAGAAATAAAAAAAAATTATTTCAATATTTTTTTAGCTGAAATAATAGATTTGGTGTTCTTATTTTCGTTCAAAAATAAGATTTTTTCTGATATTTTGGCCCATATCATTCCATCTACTCAACTTATCACAAAAATGAGAAGAGATAGTGGTCAACAATTTAATAATGTTCAACTGAATCCATTTGAAGCCAGATTGTGTATTAATCTTTAATAGTAAGGTACCTTCGGAAAATAGAACACAATATTCAAAAATTCATATCTCGAAAACCTATCCATAATAATTTTTTTAAATGTGATTTTCGAGTTCAGAAGGTCAAAGTTTATAAGAAAAAAATAGTGGCATCAAATGTACCTACATTTTGGCTGTAAACTAGTGAAATTAATAATATCTGTCGCACTTGAAAAATGTATAAAATTACAATTTTGAGTGATTTCGAATTTTTAATTCTAATTCGTATTGCCTTAAATTTTTTTCTTTTTAATTGTTTAAATTTTGTAATCAAAATTATTTAAATTAGTTAAATTAGCTCATCCAAGCAATAGACAGAAAAAGTACTAAAAACACAGTTTTCGAAAATAAACCTTGTTGTTTAGCGAGCCAAAGCACCATCTAATTTCAAAAAATTTTCATATATTCTTATTCCTACGATTCTAATGCAGCTTTTGGCAGGTATTAGGTTTTAAATCTGAACAGTATTTTTTTCGACATACCAAAGTGACACACCCTACCGCGCATTGACTAGGGCTGCAAAACCGATGAAAATTCATGATTTAAGCTTTAAGGCAAAACATTAAGATTTGAAAAAATGAAATCATGCAGAGCAGCACTATAATTTTCGAATTTTATAAAATTGTATTTTGTTGAAAACCTTCCAGCAATATTAAATAAAACCGTAAATATTAATTTGTTTGGTTTTCTTTTTTAAAACTTTTGGGCGGCAAAATAACAATTTTCCGAAGGTGGCAGAAACTCCAGGTTCGGCAACGATCATGTGCATGTCTTGTTCCTTTGCAAGAAACACCGTCGAAATAAACTAAACTTAATATGTACTACATCACATATTTTCTTCTTGATTCGGGAAATCATTTTAATAAAATTCTTTTATACAAGAAAGTTATTTTTCATGAGTAAAAAAGAAAAGTCGGGACAAAATCGGGACAGTTTGTATATCGGGAAATATATCGGGACAGGGTTCAAATATCTGGATTTTTCCGCCAAAATCGGGACGTCTGGCAGGCCTAAAAGCATTCCACATTCGTGTTGTGCAGCTAAAGAAAGAATCTCTGTATATGACGGTACGCCCGAAATTGGACTCGAGGGTAAACTGATAGACATTCTGGAAGCGCGAATGTTGCGGTTAAATTGTTTGAAGGGAGGAATGCAACTAGCTATTTCACTGGAACATTGTTTATAAAAGTAGCGATAAAAGAGGGGAGACATGAAACGTTACGACCGTACTTGAGAGAATCGAATGTTTCCGTAGTTATATGTTTCTATCACCTATCATCTTCAAAGCTTTTTTGTATCAAAGGGCACGGTAGTGCCCAGCCAAGTTCGTGGCACTACACCCTTTTTACAGGAACAAACTCAGGCGATTTTCAACCCCCCTCTAACTTCAATACCAATAAAGTCAGAAACTTCAAAATCGGAATATTTGCTGAACTGATCAAACACAGGTGGCTGACCAAATTTCAACTCTTTAGCATTAGTAGTTCCCAAGATATAGGGCTTCAAAAATTGCAAAAACCGTAACTGACTGACTCACTGACTCACTGACTCACTGACAGATCATCAAAATTATGGAGCACTTCCCGACAGCGTAGAAACTTGAAATTTCGCACAACGGTAGGCCTTGTGGTACATACAAAGGAAAAAATCGAAAATCTGCAATTTTCCATTCAGGGGGCGTGGCATCCACCCACTTTCTTAAATATTCTATAAATTATATGGAGCCTTTCCGGTTGTTGTAGAACAACGAAAATTGGTAAGTTGGTAGGGTTTGAGGTACTTAGAAAGAAAAAAATTGAAAAATTGGAATTTTCCATACAGGGGGCGTGGCATCTACCCACATTCTTAAAAATTCTTATAGATTATATGGAGCACTTCCGATTGTTGTAGAACAATGAAAGTTGGTAGGTCGGTAGGGCTTAAGGTACTTAGAAAGAAAAAAATTGGAATTTAGCATTCAGGGGGCGTGGTATCCACCCACATTATTAAAAATTCTTATAAATTAAATGGAGCACTTCCGATTGTTGTAGAACGATGAAAATTGGTATGTCGGTAGGCCTTGAAGTACTTAGAAGAAAAAAATCGAAAAATTGGAAGTTTCAGTTCAGGGGGCGTGGCATCCACCCACATTCTCAAAAATTCTTATAAATTATATGAAGCACTTCCGATTGTTGTAGAACGATGAAAATTGGTAGATCGGTAGGGCTTAAAGTACTTAGAAAGAAAAAATTGAAAAATTGGAATTTTGCATTCAGGGGGCGTGGCATCCACTCACATTCTTAAAAATTCTAATAAATTATATGGGGCACTTCCGATTGTTGAAGAACGATGAAAATTGGTAGGTCGGTAGGACTTGAAGTACTCAGAAAGGAAAATAATCGAAAATTTAGAATTGTCCATTCAGGGGGGGGGGGCACACACCCACTTTATCAGAATTGCTATTATTTTTATGGAGCACTTTCGGTTGTCGTAGAATTATGAAACTTTGTAGAGCGGTAGGGCTTGACTTTCACCTGGCAAAATACATCTTTGCAAAAAGGAGTGAAATCACAACAAAAACATAAATGTAAAAAAAGGAGCCAAGTTCTTATGTGTACAAGAAACCTGTGTGTAAAAAGTCAGCCAAAAAAGTAATGAGATCTAAAATATATGCCAACTTTTAAGTTCATGAAGTTTAATATCAAATATCTTAAGTACAGTAATATCGAAACAATTCCAAATCATGAAAGAAATTTGGTAATCAATGATAACTGATTAAAATTTGGTGGATTTACTTGGCAAGTTTTCTCTTAAATACTTACTTAATCACAAATTTAAAATGTATGAAAACTTGACCAGTGAACCCACCAAATTTTATTCAGTAATCATTAATTACCAAATTTCTGTCATGATTTGGAATTGTTTCGATATTACTGTAACTAAGATATTTGATATTAAACTTCATGAACTTAAAACTTGGCATATATTTTAGATCTCATTACTTTTTTGGCTGACTTTTTACACACAGGTTTCTTGTACACATAAGAACTTGGCTCCTTTTTAACATTTATGTTTTTGTTGTGATACTATCTACAAGACTCAAGTAGGTTGAAGGAGCACCTGCTCAGGTATGGGAGTTATATTCCAGCTTTGGACGAATGTACGCCTTATAAATAACAGCAAGTTCATAAGGGGAGAAAAACTTGTTGCATCGTCGAAGAAAACCTAAACACTTAGCAGCGTTTTTAGCAAAGCCGAATATGTGAGCATTCCACAAAAGATGATCTGTGATATAAATACCGAGAACTGATAGCTGATCAGTTTCCTGGATACAAGCACCGCTCATGGATAGCGGCATTACGGGTGGGTTTCACTTAAGTGACAGCATTGAGTTTTTGAAGCATTAAATTCTACACAGTTTTTGATTCCCCATTGGACAATGCTGTCGAGATCTGAATTTAATGAGCTTATCATACGCTGCCGTTGAAAATCCACATCCGATGGACAAGGATGTGAATCTAAAAACGAATACAAAAAGCTGAGGCTACTGCCGTCAGCCAAACAGTTTAATGGATTAGAAGTTTTAGACAAGATATCATTTATGAATATATGGAAAAGGGTCAGAGACAAAACGGAGCCCTGGGGCACACCAGCATTTATTTTATGAATATCAATCAGACTTCAAACCATCCAATACGACTTGTATTGAGCGGCCCAAAAGGTAATTTCTATTCCAACGAACAAGAGATTCATCGATAACAAATGCACGCAATTTCGATAAGAGAGCTTAATGCTAAACTATATCAAAAGCTTTTGAAATATCAAGTGCAATATTCTTATATTTTCCAAAACGATGTAAAGATTTGTTCCACTGTTCAGTGACATATACCATCAGATTTATCAGTGGACTTATTGCTACAAGAGCCATATAACCGGTCATTAAAATGCTTTCGTTATTCAAGATATTTCTTGAGCTGTTAATCAATCAGCGTTTCCATTATCTTGGAAAGAAGGGACTTACGTGGACGATAATTGGAGGGAGAAGAAGATACGCCTTTTTAAGGGACAGGCTGGACAAATGTAGTTTTCCATCCATTCGGAAAGAGACCTGTAGAGTAGGACAGATGGATTTTGCCAGCGTTGAAGAACACCTCTTCAGAACAATGGGAGGGATACTATCCAGACCAGCAGATTTGTGTACATCGAGATCTTTCAGGACTCTTGCAACTGCTCGAGTGCGAAAGAAGATTCGTCCTATACGATCGTTAGTGCTCTCAAGTAAACTAGGAATCATAACACTCTCTGGCAGCGTCAAATTAACAGCAAACTCTGCTGCAAGCGAATTGGCTCTTTCTAGTGAGCTAGTATAGGGAGTGTCATTAAAGACAAGCGTTGTTTCGAATGTTTTTTGCAAACGACCTAACATTTTTACTACCTTTGGGACATTGTATTATTTTTTGCCGTAATTGTTGGTCATGCAAAAATTTGGTTCTTTTGATATTGCCATATATATATACAAATATTTTTGCATGTACTAAATTATTTAGGAGAAATACAAAAGAATTTTATTGCATGATTGGTTTCACGCAAAAAAAAACATTTTTTTCAGGGATTTTCATGCAAAACAATGATACGGCAATTGTTTTGCATGCGGACAAAGTTGTGGGGAATAAAATATGTATATATTTTTTGGATGATCGGCTTACACAAAAAAAAAAGTCACCTCAAGCTATTATTTGCATGCAAATTGTTTTTGCACCCAAAAAATTTTTACCTTCACATTTTTTCTAATAAAAAATAAATAATAATAATAAAAAAATAATTTCACCTCTTTTCCCCTCCCTATTTAAGTATATAGGCCCTGCCCAAATTTGGTGTGTGTTGTAATTTTTCGAAGTGAGAGTCTAATTTTTCTTGGCTAATAGCACTGACCAAAATTGTAAGGAATCTGAATGGAACCTCAATGTATGTTTTATTGTCCTCAAAATATAATTGCAATTGAACCAATTTTGACCAAACTTCACTGAAACTTTGCCTGTGTTCTCATACCTGTTATTATAAGAGGCGATTCTGAAGCAAATTAAGTTACTTTGAAGTCGTAGGATGCAGTTATTATCAAGTACAAGTACCTTAATACTCTCCAAGGTAAAAACTTGTATTATTCAATAGGCCAGTGCCATTACACAGCAAAAAATCAGGACTTCCGGGTTTGGTGCAAAGTTTCCCTGCTATGAGTATGAGACGACACTGACACTAACTATTTATTAGTAAAGTTTTGATTCGAGTTATATACGTTGATGATTTGGGTCAAAGTTGAAGAAAATAGTATGTAGGTACCTACCTCTATATATATATACAAAGAAATAAAAATCCTTAAATTTAAATTCTCTAGATATCTACTAATAACGGACGTGAGTCTATAAAAAACATCTTTTCATTTTTTTGGGTATATTTACCTAAAAAATACTCCTAGTATAAGAGCCATTTCACACATAGCCGGCAACCGGCTACCCGGTACCGGCTAACCGGTCGTTTGGTTAAGGATCTTATGGAAGCTTTCACACGTGCCGGAACTGGTTCATTTGTTGAAAACCGGGTAACCGATGCCGGCTAACCGGCTGCCGGACATGTGTGAAATGGGCCTAAATGTTTATTTTTATTTAATTCTCACAATATATTTGAGATAGTCGTATTCAAAATATATGGGTTGCTTATACCTGAACAGAGTTTGAGATTTTATTTCGTCATCGATCAATGTAAACCACTTAAGTCCATTTATCTCCAAACTGGATATAAATGAGCAATATTTAATCAAATATAAAGTCCAAGTTCTATGAAAGTCCCCTTCCTCTACTTCAAAATTGAAAATACCTAAACATTTTCAATTTATTGCCAGTGTCAGTGGTCCTTTTAAAAAAAGCAAATACCTTAAAAAAAAAGAAGTGGACTTAAGGGGTCCTCACTAAACAAGGGCGATTGAGTATTATTCAAATACTGGTGAAGTTGATTCTTCTTCGTTTCGTTGTTTATTGTACATTTATTTTGTGACTTGGAAAGTGTGATTAATAAAACAACCTTCTTCTAATAAACTCACAACATTAAAATGTTAAAACCACACTTTTATTTCAAACAACTGCTAACAAACAGGAGCATTATATGACGGAATCATCTACAATATGCTTCGTGCAAAACAAATTCAATCCCCTTAGTATTAGAATTAATCTTTCTGACAAAACCAAATCCTATGACAAATTGCGTTTAACCAACTTGGTTTTACAAAACTCTCATGATTAAAAATTTAAGCAAAAAATCCTTAACCAATGTTAACACAAGCAACTTTAAGGAACGAATCCACTCGAAACCACAAAGCAATCAATTCAATTTGCTGTCACTGTTAATCTTTTCTTTCTATAAATCCTCATGCCTGCAATTTGTTGCCATTTCCCAAGGAAAAACTTTTTAAACTCTCATTCTATCAAGGCAGAGCTGAAAAGTTTGTCTTTCCCAAGGCTAAACTAAAACTTTAGCTTGCTTTCTGTGTTGGTTTTTATTCACCGTCTTGAGATGTCGATTGTCGGTAGGTAAGCGAAGTTAATTTCTTCTCATGACTTTGTGCTAATATAATTAGCTATAGCTGTGAAACTCCTTCTCCTGTAAAGTTTGAATCATCATTTCATCAATTGAAGCAGGCGGTGTGAACTGTCACGTGGGTGGTTTTGTTTCAAGGAGTGAAAGTTGTGGACACTTTGGAAACACAATCTTCAACCAGCATAAAATATTTCTGTTTACACCGTGTCAACAACTTATGAAATATGCACACGCATCTGCAAAACATGTCCTCTGAGATGGATTAATTAAACCTCTATATGTGTCTACTTACACCGGAAAAAATGTGTTGATAGCACACATTATGTGAAATGATTAAGAAAATTTTCAAATGTAAAATTATTAAAGCTGTCGAAGATTTGGTAGGTATTGGATATGAGATCTCACATACCTACACTCCAAGTCATAAGGTAGTAAGATGCACACATTTTTCAGAAGTTAAACGGAATTTTCTCCGGTTATGTGGGAAAGAGAACAAAACAGTTTGAACTAAAAAAGAGATTGATTAACTTGTCACAGAAAAACTTTGATTTATACTTCTAGACAAAAGTTTACCGCATCTAATAGTAGGGGAGCCCACGATGCTATATGTGGATTTACTCGAGCGTCGTGGAGACCTATTGGATTTTGAAGATTTGATAATAGAGAAAATAATATGTTAACAAAGTATACCGTTTCATCGGTGGGGGGAGCGTCTACAGGTATTCAAAAATGTTATGAGCGCGTCAGATATTGATAGTGTATATGGCCTGCGCCTTTCTCATAACAGAGGTATGTTAATCTGCCGATTTGCTCGTTAGATACTTTTTTGAATTGAAATGAAATAAAAAGTACATTTTTCCAAAAAAAAAAAAAATTAAAAATCAAGTTTTTTTGTTTGAAAGTTTTGGTGAGGAAAAACGGTTCGATGAATCAATTTGAAAATTTACAAGAATATTGATGATTTAAAAGTCTATTAATTTGCATACCAACGCAAGCCATGCAATCAATATTTGCAAAGAAAAAAAAGATTTTCGAAAAGACCACAAAACGTCGGTTCTTAGTACTTTTTTTTTTAAACTAACGGTGAACGGTAAAAAAAAATAATTTCTTCAAAATCTTATAAATATTTTGTAAAACGCTTTCTCAAACTTCCAAAACTGTCTTTGAATTTTTTATAACATCATTATTTTCTGAGATATTGGTAATCAAGGCTAAAAATATCTTTTTTCATTCAAAGTCAGATAAACCATGTCAAAAAAAATCGTTCGACAACAACAAAAAAACTGAATTGAAGCTCAATAAACAAGGTATCTGATCATGACACTTAATTGACTCAAAAAAATTTATCCATAGAAATGAGAACCTTCAAAACTAATAAAAAAAATAATTTTGTTGTCTCGTCTCATTTTTTGCAATAACGCAATAACGGTACTTGAAAAAAATTTGTTTGCAAACAAATCTCTAAACAAAAACATAAAGCAGTAAAATGCTTTTTATTTCAACTCAATACGACCACTCGTCACAAAGATACAGCTCTTCAAAAAACGCTAACCAAAATTGAAAAAAAATTTGTTCCTTTAATTTCGTTGACTATTGTATAATAATCTCATAAAAAAGTAGTAGTATCAGCTTCCGGTTTTTTGTGTTCGATTCAGATAGACCAGGAAAAATAGCACAAATCGTATAGGGAACCTTGAAAAAATTAATTCATGAAATATTAAAATTGGAATCGACGCAGAATTGCAACCTCTATAACATATCCAAAGTCCCCCAAAATCCCCTTATTGGCTTTTTGTGTAGATGCATTTGAAGAGGTGCAGATGCAGACGGGGAGAGCTTGTAGGTCTATCAAACTAAAATATTTGTTTTGGTACAGCCTAACCATATGATACATGCTTTAAGGGTATTTCTTAACGCTGAATCTAATAAAAGCAAAACTTAAATGATACAAGCAACCTTAACAAAGTGATGGTCCTTTTCAAGCAAAAATCAGTTTTTGAAATCGTATTTTCCGTAGAACAGGTCAAAATGTAACCCTCACAAAAACACTATTAAACCAAAGATATTTGTATGGACTATTATAATTCTTGATTGCCATGACAAATTTAATATTTTAGGCGAGTTTCATGAGTTTAAGAGTTTTTTCGTGGGTGTTATGGTAAACATTCTACACTTGCCCCTCCCCTTAAAAAAACACCCTTTCACCATGGATATTTTTAGGAACTGTCTTGATTCTTAGTTCGTATGATAAATGGTTCATTTATTCCAAGTTTCATTAACATACCTTTCTTTTCAAAGGGTTTTCAGTAATATTTTACCTGTGGTACCTGAAAGAAGTCATATCATTACATTAAAAGGATTATAACTTTTTCTTGGGTGGTTGTATCACTTTGAATTTGGTTTCATTAGATTCAGCGTTAAAAACTCCCCTTAAAGCATGTATCATATGGTTAGGCTGTACCAAAACAAATATTTTAGTTTGATAGACCTACAAGCTCTCCCCGTCTGCACCTCTTCAAATGCATCCACACAAAAAGCCAATATGGGGATTTTGGGGAACTTTGGATATGTTATAGAGGTTGCAATTCTGCGTCGATTCCAATTTTAATATTTCATAAATTAATTATTTCAACCCCGGAACCAATTTTTCCTGGCCTAAGAATAAATATGAGCATTGGCCCCAAAAAGAAAATTTAGTTTTTAATGTCACAATTTTGAGAAAAATTGATCCAAACATTTTGTTTGCGATTTTTTTTATCAAAATTTTGAGCTTAAATGCAAATATTTTGAAAACTATTGACACAAATAATTCAATTTAAATGTAGGATTAAAGAACAGATTTCTGGCATTTAAAACAGTTAATTGCTTCAAATTTAAAGTTTTTCATTATTTTTTAATATTTGTCGTTTTTTCGAAAATCGTTTCTACCTCCGAAACGGGACGAGAAAAACGGCTGATTATACTTTTCCCGTTATCCTAGAATTATTTAGTTCAAAATAAAAAATTGAACCGGGCTTGATAATGTCCAGTTGACGATTTTTTTTGCAAGTTTGTAACCCTCCGACTAACTTAGGTAACGTTTAAATCGTCAGATTATTGAAATACCCACTTTTCAGCATGTAATTAACCTACTCTATCTTAATCTGACGCGCTGGAGTATTTCGGGCTATCGTTTTTTTTTTACTAACTTGATACGCTGCCTTAGGCCTCGGCCACGCAGTAAGCGGCTGAGCGGCTAAGCGGCTGAGCGGCTAGCGGCTGAGTGGCAGCTCTAAGCGACGTATGGCCAGGCACTGAGCGACTGCTTTTGAGCGATTAGTAGTTAAAATGCCGAGATGGTCGAGACTGCACACACGAAATTAACAACTCAATGTTTACTTTGGCCATCTTTACTTCTTGCCGCTCAGAACATTACTAAAAATTAAAACAGGTTTGGTTGCTGAGCGGCGCCGCTTAGCCGCTCAGAATTTTGTTTCGCCGCTCGCTCATAGCGTGGCCGCTTCTATGTGATTTCATATGTTTTATATTTTTTTTTCCGCTCAGCCGCTTACTGCGTGGCCGCGGCCTTAGCGCTCAAAAGCAGTCGCTCAGTGCCTGGCCATACGTCGCTTAGAGCTGCCACTCAGCCGCTCAGCCGCTTACTGCGTGGCCGAGGCCTTAGGCGCCCCTCGCACATGCGAGGTGTATGAGAAAAAGTGAAAAAGCACTATGGACGAAGAGCATTTTATTCTGACAGCAAAATAAATATCAGCTGTTGTTGACTGGAATGGCTTTACAAAAAAGACTTTTAAAATGTAATGAGACAAAAACGAGCTTTTAGTTTACAAGGGCATTTAAAATCCTCTTAAATATAAAAGCATTTGGTGAAACCATGTGTGCTAAAGTGCGAAAACCAGTTAATACCTATGCACATTAACTAGTTGATGTGCGAATAAACTGGTTCGACTCGTTATCGTTCGAAATTCTACTTCAAGGAGCAAGTTGCCACACTTTAACTATTGTGTATCTACAAATTAACGTACAAGGCTCCGTTAAAGAGAGAGACTTTCACCTATTTTCCTTAGTTTATTTTCCTTTTCCGTTGTAAGCCCGTTAGAAGAACATCGTGGTTTGCTTTTGAGCTTATACTTAGTAGGACAACGAGGCACTTTCGTCTGTTCCAAATACATAATCCTCTTGGCGACAAGTATGCAAACGGTTTTTGCATCCAAAAGTAATTATTTTCGATTTTTAGTCCTATATTTTATTAAGAGTAAATTTATGACTTAGTTCTTAGACCAATGCAAACATTTTTCGCCTTAAAATATTAAATTATGGCACACAGAATAGGTGGAAAATTGTTTTGAGAATTTTGATTTTTTTTTTAGTTGCATTGGAACTGTTAACAATGCTTATGGCTCGCAAACTTTCAATTACACAGGCTTAAGAGGTTTTCGACAGGACTAAGTAAGAGTTGATCTAAGGGTAATTTTTTGTGCTGAACTCAAATCCGTTTTTCACTATCAGCTCTGGCAGGGCCGTTCCTAGCCCTCAGGGCACCTGGGGCAAGGTTTAGCCGCCTTTTTCGCTAAAAAATAATATATACCGAGTTATCTAATGAAAAACCAAATAATAAATCCTGTTAATTTCACCGTATTTATACGGACTCCAAACCAGAAGCAACATTTTTCTGTATAGGTTGCTTGAAATAACGGTTGAAATAACGGTTTGTATAGACTCTCTTACAAGTTGTAATACCTTCTTTTTTTTTACTGATTCATCAAATTTTAACCTTTTGGTATTACGACTCGACGAAATGTCAGCTGCCTTAAAAAAAAGTCTTTTATCAACTTGTTGATATTTTTTCACAATACCTGGAGTACCTACAAAAACTCGATATGAATCAATATAATATATAACCTGTCGGTATTTTAACAATTCACCATTTTTCATTCTTACGAAACTTAAAATATAAAACTCTGCTTGGAATGTTTGCACGTAATCAGCACAAGCTCGAATCATACATTCTTGTCTGACTTTTAGCACGAACTTAATAGTTTTTTGATTTTATGGATCATTTTAGATTCTGTTAAAGACACATTTTTTTGCGGTCCCTTAAGTTTATTGATGACAATCCGAAGCAAGTTAAGCGCACTTTTAAACATCATTCATTGGATCGTCAAATGATCGCTGTTCCTTGACGCAGATATTGCTATCGTCAAGTATGCAATCATCCTATTTGCAGAAAATTGGTTCATCAAGTCAATTTACTTGCAAACTTATTCGTCAACTCGATTTTTTACTGCAAAGCTGCACCACAAATGATGCTTTCGAATATATCTTACCCAATCCATTTCAGTTTGGTCAATATAAAAGCAATAATAACTTTTCAATGTTTCCTACGCAAGCTTCGTATTGGCATTCAAGACATGGTGGCGCCTTTCATTGCGGGCCATTTGCGGTACGGCGCCTTTCATGGTAAGACGCCTGGGGCATTTGCCCCACTGCCCCACTTGCCTTGCTTTTCGAGATGTTACCGTTAGAAAGTACAAACAAACCCTTTTTCACAATTTTTGGGGTTATGTAACTAGGCAAATTTATTTTTATTTGTTTTTATTTTTACAGATTTCTGAAAGTACTAATCTTAATCTTCAAAATTCAACTTAAATCTTCCTTACTAAATATATCGTATCTCAGTTCTGAAAAAAAAAATGGAGTTAAGGAGTTTTGATTGAACGGCGACGATTTGTAAGCCTGTGTTATTAGTAAATGATGTTCAGAGGGTAGACATGGTGCATTCAAGAGGACACAAGCGTCCACAAGCTTTTTTTTCAAAGCGAACCTCTGTCTATCAACTCCTACTCTCACCTCCAAGTGGTGAACATCGGGTGCCTAGTACCTTTAACTGAAGATGGGATACCAATACCAATCCCTGTGGACGGTTTTAGGGGGCAGCAAACGAGAGAGGGGGGGAATAGTGTTCCCACTAAGGCACTTCTCCTTCATCCAGGCGGCAGCGAAAGAATTCTCAAGATGGAATCAACGGTGGCGTCTACAGTTCCAGTTAGGCTGAACTACTTAGTGAACACCTTATACGGGCTACTACGACATATTCGGAGCTCAGGCCTATAAGGAGCGGTTAATCCGGCTTCCCGCCCTTGGAGTTATATACAGGGTGTCCTGTAAATAATGGATAACCTTGCAACTGGTTGTAGCAGGCCTTATGACCTTTCCAGAAAAAAATATAAAAAAATATTTTCCCTGTGGTTACTATGTTATAATGTTTTTTCCAAAAGTTGTTAACAAGTACTACTTTCCTCGAATACGTGAACGCTACGACCATGAATGAACAATTTTTACTATTTTTATATTTTTGTATTATTCTAGAATAACTGTTGTAATAGATGGGTGGTAAAATTTAACAGTAGTTATTGCATTTCTTTAATTATAATTTTTTTAAATATTTTTTTCAGTACAAAAATTTATTTTCGAAAAAGTTTGACCACGTTTAATAAATTAAAATTGTATGAGAACATGAGTGGCCAATTGCTTAAAAAAGTTGTCTATTTAATGCACTTTTCAAAATGGTATAACACATGCTTGTGTATTAACGAAATAACCAAGAAAATTTGTCAATCATCTAATGAAGCTGCTTTTAACATTTTGGCAAAATGTCTATCAAAATGTTACAATAATCTCCAAATTTGGGTTGGGCAAAGATTTTCTCTTTTGATGTGTAAGGGGGTCCAGTGCAAGTATAAAACTCTATTTTTAGGTGTTGTATTGAAAAACGAGTTCTGCAAAGTTTTCCATGGCAACTTAAATTTTATTAGTCTTAGAAAAAAAAAACTTTGAAACAAATTTGTAGCAAATTCAATTCTCTTCAAATTATGTTAATATACTTTTTACCCTAAAGTTATAAATAAGAAAGTTATAATCAAAATTTAAACATTGAAAAAATTCATATGTTTTTGATTTATTAAAGGTGGTCAAACTTTTTCGAAAATAAATTTTTGTACTGAAAAAAATATTTTAAAAAATTATAATAAGAAAAATGCAATAACTACTGTCAAATTTTACCACCCATCTATTACAAAAGTTATTCTAGAATAATACAAAAATATAAAAATAGTAAAAATTGTTCATTCATGGTCGTAGCGTTCACGTATTCGAGGAAAGTAGTACTTGTTAACAACTTTTGGAAAAAACATTATAACATAGTAACCACAGGGAAAATATTTTTTTTATATTTTTTTCTGGAAAGGTCATAAGGCCTGCTACAACCAGTTGCAAGGTTATCCATTATTTACAGGACACCCTGTATATAGGGTCTGGTCCTCCAGGTTGGGGGTCGTGCCGTCGGGGTGACTTCCCAGCCACGTAAAGCTATCTTAGTTGCGAAGCAACAACAAGCCTCGGATACGGACGGATTTACTGTTGACGAACCAAGCAAACGAAATAAGGACAACGAACTTCGGATCTGCACGTGGAATGTTCTGTCTCTCTATAGACCACGTGCAGCCGAACATTCAGCGGAAGCCCTAGACTGCTACAAAGCAGACACCACCGCCATCCAAGAAGTGCGATGGGATGGGCCGGGCAAGAGAAAACTGAAAGACTGCGATATCTACTACGGTGACTGTTACCGACCACAAGCGCAGCGTCTCTTTGGATGCGGATTCGTCGTTAGAGGCAGACTTAGGCAAGAAGTCTTGAGTTTCAACTATGTGAACGAGCGCCCACGACAATTCGCATCAAGGCTAAATTCGCAAATATTAGCCTGATATGCGCGCATGCCCCCACAGAGGAGAAAGATGACGACACCAAGGACGAGTTCTACGAGCTCCTGGACAAGACATATGAGCAATGCCCTAGCTATGACATTAAAATTGTCTTGGGTGATTTTAATTCCAAACTAGGAAGAGAAGACGTCTTTGGTGGCACAATCGGAAGGTACAGCCTGCACAACACCACCTCCGATAACGGACTCAGGCAAATCGACTTTGCTGCGGGGCGAAACGTTGTGGTAGCTAGTACGCAGTTCCCGCATCTCGATATACATAAGGGGACATGGCGTCGGACGGCTGCAGTCGCAAGAAATCGCCAGGTCCTTCTCCGATCGAGTCTCTCGCGCCCTCTTAACTAGTCCTTTGCCGCCAACTGCAAACATCGAGGACCAGTGGAAAAACTGCCAGGAAGCCATCAGAGATGCCGCCTCTGACGTGCTGGGCTTTGCCCGACCACTACAGCGAAACCCCTGGTTCGACGAAGAATGTCGGCAAGTACATGCAGCCAAACAACAGGCATACAAAGCGGCGCTGCATAGAAGAGCTGCTCGCGAGCTCTACGAGCAGAAGAGGAGAGAGGAACACAAGCTTCTTAGAAGGAAGGTTACAAGGCCCGAACCGAAGCCTGCAAGGACGATCAGGGGAACATCGTGGTGGAATCGCAGTCGTTGCTGAGGATATGGAAAAATCATTTTTGCAAATTGTATAACGGCGATGACGAACCTAATTCCGCTAACATGCAAATTGCACCATTCAACTTGGACTGGCCTTGCGGCTGAGCTATTCAAAGCGGCTGGCGATGAATTGGTTAGGAGTATGCACCAGCTCATCTGTAAAATATGGTCGGAGAAAAGCATGCCCGATGAATGGAACCTCAGCATTGTTTGCTGATCCTCAAGAAAGGCGATCCTCTGGAGTGCACCAACTACAGAGGCATCAGTCTTCTTAAGATCGCCTATAAGATCTTCTCTGCCGTACTTTGTGAACGACCGAAGCCATTTGTCAACAACCTGATAGGTCCATATCAGTGTGGCTTTAGGCCAGGGAAGTCCACCATCGACCAAATATTCGCACTACGGCAGATCTTGGAGAAAACCCCAGGAGTTTCAAAACGATACCCACCACCTTTTTATCGATTTCAAGGCCGCGTATGACAGCATAGAGCAATGTCTAGTTTTGGCATCCCTGCCAAACTCGTCCGTTTGTGCAGGATGACGATGGAGAATGCACGCTGCTCCATCAAGGTCGGCAAAGACCTCACCGACACCTTTGATGTCAAAAAAGGTTTTAGGTTTGACTGGCATAATAGGACGAACAAAGCGTGATGTCAGTGGTGGTTTTGTGAGCATTGAGAAGGAAGCCAAGAAGATGGGTCTAACGGTGAATGAAAGCAAAACAAAATATATGCTGTCAACAAGAAAGGACACCCAACACCAACGTCTCGGACAGAACGTCACTATATAGACAGCTATAATTTTGAGGTGGTCAGAGACTTTGTCTACCTGCTAGGATCAGCTATTAACTCAGCGAACGATACCAGTGCTGAGATCAAACGAAGAATTACTCTTGCCAATCGCTGTTTCTTTGGGCTAAGAAGGCAATTGAGAAGCAAAGCCCTCTCTCAAGCAACTAAACTGTCCCTTTATAAGACGCTTATCATCCCGGTCCTGATGTATGGTGCAGAGGCATGGACACTGCTAACGGTGGATGAGAACGCGTTAGGCTGTTTTAAGAGAAAAATTCTCCGGGTGATTTTTGGTCCCGTCTGCATAGATGGGGAATGGAGAAGAAGATACAACCACGAACTGTATGGGCTGTACAGCGACACCGACCTAGCCACAAAAGTGAAACGTCAATGACTAAGATGGCTGGGTCACCTAGAGCGAATGGACACCAATGCTCTTTGAATCGCCCCGTGGGACAACGCAGTAGAGGTGGACAGCCTAAAAGGTGGCGCACGCAAGTGGAAGAGGACCTCAACCAACTTGGCGTGCGAAACTGGAGACATCTAGCTAGAAACCGAGCCGGCTGGAAGAAGCTTGTTGGTTGAGGCCCTGTTCCACCCCGGACTGTAGCGCCACCTTAAGTATGTAAGTAAGTAAGTTATTCGTAAATTTCCATTAGGAAAGTATATTTTGGATCATGCCAAACACTAAAATTTCGAGGAGATTTTCGGAAGCAGTAAAAATACGCCAATCTTTAACTAGTGCTTAAGTCCAGAAAAAAACTTAAACAGAGATTTGTTGGAAATAATCCAAAGATACTTTCAATTGTATTTTTATGAAGCTTTCGAAAAATGTATAGTTTTCGAACCACAAGTGAAAAACTAAAAAAAAATGCATTTTTGGATCATTTTTTGCATTTTTTCCATGTTGCTTCAGAAAACTTGATGGAATTAGAAGGATTTATCGATTTGAGTTGTATGGATAGAGGCATTTGTCTTGTTGAAAAATCTATGAAGTTGGTTCATAAAGGTAGTTAGTTGGTCTTCGGACACACTGTTTCAAGCAAAGATTTTTAGCTTTTTCCAGTGTTTTTGGTTTAAAGTAAACTACCAAGTCTATTGTACTATAGTTGGATATTGCTCCCCAAACTACCCAAGCTACCTTCACTGCTGTGATGAAGCTCCTATTTCCTAAGATTATGTAAAAAATATATAGCTGTAAGCTATAACCATGTGGTCCATCCAGTTGATTTTTTTCGTCGGAACAAAAATCATTTCGCCAATCATCTGGCCTACTCTAAATTGTTCATTCCAGCTCAAGTAGTCTTTCTCAAAACAAAAGCTTTGCTTCTTCCTGGAATTATTTATAGTGAAGTTTTTTTTTTAATCTTCAACCGCTTTAAGTAATCAGGAACTCAAATTACGTAGAGAACCATGGTTAGGCTTTCCGTAAAATGAGCTTAGTCCATGATTGTAGCTGCGAAAACAGCTGAGTTGGATGCAATTTAAAGGCTCAATTTATGCAGTCGAAGTTGAATACAACTTGGGGATTTTTACTATCAACTCGAGAAATGGCTTTTATTCATTTGAAGTTGATTGGCTCATCTTTTCATATTCCAAAGTTGACAAAATCCAAAGTTCGTCAACTTTTGATTTTCTCAACTTCCCGAAAAAGTAAAATCAAGCGAGCAAACTTGGGATTTTTCTTCATTTCTGTTTATTCAGTTCTCTTGAATTTTCACTCTTGACATCCAAAGTAAAAAAAAAAATAAATAAAAATATACTATATTCATACCTAGTAAGGATAAAGTGTTTTAATAACAATTAAATATGTACTTGTACATACATTGAATTAAAAAAAATCAAAATATGTTTTGTGTAAATTATTTGTGGGAAAATTGGCCACCATCTTCTTCGAGCAGCGAGAATTCACCTTTATTGTTGAAAATAATCTTTTGAAACTTTTTGCTGCCACACAAAAAGTGAAATAAAAACAATACAAATGCAAAATTTTCTTTCAGTTTTTCTGAATTTGTTTCATTAAATTATATCACAACAAAAACATAAATGTTAAAAAAGGAGCCAAGTTCTTATGTGTACAAGAAACCTGTGCGTAAAAAGTCAGCCAAAAAAAAGTAATGAGATCTAAAATATATGCCAACTTTTAAGTTCATGAAGTTTAATATCAAATATCTTAAGTAGAGTAATATCGAAACAATTCCAAATCATGACAGAAATTTGGTAATTAATGATAACTGATTAAAATTTGGTGGTTCACTGGTCAAGTTTCCATACATTTTAAATTTGTGACTAAGTAAGTATTTTAGAGAAAACTTGCCAAGTAAATCCACCAAATTTTAATCAGTAATCATTAATTACCAAATTTCTGTCATGATTTGGAATTGTTTCGATATTACTCTACTTAAGATATTTGATATTAAACTTCATGAACTTAAAACTTGGCATATATTTTAGATCTCATTACTTTTTTTTGGCTGACTTTTTACACACAGGTTTCTTGTACACATAAGAACTTGGCTTCTTTTTTAACATTTATGTTTTTGTTGTGATTTCACTCCTTTCTGCAAAGATTTATTTTGCCAGGTGAAAGTCAAGCCCTACCGCTCTACAAAATTTCATAATTCTACGACAACCGAAAGTGCACCATACAAATAATAGCAATTCTGATGAAGTGGGTGGATGGCACCCCCCCCCCCCCTGAATGGACAATTCCAAATTTTAGATTTTTTTCCTCTCTAAGTACTTCAAGTCCTACCGACCTATCAATTTTCATCGTTCTACAACAATCGGAAATGCTTCATAAGTTTATAAGAATTTTTAAGAATGTGGGTCGATGCCACGCCCCCTGAACTGAAACTCCCAATTTTTGATTTTTTTCTGCTAAGTACTTCAAGGCCTACCTACCTACCAATTTTCATGGTTCTAGAACAATCGGAAGTGCTCCATATAATTTATAAGAATTTTTAAGAATGTGGGTGGATACCACGCCCCCTAAATGCAAAATTCCAATTTTTTTCTTTCTAACTACCTTAAGCCATACCGACTTACCAATTTTCATCGTTCTACAATAATCAAAAGTACTCCATATAATCTATAAGATTTTTAAGAATGTGGGTGGATTCCACGCCCCCTCAATGCAAAATTCCAATTTTTCAATTTTTTCTTTCTAAGTACGTTAAGCCCTACCAACTTACCAAATTTCATTGTTCTACAACAATCGGAAAGGCTCCATATAATTTATAGAATATTTAAGAAAGTGGGTGGATGCCACGCCCCCTGAATAGGTAACTGCAGATTTTCGATTTTTCCTTTGTATGTACCACAAGGCCTACCGTTGTGCGAAATTTCAAGTTTCTACGATGTCGGGAAGTGCTCCATAATTTTGATGATCTGTGAGTGAGTCAGTCAGTTACGGTTTTTGCGATTTTTGAAGTCCTATATCTTGGGAACTACTAATGCTAAAGAGTTGAAATTTGGTGAGCCACCTGTGTTTGATCAGTTCAGCAAATACTCCGAATTTGAAGTTTCTGACTTTATTGATACTGAAGTTAGAGGGGGGTTGAAAATCGCCTGAGTTTGTTCCTGTAAGAAGGGTGTAGTGCCGCGAGCTTGGCTGGGCACTACCGTGCCCTTTGATTAAATACTTTGCTTTCGAGAGCACAATTAATTCGAATGTAGGCAGAAAATTAAGTTGCAGTGCATTTTGGTTTGACGTATGAGTTTGAATATTATGAATTAGTGCTTCTCAGATATATTCTCATATGAAACTGAGAAGCGAAATTCTCTTCTCAGAATCGTCAGAAGAGGAGTTTTGAGTCAATGAAATGGTTTCTGGATGCTTCTGAATGGCTAAAAGAAAACGCGATTACTGCCTCACCCTTTCGTCTATATCCACATCCCGCTTTTCGTTACATTTTGCTCCCCATTTTGTTTTTTTTTTTTTAAGTGTATACCTACTCTAATGCAAACCAAAAGTTGATACTGACATAAGCAAGTGTCATCTGTCACAAATATTCCAAAAATATATTAGAAACTGCAAGTTGGTCAACTTTAAAATTTTAACTGGGGAGTTTAGATTTAAAGAAGTGAATAAAAGCAATTTTCAACTTTCCGTTCGACATTGGATTTGAAATCAACTTCACAGGTTTTTGCACTTCGAGGATAGTTTGGGGGTGAACAAAATGTTTGTATTATATTGTGTCCCAAAAGGTGTTGAGCTCCTTAAATGATTGCCGAGTGTATGATCACCTTACTTTTAGCGTGATTTCAAAGTCCTTCAAAAAGATAAACATCTATTTTTGCCCTTTCCTTTTAAAGTTCAACATTTTTTCTTTTCCATTCTTATCAACACAAACAATTAAGGTGATGGCATGGTGAGGTCGGCCCCCGCCAGTAGTCGGCCACCACGCCATAAATTTAAGGTTAATAGGGAACACAGGCATAAAAATGTATACGAAAATATTTTTTTCTTAAAGTTTAACTTTTCTTCTAACGGTATGCAAAAATTTGAGGCAATGCAGCTTCTGGTTTCTTTGTTAAAAATTCTAATTTGTGTTCAAATTCTTACAAGAGGTTTGTATGCCAATTTTTCTAAGAAAAAAGTAGTGGAAGGATTTTACGAAAAGTGTTCCAATTAATAAAATATTGAGGATAAGTACATTTTTCGGCAGTTTTTATGTTATTTATTGTTTGTTTTTAATGTTTTTTGCAAAAAAATGTTAAAAAATTATTAATTTTTCAATAAAATAAGGGGGCCGACCTTAGAAGACATTTTTGTATCGTTCTTCTAAAGTCGACCACCCCGGCCGACTACTGAAGAATATATTTTTTTTTTGTTTTGCTTATCTTCCTATGAAAATCCAATGCAAACCTAAAGTTTTCTTCATTTTTAACATGATTTTCGAGTGTTTTTTCCTATATTCAGTAGTCGGCCCCTTACTTTATGCATGGTTAATTAGAAAATTGGCTATGAAAACGTAGGATTTTCTTCTGTGAGCGTATTTTTTTAATGAATAAGGATTGAATTTAGGCACGGAGCCACCATTATTAGCAATTTAGCAATGTTTAAAAATAAGTGTTTTAAGGTCTTACATTTAAAAAATTGACATTTCTGAGGAAAATTGAACCGTTTTGTTCCATAATTATTCAGAAATTCTAAAAAAGTAGAGCAAACCAAAATTATAAAATTCGAATCTAAACTTTACAACATCAAATTCGAGCTCGAGTTGCCAAATGAGCCCCGACTCGGTTTTTAGTAAGGAATAAGACCCAGACCAAACTTAAATACTCTCTCGTGCAAGTCTCTGAAATCTGCAGAAACACTCTTATAAGACTCTTCAAAATCCCATAGCCTTATTCAAAAATTAATTATTTTTTTTTTAAAGTTAAATTACTCTTCTAGTCCAAAGTTGTTACTTTTTTAATTAGAAGTTCAGTTTTTCGCCTTTTAGTAGGAGTCCATAAACTTTAAGTCTTACAAGAATCTTATAAAAAGAACTCTGTTTACAATTTCATAATTTATTAGTCCCATAACAGTACACGTATGAGAGTTTAAGCTATTATGCTCTCCTAAAAACTTTTACAGGATCTACGATATAAAAGTTCTTAAAACAAGAAGTTTATAGGTGTACCATTAGAATAACAAAAACACAATTACATTCTTATTCAATCTCTAATGTTTTAAATTCGTTTATAAGGTTGTCACAGTCGTAAAATTTCTACGATTTCCACTAGTCTTACAAGAGGCTCTTGGTTATACATCTGTCATCGCATAAGAAAACTGAGCTACAAGATAAAAAAATTAAAGAAATAGGCCGTTTAACGCTCTGAACTATCTTATAAGAATCTAGTTGCATACTATTAGAACACATTTAAACTCTTCAGCTCTTGAAGAGTCTTATGAGAAGATAATGTTTATTTTTTTTTGAGCTTGATAAATTAAAAAGTCACATAGTTGATAGAAGTTGATTTATATTACTTTTTTTGTTAAATGAATAGTTAAATTATATGTATATTAAGTGTATGAAGGAACATGTGAACCTTACAATCAATTTTAATAAATATTTCTGTTTTTAAAGTAGATTGTTTGATTTATCTAATAAACCTTTAAAATTCAAAAACTATATTTTTATCCAGGTCAGTAGTATGAAAATTAGAGAATTTAAAATGGGGGCCGACTACTGAAAACTCATGTGGCCGACCTCTGGAGTTTATGGGGCCGACTACACAAGAATTAGACTTTCATTTCAAATTTCGTAAATAATTTGTTTTTCATGATAAATCCACTAAAAACCCTTAATATTTCGAAATTTTGACATTCCAAATAATCAGAAAAACTAAACTTTATGCTTGGAACTCGAACAACTGAATTTTAACGAACAGTCAAACGCAAAAAAAAAGTTAAGTGGCCGACTACTGGCTCCATCACCCAATAAGTTTTAAATTATGAATTTAACCTTCTATAACCGAAAAAGTTTTAACCACTTCACAAAAAACGTGAATATTTTTACAGTTTCTAATTTTATGACTCGATTTATGTTTTGTATATAATCTGTTTGTTTTTATGTTTTGTATATAATCTGTAAATAGTACTGAAATTGATGCCTCACTTGCAGCGTAAGAAATTTAAAATTGGGAATTAAGTTGTAATTAAAGTATTCTTTCAATCTTTCTTCCTACAAGTTTATTTTAGGTGGATCAATCACGTAACAGTAATAATATCAGTTTCACTCAAAAACGTCTGCTTCTAACCTTATGACTTGACTTGGAGTGTATCCAGTTCTTTAAACAATAATGACTAGCTAGAAAACTGCCCAAGAATGTACTTTGGAAATCTAATAAATACGACTGACAATGTTTATTTATAATAGTTCAATTATTCACCTATTTGTATCATGTGTGTCATTTTTGAACTAAAAACTTATAACTAATATTGTGTTTTTTTCAGTGTGATACGCATGTGAAGAATTTTATGCTGTCGTCAATACATATACACATGTATGTTCAATTGTACATACATTGTACATGAGTAATGTTTTCGTCTTAATTGCACTTACATGCTTATTTCACCAGGCTTCTTTGCATTCTTATATATGTACATATTAACATCTATGTATATGTGTTTCATATGTACATATGTATGTACTTGACGCATATGAGATTGTGAAAACATTTTATTTTTTGATTACATACTTTGATTGTGCTAACTTAATTACTGCATAAAAGTTACTATAAAAATATTCCTTGAAGACTACGATGTTAAAAAGAACTGGTTTTTACTTGCATACAATTCATATATACCCAGGTATGTACATGGGGTCCCCTCATAAGCAGAGTGGCTTATATAAAAATCTGGAGTTTCCAGAGAAGTATTTAGAAGCTTTTCGTTTCATTTAAAATTAATTTTGATGTAGAGTTCACGTGAGGAGCTTAAAGTCGTTGAACAAAAAACTATTAATTTTTATACTTCCTTACTTACTTTTTATACTGCCTTAGGCGCCAGTTATAGCTATCATTGAAACTCATCATTGAAAATCTTAATGATTGGTTTTGAGACGTTTATGAAGCAAAATCGTTTATTATTTTGATGAAAAAATAAAGCTAGAGACTTAATTAATATTTCTAACCAAAAAAATTGTTCAAATAGGCCCAACTTTCCACATAAAAAGACTTTCCTTATTTCAATGATTGAACTACCTTACCAATGATCATTGAAAAATCAAAAGTCAATTTTTGTTGAAAGTTGGGCCTATTTGAAAATTTTTTTTGACTGGAAATATTAATTAAGTCTTGACCTTTAATCGTCCATCAAAATAATAGATAATTTTACTTTCTAAAAGTCTTAAAATCAATCATTAAAGTTTTCAATGATGAGTTTCAATGATAGCTATAACTGGCGCCTTACGTAAGATGTCGTTTTCATAAAAATAATTGCTTTTTTGTGTATATGTATCATTAAAAAAAAATCCTCGCTACTTAAATAAGTTTCTCACCTTTAAACGCAATGTTAGTAATCTACCATTTACAATGTATTCAGAAAAAGGCGTTTGCTCTGATGAAAATGATATATTACGTGAATTATTTGCTTCATTTTTTTAATTATCTATACAGACCCGAAAACATTTAATGTTAATGATTTCAATCATATTGTTGATAGCAATATTAATTTGAGTTCGCTGTCAATAATAATTGCTGACCTTCTTCTAATAAAGGCGGTGGTCCTGATGGTTTTCCACCACCTGTTCTTGAGCAAAAATGCGGAAACTATTGCCAAACCCTTGCTACAACTTTTCAGCCTTCCGCTTTCCAGTGGTATTTTCCTTGAAAAGTGGCGCAGATCTTTTTCTAACACTTATTTTTAAAAATAAACAAAAATCCAATATTAATAATTACCGTGGTATTGCTATCTTGTCGGCTATATTCCTAATTATTTTCCTTCTACACTGACTTTAGCAAAGCTTTCGACAAAGTTGACCATGGCTTTCTTCTGTATAAACAGAAAAAGTATGGCATACATGCCAACTTACTAAAGTGGATAGTCTTATTTGTCAAAACGTACTCAGTGTCTTAGGTCTTGTGATGTCATTTCTCATCAAATATATGTATGTCACCTCTGGGGTAACCCAGAATAGCCATCTTTGCCCTCTTTTATTCTCATTGTTAACTTGCCTTTACTGGTGAGAGGGTGCAGACTGCAGATATATCTTCTTATGTGGCTCACAGTGAAAATGGCCCACCCTTAACCAAATTCTTTTTCTTTGAAAAACTGTAGTAAATCTGGTAAAATAAAAAAGGAAAAATGCATTTTCAATAGAGAATTGTATTTTTATTTCAACATCAAAATCTTAAAAGAAATATTGAAGAAAAATTAACAAAAACAGAAACTAACAAACAAAACAAACAAAGTAAAGTGATTATTTCATCTCACAGTGAAAATGGCCCAGTAACATTTTAGTTGTAAAAAGGCTTGTAAACTCGTTTTGCAATCTTGTTAAGTAGGTATTTTGTAGGGAGTCCTTTTTGTCTTATAACTGATTTAAGACAGTTTGGAACTGATTCAAGTTTTTTGAAGTAATTGGGGCTTACATATTTTATTCTATTTTTGCAATAAAATTCTTTTCAAGTCACTTTCGCTGGAAATTTCATGTTTCTGAATTTCAATTTCCAATTTTTTCCAAAAATTTTCAATTATATTAAGATCCGGTGATTGTGGCGGGATTCTGATTAGCCTTGGACAATAATACAGCTGCCATTCCCTAAATATATCAGCCGAGTGCTTCGGATAAATGTCTTGATAGAAATAAAAAATGTTTCAATTTCAACCATTTCAGGACTATTTTTTAAAATTGATGTTTAAAATATTTAAATAGTGATATTTGAGCATTTCCATCAATTAAATTTAAGGTGCCAGCCCCAGATGCTGAGCATAAGGGTGGGCCATTTTCACTGTGAGCCACTGTATATGCAGATGACCTTAAGTTGTTTTAAAATGTGAATAGTACCTACATACACTTGACAGACTTTCATTGCAACTATGTTTGAGCACACTTACATATAAGCTGGTGTAAAATTAACAGAATAATGCTAAATGTTGAGAAATGCAATATTATTTCAAATTTAAGAAACAAAATTTCAATAAATTTTGACTATTTCATTGACAGGCAAATGTTAGTTGCAAACAGTGTTGCCGCAACCTGAAAATAAAAGTCGCTAGACCAACCTCCGAAGGTCGCTTGATTGGCTTAAATTTTCAAACCAAAAAGTCGCTAGAATTCGCCAGCAACGAAAGCTTAAAATATTTTATATAGGGACATATTTTCATTATTCATAGACATTATTTAAACTGTTGCTAGGTAAAACTAGACTTTATCTTATTGAGAGTGAACTATACACTCAAATGGTCTCAGATTCCGTGTCATGTGATCCGAGGGGCTTATCTAGGGAGGAGTGAAAAACAATTTCGGCTAAAACGGTTATCCTCGAAACTGCCTTCAAAGCTTTCGACGCCTATATACTTCTTTTTTTGCTATCACTCACACCCAAAATCTGCTGTGGGCTCTCGGTCTATGAACTTAAATGCCGAATATTTACGGAGAAGGAATTCCTACGTCCTTATAACTCAGAAACTTTGGGATTTGAATCAGAACAAATTGCTAACTTTCAATTTCTATATAGTTTGCTGTGTGGTAAGTTTTAGTTTCCAATAATTGCAATAGCAACTGTCAAATTATTATTCAAATGTCATGGATTTAATAATACGAGGGCCATAATATGAAACAAAAAGTACTATTTTCATGTCACTTAACTTAACTCAGAAATTCACATCTTCAAAAGTCGCTAGAAAAGTCGTCAGAAATAATCTAGCGACATCAAAATATTTTTTGTTGCTAGTTAAGGGAAAATGTCGCCAAAACTCTTAAACACCATTTATCGACAAAAATACACTCTAAGAGCTTAGCTTAAGAAGTATTTTTATGGCAGTTTGATAGAAAATTTGTTGGATTCTTTTATTTGGTTCTAATTTTATATATAGATCCACGATGAAAATTTTTCATAGTAAACCCGTTTTTTTAACTGGTCGGAAAAGCATTTATTCCTTAATTCTTTCTGTCTGTCTGATCAATTCTTTTAAAATCTGAAGGCAATTTCCTTCATATGGGTTCTGAAAGCTTCACTTTGGTATCATCAAAAATCGGTGCCGGAAGTGGCCATAGTGTGGCTAAAGTTTCCATCAAAGGCTTGTCCGACCAGCAGCTTAGGAATATTTTCAATAAAAAGTATCGATTATGAGCGATTATATTTTGAGAGCCTTATTTATTACTATATAAGGCAATTGGACTTGTTGATATCCTTATTGCGATATTCACTGATTAAAATTTTTTAAATTTAAATTTTCAAAGATAATGCCTAACCTATACCTACATATATGCAGACCTGTGTACTTAAAGCATAAGTACAAGTACCAGTACAATTACCTTGTACTTGAAATTTTTTAAGTACCAGTACAATTCCTTGGTACTTGTACTTAAAAATTTCAAGTACCAGTACCGGTACTTGTACTGGTACTTTAATTCCACAAAAGTACTTGAAATTTTTGTATTGATTACATTTGTACTTTTGAGATGTACTTAAATACTTTTCAATTCCTTTTTAATTCCAAAAGTACTTTAATTCCTTTTAATTACTTCTAATTCCTTTTCGAAAAAAAAATACTAGAACTAATATATGTCTTAATAGTACAGGTAAAGTAGGATAAATTAAACAAAAAAATTAGTACCATCATGAAACTTGGTGAAAACGTTTCATGTACTATGAGAATGAAAAATCAAAAGAGTCTATAAAATATTTCACATGGAAGGGTGTTTTTTTAGGGGGAGAGGGTGGAAGTTGTGGTGTATCAAACAGAAAAATTATCTTTGATGCAACATATTCATATGACATATGTTTTTAATGTAGTTTTAAATGCTGAATCAAATGAAACCAAAATCACGTCAATACGGCCTCCGTGAAAAAAGTTATTGTCATTTTTATGTAAGGATGACTATATATTCAGTATAAAAGGCTTGTTCTCGCCAGCCCATCAGCTCTCTCGTTTCCCTGTACATCTGCATGCCAAGAACCCTAAGCTCTTCGCGATAGCAAGCCACAAGCTTCGAACATCAGTTGCAGAAATTGCGTTTATTGCTGCTTGGCTATCAATAAAGAGGGTGATATCAGCTCGTGGTATCGCCATCATTGATACTTGCGTAGCTTCTCTTATCACTGCCAAAATCTTGGCTTGGAAGACACTGCAAAAGTCCGGAAGTCTGAAGGAGCTAGCTAGTCCCAGATTTTCCGAGAACATTCCTGCACCAACTCCAGTGCCCATCTTCGAACCATCAGTGAAGATACTTATCGTATTCATTACTGAAAGGTTGGTTATTTTCCCACTCCTCTCTATTAGGAAAAGAGGTAGGGAAGGGTCTGTTGAAGTTTAAATGGGGTGTTGTGTAGTCTATGCAAACATTATTTCCCACATATCTCTGCAGAATCTTAGTATGACCCGATGTGCTTTGCTTCCAGCATTTAGTCTGACTTAGCCGCAGGGCACTGTATGCTGCAGATTCTTGCACGAATAGATCCAAGGGTCTCAAGTTGAGTATCGCTTCCAGTCCCGCAGTGGGAGTGGTTTTCAACGCCCCCGTAATACCTTCGCATGCTAATCTTTGAACTTTCGTCAAGGTTTTCAGGTTTGTTGCTTTCTCAGTTGCGTTCCACCAAGCTTAATTACCGTAGGTAGGTATCGGTCTAACTACTGCCGTGTACATCCACCTGATAATTTTTTGATTAAGCCCCAGATTTTTCCAAAGATCCTGTTGCAGGAATAGAACGCAACGATAGCTTTTTTTGCTCTTTCTTTAGTGTTGAGACTCCAGTTCAGTTTCTTATCAAAGATCATACCCAAGTACTTAGCCTGATCCGAGATGAGGGCACCATTTTAGCCACAGGTTTTATAGTACTAATCGCAGCATAACCCCAACCCTCAAAAAAACACCGTTTAACCACAGATATTTTTATAGACTCTTCTTATTATTGATTTTCATGACAAATGAACCATTGTTGACAAATTTCATCGACGGACCATTATTTTCAACTGGTTTTCGGTAATATTTGGCTTTTATACTGAATATATTGTCATCCTTACATAAAAATGAAAATAACTTTTTTCACGGAGGCCGTATCGACTTGATTTTGGTTTCATTTGATTCAGCATTTAAAACTACATTAAAAACATATGTCATATGAATATGTGTTGCATCAAAGATAATTTTTCTGTTTGATACACCACAACTTCCCCCCTCTCCCCCTAAAAAAACACCCTTCCATGTGAAATATTTTATAGACTCGTTTGATTTTTCATTCTCATAGTATATGAAACGTTTTCACCAAGTTTCATGATGGTACTAACTTTTTTGTTTAATTTATCCTACTTTACCTGTACTATTAAGACATATATTAGTTCTAGTATTTTTTTTTTCGAAAAGGAATTAAAAGTAATTAAAAGGAATTAAAGTACTTTTGGAATTAAAAAGGAATTGAAAAGTATTTAAGTACATCTCAAAAGTACAAATGTAATCAATACAAAAATTTCAAGTACTTTTGTGGAATTAAAGTACCAGTACAAGTACCGGTACTGGTACTTGAAATTTTTAAGTACAAGTACCAAGGAATTGTACTGGTACTTAAAAATTTTAAGTACAAGGTATTTGTACTTAAATTGTACTTAAGTACCAATATACTTAATTACTTTACAGCTCTGCCTATATGTATACCTTTTTTAACTTTTACAATTTTGTGTTTGAGTTTCTTAGAATGTCGGTTTCATATGAGAATCGATTTCAATCAAAACCTGAAAAGGCAAAAACCACCATACACTTCACATTGAGAGCTCTATTAATATTATTTTATCATTATTTTTCAATACCTCCTTTAAAAAAAACACAAAATTGAATTTTGTTTAATAAAATAACACTTTATTTTTATATCTAGCTATATATACATTATACATACAATATTACACATTTCGCTCTACTCAATATTACAACAACAACAAAATAAATTTATAACCACGTTGTATTTTTTGTCCTTTTATGAAGTCAAACCACTTAAAAAAGAAAAATCTATAACATTATGATACACAAACTCATCCTCGTATCCTTTTTGTTTTTCATTTCTTAAAGTATATTTTCAACAACCTGACGACCGGGGCTTCGAATACCACGGAGATGAAAAACGCGACCCCAAACGAAAGGACGGCGTTTCCTAAAAATATAACCCAGATCATGAGGTTATTCAAATGGACAGTTCCATCCATTTGAGACGATGTCAACAGCATTATCACCGGATGGACAAGATATGTGCAATATGTCAAGCGACTCAGAGGCAAGAGGCCAGGATATGAAAGCACCTTGTTAACGGGATTAGCCAAGCCCCAACAGCAGGAGAGTACAATCCAAGCAAGGGCAAGTCCGAATGCTGTCGAGAAAGATAAAACGGGCAAACCATTATCAAAAGTAATCCTATAAATTATTATTATTCTGTTAGTGGGAATGTGATTCACCCTAATGTTGATTTATGAAAAGGTCAAAGCATTTGGAGATGTTTTTTTTTTCGTTTTGTTATTTTTTTTCTTTTAGAAATTTACCAACTTACCAGTGTGTCCGATGCTGACATAAAATGCTGTGGCTATAACACTTAGTTGGCCAGACCAAACGCCGCAGATAACGACGAATAATAGCCCAATACTGGCAGACCAGAGGAGCAAGTTCAGTCGAAATGAGATTTTTGGTGGGGTTTTGTTAACGTGCACTACGAAGCCAACAATCATACCTGCAATAATATAAATTAATACGGTTAGACGTTCAAAGTTAGAGTGGTTTAGTGTTACAGATTATAGGGTTGATTACAAGCAAATTGGATGACAATACTCTTGAGGATAGGATAGGAGAGGAGATTCATTTTAATTTCGAGATTTAATACGTTTGCATATAGATTTGAGCAACGACCAACGAGCATGACCACAAATTATTTTGGATCTCTTTGCTCATACTTATTAAAAAGACTGTCGCCCGCCAACCGTAGGGTCACCAAGAGAGTTGAAGTAAATTTAAAAGGTTTATGTCGACAATTTATTTAAGGGGTTTCATTTATAAAATGTAGATGTTGTTATTTTATTTGCATTCGTCTTTTGGTAATTAAAGTTAATTGAACTTAATGTTTTGAGCTCATAGTATAAATTTAAATCAATATAATACCTGTGTACACTTCTTCTTATGGCAGATCTTGAACGCATGACCGAAATTAAAACAGGAAGTTTTGTATGAAAACCAGAGCACAGAAGTTTAAATGAGTTTTATTAATTAAAGAAATATGTATTTAGTAAACTATTTTGGGGACACATTTCACTTCAAACAGAAGTTTTAAATTTTACCGGAACGATGAGATTATTTTAAGGGAATTACAATGCAATTAATTTTATATGACACCTACACTTAATTTGACCTTAAAATATTAATACGAATAAAATAAATCAAAATTAGAAAATATACCACGCAAAGGTGTAAACTACAAATTGAAAGAAAATTAAATTTCCTACAAACAACTTTTATTCATATTTTCGGTGGGAGCAAGAATAAGAAAGAAACATTTGCAAAAAAATGTTAGTGTTTTACATAATCAATATTTTTTTGATCAATTTAGCCAGAAATATTAATATTAGGCATATATTGATTCATGGTAATTTCAATGCTGTCATGAGAGTATGTAATTTGGGCAGGGCCGGATTTAGAGGTCTGGAGGCCCTGGGGCAACAAAGGAGTGGAGTGGATTATTTTCCAAATAAAATGTGAAAACATTTTCAGTAGAGTGTTTCAATAATTTATTCCCAGAAAAAATTTAATTTTTTTCGGTGAACGAATTAGGCCCGAAATGAAGATGATCAATGAAAATTTTGTTTTTTGGAAAAAAAAATCATTTCCTATTTTGATAGAGAATTGAAGCTCAATACTAAATTAATTTTTCTAGCCAAAAGAATTTCAAGTATGTCCATTAGGGTGGTCGTTAAAAAAAAGGTTATCCCGGATGGGTCCAAATCGTCTCTAAATGAAGAAGAATAAATTCCCTATTTTTTTCAGATTTTTATTTTCATCCCCTATAGTCGCTGGTAGGGGTAAATTAAATTTCCCCTTTTTTTGTATACTAGAAAATTCGCGTAAGATCTTCAAAAAAAAATTCAGAGCATGTAGGTGGGAATTAGACAAGAAAAAAATCCTATTGGAGGGGGGTAATATCTCCCCCCGCTTGGACGGGAGGGGCAATTTAATAAAATATTTGCATAAAATAGAATAAAATTAATTAAAAAAACAACAAAAATACTTACAGTAATTTTTTGCAGCTTTTTGGAAAGCCAGAAGTCCATTCTTATGGCTTGTTTTTAAATTAAGGTATTTTGATGAACTGTTTTGGCTAAAAATTGTTTCAAACTCAATATTTTGAAGAAAAATAATTATTATTTTTTTTTTATTATAGGTTTGAAAACAGATTTTGCTGAAATCGTTTATTCAAAGAACTTTATTTAAAAATCCACTATTAAAATGGACTTCTGGCTTTCCAAAAAGCTACAAAACATTACTGCAAGTGTTGCCGTTGTTTTTCAATAATTTTTTTCTATTTTATGTAATTATTTTATTCAATTGCCCCTCTCTTCCAAGCGGTGGGAGATATTACCCCCCTTCAGTAGGATTTTTTCTTGTCTACTTCTCACCTACATGCCCTGAATTTTTCGGCAAATTTTATGCGAATTTCAAAAAAAAGGGGAAATTTAATTTACCCCTACAGCGACTATAGGGGATGAAAATAAAAATCCGAAAAATTAGGGAATTTTTTTTTCTTCATTTAGAGCGGATTCAGGCCCATCCAAATAATAAAACTCAAAAAAACCCATTATAATGACCACCCTAATGTCCATCCTTCTACATCAAAAGTCTGAATATTTCAATTATCATTACTGGTAAGGGAGTTCAATCCTTGAAATAATAAAACTCATTTGAAATTGAAGGCTCGGCCACAATGAAAACTTTTTTTTACTAGAAAAAATACTTAAGGCACGAGCTTTGTTTTGGCATCAAAATAATCATTGATTTCGCCTTTTAATAATCTCAGAATCAATCATTTAAAATTTCAGTGATGAGTTTCAAATGGTAGCGATAACTGGTGCCTTAGTTCACTGTCACCTCGAAAGGTTAATCCGCATTTAACAATGAATTTGATAGTAGGTAAGGATTGTGTGTGCCTCTTACCTCGCTAGCCCTTGATGGATGTGCCCTGTGACTTTTCCCTGTTGCAGTACACTAATTACTGATTTCAAATGAGTCTTTGAAATTCATATTCGTAAAGACTATCAGATGAATGCCTTCTCACTGAGTTTGATGTTTTGAGTGGCCCTTAACTAACACGCTTTACAATATATTTTCCCAGTGATTTTTATTGTGGCGTGTAAGCAAATTCTTTGAACATTTCCGAAGAAACTTGAAACTTTTTCGCGATACTTCATCGCAATTTAGAAGTTCTATAGATCCTTTTCCGCCCAATATTCCATCTTTTCATTTGTTACGCTGTTAGGCCAGAAACCAAGGTCATTTTCGAGACAGAAAAATTCGGCTGGCTCTTGATTCTGATAATCAGTTTTAGAAAAAGACTTAAGAAAAGATGCACCTGAAAAAGCTCATAACCAATAAGATAATAGTCGTTGAGTTGATAGTCGAGCAAGAGTAAACAGAAATACAAAAAAGGGTTATGGGGTAAAGAAAAGTGCACATGGAAAATGAGAATAGTAGAGAAGCTGCGAGCTATGTATTAGAGGAATCATAAACAGAAATACAAAAAAGGGCTAGCTATGGGGTTAAGAAAAGTGCACATGGAAAATGAGAAAAGTAGAGAAACTGCGAGCTATGTATTAAAAACTGTCCAGTTACGTGCATGCACTCAAAAAATAAGAGATAAAAGCAGGAGTGAATTGAAGGAAATTATTTCAAATTTGAACTAAAGAATGTTACTACCTTTTGATTATAATATTCCAGTCCGATAAATAATTGAATGCATTCAAGCAGAGCTAAACAAACTTATTATAATCATTAATCAATCATAACCTCTCCGTAACCCTTATATATTGTAATAACTTTCCATATTTAAACTATAACGACTCCGAAATGCAAACAAACGGACACAATAAAGCTTACGGTCGCAGTGCAAACATACCCTTATTAGCTTTAATTATAGCAACTCTCAAACGAAGGAAGCGCCATCTGCCGGATTATAGCAGATTTACCAGCTGTCAAATAAAAGCTTTTGGAAGGGAAATTATTGGGAAATTTCCCCTACGGAAAGCTCTAGAAGCAGAGACCAGAACGTTCTCCTTATTTCGAGAGTTTGGAAAACAAGTATAAAAGGCACATGTTTGAACGGCAGCGAGACAGTTTTGTTTTTAATCGTGAATGAATAAAGTTGGTTGTAATAAAAGTGAAAAGTAAAGTTTGTGAATTAATTCAGTGGTGAATAATAAATCGTTTTGTTTGTAGTAAGAAAAGTAAAGTGTTTTATTTTGCGAAATAAATAAGTGGACGTTTTGAATAAAGTAAATAAGTTTTATTAACGAACCTGAGAAAATATTACATTGGTATCAGAAGTGGGATAAAACTTATTTTATTTGTGCTCTCAGTAAATTTATTGTGTGGAAAGTGAAAAAAAAAGAGCATGGAGTAATTCTCGATATCGGAAAGCAAGTTCTCAAATACCGAAATGTGGAAATTCCTATGGTTTATGGCAATGAAAATTCATCAACTCTGAGAACTGTCATAAAGGAAGATATTAGCCTGCCACCTTCTTCAGAAGTGTTTGTTTGGACAAAAATAAAGGGAGATTTGGGTAGCCATCGATACCTAATGGTGGAGCCAGAGTCTGAGCAGTCTTCTCAAAACATCATCCTAGGGAAGACCCTTGTGGCACCAAAGAACAACATGGTGCCCGTACGGATACTCAACATCAAACCGTATGAAGTCAAGCTTAAAAAAGGAGAAGTTGTTGGAAAATGTGAATCCGTATCTGCAATAACTAAAATCACAGAAGTTAATACACAAGAATATGTGGACCCCAGGAAAGTGAACTCTATGAAGTCAAACATTCTCAAGTCTTCAAAATTAAGTGAACATCAGCTTAGTGTTGCTGGAAGCCTCCTTCACGAGTACGCTGATATACTCTCTTCACCCAATGGGCAGTATGGTCGAACACAACTGGTGCAGCATCGAATCGACACAGGAGACGCGAGACCTATTCGACAACCAGCAAGACGTCTCCCATTAGCCAAACAAGCCGAAGTTGAAGAGATGATATCGACAATGAAGAAAGATGGGCTAATAGAAAACTCTAAAAGTCCTTGGGCATTTCCAGTAGTTCTTGTCAAAAAGAAGGACGGAAGTACTCGATTTTGTGTGGACTATCGGAGGCTGAACGATGTGACAAAGAAAGACAGCTACCCTCTGCCAAGAATCAGCGATACTCTGGATGCGATGGAAGGAGCTGAATGGTTTTCAACATTGGACTTGAAGAGTGGCTACTGGCAGGTAGAAATCCATCCAGAAGATCGAGAAAAGACGGCTTTCTCCACAGGAAATGGTCTGTGGCAATTTAAGGTGATGCTTTTCGGACTATGCAACGCTCCGGCAACATTTGAGCGTTTGATGGAGTGTGTTTTACAAGGACTTACTTGGAAATCTTGCCTAGTCTATTTGGACGATGTCATTGTTTATGGTAAGACATTTGATGAGCATTGTGGAAACCTTAAGGCCGTGTTCCAGAGGCTTCGAGAAGCAAACTTGAAATTGAATCCAGACAAGTGCGAGTTTTTTAAGTCTGAGATAAAATATTTGGGACATATCATCTCTTCCCAAGGAGTGAAGACTGATCCTGAAAAAGTTGACACCGTAAAGAATTGGCCGACACCACAGGATAAACATCAACTCCGGAGCTTTATTGGTCTAGCCACGTACTATCGACGATTTGTGAAGGATTTTGCTGGGATCGCGAAAAGTTTGCACCAGCTAACAGAGAAAAGCAAACCGTTCAAATGGTCAAGCGAGTGCGAGAAAAGCTTCCAGGAACTTAAGCAGCGCCTATGCAATACACCAGTTTTGGCCTATCCGACACCAGGGAAACCTTTCATCATCGACGCTGACGCAAGTAACGTAGGAATTGGTGCCGTACTATCACAAGTCCACGAAGGAGAAGAGAAGGTCATTGCCTATTACAGCAAGGTGCTCTCAAAGCCAGAAAGAAATTACTGCGTGACCAGAAGAGAACTTCTAGCTTTAGTATCGGCAACAAAACACTTCCATAAGTACATCTATGGACAGAAGTTCCTTCTTCGAACAGATCATGGCGCACTTAATTGGCTGTTGAACTTCAAAAATCCAGAAGGTCAAGTGGCAAGATGGATTGAGAGATTGCAGACATACGACTACCAGATCCACTCAAATGCAGGTTGCACTCAAATGCAGATGCCTTATCTCGGAGACCATGCAAATCGGACTGCAAGCACTGCACACGTCAGGAAGAGAAGGAGGTTGCTTCCATCCAGCGATTAAGAGCCAATCCCATTTACGGTTGGAGTAATGAAGAACTGAGGACTGCCCAACAAGAAGACTCGGATATTGAAGCCATTCTTGCGTGGAAGGAACACCAAGAGAAACCAGAATGGGGTGACATCTCCGATAGAAGTCCAACTCTTAAAGCGTATTGGGCACAATGGGACTCGCTTCATGTACAAGAAGGAGTACTAAGACGTAAATGGGAATCCACAGACGGCAAATCATATGTGATGCAGCAAGTCGTACCTCGTTCCAAAGTTAATGACGTTCTGCAAGAGATGCATGATGGAGCTTCCGGAGGACATTTGGGTGTCAATAAGATACTGGAAAAGGTAAGGCAGCGATTCTACTGGCTACACGCAAAAGAAGACGTCGAAAAATGGTGCCGAAAATGTGATACTTGTGCTGCAAGCAAGGGACCAGGCAGAAAAGTCCAGAGTAGAATGCAGCAGTATAATGTGGGCACGCCCTTTGAGAGGATTGCAATAGACGTTGCAGGCCCTTTTCCAGAAACCGAAAACGGAAACCGATACATCCTGGTAGTAATGGACTACTTCAGCAAGTGGCCTGAGGCATTTGCCATCCCAAACCAGGAAACCAAAACAGTCGCGGATCAGATTGTTTTCAACTGGGTAAGCAGGTTTGGTGTACCTATGGAACTACATTCAGATCAAGGGAGGAACTTCGAGTCCAAAATTTTTCAGGAAGTTTGTACACTCCTTGGCATTAAAAAGACGAGGACAACACCGCTTCACCCACAATCTGATGGGATGGTTGAACGATTCAACCGGACCCTTAAAGAACACCTTTCCAAAGTTGTAAGCGACAACCAACGAGACTGGGATCGGCATATTCCATTATTCTTGATGGCCTATCGAAGTGCGGTACATAGCTCAACAGGACATACACCATCAGAAATCCTGCTCGGGACCACAATACGACTACCAAGCGAGATCAAATTTGGATGTAATACAAGTGAGCCACAAGGAATTGACGACTTTGGGAAAACCTCAAAGAAAAGCTAGTTGACATTCACAAAAGGACGAGGGCAAATATAAAGCTATCGAGTGATCGGATGAAAACAAGATACGACGCAAAAGCCACAGGACTCCAAGTGGGAGACCTTGTGTGGTTTTATAATCCCCACCGTCGGAAGGGACTCTCACCGAAGCTTCAACAAAATTGGGAAGGCCCTTATACTGTCGTAGCACGAATAAACGATGTCGTCTACCGCATTCAGAGAGGATTAAGAGGCAAACTAAAAGTAGTTCACAGCGACCGTTTACATCATTATAATGGTGATGGAAGTGATGGATTTGCTCGGGACGATCAATCCTAAGAGGGGGGCAGTGTAATAACTTTCCATATTTGAACTATAACGACTCCGAAATGCAAACAAACGGACACAATAAAGCTTACGGTCGCAGTGCAAACATACCCTTATTAGCTATAATTATAGCAACTCTCAAACGAAGGAAGCGCCACCTGCCGGATTATAGCAGATTTACCAGCTGTCAAATAAAAGCTTTTGGAAGGGAAATTATTGGGAAATTTCCCCTACGGAAAGCTCTAGAAGCAGAGACTAGAACGTTCTCCTTATTTCGAGAGTTTGGAAAACAAGTATAAAAGGCACATGTTTGAACGGCAGCGAGACAGTTTTGTTTTTAATCGTGAATGAATAAAGTTGGTTGTAATAAAAGTGAAAAGTAAAGTTTGTGAATTAATTCAGTGGTGAATAATAAATCGTTTTGTTTGTAGTAAGAAAAGTAAAGTGTTTTATTTTGCGAAATAAATAAGTGGACGTTTTGAATAAAGTAAAAAATAAGTTTTATTAACGAACCTGAGAAAATATTACAATATGTTATTGTTCTCAAGACTTCCATTAGGTTATTATTTTTTTTGTGCGGTATTTAGTAACCCGTCGGAATATGACATTCTATCCATTGTGGAGGCCCCTGTTTTGTGGAGGCTCGGGGCTATAGCCCCGGCTGCCCTCTCCTAAATCCGGCACTGAATTTGGGGTTGAGGAAGGTGGTTCGGTTTAAAATGGCCTTATTTATTTTATTTGATGCAGTGTTTATTTTCATGTGATAAACACTGTTCCTTCAAGGAACCTTCACATCAGAATATGTTACCAAGTAATTTTACGACATGTTCTACGAAAAAAAAATAATTATGATGGGGGATGTGTAATTTCCTCTCTATTTTATACGGAAGGGATAAATTCCTAATGAGAGGGTAGACATGTGCATTTAACAGGACACATGCGTCCACAGGCTTTTTTTTCATCAAACTCTGTCTTTTAACTCCTACTCTCACACCCCGTGTTGAACAGGGGTTTCAATCCCTGTGGACAGTTGTTGGGGTCATGAAACGAGATAAGGGGAGGAGTGATTCCACTAATTCCATTCTCCTTTCATCAAGGTGGCAGCGTGGTGGCAGTGTCAGACAGTTTGAGCTACTTAGTGAACACATTATACCGGCTTACGACATATTCGAAGCTCCAGGCCTATAAGGAGCGGTTGGTCCGGTTCTCCGCCCTTAAAATAATACGTAGGGTCTGATCATCCAGGTTTGGGGTTGTGTCGTCGGGGTGACTTCTCGACCACGTAAAGTTATTAAGTTGTTGGATTAACTGTTGTTGAACACACAAAATGAGGACAACGAATTTCGGATCTGCACGTGGCATGTTCTGTTTCTCTATAGACTACGTGAAGCCGAACACTTAGCGGGGACCCTAGACTGCTACAAAGCAGACATCACCCCCTTAGGATGGGCCAGGCAAAAGAAAAATGAAAGAATGCGATATCTACTACGGCGACTGTTACCGAAAACAATGGCTGGTTCTTTTTGGCTGTGGATTGGTCGTTAGGGGCAGACCTAGGCAAGAAGTCTTGAGTTTCAACTATGTGAACGAGCAGCTAAAGACAATTCACACTAAGGCTAAATTCGCCAACATATGCCTCATATGCGTGCATGCCCCCACGGAGGAGAAAGATGATTCCACCAAGGGCAAGTTCTACGAGCTCCTGATCAAGACCTATGTATGAGCAATGGCCTAGTTATGACATTAAAATTGTCTTGGATGATTTTAATGCCAAACTAAGAAGAGAAGACGTCTTTGGTAATACTAGTGGAAGATATAGCCTGCACGACACCACTTCTGGTGTCTCAGAGGAAAAAAAAAAGGAAGGGCCATGAGAAGTGTGCGAGGAATATGGAGTGGAATGGAGGAATAAAGGGATACACTGTGGCAGGAATGAAGTGCAGAAGTCTTAACGCCAAAGCCGAAGCTTGTAAAGACGTAAGCCAATTCCATACACCCGATCTCGACGAACTGAAAATAGCAATCAGCCTTATCGCAAATAAATTTTCCCCCGTGTGATACTCACCAATCGTAAACAATTTTCGAAAAAAGGAAAATACACCTAGGAAAGAAGTAGGTGTCGCCAGTTTTTTTTCCGAAGGAAAATTAGTGATTTTTCCCTGGAAAAAATTCACTTAAGTTTAGCTGGAGGATTTTGAAAATATAACACGTATAAGTTTTACTTTTGTCTTTTTTATTCCAGTTGTTTATTTTAACTTTTTTTATCTTCCGTGTTCAAAATGATACATTTTGGGCAGATCTTTCTCTCAAAAATTAATTAAACTTCTGCCAAGACTTCCTGAAGCTGGATTGAGACACTTTCTTCGTAGCCACCTTCTGCAAAAAAACGATAGATGGTATTCCAAATTCTTTTTTGGGTGGTGGCACTGAACTCATTTAAATATCCAGTAAATATGTGAAAGCTGAAGGTCATTCTCTAATTTAAAAAATGATAATCGTCAAGACGATTATTGTTAACGTGATCGTCAATGATTTTCTTCACGTAACGTCTATCGTTTTTTTTTTTTTTTTTTTCAAAATGCAGTCCCCTACAAACCTACAAGCATGAAAAAAGTACTAAGTGAACTTTGTAAATCAATGCAAACGATACCTTTTTCTATCCCTTAAGTTTCTCCGAATTCTGTTTAGGTTTCCCCGATCTCTTTCTTCGGTGGCTAGTCTGAAGACTACGGTATTAATTTTAAGAAATACTGATCTGAATACTTCAAAAATGTAGGTACATAATTGTGTTTCATTAGTTTATTCACAAACTTTGACAGTTCAATAATTTAAATTAAATAATCCTCTCAAAATATTTCGAAACTAGTTCGAAGCTATTTCCGGGAGACTTTATATTCGGGGGAGATTGGCGATGAGAGTATTCAACTCCTGGGAAAAAATAAAATCCGAGGGAGGGCTATCTCCCTCAGAGTTGGCGATAAGGCAGAATATCTAAACTAAATCTAATAAAGCAGCTGGAGCTGATGGCCTTGAGGCCGAGCTGTTCAAAGTAGCTGGCGATGAATTGGTTTGGAGTATGTACCATTTCATCTGCAAAATATGGTCGGAGGAAAGCAAGCTGAATGAATGGAACCTCAGCATTGTTTGCCCGATCCTAAAAAAGGCGATCTTTAAGACTGCACCGACTACAGAGGCATCAGTGTCCTTAACATCGCATACAAGATCTTCTCTGTCTGTGGTACTTTTTAAACGCCTGAAGTCATTCGTCAACAACCTGATAGGTATTGAATAATTTTGAATGAACAACAACAACTTGTGTGTGTTACCACCAAGTTTATACCTGATAAGTCGCTATTATTGTGAAAAGTCCACCATCGATCGATACCCACCACCTTTTCATCGATTTCAAGGAAAATGCATGCTGTGCTTTCAAGAACGGCAAAGACTTCACTTATACCTTCAATGTCAAAAATAGTTTTAGGCAACGGGATGCGCTGTCATGTGACTTCTTCATCATCGATCTTGAAAGAATAGTGCAAAACTCTAATCTTTTAAGGGTCCATCCAATAACTCTCTTATGCCGACAATTTTGACATCAGACGAACAAAGCGTCATGTCAATGTGGCTTTCGTGAGTATCTAGAAGGAAGCCAAGAAGATGGGGTTAACGGTTAATGAAAGCAAGACCAACTATATGCTGTCAACAAGAAAGGACACCCAACACCGACACTTTTTTTGAGGTGGTCAGAGACTTATGTCTACCTAGTCCTACTTTTGTGCTATCAACTCAGCCAATGAAACCATTGCTGAGATCAAACGAAGAATTACTCTTGCCGATCGCTGCTTCTCTGGACGAAGAAGGCAACTGAATAAAGGTTTTGAGAGCAAAACTATCTGGCCGATTTTTAGTCCCATCTGCATAGATAGGGGATGGGTTGTACAGCAAACGACTAGGGTGGCTGGGTTACCTAGAGCGGCAACAATGAATCTAACCCCTTGGGACGACGCAATCGAGAAGGACATCGTAACTTGGCATGCGAAACTGTAGACAGCTAGCTAGAGACCGGGCCAGCTGGAAGAAGCTTGTTGGTTGAGGCCTTTGTCCACCCTGGATTGTAGTGCCACCTAATATAAGTAAGTTAGTGTTTCTGTTGTTGATAAAGTTTTTAATTTTGTCTTCTATTCAATTTCATTTTTTAGAATATTGACCCTTCGATGACTAAACAGGGGGAAATAAATTCCTTCCTAAATGATTTTTTTTTTTGTTTTAACCAAACCTAAACAATCAAGGTAAGTATCTTCTTTTTTTGCAAACCATCTATATAGCGAGCTATCGATTTGCTTAAGTGAAAAAAAAAACCGTTTAAGAAAAAAAAACATTTAACTCACTCTTTGATAGTAGGACCCACATCGACAACCAAACCTCACTGTCATTGTTGTTCTTAATAATTAAAGGCAATCTACTCTGGATAAAAGCTTTCTATTAAAGTAGTAAGTACCTTTTGGTCAATTAAAACAGATGTGGCGGTAAAGACACAATAAATTCCCTGCTGGGAATGAAAATGGAAACCGCGTAAGCATGACAAGTTTAACAATCCCACCACTTAGTCACGTTACATAATTGAAATAGAATTTTATTTAGAAACAGCTTTGTGTATCATTTTTTATGGCTCCCAAGAGATGTTTTTCTATGAAAATTTGTAACCCTGTTAAAGACAAAGATGCACTGAGGAATAGCTAGTTCATTTTTTAAAACATGTTTCACATACATATTTTACCCATATCACGTCTCAATCTATCATCGTAAACAAAGTCCCTTTAGAGCACAATATCCACTCCACACGTTTCTATGTACACTACATACATATACTCGAACTCTCATTTCCTTTCGAAAAAAATTCTAACTCACAATGTCAAACATTTTTGTATCCTTTCTTTGCTAAAGCTAACAAAAAACCTATGTGATATTCTCTGCCAACTCGCAATGCACTTAATACACATACTGGATGGATACTGCACGCTCCCCCCGCAACCACGACTTGTGAAAGCTGGAAGCTTTTCAAATAAAACATAATTTCCAGGACATAAGCGCTTCACACCACAGCTCGTCACCAGTTTCACACAAAAGAAACAAAATAGCAACTTTAAACGAAAACTGACAAGTAACACAGTAAATTCTTTTGTATTTTTGTTTTTGGAATTTCATTTGTTTTGTTGAGGATACAAACACAAGAGATGCAGAAAATTATTTTTCTTGACGTTTTTCATTTAACAGAGTCCTTCTGTTTTTTTGAAGAATCTCATGTATTTAGATTTAAGTCGACGATACTTCACGAGTGGAAGGGAGGAGGAGGTTTGCATGGTTGCATTCAGTAGCTTGAAGCCCCTAGGGCATTTTGTGGTATTGAAGCAGCTTTGTATAATAGGTCTGTAGTTTATCCAATGGGAATTACCTATTACTTTGTTTCATATTAACTAACACAATTCAAATGACCAATTACATTTGTAGTTAGACAAAATACTAAGCCTAAGCCATTCTGCTAGGTTTCACTAGGGACCAAAACGAAACTCCTGTTTCGATGAAGAATGCCGTCTGACGCATGCAACTAAAAATTAAGTCCACCAAGCAATGCTGCAGATGAGAACTATAGCTGCTGAGAGAGCAGCTTGGAAGCTTCACGGGCAAAAAAGGAGGGAGGAACGTTGACTTCTCAGAAAGAAAAAGTGAGGTTACGAGAAGCGGGGCGGGAGGATGTAATGCTGTTAGTAATTTCCGAACTTAAATCGCACAAGCTTATTGTGGACGGATTCACAGCCGAACTATTCAAAGCAGCGGGAGATGACTTTGTAAGGAGAATGCACCAACTCATCTGCAAATGACAGTCGGATGACAGTGCCTGATGGCTGGATGACAGAGAATATGCCTGAAGAATTAACTTTGGTATATAGTGTGACCCATCCAAAAAAAAGGAGATGCTCTGACCTATTCCAATTACAGGCCCTCATCATCATCATCGTGTCCTGTAACCCCAGCTGGGGCATAGGGCGTCAACAAAACGTCTCCATCTTTCACGGTCTGCTGCAAGGTACTTTAGCTGTGGCCACGTCTTTCTCTGGGATTCTGCTTCCGCTAAGACAGTTGATTTCCATGTTGTTCTTGGTCTTCCAACCCGCCGTGCACCCTGAGGATTCCATTCAAAGGACTGCTTTGCAATTTCATCGTTTGGTTTCCTCAGTGTGTGACCAATCCAACGCCATTTACGCTTTCTTATGTCGACGTCCAGCCGCTCTTGACTTGTCCTGCGCCACAATTCCTCATTTGATATTATTTGTGGCCAGCGAATTTTTAGGATGTGGCGAAGACAGCGACTCACAAAACCCTGCAATTTCTTCGAAATGATAGACGTGACTTTCCAGGTTTCACAAGCATATAACAGCACGGATTTCACATTGGATTCGAAGAATATCAACTTAGTGCGTAAGGCGATTTGACTTGATTTCCAGATTGGGGACAGAGTACCGAAGGCAGCACGAGCTTTATTTATTCTACTTTTAACGTCCAGATCCGTACGCGTACCACCGTTTGCAGAGACAATACTGCCAAGGTAGTTGAACTGTTCCACTACTTCAACTGGCCTCTCCTGTAGAATAATACGCTGCTGCGTGGAGCGGCCTGTGAGCATTATTTTTGTCTTTTTGCTGTTTATTCTTAGACCACTCAACTCTCCCTTCACTTGCAGTGTTTGGCACATCCCGTTCAGCCCACTGATGTTATTTGCCAGTAGACATATGTCATCGGCATAGTCTAAATGACTGAGCCTTTCGAACGGTCTCCATTGAATGCCCTGTTGCTCAGTTGTACCAACACTGGCCGTCAATACGTCGTCCATCACCAGCAGGAAGAGAATTGGCGACAGAACATCCCCTGTTGCACAACGAAGGAGTCGGATAGCTGCCCATTGTGCAAAACAAAACACCTTGCGTTGTTGTAGGACTCTTTTATAATGGCAACTATTTTTGGTGTAATTCCTCTACCAAGCAACGATCTCCATATACATTCTCGGTTAACTCGATCAAAGGCTTTCTCAAAATCCACGAACATGAGGTAAAGCGGTTATTGAAATTCCATCGACTGCTCGAGGACGATACGCAGGGTGTTGATATGGTCGACACACGATCGACCACTGCGGAAGCCAGCTTGATGCCTCTTGAGTGTAGACAGGCCCTGATCGTATGAAATCTTGTCAGCTATAGGTACTGTGTAATCGATTTATTTCTCGATGATCTGATTGGAGTCAACCCTCAATCAAATGTTCACACTTCGACAGGAAACAGGAATTTCAAATCAATACACACCATCTCTTTATCGATTTTAAAGTCACAAATGATAGCGTGGTTAAAGCCGAGTTTTACCGGCCATGACTTATCTCGACATTCCTGCGTCTTGCCGCTTGTAGGCTTAGGTAGGATGACGATAGAAAGATTTCGCTGCTCCGTGAAAGTTGGTAAGAACACCAATGCACTTGTACAATTTTTCAGTCCGTTCAACTACTTGTATATTTAGATGACATTATCGACAGAAAGAAAAGCAAGTTGTGGTTTGTGCATTTGTGAGTATTGAATCGAGGGTAGCGAAAATTATATTGGCTGTCACTGAAGATAAAACGAAATATATACGACTCAGCCAAAACGTCACGATGAATAGATATAACATCGAAGTTTTCAAGGACATCAGTGCAGAGACCAAACGAAGAATTATTGTTGTCAACCGCTGTTTCTTCGTGCTAATTTAAGTTGTCCTCTCTCATAGAACCAAGGAGACTTTATGCAAGATCTTTCTCATACTTTTCCTGCTGTATTGGGCAGAAGCATGGAATCGGATGAAAGTTTGATGGAGGTGCTTTAAGGGAAGATTCTTCGAGCGACTCAAAGGAGTCTGAAGATTCAACGACTAGGCTTACGTACTATGCAGGTATGTCGACCAGGTTAAAAAGCTGAAAATACAGCGGCTGAGATGGTTGGGCTACATCGAGCATAATACCCGCCGAAATTTCAAACTTAATCGAAATCGAAGTATGCAGCGAGCGAATGCCAGAGGAAACTCTTCCCAACAAGTGGTGCGCACAAGTGGGAAATCAACGTCAACCTGTCTTGTGCATAATACTAGAGGTGGTTAGTAAAAGGCAGAGTTAGCTGGATAAGCTTGTTGATTGAGGACGTAGTCCATCCTGCGTTGTGAGCGCAATGTATGCTAAAGTAAGTTACTAGCAAAAGTCGCTTATACTTTGACAAATAATTCAATGAAAAACACCCTTAAATCATCCTTCGAACATTTACAGCCATTTTTTTAAAATATTGAAATTAAATCAATCCTATGAGGCCGAATGAATCCTAGGCCACGGCCGAAGAAAACCGACTCATGGTAAATATTTAAAATCACACCTTTTTCTACAAACTGTACCATATTTGCGTGGACCTACCATTTGTTATCTTTAATAAATAATATCCAAATTAATATTAAAGAGGGGGATCATCCCATGGCAGGTGCAAAGTCAACAGCTTTTTTTTGTGAAAAAGTACCCGAGATATTGTGTACGATTTCTCTTGCCCAGTCTTGCTGATTCCTCTTCGACCATTCTTCTCCAAGTACTGCTGTACCCATAATGATCAGCGAGGTGTTGAAGTGGTGAACATAAGAAGATCCATATTGTAGAATCCTGCTTGTTGGTAATCGATTGTGTCTTCGAGGTGGTCTTTTATTCGCTCTGAAACGATTTTTGCTAATACCTTGGCTAATGCAGGCTTAGCTCACACAAATTCCTCTCCAGCTTTCACGCTACGGATCTTGACAATCATTTGCTTTTCCCGCTCTTCAGGAAAACTCTCTGCTTCCCAAACTCTATCAATGAGTGGGTGGAAGAACTCACTTTACTCCATGTTGTTGGCGCTGCTTGTAAGAGCTTTGTGGGAATACCGTCAAGTCCAACCGCTTTGTTGTTCTTCAGTGCTGTGATTGCGGCTAAGATTCCTTATCTACTGGGAGCGTTACAGTACTTCGGGAATTCATTACTATGGAAGAGCAATTAAGCTTTGGGTTCACTTCACTGGCAAAAAAGTGGATTAGCCACAGAAAAGTGTTCCTTCCATCTTTTGAGCTGAATTTTATCTGAAACTAGCGGAGGTCCATCTGTGTCTTTTATCAGATGTTTCTAGAGTTTTGAACACCTGTAAGCTATTTGGTAGTTCTGTAGATAGTCCTACTTTCACACCTACTTGCGACCTCTTTTGCTTCTGTAGCCTATACATACGTTAATATACGAGTAGTTACGCTTATCTGTTTTACCTCGTGGCATGATGGTTAGTGCGTAGGACTGTCATGTCGAAGGTTCATACCTTCGACATGACAGTCCTACGCACTAACCATCATGCCGATTCCCAGCCGTTCCACCTAAAAAACAGAAATGTTTTATTCGAGGTATACTGCCTCTTGCGAGGAAATGACAAATCCTCCAAGAGTATACATGTCATGAATAAGTGCTGCTCATTTAGCCATTTGGACTCGGCAAAAAACTGTAGGTCTCCTCCATTCCTGCCAACAACACGCACACAGGAATGGTTGAGAGTTATAAGTCAATAGGCCCTGGTTCTTCACGAGCTGTTGCGCCACCCAATTTGTGAACTTCTCTCATCTTCATGCGACTTTTTTTTCGATCCTAATCGAAGTTTCTTCCCGTAGCCGAAGTCTTGCTTGCTACCGACTGACTGGCTATTCTTTGCTCTCAATCTGTCTAAAAGGAGGTCCTCTTGTTGTTGGCGGGCTGCGGAATCCTTAAGTCTATCGATATTAAACTTAGGCATCATCCAAGTGTTTTCTTGGGATCTCCAAACTGCAGCTGCAGGTAATCTTTCAGTAGCAACCATAAAATCGTGGTCCTGGTCCAGACTATTCCCATGTGTGCAACAATTTTCTCAAGAAAGTCCTGGAGACTGCTTCTAAATCACCGACTGATCGTAAAGTGATCAATTTTGGTTGAAAGTTGCTTGTCTACCCCAACTAACGTTGTGGCACGTTAGCGCTCTAACATGGGCCCTCCTAATAAGACGGTGGTTGCGGTTGGTGTTACAAAAATACACAAAACGTTCGCCATCGCGCGCCGTTGCAGTTACCAACACCATGCTTTCCCATAACATGCCTGAGCCCATCATTGTCATTGCAGAGCCTTTGCATTGAAGTTTCAAGTATCCAATTACTATTATGATGTCTCCGCGTGGTGTACTATCATTAGAAGTATACTCAGCCGGATTTAAAAGACCTACTTCTCCTCGACAGGAGAGAGCTTCATTTGGGTGTAACACTTTATGAAAGTGTCTTGTCCGGAACCTGGAATTCAGAATCCTGTGCCTGTCAACTAAAATCTTCCAAGAAATTAAATTATAGAGAGCTGTTTTGACAAGAAGCAATCCAAAGCAAGATTAACAATAGCTTTCTGGAAGCTGTGGAAATAAACGGAAAAATGAAAAAATGCGTGTTTGCATTGTTCTTGTGTAATTTTTATTTTGGTTTACCAATAAATTATTATTGATACCTTATTCCTATTTTATGACTGAAAAATTGCAATCTGTATCCATTTTTTTCATAAAATACGATTATTATGGCTATAAATGGCATATCACAAAATTTTGTTACCGTTTTGGCTTAAAAGGATTTAAACACAAAATCTACAGAATCCGATGATTACTGCAATATTTTAACCCTTTATAGCCATATCTTTATCTATGACTAAAACTGGATACAAAGTCATAGGTTTCTCAGTCGTATGTTAATCCAATATGAGTTATATTTAGATATCTGTATAAAATTGTTACCTTTTTATTCTATAACATCACGACGATACGTGCTGATAGACAAGTACATAGATTTTTATCATCACCTTTAACGGAACTTCACTGAATTTCGCTTTCCTTTTAAATCATGAAATTTGAATTGAATGATGGAAAAACTTCGATCCACTCGAGTAAACTGATAGCAATTTGAAAACTTTTGTAAGTCCAACAAGGGTTGCTTGTGTGGATGACCTATATTGCTGTAACTATTGAAAGCAGTGTGAGACGAGAGAAGACTTTGTAGGGAGTTGGGAGTGTAAAGCAACAACCAGAAAGTATTTCTATCCCCAGCCTCTGCACATGATAAACTCAGCATAGAAACCCTAAACAATACTTTAGTCATCCGCATACCGCATCCCTTTAACTGATGGGGGAAGAAGAGTCGAGAGTGTATTGATTTGATATTTGCTGATGAAGTAATATGTGTTCCAGTTTCTGTATAATGTATCGACAGAGTGTGAAGGAGGGGTAGATCCATTAAAGCTCTGAGACGGATGGAAATATGAAGCATACGGGCAACAACGTATAAGCTCAATGAGTTATCAAGTATTCTCCTGGTCCTGATGCCTATAATGGACAGTGCAGCAGAGGAAGGCTTCTTATTGCTGGGCAAAATTGAAGAGTACATCCACCAACTATACCAACTGGTAGAAGTTTTTGAGCTGGGAACCGGACAAGCTTTGGAGGACCATTTTGTTTGAGATCAGGGTTCGTTTTGAACTGCGACCGCGATATATGGATCCATATGTTTCGTTCTTACAGCCTAACCCAAGAGCTTTGGAAATAAAATGCACGACTGGGTTGCTCGTTTTTGCTCTTATGTTCAAGACACTGCGAGTTTAAGAAAATTGTATAGACAAACATGGAAATTATGTATGAGAGAAAAATGTAGAGAAGCATGAAATACGACATTTAAATTAGCTAAACAACTCTTTTGACAGTTTGAGGTGAAAAAAAAGTATGCCATCTTAATTCATGATGAATATGATTGTATGGAAAAAAAAATTTTAAAATCGTTGAAACGGTTTTTTTTTTAAATTAATGTATTATTTATAAAATTCTTAAAACATTTTTAAGAACAAATTTTGGTATGCAGATTTAAGCTATATATTTATGTGTATATAAAAACAGAATTTGAAAAAAAAATTGTCAACCCGTTTTTGAGATATCGAATTATCAAAAAAAAAGTTTGAAACTTTTTTTAAAAATCCAAAAACTTTTTTTTTGAAAATTTTGATATGCAATATTATTTAATCTTATCTGAAATTTGTATTTACAAAAATTCATTTAAATCCGTTAAGCTGATAACGAGAAAACTCAAAAGAAAAAAATACGTTCTATGACAGGTACTACTAATAGTTGCTATGTGTAAAATTTTATAATTTTTGATGGTAGATCGTACTAAATTTAAGTACAGCTGCGGTCAAAATAATAGTAGTACTCCTTATCAAAAAATCAAAATTGAAAAAAAGTTGATCCCTTAATTTTAAATAAATTAATTCATGTGATTTTCAAATTGGTGTTTTTAAGCTTTTATTTACAAACAAAAAATAAAATTTCAAATTTAATATTTGATCCCATATTTTCAAATTTATTGAAGAACTTTTGAAAAGCAGCGGTCAAAAAAATAGTAGTGCGAAGATAATCCACCTTTAACTATTACATAAAAGCAAAGTTATGACAAAAAATTTATCATAAGATGTAGTTGAGGGCTTGAACCTTAATCTTACATTTATTTACATGTCCCTCATAGGAAATAACAGCAGCACAACGGCGTTGCATAGGGTTTATCAGGTTTGCATACCTTTCTACGCTTATCGAACTCCATGAGTGCTTTATAGCTTCCCTAAGAGCTTTATTGTTAGATGGCTGGCAACTAGCAACATATTTCTTTGCATCGCATAACAAGTTCTCAGTGGGATTTTAGGTCGGAGACTGTGCGGCCATTCTGTCACAACAACTCTATTTGCCTGGAATCATTGCTTCGAAAGTTTACTAGTTGGCTTTGGGTCATTGTCTCACTGAGAGACCCATTTCAGTGGTATTTCATCTTCAGCATAGGATAGCATTACTTTCTGCATGATCTTAACACAGATTTGCTAATCCATGATACCTTCAGTTTGGTGTATTGGAAAAACACCATAGAAGGAAAAACATGCCCGAACCATTATGTTGAGCCCTCCGAGTTTAATTGGTTTTGCTTTGAAACGTGGATTATATTCTGTGTTTGGTTGCCTTCTTACATATTGATGAGGTCAATTTCCACCATATTAAACAATCATGGACTCGTCTGCCCACAGAACATTACTCCAATTTGATGCAGGTCAGTCAAAGTGGTTCCTTTGCAAATTTAAATCTTTTTGTTACATTGTTTTTTGTCAACAATGGTACCCCTCTAGGACTGTGGGCGGCTTGAACATGTTCTCGTGACTTTCTACGAACCGTTTTATTAACCGCATCAACATAAAATATGCCTTTAATATCAGATGCTGGCGTAAAGGGATCGATTTTAAATGTCTGATGAATCGTATTATCAACTTTGGTGGCAAAAACGGCTTCCACCTGCCATTTTCTGATTTTTGGCAGTTAAATAATGGCTTTTTTAACCATTGTTGGTGAGCATTCAACTTTCATTAAACCAGCGCATAAGTTTTGCCTTCCGATATCAGTCTTCTAACTAGGACACGCTATTCCGGTGTTCAGTGTTTGCCTCTGCCCATTGCTGGCAAAAATATGACCAATTTTTCAATAAAAACTATAAAGGTGTAATGGATAAACAAAAACCAACGTTTTTTTAAATGTTCAATTTTAGAAATAAAAGAGAAAAATAATATTTCTTCACATAAACCGGTGCACTACTATTATTTTGACCGAAAGAATTCGTAGCTTTGATTTATAACGGTTGTTTATTTGTCATATTACCATTGCAACAAAAAATGGTTTTTGTACCCGATCATTAAGAAAATGCTATTTTGTCAAAATGTAATAGTTTTTTACTATCAACGCAATATAAAACTTACAAAACCAAGGTTATGCAATTCTTTTACTTGTACTACTATTATTTTGACCGCAACTGTATATGAAAAAAGTTTAATCAAAATCTTAGGAGTCGTTTTCAAGCAAAAAAATATTTTCCTTTGCGGTTTTTTCATTTCTGTATGGAAGGTACCGTTATTTTTTCATAAATGTAAAATTTTTTCTAAAAATATTTTAGAGAGTGTTAAAAAAGTCTTAAATATCGAGTTTCAAAAAAATCTATGATGCCGTTTTCGAAATATTTGATTTTCCAAAAACATTTTTTAAATATTTTTTAAAAATCCAAAAATTTTTTTTTCAAAAATGTTGGTACACAAAACTATTAACATTTTTTGGAAGCTTCTGTATAAAAAAAATTGAAATCGGTCATACCATTTTGAAGAAAATCAAAAATTAAAAAAATGGTTCCTTGGGAGGTACCATTAATAACCATTTTTGAAAAATGGTTTTCCACCCAAAAGCCTTTACTAAAATAAATTTATTGAATTTTTTTTAAGAAAAGTTGTCGAGCCGTTTTTGAGAAAAATATGATTATGAATTTGCCAAAAAAAAAGGATGGCAGGTACCGTTATTTTTGGTTCTAAAAAAAAATTAAAAAAACGTGTCGGCAGAATCACCAAAAACCACTATGTACCAAGTTTGAAGAAAATCGATCGAGCCGTTTAGGCTGTAGACGAACAGACAGACAGACAGAATTGAGCCACCCACTTTTTTGGTGTTCTCTATCATCGTAATATCATGTTTGATTGTTATCTCAAAATTTTTTTTTGCACGAATCCAAAACTTGCCTTATAGTACCTATAATCGCAAGTAAAAATATAGAAAAATAAGATCGAAAGCAATAGGATTCTTCCAAGGACAGATACGAAGTTGCGTTAGACATGCCAAACTGTCAACAAGAGTATTTTCTCGATGGAATCATCATCGTGTCCTGTAACCCCGGCTGGGGCATAGGGCGTCAACAAAACGTCTCCATCCTTCACGGTCTGCTGCAAGGTACTTTAGCTGTGGCCACGTCTTTCTCTGGGATTCTGCTTCCGCTAAGACAGTTGATTTCCATGTTGTTCTTGGTCTTCCAACCCGCCGTGCACCCTGAGGATTCCATTCAAAGGACTGCTTTGCAATTTCATTGTTTGGTTTCCTCAGTGTGTGACCAATCCAACGCCATTTACGCTTTCTTATGTCGACGTCCAGCCGCTCTTGACTTGTCCTGCGCCACAATTCCTCATTTGATATTATTTGTGGCCACCGAATCTTTAGGATATGGCGAAGACAGCGATTCACAAAAGCCTGCAATTTCTTCGAAATGATAGACGTGACTTTCCAGGTTTCACAAGCATATAACAGCACGGATTTGACATTGGATTCGAAGAATCTCAACTTAGTGCGTAAGGAGATTTGACTTGATTTCCAGATTGGGGACAGAGTACCGAAGGCAGCACGAGCTTTATTTATTCTACTTTTAACGTCCAGATCCGTACCACCGTTTGCAGAGACAATACTGCCAAGGTAGTTGAACTGTTCCACTACTTCAACTGGCGTCTCCTGTAGAATAATACGCTGCTGTGTGGAGCGGCCTGTGAGCATTATTTTTGTCTTTTTGCTGTTTATTCTTAGACCACTCGACTCTCCCTTCACTTGCAGTGTTTGGCACATCCCGTTCAGCCCACTGATGTTATTTGCCAGTAGACATATGTCATCGGCATAGTCTAAATGACTGAGCCTTTCGAACGGTCTCCATTGAATGCCCTGTCACTCTGCTGTACCTACACTGGCCGTCAATACGTCGTCCATCGCCAGCAGGAAGAGAATTGGCGATAGAACATCCCCTTGTCTCACACCCTGTTGCACTACAAAGGAGTCGGATAGCTGCCCGTTGTGCAAAACAAAACACTTTGCGTTGTTGTAGGACTCTTTAATAATGGCAACTATTTTTGGTGGAATTCCTCTACCAAGCAACGATCTCCATATACATTCTCGGTTAACTCGATCAAAGGCTTTCTCAAAATCCACGAACATGAGGTAAAGCGGTGATTGAAATTCCATCGACTGCTCGAGGACGATACGCAGGGTGTTGATATGGTCGACACACGATCGACCACTGCGGAAGCCAGCTTGATGCCTCTTGAGTGTAGACTCGATTCTCTCCTTTATTCGCTCGAGAATGATGGTTGCCATTAGTTTTGGGAAAACGGACAAAACGGTGATACCACGCCAATTGTTGCAATTCTTTAAGTCACCTTTCTTTGGCAACTTAACAATCACACCATCCTTCCATTCCCTGGGATAGCTTTCGTTTTCCCAAATGTTTTTTATCAACGGATGTAAAATACTAGCCGCTGTTACGGGATCGGCTTTCAGGAATTCAGCTGGTATTCCGTCCAGTCCAGCTGCCTTGTTGTTTTTGAGGAGATTTATTGATGTCTGGATTTCCGATTCTGACGGGGGTTCGATGTCAATACCCCTATAGGACCTGCGCATCTCGTTTAGTTGGGGCACTTCAGCACTCTGCTCAACTGAATCCTCATTTAGCAGGGCACAAAAATGGTCCTTCCATCTACGAAGCTGATCCTCAATTGATACCAAAAGTGTGCCATCCACATCCATTACAGGATGATTGGTGTTGCTTTTTTTCCCGATAACATCTTTGGCTATTTGGTACAATTCCCGGATATCTCCTCTTCTGGCAGCGATTTCCGCATTATCTGCGAGTCCATCCAACTTCACCCTCTTGTCACGTCTCACACAGCGATAGACCATCTTATGTGCAATGCGGTACTCTCTTCGCAAGTCAGCCTTTCGTTGAACATCTGCTTCAGCATTTATTTGGATTTTCAACGATTTGCGAAGTTCGATCTTATCCCAGGTGTCTTGGGATATCCAAGAGTCTCTACGTCTCGTTCGCTTGGGTACAGTTTCGGATCCAGCCTCCATAAAAACACTTTTAATTTCACCCCACATCTCATCAATTGTTGAATTCTGGATTCCGTTTAATGACGAGGCTCTGTCGTTAAGGGTGGTGACATAGTTTCGACATATGTTGGGGTCATTTAAAGCATTCGTAATGAATTTTGAGCTCCTTGCTGCATCCTGCGCTGGTTTTTGTACGGCAGCGGTTCGTAGTTTGAGACTCATCAGAACCAAATGGTGGTCGCTTCCCACATCGGCATTTCTTATACTCCGGACATCACACATAGACTTCCTCCATCGCTGCTGAATCATGATATGATCAATTTGGTTTTCGGTTTGACCATCCGGATGCACCCAGGTAATTTTGTTGCACGTCTTATGCTTAAATACAGTCCCACCTATCACAAGACGATTCGCGTTACAAAAGTCGACAAGCAAGTCACCATTTTCATTCCGTGACCCCAAGCCATTTCTTCCCATCACGCGTTCCAGTCCGTAATTGTCTGAACCGACTTGGGCATTGAGGTCTCCCATAACGACTATGATGTCGGCTCTCGGAACACTACTGTAAACCGAGTTAAGATGAGTGTAGAACGCGGTTTTGTCTTCCTCGGTCGCTTCATTTGTGGGGGCGTAGCACTGAATAATTGTGACGTTACGAATTTTTGAACGAAACCTTGCTGTCATTAATCTCGCAGAAATGGGCGCCCAGGAGATCAAACTACGCCTCGCTTCTTCGTTCAACATAATTCCGACACCATGCAGTCTTTGGCCACCCTCTCTTTCATCTTCCCCGGAATACAGCATTCTCGTCTGTCCAGTGTCTGATCTGTATTCAGCTCTTCCTCTCCACTTAGTTTCGCTTATGCCCAGGATACTGATGTTTAGACGAAGCATTTCACGCTCAACCTGCTCGTATCTACCATCGCTGTACAAGGATCGAACGTTCCATGCTCCGATTTTCGTACGTATGCGGTAGCCAAAAGTAACATTTGCGCTTCTTGAAAGACTTCTTCTATTTGTCAACGATTCACTTATTATTATGGCGTCTTGATTGACGCTCGTACATGAAAGATGCCGCACCCCCAAATCCGATGTGCGGTTTACTGCAACCGAAGCTACAGAAGGATTTTCTATAAAAAGATTACCTCTTGGGGACTCATTTCCATTTGTTGTCATAATTCATGTATTTGCTTATATCCTTCCACCATGGTGTTTTCCGAGATATGATTAATAACATACATAAGCTCAGATTTGACAGGCACACCCGCCTTTTGTATGGTCAAACACATAACTGCTCGAGGCCGCCCACTATGGGAAAACAGACGCCTTTTGTAGCCGCCCAATATGGGTTACAGACGCTACCTGCTGCTGCCGTTGGCCTTTTACCAAAAAAGCTCCTCCGCCACCAGACTATCATGCCGTTGACCGCTACCTGCAGTTCATCCGTCGGCTTTTAACCATCCCAAGGACAAGTTTGTGCCCTGACCAGCAACGCTGGGTTGTCTGCTTATCCCGGCATCCATTCGGTCCCCCTGCACGTTAGCGTTACCCGCCCTCTACCACGCGGAGGTGTGCATAGGGATTTTCCTATCATTGAGCCTAGGGCCATATGGCGTCCTAGCACTCTCAAGTACTTCTCGATGGAATAGCAAATATATATTCTGGTGATTTTTGCCAACAAATCCAACACTTGCAAATAAAATAAAGAATAACTAAAAAATAAATAAAAAAAACACTCACTTACCCACAATATATGACCCGACTCTCTGCCAGGGTTTATCGTAAAGAAAATTAAACGACTCAAAAGGATCCGCCACTTTGTGAGTGTAGTTGTAATGTATCGATATCATGCCTGATATACCCCATGAGCTCACCAGACATGTCAAAAGTATCAAAACTGTTGTCTTAGGATATCTACGACAGAAAATCAATATTTTTGTTTTAAATATATGTAAAAATGACCTTTATCTAAATAGTTTACGAGCATGCTTACCTTGTGGAGAAAACTAACAGCAGTGTAGCCATGATATAAAATTGCATGTCATTTGCCATATACCAGGACCAAACCATACACATCTGGTTAAGTGGAAAGAAATTATTAATGTAAATGATATTACGCCACCAATAATCGGAGCAAGTCTGTACAGCAAATTGTGGCTGGAATACAGATCTGTCGAATGTGTACCTGGAGAAATTGAAAGAAAAACACAAACAAAATAAAACAATGGGGATAAAAAGGGGAAGATATTCTGGTCACATATGGCTGCTATAAATGTTGTTTTGTTTTCTTTCAGGAATATGATATGAGTAGGATGTTATTTCAAGGATTCAAATTAAACTTTTTATATTGCGACAGTTTGAGTATGAGATAGCGACCGGACAATGGCTATAATACTGTATACCTACATATGTATATAGCTAATTTATTTTCAATGTAATTATGCATATAAAATCTAACAGACAACAGGGTTAGACCATATGATCCACCTTTAACAACATTTTGCTTAACGATACGACTTAGTCCCAACTGACAAATATAATTTTGTCTGCGGCCATAAGGACGATAAGAAGCATAATAATTTGCCACTCTGTGCAGAGATTTTTTCTGATTAAAAATATAAATGAACCTTAAACCCGAGTTTTTAACCATCAACCCCTTGCAGGGTCTCCGCCGCTCGTCTTAATTTAAAGAGGGAACTTTGTTTTCGCCGAATGAGTTCAAAGATGTTCAATAACTAAGGATATAATTAGAAGTGTAAGAGAGCAGTTTCGTAATTTTTAATGGAATATTTCCAAAATCACTATAGAATAAAGCTATTTATTTGTATGTACTTCTTTAAAGAATTTAAAGCATTGAAAACGTTTACAAAAGAATTTTCTGGTTTTCCACAAAAATAAGTATAGATTTTGATGTCTGTAATAAGTAAGCAGGCAACTTTCACTTAGGCAAAAATGGGACCTTGACAGGAATTTGCAGTTTATTTTTATTTTTAATCCCGATTTCATAGTGCAATCGAGTGACCTCTTCACTCTTAAGTAAGCCGGTTACATCGTGTACCCCTGGAACCGAGTATGCTAGAAAATTGCAGAAAGGCTGCAAACTTGAAGTTTTTTTTTCGCATTTCAACTACTTTCCTACTTTGACAATTTTAGCTCAATTCGATTTTATGATTGCGATATGTATATGTATGTAATGTACTGTACAGCCATGGCCAAAAGTATAAGGCACCTTCAATTTTTCGATCTATAGTAAAAAAAAGTGAAATGTTGGCGCTGTGCCGTAAAAAAGGCTTTTTATCGGTTTCGAAGGCTAGAACAACTTAATCACAAAAGAAACGTTGGAAAAAAAGACAACGCATATGGAGGATCGGTTTATAATACCAACGACCGTCAAAAATCTTCAAATCAACTGTTTTCTGAAGACACGGAAAATGCTAAAAAAGCAATCTTCGCTATAACAGTTTTGAAAAAAATTGGGCACCTTTTATGAATATTAATTAAAACAGAACAACCAAAAGCATCAGGTAAGGTTAGGTTAGAAGGGGTGATGTTACGGCAAGCCGTCGCATCTCACTCGGATCTAAATGGATCCATTGCGCTCCCCATATGATTTTGGCTAGGAAGGTTTGGGGAAAAGGATAAGATGGATTGGGTGGATCTCAGGAATGGGATGCCTCCCTGAACCACCCTGAATTCTGGATGAAATTAAGGATGTTTCTTAGTGGAAAGTTAGAGATGTCCCCCAATTCGTCGAAAAAATATTCCCCGAGGGCTGCTTTTCTGGTTCTGGCTAGGCTGGGGCATTCACAAAGAAAGTGATATGAGCCCTCCTCCACCTCTACATCCTGACAACCTCTACACAAGTCCGACGAGCTAATGCCCATTCTGTGCATGTGGGTTCCCATTGAGTTGTGACCCGGTAGGACTCCAATTAGAGTGGAAAATGAGGCCTGCTTATCTTAAGTAAATATTCTGTCTTTTTCCTAGAGATATTCGGCCATACATTCCTCGAAACCCTGCAAGAGGCAATGGTTGACCATCTGACGTCTGCAACCTCGAGGAAGTTTTGGTGAATTCTACTTTTTTCTTGCTCCAGTGGAACGAACGAGTACAGAGTGATCGGTTTGGCTCGGGTCAAGAGATGACCCGTTCTTGGCCAGTTCATCTGCCATTTCATTCCCGTATATATCACGGTGTCCTGGGACCCATCTTAGGGTGACTGTGTTCTATGCACTGAGAATCCTCAGCAAATTACGGCAACTATCAACCAGTTTGGACTTTGTAGTTATTGAGGAAATGGCTTTTATTTCCGCCTGACTATCTATAAAGATGTCGATATTTCTATTAACTACTTCACGTGAGGCAAGATATTTTGCGGTTTCGCATACTGCAAGTACTTCAGTTTGGAATACACTACAGAAATTTGGAAGCTTTATTGATCTGTTAATAGGTGGGTTAACTAAGTAGATACCAGACCTCACATGTCTTGGAGCCGTCCGTAAGCACCGAGACATGATTAGCGTTAATGACCCGGTTTTCATTCCAGGATTCCCTTGTCGGAATATCTGTTATGGCCACTGGGTTAAAATCTATGTGCGGAGTGATGTAGTCGGTTTGAATGTCTATGTCTGTGAATTTCATAATAGTTCTATGACTGTAGTGGCCCCTCTTCAAAGTAGAATAAATAAAGCTCCCGCAGCCTTCGGTTCTCTCTACCAAATTTGGAAATTCTACTGTCAAATCTCCTTGCGCACAAAGTTGAAATTCTTCGAATCCAATGTCAAATCCGTGCTGTTATATGCTTGCGAAACCTGGAAAGTCACGACTACCATCTCAAAGAAAGTGTAGGCTTTTGTGAACCGTTGTCTACGCCATATTCTAAAAATTCGCTAGCCACAAATTATATCAAACGAGGAATTATGGCGCAGGACAAGTCAAGAGCGGCTGGACGTTGACATAAAAAAGCGTAAATGGCAATGGATTGGTCACACACTGGAGGAAACCAAACGATGAAATTGCAAAGCAGTCCTTTGAATGGAATCCTCAGGGTGCACGGCGGGTTGGAAGACCAAGAACAACATGGAAATCAACAGTTCTAGCAGAAGCAGACTCCCAGAGAAAGACGTGGCCACAGTTAAAATATCTATCTGCAGACCGTGAAGGATGGAAACGATTTGTAGGCGCCCTATGCCCCAACCGGGGTTACAGGACTTGATGATGATGATGAGTGGCCCTTCTTCCAGTTATTGCACTGTTTAAGTCTTAAAGCACTTTTGGCCGCCAACTCTTTTGTAAACAAATCAAGTGGGGCTAGTGAAAGGAAAGTCTTAAAGGCTGCCGTTGGTGTGGTTCTAATAGCACTAGTTGTGCCAATGCACACTAGTCTCTGAATGTTTGTCATGGTCATAAGATTGGTTTTCTTGTCCAAGGCTGGCCACCAGACAAAGCCTGCGTACGTAAGAATAGGCCTTATTATGGCTGAGCAGTACATCTAATGAATGGTTCTGGGGCTGGGACTCCATCTTTTAACAAAGATTCTACTGCAAGTGTAGAATGCAATTGAAGCCTGAGGAAACGAGACGTGAGCGTGACGAGATCCCGTCGTTGCTGTCAATTGAATTTCAAACAATGAAAGTATATGGAGATATACACAATGAAGCGTTTCTCGTCGTCACGTCACGCCAAGAATTCGAAAAATTGAAAAAAAGACGCGACGAGACGATGATTTTATTTTTTGACAAGTTATTTACATAATGGAAGTATTTTTTTAAAGAAAAATACGATAACTTGAAATTAAAAGATCAAGTAATTCCTAATCTGTTGTCTTCAAAGCTTTTTTGGACAATTTTTATTATTTTTTATTTTTAACAAAAGAGTTTTCGTTGTAAAGAATCTCGCCGCATTGTGAATTGGGAAACGATTTTATAACTAGAAAAAGATGACAGCGAATCACGTCACGCTCTCGTCTCGTTTTCCCGCCGCATTGTGAATCAGGCTTGAGGCTTTTTTCCCTCTTTCTTTAATTTTTTCATTCCAGTTTAGTTTAAGGTCAAGCACAATACCAAAATACTTGTCAGTTCCCGAAACCTTTAGCGGAATTCTTTTAATGGTTGGCAGGTTTGTGTTAGAAACGTTATGCTTCCTTGTAAACAACACCAGCTCTGTCTTAAGTGGATTAACGTTAAGTCCACAGCTACTGGCCCAGTTGTCAAGGGCTGTTTGTAGGAGTTCGCTCAGTGTAGGAGCATCACCCAACATTAAAAGAGATGCTCGAAAATATTTTTGATCAAGAATAGAAAATAAGGTAAGTTCAGTTGAGTGATCTAAGCTGATACGATATTTTTTTTAAAGGATAGCAGCTGTCTTAAAAGTCAAATTTGGCAACACTTAATACTAATTTATTTGATTAAAATATATCTCTATAACGATACTGCAAACCTAGTTCGTTTCTTTATTAACTTCCTGTTTAAACTATGGCAACTTTTTCGATGTGCCTAATACTTTTGGCCAAGGCTGTATGTATGAGTAGCAAGTACATGCAAAGGTACCATATGGTAAGTTTTGAATTCGTAAGAAACTCGAGCTCTAGATTTGAATCAGAATTGACATTACGATGACGGAGATAAAAAAAGTGGGCTCTGCAATCAAAGTTTAATAAGCACTCACAGAAAACTTTATTCCATTAAGTCGCAATGAGATAAGCATTATTGGGAAGATATACACGGCGTATACGTAATATCAATATATCTCATTTGAGATTTTTTAGTTTATGTCTAACCTCAATTTAACCGAATATATGGTACACAGGGCACTAAATACAGACGATCCCTCTGACAGCTGATAGAAGAATAAGCGAGAGAGGTTAAATTACAACAAAAACATAAATGTTAAAAAAAAGCCAAGTTCTTATCTGTACAAGAAACCTGTGCATAAAAAGTGAGCCAAAAAAGTAATGAGATCTAAAATATATGCCAAGTTTTAAGTTCATGAAGTTTAATATCAAATATCTTAAACGAGTAATATCGAAACAATTCCAAATCATGACAGAAATTTGGTATTTAATGATTACTGATTAGAATTTGGTGGGTTCACTGGTGAAGTTTTCAAACATTTTAAATTTGTGATTAAATATTTGAGAGAAAGCTTGCCAAGTAAATTCACCAAATTTAAATTATCATTAAATACCAATTTCTGTCATAATTTGGAGTTGTTTCGATATTACTCTAATTCAGATATTTGATATTAAGCATCATGAACTTAAAAATTGGCATATATTTTAGATCTCATTACTTTTTTGTAGCACTTTTTAAGCACAGGTTTCTTGTACACAGGGGCGTAGTGAGGTGGGGGTGTGGGGGGGTGAACCACCCCCCCACGCTTTTCAAGAGTCGGCAAATTCAGGAAGCTAGATTTAATAATTCAAGCAATAAAAAAAAATAGAAATAAAACCAGACATTTTACAATATTTTTCGGAAAAATTTAAAAAAAAAGTAAGTTTGTATTTTCATTATATTAAGGTTTTTAAGCTTTTAAATGTATGCAAATCGACATTTTTGCCGATTGCAGATTTTGGAAATATGCCGAATAACACAACTCAACAAAATAAAAAATTATTTTTGTTTCTGGATTTATTTCATGATTTTTTTATTCGTCATGCTCCAAAATGATGGAAAAATACCTACACCCCCCCTAAAGTTTGCTTTTGTAGAGTTGGTAGTCAAAATACAGTTACCATAGTTTTCATAGAAATAATAAATGTTTGCTTTAATATTTTTTTTTAAGAGGAGAGGGGAGGGGAATTCCTACGCCAATTTGGCATCTCTAGAGTATATTTGTGTCACAAACTACACACATTTTTATTTTGACATTTAAGGACGTTAAAATGATATTAATAATGTGCTAAGGCGATGCTAATGCATTTTGCTATAGATGTGGTTATTTTATCAAAATTCACGTTATTATCATTTTTGAAAATGTAGTATATGTGTGTCAAGGTCATAATAAGCCATTGGTAAGTATACACATTGAGTGCAGCGTGGGTGTGAGTATGTATACACTTCTCTCCTATCTCTTTGTTTGTCATCTCGTGTGCATGTACGATCAAGATATAGGTCAGTTGTAGATCAGACATGAAAGTGATCGTGCGTGCATTGCCGAGCCGACAGTACATATGGCGACGAGGAAAATCGGGAAATTAATAAAAAGAAATAAATTCAGTGATTAAAATAGTGAAAATAAAATAAAAGAAAAAAAAAATCAATGAAAGTGCACCAAGTGAAAAAAAAAACAACAATAATAATTAAAATACGATCGGTTAACAGTAATGTGGTAACGGTCCAACAAAACTTATTTATACATTTCTACACAGTTGGTAAGTCAAAACAAAAATAATAATAACAAAGAATAGGGTATAGCATTAAAAAATGATATTAAAAACACAGAAATCTTATTTTTATTTATTTTGAAAATAATAATTAGGAAAATTTTAGTAATGAATACGGATATGACCATTAAGAAAATCATGTTAGAGAAATAAACACAAAATTATTGAAATTGAATATCGATGCAAATGTGCTTGTCATTTAATTACAAAAAAAGTAGTACAGAGGTCCCGTTATTTTATTGAAAAATAATATGGTGCAAAGATGCTTTCATTTAATTGGAAATTGGTACAAAGGTGCCGTTATTTAATTGAAAAAATGATGTGGTGCAAAGGTGCCTTCATTTAATTGAAAAATTGGTACAAAGGTGCCGTTATTTAATTGAAGAAATAATATGGTGCAAAAGTGCCTTCATTTAATTGAAAAAATCGGTACATGGGACCCGTTATTTATTTGAAAAATAGTATGGTACAAATGTGCCTTCATTTAATTGAAAAATAATTTGGTAAAAATAATGAGCCTGGATTGAAAAGATAGTTGCACATACATTATGTATTATGAATGCATATACCTATAGATTTAAAAAAAAAAATATATTTTAAATTGGTGCAAAAGTGCCTTCATTAAATTGAAAAAGCATTATGATGATACATAATATAAATAATTTTGTTTTATCAAGGTTAATTCCAAAATCCAAAAGAAGGATGTCAAATACCTTACCCAATCTTGACAGTTTTCTTATCGATGGTGACAATACCTCCGTTGGAATAAGATGGGAGAGATGGAAAAGGGCTCTCGACATCTACATGCAAGCGGCAAACATCGATAAGCCAGCAAAAAAAAGAGCAACTTTGCTTCATTTGGGAGGCTTTGGCTTGCAGGAGATTTTCTTTACTCTACCAGGAGCAAATGTTAGCCCAAGTAAAGAGAATGATGTATTTGACATAGCCATTAAAAAATTAGATGCATATTTTTTGCCAAAAAATAGTAAGGTTTATGAGCGACATGTGTTCAGGCTTATTAAACAAGATATAAATGACAAATTCGAAAAATTTTTAGTAAGATTGAGAAACCAAGCGAATAAATGTGGTTTTGAAAAAGTAGAAGAACATATTATAGACCAAATTACAGAAAAATGTTTATCAGAAGAATTGAGAAAAAAAATTTTGACAGTTGGCGACAGTATGACTCTAGAAAAAATAATTTCAGAAGCAAATACACTTGAGATTGTAAATCACCAATTAGAAGAGTATGAAAATAAACAAAAAACACAAGAAATTAATGAAATAACAAGCAAAAATAAAAACGAAAGCTTTAAGAGAAATATAAATGATCAAGATCGATTCAAAAAAGACGAAATAAAATCATGTGGTAGGTGCGGTAGTAAAAACCACTCTTCTCAAGACATAAAATGTTGGGCTAGGTTAAAGAAATGTCATACGTGTGGTCGTTTAGGGCATTTTAGGCAATACTGTAAGTCACAACCAGGACTTAAGAGAAAATTTACATTTAAAGCAGATAATGACTCATCCAAGAATAAAAAATTAAGGAGAGAGGAAATTGACAGTATAGAAGAAGAAAAAGAATATGTCTTTCATTTAAATGGGGACAGCAAAATTGAATGTAGAGTAGGAGGAATAACTATCGAGTTAATAATAGATTCAGGATGTAAACATAACTTACTTACTGATAGAACATGGGAGGCCATGAAAAATAAAAAAGTTAAAGTTAACAATCAAATAAGAAAACCAAATAAAATTTTTTTTGCATATGGTAGTCAAAATCCGTTAGTCGTATTAGGTTCATTTGAGAGCGAGATAGAAGTTCACAATATTACGAAAAGAGCTACATTCTACGTTATACAAGGAGGTACAAATAATTTGTTGGGAAAAGAAACAGCTATGCTTCTGCAGGTGTTAAAGATTGGATATCAAGTAAACCATGTCCAAAAAGGCGTATTTCCTAAGTTTAAAGACATTTTGGTTGAAATTCCTATTGACGAATCAGTTAAACCAATTTCTCAGCCTTGTAGAAGAATACCTGTTCCCTTGGAAACAAAAGTTGCACACAAAATCCAGGAGCTTTTGGAATGCGATATAATTGAAGAAGCTAAAATTCCATCTAAATGGGTGTCTCCCATAGTCCCTATTTTGAAAGGAAATAACGAAATAAGACTATGTGTAGATATGAGGCGGGCAAATACCGCGATTTTGCGCGAAAATCATCCACTACCCACGATGGACCAACTTTTACCTAAATTTTGCAAAGCAAATTATTTTTCTAAGCTCGATATAAAAAACGCATTCCACCAGGTAGAAATTCATCCTAATTCGAGATATATTACAACTTTTATATCACCAAAAGGGTTATACCAATATAAAAGATTAATGTTTGGCATAACTTGTGCCCCGGAGATTTTCCAAAAGATTATAGAAAAGATACTAATTCAATGTGAGGGTGTAATTAATTTTATCGATGACATTCTTGTATTTGCAAACACCGAGGAAGAGCACGACAAGCGATTAAAGCTAGTGCTTACAACCCTGAAGGAAAACAATGTTTTATTAAATGATCAGAAGTGTATCTATAAAGTCCAAACGATAGAATTTTTGGGACATGAACTTAAACCTCAAGGAATCAAACCCTTAAAAAAATACATAGAAGGTATAACCCGATTTAGACCTCCCGCAACAATCGCAGAACTCCAAAGTTTTTTAGGGTTAGTAAATTTTGTTGGAAAATGGATACCTAACCTAGCTACAATAACAGAGCCATTCAAAAAACTGCTGAGGAAAGGATTTGATAAAAACGTAAAATTAAAAGAGTTTTGGTTGGCAGAACAAAATTTAGCATTCGAAAACCTAAAAATATCATTAAAAAAATTGATATCTTTAGGATATTATGATGTGAATGATAGGACGCAGGTAATTGCAGATGCTAGCCCAGTGGGTCTAGGAGCAGTTTTGACACAAATTAATCCAAAGGGTGCAAGAATAATAGCCTTTGGAAACAGGACTTTAACAAACTGCGAGCGTAAATACAGCCAAACGGAAAAAGAAGCTCTGGCATTAGTCTGGGCTGTAGAACATTTTAATATTTATTTATTTGGTAAAACATTTGACTTGGTAACTGATCATAAGCCTTTAGAGGTAATTTTTGGCCCCAAATCAAAACCATGTGCCCGAATAGAAAGATGGGTGTTAAGGCTACAGTCATATCAGTATCAAATTATGTATAAGCCAGGTAAAACAAACATAGCGGATCCCTTATCCCGCTTGTGTGAATATTCCAACACGATTCCAATAAGTGATGATGTATATGTACGTGAAATAGTTGAACAGTCAAGACCCATTTCTACATCAATTCAAGACATTTGTAGACTTTCAGATACTGACCCTGAAATTAACAGGGTAAAGAAAGGCATTTATAATAACGACTGGCATGATTCTGTAAAACGATATAAAATTTTTGAGAACGAACTATGTTTTTATGAAAGTATACTTCTAAGGGGAAGTAAAATAGTAATTCCCGTACAAATGAGAAAACAAGTCCTAGACGCTGCACATGAAGGCCACCCAGGAATTGTTGCTATGAAAGGTCGGCTTAGAACAAAAGTATGGTGGCCAGAAATTGATAAAGATGTAGAGAATCTTATTAAAACATGCAAAGGATGTACAATGGTTGCCATGCCTCACCCTCCAGTTCCACTAAAGAGGCGTGAACTCCCGGTCACAGCTTGGGTTGATGTCGCGATGGATTTAATGGGACCAATTAATAATAAGCAATTTCTTTTCGTTGTAGTAGATTACTACAGTCGTTATAAGGAAATCAAAATTTGTACAAGCATTACTAGCACTAACATTATAAATATGTTACGTGAAATTTTTAGTAGGCTTGGGTTCCCGGTATCAATTACAGCTGATAACGGGAAACAATTTATAAGTGATGAGTTCAAACATTTTTGTAAACAGTGTAACATCACACTTTTTAATAGTATTCCTTATTGGCCTCAACAAAATGGAGAGGTAGAGCGGCAAAACCGTGATATTTTGAAACGTTTGAAAATAGGCAAAATAGAAGGCAAGGGAATTAAAGATAGTTTGTTCGAGTACTTGATGATGTACAACAGTACTCCTCATTCCGTTACTGGAAAAACACCTTCGGAATTATTTTTTAGCAGGCTAAACCGAGACAAAATTCCAGCATTTGAATCTATAGAAAAAAAAGTACATGATTTGGACGTACGAGATAGAGACAGAGAAAGGAAGCAAAAAGGAAAAGAGTACGCTGATAAGAAACGAAAAGCTAGTAGTCCTGATATTAATATAGGTGACAAAGTATATGTAAAGAATATGGATAGGCAAAATAAGCTTAGTTCTAACTTTTGCGAAACTCCGCACACGGTAGGAAAGTCTCATCAAGGAGATATTGAGGTTAGGAACGACCACACAGGGAAGACTGTCAGGAGAAATATTGTTCATTTAAAAAAAGTTGAGGGAGAGTGGAAGCACATTAAAGATTTGTAAAAAAAAAAAAAACATGATTTAATAATTTAATATAAACAAAAATTTGAATTCGTATCGTTAATTTTGTGAAGTATTATAAGATTAAGTTCAGTATTTGTTAAAAAAAAAAAAAAAAAAAAAAAACAGATAATAAGTGTGTATTACATAATAATAAAAAATGTATATTGAAGTCAAATTAAAATTGTATTTATGAACATGTAAGAAAATGAAATTATAATTATTTAAGTTAAATATGTACCATGATAATTTTTGAAAAAACATAAAATAAAAAAAAAATAAACAGAGAAGAGATGTAGTATATGTGTGTCAAGGTCATAATAAGCCATTGGTAAGTATACACATTGAGTGCAGCGTGGGTGTGAGTATGTATACACTTCTCTCCTATCTCTTTGTTTGTCATCTCGTGTGCATGTACGATCAAGATATAGGTCAGTTGTAGATCAGACATGAAAGTGATCGTGCGTGCATTGCCGAGCCGACAGTACAGAAAATATGTTAAGAAACTTAGGAGACATACAGGATGTCTCTAAGATTGAATATTCTGCACGGTCATTTAGTAAAAAATTAAAAACTTCATTGGGAGCATACTCAGAAGAAAAAGGAAAACGTTTTAACTTGGACTTTATGGACTTCAAGAGTAATCGTCTACAAAATGTCAATAAAATTAAACAATGATGGGAAATTATTCTATAGGTTTAATTTTAGAATAGCACATTCCAGAATTAGTGTGTTTGTTGATAAAATTACCGTTTTAATGTTGGTACCAAACATTAAACAAATAAAATGAAGAAAAAAGGAGTTTTTGTTATTTTCAATTTGATCAAAAATTTAAATACATATAACCATCTGGTTTTTAAGCATTCACTTAAGATTGGTGAAAGCATTGAAAATTGAAAACAAAAACTTACTTTTCCACGTAAAACTAAGAAAATTTTAATTAAAAAAAAAATATTTTTTTTTGCAAAATTCTGAGTTTGAAAATTGATTAAAAAAAAACTATTCATGGAAATGACTTAATTTAAATATTTAATTAAAGAATGGAGTCCTAAATTTAAAAAAAAATTCACCATAATCTTTTTGGCGTTGCCGTTGTTTTTTAACATTTTTTTTTTTAGTTCAAGTAACTTTTTAAAGAAAATTACCCCTCCTGCCTAAACAGGGGAACATAGGCACCCCTTATCATATGTTTTTTTTTGTTTTGAACCAGCTTACACACTCTAGCGTTTTGGTGGATCTTAGTCTTATATCTCGAAATATCAATTTAAATTGTTTCTAAGATAGCACATTTTCATGAATTTTCAAATAATGTGCTCCTGGCTACAAAAGCAAACTTTTTCAAACATGACTATTTTTTATTTAATAAGTAATATGTAAGGAATAAGAAAATCATACGCAGAACCCAAAAACAAAATTTGTGTTGACCAGTGTAATTGAAGAGTCGGCAAATCAACGAAGCTTCATTTGCAAACAATTATGAATAAAACGAGCCTAAGCATTTTTGCCGATTGCGGATGTCGGAAATTTGCCGACTAATTAAAAAGTCGGTATATCAACGAAGCTTCATTTAAAAAAAAAAAATTAATAAACCGAGCATTTTTACTGATTGCGGATTTCGCAAATATGCCGACAAATTCAAGAGTCGGCAAATCAACGAAGCTTAATTTGAAAAAAATTAATACAACGAGCATTTTTGCCGATTGCGAATTTCGCAAATATGCCGACTAATTCAAGAGTCGGCAAATCAACGAATCTTAATTTGAAAAAATTTAATAAAACAAGCATTTTTGCTGATTGCGAATTTCGGAAATATGCCGACTAATTCAAGAGTCGGCAAATCAACGAAGCTTAATTTGAAAAAAATCTAATAAAACGAGCATTTTTGCCGATTGCGAAAACGGAAAAATATCGACTGCCAACGAACGTAAATATTTAAGTTCTCTTGGGCCATACCAGCCGAAACTTTATATTTATCCAACCAATGCAGAAATACCGTCTTACAACCAATCTCGATTCAACCCAGCATGGTATTCCGAGTACTTATTTTTGGAATACAGTCCTTCTAAAGATGCAGCATTTTGCTTTGTTTGCATTCTATTTTCAGAAGGAATTGATAGACATTTCGCTAATCCGGAATGGGTTCGTGGTCACGACGAATCACTAGAGCACAGCGATTGCAATTTTTGACAAATTGTTCATTTGATTTCACGACATTGCCCGTTAATGAAAAAATGGTTGGATGAATCATCAAAAAGACCACGTCATGGGACGTACCTTAGTCCGGATGCCCAAAATGAATTCATTGATCTCTTGGGAACTAGAACTCGAAAAGCCATTGTAAATGAAATCAATAAAGCTGGTATTTTTTCTGTAATGGTTGACACAACTCCAGACTCATCACATCAAGATTGACTTGCTATTAATGTTCGATACGTAGTGAAAGCAAACGAGAGACTTATTCCTATTGAACGTCTTCTGAAAATGGACGTCGACCTAACGAAAAAAACGGGAGAAGAATTGGCCAAAAAAATTATAGTGACCCTTCAGTCAGTAGGAATTTCCATTAAAAACATTGATTTTCAATCTTATGACTTCGCCAAAAACATGTCTGGAAAGTACAACGGTACGCAGCAAAAACTATCGGCAAAATGCGGTAAGATAATCCTTTACATTCCATGCCAAGCGCATCGTTCGTTGAAACAGCATCTCTTACATCAGCTGAAGGCGGTTTCATTGAAAAATCTCGCATTTCGAAATCTCAAAAGTGTATGTGGCGAAGTGAAAATTTGCGCTAAAATCAATCAGCCCTATCAGGAGTTTCGCCCGAATGTCATTCCACTCGGAAAAAATCCCTTTTTTGCTTTTCCCTTATTTTAAGTTTCACCCGAAAAATGCTAAATCTATACAGTCGGCAAATTTTTAAAATAAGTCGGCAAATTCCTAAAATAAGTCGGCATTTTAATGAAAGTCACCCCCCCATGGCTCGAACCCTCGCTACGCCACTGCTTGTACATATAAGAACTTGGCTTTTTTTAACATTTATGTTTTTGTTGTGATTTCAATCCTTACTGCTAAGATTTATTTTGCCAGGTGAAAATAAATCCCTACCGCTCTACAAAGTTTCATAATTCTACGGCAACCGAAAGTGCTCCATGTAAATAAAAGCAATTTTTAGAAAGTGGGTGGATGCCACGCCCCCTGAATGGAAAATTCCAAATTTTTTATTTTTTTCTTTCAAAGTAAAGGGTGTTAAATTTTAAGGGCCAATGTTGAATGTGAACCACACCTATGTCAAGTTTTTTTCTGCATTTCATTTGACATTTCTCAATTTCTGACTAACTCAATTTAAGCCATGGAAAGCCTCTTGGCCATTTCAAGCGTCGTCAATGGTCAGAATGGTGGCAAGAAATGGCAACAGTGGATGATCGATTTTCTAAGAAAATCATTTTCAGTGATGAGGCACATTTTCACCTCAGTGGATTCGTCACTAAGCAGAATTGCCGCATTTAGGCGAATGATAATCCAAGAGTGACTGTCGAAAAACCAATGCACCCACAAAGAGTGACTGTTTGGTGCGGTTTATGGGCTGGCGGCATCATCGGGCCATATTTTTTTTCAAAATGAGGCCGGTCAGGCAGTTACTGTGAATGGTGTTCGCTGTCGTGATATGATAACGAACTTTTGATGGCCCGAATTGGAAGATATGGATGTGGACGATATGTGGTTTCAACAGAACGATGCCACTTGGACACAGCTAACGAAAAAATGGCTCTTTTGCGCGACAAATTCAATGGCCGTGTTATCTCACGTGGTAGCATGTCAATTGGCCGCCAAGATCATGTGATTTCACACCGATGGACTTCTTTCTTTGGGGTTATTTGAAAGAAAAGGTGTACGTTGATAAGCAAGCAACAATTCATGAGATAATTCGGCACATTAACGGCAAAGAACCTCAATTATGCCTCAGCGTCGTCGAAAATTTGGACCATCGGATGGAGGTGTGCCGCCGAGGTCGCGGCGGCTATTTGGCCGATATTTTGTTCCATACATAACTGAACCATACCAATATTATCATAATAAAAGAAGAAATGACACTAACTTCTTAAATAATTTGTGTTTTATTCAAAATCAACATCGGCCCTTAAAATTTAACCACCCTTTACTTCAAGCCCTACCGACCTACCAATTTTCATCGTTCCACAACAATTAGAAGTGCTCCATAAAATGTCTGAATTTTTAATAATGTGGATGGATGCCACGCCCCCTGAATGGAAAATTCCAATTTTTCAATTTTTTTCTTTCTAAAGCCTAGTTTATACTTCAAAGCGAAGTGAAATCAAATTTGAAATGAAACATCAATAATTAATGAACCAAAAGGTTTTCAAACAAATAGTTTTCGTTGTAATATTTGGTTACAAAAAGCCGATTGAGTTGCATTTGTTTCGTGACAAATTTGTTCCTCCTTGTCCCCAAAATAATTGCATTTAATTTTTGACAGTTTTTCACGCCTAGGAAAAAAAGTATTTTTTTCTATGAAAACTCCACTTCGCATGGATGTATAAACCAGGCTTAAGTATGTACTTCAAGCCCTACCGACCTGCCATTTTTCATCGTTCTACAACAATCGGAAGTGCTCCATATAATTTATAAGAATTTAAAAAAAAGTGGGTGGTTGCCACGGCCCCTGAATAGAAAATTACAGATTTTCGATCCTGTCCTTCGTATGCATCACAAGGTCTAGCGTTGTGCGAAATTTCAAGTTTCTATGATGTCGGGAAGTGCTCCATAATTTTGATGATCTGGCAGTGAGTCAGTGAGTCAGTGCATCAGTGAGTCAGTGAGGCAGTGAGTCAGTGAGTCAGTCAGTTACGGTTTTTGCTATTTTTGAAGTCCTATATCTCGGGAATTACTAATGCTAAAGAGTTGAAATTTGGTGAGCCACCTGTTTTTGATCAGTTCAGCAAAATTTGAAGTTTCTGACTTTATTTGGACTGATTAGAGGTGAGGGTGAAAATCGCCTGAGTTTGTTCCTGTAAAAAGGATGTAGTGCCGCGAACTTGGCTGGACACTACCGTGCCCTTTGATTTAAAAGAAAACGGTTATTGTAATATGGAGGGAGATGATTTGAATCATTCCAGTTCAAAAAGCTTAGTGTGAAACGTACATGTTTACGCTGGGCAGATTTGTATATTCTAAGTGGGAATGAACCAAAGAGTTGTACAACGATGATGTTTCAAGACTTTTTTTTCTTTTCAACGCTTAATAAAACCAGGCACTGCGTTGTCCTTGCTAACATTTTCTCAATGTGGTGTGAAAAGTCAAGATTTTGTGAGAAGTATACGCCCAGAAGGTAGTTCTGTGAAAAAGTGAAACCAAAAACTTTTCACGCTTTCACACTAATTCCGACTCCCATTCTGTGAAAATGTGGAATCGAATATCAAAAACTTTCATATGAATAATTTGCTCTTACGCCGTCATTTGCAAAGTGAATATCCAAAATGAAAGCGTGAATACGAACAAACAATGACAAATTCAATCTTATCTCTTTTTCTGTCAAATCCATAAAGAAAAAAATGGTCCTATCTCATGCATTTCTCTGTTATCTTCAAAAACACAAGAAAATTGAGAGAATCGAGTTCCTAGTTTTCAGGAGAAATGGTAAGGTGGTAAGAGAATCGATAATAAAGTTTCCATTCAAACAAGCAGAATCGCTCTTTTGTGTCAAACGTAGTTTCAGGTAAACATGAAAGCATGGCCTATAATATGAAATATCAACACGATTTCCTTTTTTATGGATAGGAATAATGAATGAAAAAATCTCATTTAACGGCTGAAGACTTTAAAACTCACTTCAAAAATTCACTATCAGAAACAGCGGATTCAACTAGAGTATCATATCCTGAATCACCAGTGATTATCACGCCACAACTGGATTGCCATATTGAGATGGACGAAATTCTTGTAGCAATAAAAAATTCGAAAAATCATAAAGCTCCTGGTATAGACGGAATACCATATGAATTTTATAAAAACGCTAGTCCTTCACTCATTACGTAAATTCAGAAGCTATTCAGCGAGATTTTTGAAACTGCAACAATACCCACTTCATTTAAAAAATCGATAATTTATCCCCTATGGAAGAAGGGCAATGCAGAAGAAGTAACAAATTATCGTGGATTGTCTTTTTTAGACACACTCAATAAAGTATTCACGTCTGTTCTCCTGAATAGACTAACTATTTGGGTTGAAGAAAACAACATTCTAAACGAATATCAAGCTGCATACCGCAATAATTACTCCACGGTTGACCAGGTCTACAACTTAACCTGTCTTATCCATCTGCAACTAAGCCGAAATAAGAAACTGTATGCTTTTTTTGTCGATCTAAAAGCTGCTTTCGACAACGTTAGTAGAAATGCTCTTTTTTATAAACTTGCTGCACTTGGTATCTGCATTAATGTTTGTCCTGTTCTTAAATGACATACACCCCGAGCTTCCAACAGGAATATGTGTGGAAGGACTAAGCATCAACGGTCTTCTGTATGCTGATGATAAAGTTATCTTATCTGACAGTGCTCCTAAACTGCAAATACTTATAGATAGTTTCATCGCATATTGCCTCAAATGGGATCTTGTAGCTAATCTGGATAAATCCAAAATAGTAATTTTTCGCAACGGTGGACGCAGAGCAGCGCAAGAAAAATGGTTTTTCAGAGATGTCGAGATAGAAGTTACAAATCAATATAAGTACCTTGGTGTTATTTTAAGTTACAATATGTCTTGGACAGAACACCTGAATTTTAGACTTACAACTTCCAAGAATAGTACCAATGCAACATGGTCGCAATTTATAAGAAACAAGTCTGTTAGTCACTCAGCTAAGTTTAAATCCACGATGCTGCTTCGAGAGCAATAATGCAGTACTGTGCCCAAGTTTGGGATACAAGGAACATGTTCAGGTAGAAAGGTTACAACGTTTCTTTCTGAAAAGGTGTTTTCTGCTGCCAAATAATACTCCCAACTACGTACTGCATATAGAGACGGGACTTCCAAAATCTTTCCTGACAACCCTTAAACTGCACTTTTCCTTCATCCTTCGAGTCATGGAGCTACCGAGTAATAGACTTCCAAGAATCTTATCGGAAATTATAATTCGGAAGGACATTTTCTGGGCTAAAGAGTGGAAGGAGCTTTTTTCGGAATCCTCAGTTACATATTCATTACCATCACCAAGATCTGAGATCCAAAGCTCTCAAAATATGCTTTTGTCTAAGCTTAAGGAGAAGAACTGGATCAGCTTTATAAGCAGTGCACAGCAATCACAATTCCACGATGAATACAGCAACGTTTCCTACTGTGACGTCCCTAACTATTTTGAAGACACGAACCCACAAGGCATGATAAGCCTAATATTAAAAGCCCGCAGTGGATTACTGAATTTGAATGCAAGAGCCTTTCAAAACAATACCAATGGCTTATGTACAATTTGTAATCACGATGCATCAGAGAATACCTACCATTTGATTGGAGTCTGTCCCATTTTTAGGGGATACAGGAAGCAATTTCTTGGAAGTTTCGAATTAAACAGATCGCAGTTCCAAGATGTCTTAAATGGTCAGTGTTATCGGAGTTTATACCAATTTTTAAAATCCGCACTTAAATATCGCTTTCAAATCTTGAATGAATCTTTGTAAACGTAAGCTCACTTTTCCTTTAAATACCAGCAAAACTTTGTTTTTATAAATTTATTTTGGAAATTAAATTATTTATCTATCTATCTATCTATCTATCTATCTATCTATCTATCTAATGAATGAATTTTTCCAAATGTTAGGAATTTTTCCAGATGTTAGGAGAAATTGATTTTTCTAAAGAATAAAAACGCTAATGGTCCCGTCAGATTGTTGGAACAGTTTTTCAAGATAAATGCTGGAATTACGTCAGGTCCATTGGAAGTATCGTTGTTGAGCCCCTCCAGATGTACTCTTACGTCTTCAACTGTTTGAGAAAAGCTTAGTCTTTCTTGCCAACAAAATTAAGTTTAATTATTATAAAAATCAACAGTGCAGTTATAATTCAAATATCCCGCCTGGAAAACAAAGAAGTTTTTAATGAGGCCTTAAAAAGTTTTACATTTGTGCTAACAAAGCAAGGGTAACTATCGAAATTCATGACTAAATTTGGCAAAAACTTGCCATTTTTCCAGATGGGATGAATTCACAAAACTAATTCTAGTCCTAAAAATCAGTGATATTCGGAAAAAATTGTGAGTTTGCAGTTGCAGTTAGTCGTTAATCCTACTTTATTTATTTTTGTAAGAAAATTCGAAAAAAATCAGTTACTTTACATTACAATTCAATTATAATAGATAAACTAAGTAAAGCCATCGATCATATCATAATTTATTAATTACTGTATAACGTTCCTTCTTAAAAGGCTAATTTCTATATTATTTTTGTATATTTTTATAATTTTTATTTAAAAAAAGAATACTTACTTGAGTGAAAGTTCATAAAATATAACCACAAACAAATAAGCTGGTGTTAATCTTATGTAACGATAAATGACAATTAGAAAGCTCTTATTCAGACTTTTCCTCACAAAGCCATCACCTTTGGAATGTTCTGTTCTCTTATTTTTGTCCTGTCTGAGGAAGAGCAACGTCACTAGAAATCCACTTATGAAAAAGAAAGTATCCACCGAAAATGTTGCATTACCAATAAATTGATATAAAAATTTTCGTTCTGTAATTATTCGTATAAACTAAAAAAGAAAAAAAAAATTACGGATTTTTTAAAACTAAGAATTTAAAGGTTCCGTAAAATAAGGCAACATTTTTAAAAATGATGAAAGCTCTTATATGCGGCAAATGCACATTTCTCCATACTTCAACTGGTAAACATTTCAAAATTAAAATTAATTATTAAAGTTTAAAAAACAAGTTGTAACTTTAGGTATATAGTACAGCTTAAATCATGTGGCCTAGCCCCTTATCTATAACTGTGAACAAAATGAGATCTCTGCAGGACATCAACAGATAACTCTTCTTATAATGTTAAGCTTTTATAGCCATAAAACTGCTTTGGTTGACGAATTAAATAAAAGGATTGCTTGGAAAGAAAATAAAAGTCAATTTTTAACCAATTTAACAGTTATATTAACAGGAGAAAAATTTTCTAATTTTTTCTAACTACTTTGCTTAAGCCTTTTGCACTTTAAATACCCCTATGTTTTTTGTTACCTTATTTTACGGAACTCCATCATCGTATCCGTTCTTATCAAAATCTTACCCTGTTCTCTCCAATAACGAACATTTCCAAATACGTATGCACCATAATTGTCCAAAGGACTGACAAAACCCTTAGTCCATGAACACAACTAGTTTGATTCTGTTCAAATTATCTTTATTAAAATATGCAAATTAAAAAACTCACACTTCGGTTTCAAATCCTTACCTCAATTTTCTGATCCATTGAGAGTATTGTGCTGGCGTTTCTTTGAAATGCAAAACACAAAAGTATCTCTTGGTGTATTCCTAAAACAAAAGATAGAGATTGATAGATATGCATATAGGTTTTAGCACATATTATGATTATTATTTTAAGTATTCCTAGCACACTTTCAATACAATACCAACCCAATTCGGCTTTTTTCATTCCCCCAGAAGAGAAATCAACATGATTGGCATTAACATCACCACATGCCGCCTGTTTTGCTATTCCCCCCTCATTTCCTGGTGGTATGGTTTCCTGTTTGGCTTCCGGTTGGATTGCTGGCTGCTTTTTATCCTGTTTGTTATTCTTCTTGAGATCGGCTTCTATGTCAACATTATTGCTATCGATTTTGTTGCTTATTTTTGTCATTTGATATATTTCGTATGCTTTGCCATTGAAATCAGGATTAACTCCAATTTTAGGATCAACCTTAATATTGTCTGTCATTTGTCGAATTCTTTTCATTTCATTGAGATTCGACTCATAGCAAGTTGCAAGTAAAACTACTCCCACTAGTCCTATGCAGAAGGTGCTGAAATTTATTGGATGATTTTGGAAATAAGCAAAAAAATAAAAACAAATAGAATGTTACTTACAAAAAGAACACAAATTTGGCATCCTTCCACACACAATATGTTCCTGGTACAATACGGACAGACTTAATGTTAACATGAGTGCTGTTGTTAGGTATCAATCCTGATGTTAGCATTTGAGCGTGCGGATCTTGTTTAAGAATTGCTTCGACATCTCTGGGAATGCAGGACTTGGGCAGACATTCACCCAGTTGTAATTCAGCTGTCTAGTTGAGAAGAAAATGGTAAGTTCAATAATATACATGCAAAAAATTGTACAATTTATGATGCTTTTACATAGGTATTGTGGACGTATTTTACGAATAACAACTTTTATGTTTTCCTTAAGTGAAAAACTTGTTGGGGGACTGGCGCGTAATTGGTGCTAAGGACATGAAAAAATCATTTCTGCAAATTGTATAATGGCGATTACGAGTCGAATTTCACTGCCATGCAGATTGCACCATTTAACCATGGCGATAAGAAGGCAAACAAACAACAATTCCGTAGATAAACTTGATATCGACCAAGTAAATGCTGCCGGAGCTGATGGCCTTGCAGTCGAGTTTTTTTTTCATCTGCAAAATATGGTTGGAAAAAACATGCCCGATGAATGGAACCTCAACATTGTTTTCCTGATCAGGAAAGGCGATCCTCTGGACTGCATCAACTGCAACTACTACTGGCTCCATCTCCATCCAAACATCACCAATACCTTTGATGTCAAAAAAAGGTTTTAGACAAGGCGACGACGCGCTGTCATGAAACTTCTTCAATGTTCTTGAAAGAGTAGTGCAAAGCACTCATGTCTATACTAGAGGTATAATCTTTGCCCTTCCAATTACTCGCTTACGCTGACGATATTGATATAATCGAATGAATAAACGTGAATATTTGCAATCAATAAGGACACCCAGCACCGATGTCTCGGCCAGAACGTCACCAAAGACAGATATGTGTAATTTCGAGGTGGTCAAAGACTTTGTGTACCTAGGCTTCGCTATGAACTCAGTAAATAATACCAGCGAGCGTTGAGATCAAACGAAGATTTATTTTTGCCAATCGCTGCTTCTTTGGACACTACTAACGTGCGGGATCAGAATGCCTCAGGCTGTTTTGAGAGGAATATTCTCCGGGATATTTTTAGTGACCGTCTGCATAGATGGGGAATGGGGAAAAAGATGCAAGAACGAACTGTATTGTTGTATAAAGTTAAACTTACAAGTTAAGTTCCTTAACTTATTTATGTAAATATTGTTTACCTATATATAAGTATATTGTAATAGTTATGAGAACCTTATTTAACAACATGGATTATATAGTGAAGGACTTCGAGAGTGCACATCATAGAGTTAAGATGATTGCTAATAAAATACTTAATTAAATAATCATATGTTTCAAATATAAAACATGGCGCAGCCGGTCATAAAATAATATAGTTATGGTTAAAACAAGAAATCAAAAAAAGAACACCACTGAATTAAGTGCAGACAATTCCGAAGAAATAAGTGATTCTGAAAGTGAACCAGAGACTGAGCTAAATAACACACAAGTGCAGCTATCTACATATATCAAATTTTGATAAAAACGAAACTAGAAAAAATAATACTAAAATGGAATTCAAAGTTCCAAGTCATTTGGTGATGGATGGAAACCTATCAGAGAATTTCAAAAAATTTCAACAAAAGTTTGAAATATACATGTGTGCATCGGAAAGTGACACAAAACCCGAAACAGTTAAAATTGCTATACTGCTTAACATAATAGGAGATGATGCCGTTGATGTATATAATACTTTTACAATCAGCAAAGTTAAAGACGTAAAATTGGAAGATATACTAAGAGAGTTCGAAGTTTACTGTAATCCAAAAAAAGACGAGGTGTACGAGAGGTTCAAACTGTATAATAGAACACAGAAAGAGGGAGAAACATTCGATCACTTTTTGACAGATGTGAAGCAATTGGCGAGCACGTGCGAGTTTCACCCAGTTGAACTAAAAAAGGCTATCCGTGACAAACTAATATTTGGAATCCGATCGAAGCTTTGTCAGGAGAAGCTCCTTGCAGTTGGGAATATTTCTCTAGATGATACCGTCAAGAAGTGCCGGTTGTTCGAAGTAGATAAATCGAGACTAGAGGACGTCCAGAACACAAGGGAAAATGGAGTCATGCAGCATGCGGGAGGTTCATCAATCAACACTATAAAAAAATCACCTAGTAACAGTAGTTATAGAAAATATACTAACCACAAATTTGAAACAAAAAATGTTAAACAAAATCCAAATTCTAACAATAATTTTTCTTTAAAACAGGGTCAATCTCAATATGCTAAAGGGTACGAGTACGAGTGTTGTGAACGTTGCCATAGACAACATCCACCGAATAAATGCCCAGCTTTTGGTAAAATCTGCTCAAAATGCAATTTAAAAAACCACTTTGCCTACGCATGCAAAACAAAAAAGGTAACTGAATTATCTATACAAAATAATATTGAAAATCATCAAATTGATGAAATTGATCAAATCGATAATGTTCGTGTTTGCGATCCAGATGATACAAATTTTTTTATATATGATATTAGTACTAAAAAACAAAATTGTTGGATGGAAACTATCAACGTAGAATCAACTGCGATTCCGTTCAAGTTAGATACAGGCGCGGAAGTAAATGTTTTACCATCCTCGTATTTTAATCTTATAAAAACTATAAAAAAAGTTCAACCATGTATGAGGACGTTAGAAGCATTCGGTGGAGAGCTAATTCGACCAAAAAATAGTATTATTTTAACATATTCAGTGAAAAATAAAAGCTTGGATCAGGAATTTTTTATAGTAGACAAAAATACAGTTCCAATTTTAGGAATTGTGGCGTGTGAAAAACTAGGCTTGATAAGCCGTGTTAATTCACTTCAGTATCCAAAAAATAAGATTATTAATCAAAATCTCGATATTTTTAGTGGAATCGGAAAATTTCCAATACCATGCCATCTTCAAATTGATAACACTTTCATACCATCTGTCAAACCACCACGACGTTTACCATCAACTATAATAGAACCAGTTAAAAAAGCTCTCAATGAATTAGAATCAAACGGTATAATACAAAAAGTTCACAGTCCAAAGGGGTGGGTAAGTAACTTAATCATTGTCGAGAAACCAAACAAAAAGATCCGGGTGTGTTTAGATCCGAGGGACTTAAATAAAGCCCTTAAACCAGAAAAATTCTTAATTCCAAAACTAGAAGAAATAAGAGATAAACTCTGTGGGATGAAATTTTTTTCGGTTTTGGATCTAAAACATGGGTTTTGGCAAGTCGAATTGGATGACATCTCAAGTGAATATTGCACATTTAGTTCACCCTTTGGCTTTTTCAAATTTTGTAGGCTTCCCTTTGGTATTAGTGCAGCTCCTGAAATATTTCAGAAGTATACCTATCAAAATTTTAGTACACTACCAGGAACCTTTGTTTATATTGACGATTTGATAATTTATGGCAAAGACGAAATAGAACATGATTCTAATTTAAATTTAGCTTTTAAAAGAGCACGTGAAATAGGAGTTAAATTTAATGAACAAAAATTTCAGTATAAATTGAGATGTGTTAAATATATAGGTCACATATTTTCGGAGAATGGAGTAGCTCCAGATCCAGAGAGAGTCAAAGCCATCTTGAATTTAGAAAACCCTTCAAATAAAAAAGAGTTACAAAGTGTTTTAGGTATGATCAATTACGTTCGTAGTTTTATACCAAATCTGGCTCAAATTTCTGATTGTTTGCGTGAATTATTGAAAAATACAAATGAATATATCTGGTGTGATTTTCACACACAAACAATGAATAAAATAAAAAGTCTAATCGCAAATGCTCCAGTTCTTAAAATGTTTGATGAATCGAAGCCAATCGTTTTGCAGTGCGATGCCTCAAAGAGTGGTATTGGCTGTTGTCTGATGCAATCTGGGGCACCTATAAGTTTTGCATCTAGGTCCTTAAGTCAAACAGAAATTGGATACGCTCAGATCGAAAAAGAGTTACTGGCTATTACATTTGCATGCACTAAATTCCACCATTATATATATGGAAGACCAGTAACTGTTCAGACAGACCACAAACCCTTGGTAAATATTTGTAAAAAAGACTTAGATAAAATATATTGCACTAGATTACAACGCATGAAACTAAAATTAATCAAATATAATTTAAATGTAATATACGTTCCCGGAAAATTTTTGCATATTGCTGACCTCCTGTCACGATCATATTTAAAAAATGAAATAAACGTAGAAGAAGAGAATTTCAATGAAGTTATACACTCATTAAATATAAGTGATTTTCGAAAAGAACAATTAAAAAATGAAACACAAAAGGATGAAGTAGACTCAAAGACTCAAAATAATTTTAAAAAACAGTTGGCCCAATAGTTTAAATAAGGTATGCGAAGATTTAAAAACTTTTTATAAATTTAAAAATGATTTATTTTTAGAGGAGGATATAATTTTTTTTAATGAAAAAATAGTTGTTCCAAAATCATTGCAAAAAGAGTACCTTAAAATATTGCATGAGGACCATTTAGGTATAAATAAAACGATTAAAAGAGCACAAACACTTCTCTTCTGGCAAACAATGAACAAAGACATTGAAAACCTTATAAATAATTGCCAAATTTGTCAAAAAACTAGGAGTTCAGAAACTAAGGAACCCTTAATTCAACACACTATTCCGAAGCTACCTTTTTTAAAACTAGGTATTGATATTTTGGATTTTTCAAATCAACCATATCTGGTTTTAGTTGATTATTATTCCAAATGGTTAGAGATAATTGAACTAAAAAATAAGTCCAGTTATGAAATAATAAAACACTTAAAACAAATATTTTCAACCCATGGAATTCCGCAAGAGATAATTGCAGATAATTCTCCATTTAACTGTGCTAGATGTCTATCATTTGCCAAAGAAAATGGAATAAAATTTACTTTTAGTAGTCCCTACTATCCAAAGTCTAATGGACTTGCGGAAAAATATGTTGGAATAGCCAAGCACTTGCTTAGAAAGAGTCAGGCTTCGAATCAGGATATGCACTATGCCCTTCTCGAATATCGGAATACCCCATTAACGGGAATGCCATACTCTCCAGCTGAACTCTTATTAAATAGACGCGTGCGAACTAAAGTCCCCATACATGATAACTTACTTATTCCTAAGATTCCAATTAACGTTGAAGTTTCCATAAACAAATCAAAAAGTAATATTCGAAATCATTACGATAAAACATCATATGTAAAAAATGAATTTATACTAAACGAACTTGTCTGGATGCAAAAATCCGATAAAAAGTGGTACCCTGGAAAAATTGTTTATAAATGTCAGGAACCAAGATCATACGTTGTTGAATTAAATGAAGGGGGGAGATATAGGCGGAATAAGATTAATTTAAGGAAAAGATATTGTAATACAATACTACCTCTTACAAAAAATATATCGGATTCCTATGCTCGCAAGGTTCACAACACCCGTAGTCAGGTAAAAGGTTAATGTTATAAATAAATTTATCAGTACCTACAAATTTATAAATTGTATTATTTCAGTTTGATTTTTTTTTTATATAAAACATAATTAAACTACATAACTGAATTAAAAATGTTTATCTTATTATATTAAAGATTATGTTATTTACTTATTTGAAAGCAGCAATTAAGTTTATAGTATTAAGTAACTTGAATTTAAAAAAAAAAAAAAAAAAAGCTTGCAAAGGGAGATGTTGTATAAAGTTAAACTTACAAGTTAAGTTCCTTAACTTATTTATGTAAATATTGTTTACCTATATATAAGTATATTGTAATAGTTATGAGAACCTTATTTAACAACATGGATTATATAGTGAAGGACTTCGAGAGTGCACATCATAGAGTTAAGATGATTGCTAATAAAATACTTAATTAAATAATCATATGTTTCAAATATAGTATAGTGTCATTGACCTAGCGACAAGTGAAAACCCAACGACTGAGATGGCTGGATCACCTAGAACGATCACCAATGCTCCGGCCCGGAAAGTCTTTGAATCCACCCGCGTAAGAGGACTTTAACCATCTTGGTATGCCAAACTGGAGACAGCTAACTAGAGACCGAGCCGACTAGAAGAAGTTTGATGGTTAAGGTTCTAGTTCACCCCAGACTGTTGCAGTTTAAGTAGGTTGATTTTTTCTTTTACATAACTCCAAAAAAAAGTATCTTACGGTGTTAAATAGAACGATCTAATTGGCTAATTGAAGTATCTAGTTCAAGAAATCACTCGTCCAGGAAATATGCTACGCAATAGAGTCATTTAGGCCCATTTTCTGATACGAAACTTAAATATTTACATAAGTAGAACATAAGCGCTTATGTGACAATTTACGCAGAGGAAAAAGTTAAACATGAGCTTTTAAGTAGAACATAAATCCTTAAGATTCGTATGAGCAAACGGGTCTTAGCCAGTTTATAAACATAATTCCTCATAAAAATTCCTCACTTTTGCTGTCAAAAGCTGAAACTGAATTTAGATTCTCTTGCTGAATTATATTTTTTCATAGTAAATTTACTAACAAGAAAAGAGATAGAGTTATTTTGACTTCTATGTGAGAGATCCTGATTGATGTTTTTTCTCCTGCTTTGTGTAAGTAACGGAAGAAAATCACTTGGTGTTTTCCGGAAACAGGGATCAAAATGTGAGCAAAGGAATCCAAGTTTTTGTTTCCTAAGCAATTTGACTACAAAACTGCTAAAGAATATAAAAAGTGTGAATTGATAGAAAATTTTTATAAAATTAATGCAAATAAGTAAGTTACCACTTTAAAAATTTAAGTTTGAAATTTCACGGCTGATATTCAACGGTCAATCCCGTTAACATAAAGCAGAACTTTTCTATTCTTTCTTGTTCTGAAAGTTTTCACACACTTATGCTGTTCTGCACTGTTCTGATCTTTTTGTTAAGCCATAGTCATGGGAGTTGTGCGTATCACAAAATTGAAATTTTGGGCAACCTGTCTTTCTATCAATTCAGGGGCTGGCAGCTATAAATTCGAACTATGTAAAGTGTTAAATCCTACAAAATAGTTGAAACACAGTTCCAAAATCCCACCATCATGCATATGTATTTTAATAAGAACACGATAATATCTCAGGGTATGCCTAGCCTATGCATCAAACGAATTTCACACAAACACTCTTTGTTCATTTCATGGCCTTACTACTTGTAGCCTTGTCCAATTTAAGGCCACCTAATCCCATGCTATTAGTTCAAACATCGTGACCCGTTTGAATAAAAGGCTTAAGGCCTTATTAAGAAAAACAACACATATACATAACTCGACAGCATAATGTGAATTTGAACTCTAATATCATTCTCCATTAAATAAAATACGATAAAACTGTATAATTGACGTTAAGCAAGCTAAAATTGACAATTTAATATTTTAGCCAATTTTTTTTTCTTAAATCGTGTACATTTGCAAAATACTTAAAATCCACAACATGTTTTTCTAAATATTACTGCCTATCTAATGGTTGCAAATCTAATTTTTAACTTTTTTTGGAGTACTTAAGGCAATTTTGCTTGACTTCAATAGCTTTTTAAGGAACACTGTTTTTTACTACTTACCAAATTATATGGCGCCCAAGCAGCAATATGTATAGTTGCCACATAAAATTCAAATTCAATGAGCTTTCGCTCATCCTGGAAGTGTTGTTGGTTAATTTCCATGCAGCACTGTCGTTGTCCCAGCCATTTATTGCTTCCAAAGAAAAGTTGCCCTCGGTAATGACCAGACGAGTCATAAGCTGATGGAAAAAAATACAAATTTAAATAACCAACAGCTTTATTTTTTGATTGCTGTTAAGAAGATGTTAAGTTAACATTATAACAAATAAGAAGTGTGTGTGTGTGTATTGTGTACAGATAAGTGCTCTTTAAAAGCCGGAATTCGTATTTGATTTTGAAAGTACCTACGTACTGACAGTGCTGTTTAAATTTTCTTGCTATTTTGTTATGTTTTAATGATGATTTGTTTAACCTCTTTGCACACAAACAGAAAAAGAAATGAACTTTCAGATATGTTTTAGCAGGTAACAGCTGCGGAACTTCTACAGAAGAATTAAAACAGGAAAAAAAAAACAACAGCATTCACTAGCCGTCCTGGAGCTTGAAAGAAAGGAAGGAAGAAATACATACCACAGTGGAATCGCAGTTGATGTTAAAAATATGGATAGATCAATTCAACCAGCTGCTCACTTCAACCCTTGACGAGCAACCATGTCAAGTAAATTTGGTTCATGATGAAGAGCTTCACCCAACTGACCCAAGTTAGCTATCGCCAGGCTGAGATCGAAATATCAGCCTTTTTATGGTCTATAGGCAAAACTTTTCAAGTACGCTGGAGATGATCACACAAGGAGCATAGACCACAAAAGCATGAGGAGCATACTCATTAATAAAAATATGTTCGGAGGAAAGTATGTGCCAAACGAGTGGAACCTTAGCACAATCTGCCTGATCAAAAAGATCTTTGCATCACCAACCACAGAAGCATTAGTCTTTTAAATATCTCCTACAAAATTCTGTCAACGGTATTATGTGAACGCTTGAAGCCGTTTACTGATAAACTGATTGGTTCTTACCAGTGTAGTTTCAGGTCTGGAAAGTCTACCAGCGTCAGCGTTCAAATCTTCTGGGGAAGAACCAAAAGATTTAACATAGATAAACATCAATTTTTCATCGATTTCAAAGCAGCTTATAACAGAATTGACAGGGATTGCTGTATAATACCAAGTCGACTTTTGGTATCCCTGAAAAGTTGATATACTACACCTTATCTAAAAAGAACCAAACTAACAGTTACGGGTGCTGGGACTTGTCATCAACGAGGAGAAGATGAAGTACATAATTTGCTGTCATCAAATAGAGTCGATTCCCATTACACACTTAAGCACTCCATACACGATTCAACTTCGTTGTCAATTTAATGTCAAATTTATTAAATCAACCTGTGTATAGGCAAGTCATTTAATTTACTGTCCAAACCAAACGCATTTTAACTCTACGCCGCATTAATGTACAAGTCGGTCGATATGCAGTTCAACCTCACTTCAAATTCAAAGTTCAAACCTAACGTACTCACTTCAAACGTACTCGTTGTTGTCTATGTTCGTATCTTTTGACGTCTGTGAAGTTAGCAGGGCAACTTTCACCCACGCAAATGGGACCTTGACAGGAATTTGCAGTTTTTTTGCATTTCTATTCCCAATTTTGACGTTCGCCAAATAAGGGTGTAATTTAGTGACCTGCTAACTTCACAGTGAAGTTAGCAGGTCACATGGTGTATCTCAGGAACCAAGCATGCTAGGAACTTTTAATAAGGCTCCAAATTTACAGTTTTTTTGCATTTCAACGATAGGTTTTGTTCAAAATTTGAAGTCCTCAATTTAAAAATGTCCAATTTGGAGCCATATTTCAAGTTCCTAGCGTGCTTGGTCCTTGAGATACACGATGTGACTTGCCAACTTCCAGTGTGTGAAGTAAGCAGGTCAGTATGAAATTTTTTCAAAAAAAGGAATTCAAAATTTTGACCTAGCCTATTCTTGAAATGCAAAAAAACTGCAAATTCCTGTCAAGGTCCCATTTGCGTGGGTGAAAGTTGCCCTGCTAACTTCAAAGACGTTATCTTTTGTCTGAGTATGGTCCAAATTTACGCAGTTGAAGCAGCAGTCTCTCAACTATGCTTATGTTGTGTCTGGCGATATATCAATTTAGTTGACAACAGAATTGACAACCAAATTGAATAGTGTATGGAGTGCTTCAACGCTTATAGATAGATATAATTTTGAGGTAGTCATTGAATTTGTCTACCTGGGCAATGTGGTGAACTCTGCAAATTACATCAGCACTGAAATCAAGCGTAGACTCTTGCTTATCGCTGTTAAAAAGAAATTGAGAAATAAAACCTTATCCAGAAATACCAAGCAAAGACACTATTCAAAACCCTTATCATGCCGGCCTTGCTCTTTAGTGCAGGAGCATGGACATTCTATGTAGTACCTCATGGCATAATGGTTAGTGCATTGGACTGTCATGCCAAAGTTCTGGGTCCAAGAGTATACTTGTCATGAATAAGTGCTTCTCATGTAGGCATTCGGACTCGGTGAAAAAGTGCAGCTCCCCTTCACTCCTGCCAACAACACGCACACAGGAATGGTTAAGAGTAAATCACTAGGCCCTGGTTCTCCACGAGCTATTGCGGTACCAATTTGTTTTCGTATGGACCCATGCAGATCAAAGCTCCCTTGGTATCTTTAAAAGAAACGCACTATAAATGATTCATGGTCTGGTTTGAGTCAATAGGCAAAATAATACAATACAACATACAACCAAGAACTATACGATGTGTAAAGCGCCTTGCAGCTGTTGGAAGAACAACGTTTTCAACGGTTAAGATGGCTAGGGCATGAACGGCGAATAAACATCCATATCGACGTTCCAGCCCGTTTAAGGTATAAGGTAAAGGGTCCACCAACTTTTTTTTTTTTTGAAAATGCTATAAAAAAAACTACTGAATATTTTCTCAAATTTCTTTTTTTATTATCCTTCCGGTTAATAATGGAAAATAATTTCATTCAAATGGCTGCTTCGCTAAGTGGGCCTGCGATCGACTTAGAAAAGATGCCGATTTTGCCAAAAAAAATCATCTTTTCAGATGAAGCTCATTTTGATCTTGGCGGATATGTAAACAAGCAAAATTGTCGCATTTGGGGCACAGAAAACCTGCACGCCATTTAAAAGCCGATACACCCAAAACGAGTCACTGTTTGGTGCGGATTTTGGTCCAGAGGCATAATTGGGCCATTTTTCTTCGAATGGCCGTTACAGTCAATGGCGATCGTTATCGGGCCATGTTGAACGAATTTTTGTTCACAAAAATTGAAGAAGAGGATATTGGCAACATTTGGTGTCAACAGGACGGCGCTACGTGCCACACAGCCGAAGCTACACTCCATGTAGTAGTAGCATTTTCAAAAAAAAAAAGTTTTTTGGCGGACCCTTTATAAGGTATAAGCAGACCTCATAGTCTAAGAGCTACCAGCCACTTTGACTAACCTACTAGACACAAGGCTACAACTTTGTGTATGCTTGATTTGGGACTAGTTAAGTATGAAAACCAAGGTCTGGCAGGGTTGCCGCGGTCGAAAGGTTGCCATCTGATTTTTTCAAAATGCAAAAAAAGGGTCAAAATTAACCTACTCGCACAAGGCTGACACTTATTTATAATTTAGTTTATACATTCTTATGCATGAAAAAAATTATGCCAGACGGGTTTGGCGGTCGAAAGTGCTTGCCAGACGAGTCTAAAGCTCTTAAAGATTAATAAAAGATATTGGATGACTTGAGAAATTTGTTACGTACAAGGCTAAAACTTTGTGTATTCCTTATTCGTGAACATATTAGTAAAAAAATAAAGATCTGAGAAAATTTCCGCAATTCTAGGGCTACCACCTATTTTTTTCAAAATGTGAAATAACTTCCAAATGCAATATATCTACTTTTAGAATCCTGATTTTTGATATTATAATAACTTATGTCTTTTTGTACATGAAAAAAAAGATGCCAGACCAGTTTTGGTGGACGAAAATAGCTAGCCAGACGTGTTTTTAAAGTTGGTATTAGAAAATGTCATTGATTAGTCAGATGTAGGTATTAAATATAGCATGTTAGCTGCGTATAGTCCTAGTACATATTAAATCAAGTCAACAAATTATGATATGGTTATTTAACTGTGGACGCAGGGTTGCCATATATTTTGTTCAAAATTTTATAAAATTGAAAAAACTGAAACACCAACCTACCTAAAGTTTTCACACATATGTGAGCTTATGCCATCTTGTATATAAAAACAAAGTATTGAGAGACGGTCGAAAGCTTCTGTCAGACAAGCCTAAGATTTAAAAAATTGGTATTATAAGAAATATCCTTTCTTGATTTTTTCTTGAATTTCAAAAAAACTATCAAAATTGCAAACCTACCCGCACAAAGCTGATTTTTACATATATGTTAGCTGATATCTTCTTAAATATGAAAAAAATATGTCAGACCGGACGGACGGTCGAAAGATCCTGCCAGACGGGAGTCAAGTCTTAAAAGATGGTATTACAAGAAATATCCTTCTTTTATTAAATTTCAAAAAACTGTCAAAATTGCAAACCTACTCGCACAAAGCTGATTCTTTCATATATATTAGCCGGTATATTCTTTAATATGAGAAAAAATATATCACACCGGATGGACGGTCGAAAGTTCCTGCCAGACGGGCCTCAAGTCTTAAAAGATGGTATTACAAGAAATATCCTTCTTTTATTAAATTTCAAAAAACTGTCAAAATTGCAAACCTACTCGCACAAAGCTGATTCTTACATATGTATTAGCCGATATAATCTTGAATATGAAAAAAAATATATCACACCGGACTTTAGGCCCGTCTGGCAGGACCTTTCGGCCGTCCGTCCGGTGTGATATATTTTTTGTCATATTTAAGAATATATCAGCTAACATATGAGTAAAAATCAGCTTTGTGCGAGTAGGTTTGCAATTTTGACAGTTTTTTTAAATTTAATAAAAAAAAGGATATTTCTGGTTATACCATCTTTTAAGACTTGAGGCCCGTCTGGCAGGATCTTGCGACCGTGCGTCCGGTCTGACATATTTTTTTTCATATTTAAGAAGATATCAGCTAACATATATGTAAAAATCAGCTTTGTGCGGGTAGGTTTGCAGTTTTGATAGTTTTTTGAAATTCAAGAAAAAATCAAGAAAAGATATTTCTTATAATACCAATTTTTTAAATCTTAGGCTTGTCTGACAGAAGCTTTCGACCGTCTCTCAATACTTTGTTTTTATATACAAGATGGCATAAGCTCACATATGTGTGAAAACTTTAGGTAGGTTGGTATTTCAGTTTTTTCAATTTTATAAAATTTTGAAAAAAATATATGGCAACCCTGCGTCCACAGTTAAATAACCATATCATAATTTTTTGACTTGATTTAATATGTATTAGGACTATACGCAGCTAACATGCTATATTTAATACCTACATCTGACTAATCAATGACATTTTCTAATACCAACTTTAAAAACACGTCTGGCAAGCTATTTTCGTCCACCAAAACTGGTCTGGCATCTTTTTTTTCATGTACAAAAAGACATAAGTTATTATAATATCAAAAATCAGGATTCTAAAAGAAGATATATTGCATTTGGAAGTTATTTTACATTTTGAAAAAAATAGGTGGCAACCCTAGAATTGCGGAAATTTTCTCAGATCTTTATTTTTTTACTAATATGTTCACGAATAAAGAATACACTAAGTTTTAGCCTTGTACGTAACAAATTTCTCAAGCTATCCAATATCTTTTATTAATCTTTAAGAGCTTTAGGCTCGTCTGGCAAGCATTTTCGTCCGCCAAACCCGTCTGGCATAATTTTTTTCATGCATAAGAATGTATAAACTAAATTATAAATAAGTGTCAGCCTTGTGCGAGTAGGTTAATTTTAACCCTTTTTTTGCATTTTGAAAAAATCAGATGGCAACCTTTCGACCACGGCAACCCTGCCAGACCGTGGTTTTCATACTTAACTAGTCCCAAATCAAGCATACACAAAGTTGTAGCCTTGTGTCTAGTAGGTTAGCCAAAGTGGCTGGTAGCTCTCCGACTATCATATTCTGTGGCTAGACCAAGTTGAGATAGTGGGGCGGCTTAGCTATTCAATTGTGCACTTTGTGATAAAAGCAAATAATTTCAATCATTGTTGGCACATTATAAAATAATGATTTTTAGATATTGGGCCACTTCGTATCTCCGCCCATTTAGGTGGGCGGGGCAATTTTGTTTTGAAAATGACTTGAAATGGAAAAATAATTATAAAAAAATAACGACAACACTTACAATATTTTGCTATATCATTTTTGAAAGCCAAAACAACATTCTTAAATTCTGTTTTTAAATTAAGTTATTTGAGTAAATAGTTTTCGAAAAAATCATTTTCAAACTCAAAGTTTTGAAAAAAAAATGTTGAAAAAAAAATTTATACCGATTTTTTTTTAACTTTGCGTAGTTATATAAAAACTAAATTTTTATTTTTCAGTGCTCCTATCAATTCTGGGTCGAATTTTGAAAACCAATTTCTTTTAAGTCCCTTAGTTTTTGAAAAAAAATTCAAAATTATAAAAACCATTTTTTTCGTAGAAATTTTTTTTTTAGTATTTGTCTAATTCATAACGTAATTTTTGATCAAAAACACCCTGAATTTGTACCTATTGACAAAAACAACAATATAGACCAGTATCTGTCAAATCCCCTCCCTCGTCAAAAAAAATATATTAAAGAGTAAGAAACCTCATATGACAATTATTTTTATTTAATGACTTAACACAAATAAAAAAAAGAAAGCAAAAATTCAATTTAAAGACACTTTGTTACAAATTACATTAGGTTAAAACATGCTAAATTATAATACATAATCCACTAAACATAATAACGGGTGATTTTTTAGCTGGTTTGGTTTTGGCAACACTGGTTTTGACAGCTGACGTGTGTTTAGTACCTTGTGTCACTGTCAAACAGCTTCAGTTTGGTTTGCAATTTAACCATGGATCATCTTACAAATGAACAACGCTTGCAAATTATTGAATTTTACTATCAAAATTCGTGCTCGGTTCGAAATGTTCATGGCGCGCTGCTTCCATTTTATGGTCGGCATTCTCGACCTTCTGAGCAGTCTATTCGGAAGATTGTGACCAAATTTCGCACCAAATTTACTTTGTTGGACATTAAACCACCAACACGTTTACGTACTGTGCGTAGTGAAGAAAATATTGCGGCCGTATCAGCTAGTGTGACAGAAGACCGCGAAATGTCGTTACTGTCAATGGTGAACGCTACCGAGCGATGATAACAAACTTTTTTTTGCCCGAAATGGAAGTTCTTGACTTGCATGATATGTGGTTTCAACAAGACGGTGCCACATGCCACACAGCACGCGAAACAATGGCGCAATTGCGAGGCGAGTTTGGTGAACTGTTAATTTCACGTTTCGGGCCGGTCAATTGGCCGCCTAGATCGTGCGATTTGACACCATTAGATTATTTTTTGTGAGGGTATGTCAAGGCTAATGTCTATAGGGACAAGCCCGCTTCGATTGACGCACTGGAAGCCAACATCCATGCATTCATTCGTGAGATACCGGCCGATATGTGTGAAAGAGTATGCCAAAATTGGACTCAGCGGATGGGCTACCTGAGACGTAGCCGCGGTCAACATTTGCATGAAATTATCTTTAAACATTAAATTGCAAGGTTCAAACTATCGATTCAAATAAATATTTCATTCATTTTTTCGAATTTTTTGTGTTTTTTTTTTTTTTTTTAAGTTCTAAACCTCTTAAAAAATCACCCGTTATATTGTAAGACCGGCTTATACTAGATACTTATAAATAATACATAATGTGCAAACATGTTAACACTTGTGTACAAGTTTGCGAAACCTTATCGAAATTCTACCCTGCCACAGGAATGTTTTTTAATCAATTTATATTAAACAATATCGTTGGGGTCGTATTCATCGGTGTCCTCTGGTCAAAGAACAGAAACCAAAAACAAAAAAGATCAGTAGATGAAAACCTTCACCGACCTTGAATTTGCCTGTGGCAAATAAGTTTGCCCACAGGCTGAAAACTTTTTTTAAAACAGTGAGATGAGTTGTTCTTGTACCTTTTCGCAGAACCGTACCATGAGAGAGAGTTGGGGGCTTTGCAACTAATTCGTACTTCATGTAAGTAGAAGGCTCACCATTACTTCTCCAAACGCAAGCGAGACAGTGAAACAGTTGGTTTGGGTTTATTTGCACATTAGTGTCGATTTTTGTCGTCTTGGTCAAACGTATAAGTGAACGAACTTAATCTTTCCTCTTTAATGAACATCGCTGAAACGCTGACCAAATATCGCTTTCATGGCTTTTAAACCTTCAGCGTTCCTAAGTTTGATCAGCTTTCATGAATCATGAGCAACCACACATGTAGTCAAAGATACAGGAAGAGCAATTTCCTCAAACGGCTTGTAAAAATGTTGCCACTATGTCAAATTAAAAAAGTCCATATTAAGCCCAATGGTACACAAGGATACTGAGCTCTTCGGAGATCACATTTTTCGTGGACAGCCAAGCTGCTATCAAAGCAATAGCCAGTGAGACTATAAGATCCAAGACAGTAGAAAAATGCCGAGGAATACCGAATAATATTTGTAACAATAACCAAGTCAAACTTTGCTGGGTTCCTGGCCATAACAATAAAGAAAGGAATAGAAGATGAACTGGCAAGGAAAGGGTCGGTGTCAAATAGAAATAGAAGTAGCCAATTAAAAAAGGGACCAGACGTCTCAATCGGCGTGATTAAAAGTAGAATAGACCTAATAACGAAAGGGCAAATCAATAACTCCTGGATGTTCAGGAACTAGTGTGTTATCTCTAGAAGTTTAAGGCCTACAATTAATGAAAAGAAAACTCAGTATATTTTATCGCTGAGTAAAGAGAATATTAGAATCTTGATAGATGTACTAACGGGTCATTGCACCATTGGCGCAATAGCCACCAGACTGAGTGTTTTCACACCCAATTTCCAACCATTAAACACCTACTTTGCGACTGTTCAAACCTCCAAACAAATCGCCTCCATTACTTTGGAAACAGGGTTGTTGGAAAACAGGACTATCTAGCGCATGTCTGAATGGCAAACAGGAAAATTCATAGAAAGCACAGGCTGGTTCGCAAACGAACCAGTCTGTGTGAACCAATAGTTTTTTTAAGGGGATCACAATGGACCAATAGGCTCCCTTGTACGCAACATCCTCTGTACACGCCCCTCCTTACCTAACCTAACACAGCCTATGGCTGTCTTCGAAAACGTCAAATCAAAGTCAATTTGATCATCAACTGATCGTCATTTTTGGACGCAGGTACTGCGATCGTCAAATATGCAATCGTCCTTCTTGCACAAAATCAGTTTGATCAACGTCAGTCAATTTACTTGCAAACGCATTTGACGTTAGCAAACACGCTCTCTGGCTTTTATATATTTTGTACGTCAACTCGATTTTTTTACTGCACATCAGCTGCATCGCAGATGATGTTTTTGGGAAATGTGACTTTAGCAAGCTGCATTATCGAACACAATGCTAATACAGTAAAGTTTGTATTTGCGTTTTCGAACAGTTTACGCAGTTTACGTTTAAGAACATTCTGCAAATGCATTTTTAACGCAGTTGACGGTTTCTAAAACGGCCTATGTCTGGTTGAAAATCTCGAAGTTCTACGTGTTACTCTTTTTTTCGGGGAAAACACCACTGAACAGCAATATGTGGTTATTGCGCCGATCACGGCTGTGCTCATTGACCAAAGGGCACCGATGAATACGACCTTCACGATATTGTTTAATATGAAGATAATTGATTAAAAAACATTCCTGTGGCAGGGTAGAATTTCGATAAGGTTTCGCAAACTTGTACACAAGTGTTAACATGTTTGCACATTATGTATTATTTATAAGTATCTAGTATAAGCCGGTCTTACAATATAACGGGTGATTTTTTAAGAGGTTTAGAACTTAAAAAAAAAAAAAAAAAACACAAAAAATTCGAAAAAATGAATGAAATATTTATTTGAATCGATAGTTTGAACCTTGCAATTTAATGTTTAAAGATAATTTCATGCAAATGTTGACCGCGGCTACGTCTCAGGTAGCCCATCCGCTGAGTCCAATTTTGGCATACTCTTTCACACATATCGGCCGGTATCTCACGAATGAATGCATGGATGTTGGCTTCCAGTGCGTCAATCGAAGCGGGCTTGTCCCTATAGACATTAGCCTTGACATACCCTCACAAAAAATAATCTAATGGTGTCAAATCGCACGATCTAGGCGGCCAATTGACCGGCCCGAAACGTGAAATTAACAGTTCACCAAACTCGCCTCGCAATTGCGCCATTGTTTCGCGTGCTGTGTGGCATGTGGCACCGTCTTGTTGAAACCACATATCATGCAAGTCAAGAACTTCCATTTCGGGCAAAAAAAAGTTTGTTATCATCGCTCGGTAGCGTTCACCATTGACAGTAACGACATTTCGCGGTCTTCTGTCACACTAGCTGATACGGCCGCAATATTTTCTTCACTACGCACAGTACGTAAACGTGTTGGTGGTTTAATGTCCAACAAAGTAAATTTGGTGCGAAATTTGGTCACAATCTTCCGAATAGACTGCTCAGAAGGTCGAGAATGCCGACCATAAAATGGAAGCAGCGCGCCATGAACATTTCGAACCGAGCACGAATTTTGATAGTAAAATTCAATAATTTGCAAGCGTTGTTCATTTGTAAGATGATCCATGGTTAAATTGCAAACCAAACTGAAGCTGTTTGACAGTGACACAAGGTACTAAACACACGTCAGCTGTCAAAACCAGTGTTGCCAAAACCAAACCAGCTAAAAAATCACCCGTTATTATGTTTAGTGGATTATGTATTATAATTTAGCATGTTTTAACCTAATGTAATTTGTAACAAAGTGTCTTTAAATTGAATTTTTGCTTTCTTTTTTTTATTTGTGTTAAGTCATTAAATAAAAATAATTGTCATATGAGGTTTCTTACTCTTTAATATATTTTTTTTGACGAGGGAGGGGATTTGACAGATACTGGTCTATATTGTTGTTTTTGTCAATAGGTACAAATTCAGGGTGTTTTTGATCAAAAATTACGTTATGAATTAGACAAATACTAAAAAAAAAATTTCTACGAAAAAAATGGTTTTTATAATTTTGAATTTTTTTTCAAAAACTAAGGGACTTAAAAGAAATTGGTTTTCAAAATTCGACCCAGAATTGATAGGAGCACTGAAAAATAAAAATTTAGTTTTTATATAACTACGCAAAGTTAAAAAAAAATCGGTATAAATTTTTTTTTCAACATTTTTTTTTCAAAACTTTGAGTTTGAAAATGATTTTTTCGAAAACTATTTACTCAAATAACTTAATTTAAAAACAGAATTTAAGAATGTTGTTTTGGCTTTCAAAAATGATATAGCAAAATATTGTAAGTGTTGTCGTTATTTTTTTATAATTATTTTTCCATTTCAAGTCATTTTCAAAACAAAATTGCCCCGCCCACCTAAATGGGCGGAGATACGAAGTGGCCCAATAACTTAAAATCATTATTTTATAATGTGCCAACAATGATTAAAATTATTTGCTTTTATCACAAAGTGCACAATCATGCTTCATATGGGCGCTAGCCGCCTCACTAAGAGAGATATAACGTGACTTGATATACAAGAAATGACATTTTTGCAGTTAATGTAATCAAAGATCACACATTCCCTACAAGCGAAGGAGATTACGAGAAGCTTTGACAAAAATTTTCACACAGCACGTTATAATGTATTCGTACCTTGGTATAATGCTAAACTGTTTTATGTCAATAATAGACTTCCGGAGACGCTTATCAACATCCCTTATCCCTCTAGACCTTTTCCTATATAAACATTCAGATGAACCTAATAAAGATAGATGATGGGCAAGTTAATATCCTTTGGAATATAAAAAAAATGAAAAAAAAGGAATTAATCGGTTTCTATCTACACAGAAAAAAGCAAATAAATATTATTTAGCTAGCGGCAAAGCGATTTGTATTCGGATGCTTATTTCCCTGTGAACATTTGGGGAGTTTTCTTTAACTGAGATTTATCACAAATTAACCAAACAATGAAAAAAAAAATGGTTGGATGTTTTCGATTTGACAAATCGATTGTACCTACATAATTGAATTTTGGATCCTGAAATTAAATGATAAATCAAATCAATTGAACAGGTCAATTTTCCACATGAATTGCTGATGCATTCCAATATGCGATGTGAAGTAAATGATGCATATTATTATTCAGGGTTATGATATACCGAGGTAGTTGATTAATTACTTTTCAATTAAATCCTTTGATCCCAAGTCCCATGAGTCGTGGAGCTTTATGCTTTTTGTATAATAATAGAATTTACGTATTATGCGGGTGAAAATTATGTAGTGGATGTCCTTGACTATATTAATTAACAGGCTTGGTGATACAAATCCTTAATCTGTGAGTTCAAACTTAACGCTTGTGTGTAAATATTATTTTCGCTTGAACTGTCAAACAAGTGCTAATTATGAACTTTAATGTTGAGTGTTTTACTCAGCAAATGGCCCTTAGAGTTCTACTCAAGACAGTAGTTTTTTTCAGCTTACGGGCTACTACGATGAAAGTGCTTTTCAGTCGTAGAACTCGTTTCTGCAGAGGGACTACACGTGTTTGAAAGGTCAAAGTGGAGCAGGATATCGCTATTAAGATCCTTACAATAGTTGAAGATTTCTCTAGATCCAATCAACGGTGGTGCCAGTTCCCATGAGGCCAAACTGCTTGGTGAACACTTTACGTGAGCTACTCTGACATAGGTATTTAAAAGTAAATTCAGTTGGGACTTCCCAAGGATTGACCAGAGTTCCTAAAAAGTAGCGGATAAAATATTTAAGGGCCAACCACAGCTCTCACACCCTCCTAGTAGATTACAGACACCGAAATATTTAGTCTCCCACAAAATTAAAACCGGCTTCCGGCTCAAAGATGTTCTTAACTATTGTGGCCAATAATTTCTACAATAGAACAAACATACCTTTTTGTGCCCACTCGATGTTGCTATTCAGCGCCGAAAGATAGGAAGCAATTTCCATGGCACAAGCTGGCGAAACTTTATTTCGGATCTCTGATGGCTGCCAGAAGAAATGATCATACAAATTCACCATCAATTGAAAAACATTTATATGCGCCTGAAGAGCATCTGCTGTAGAATTGTCATCAGTATCCCCAAAGAATGTGCTGATACTGTTAAAATGATTCCCAAAAGTCTTTTGTTGTTCGTCCTTCAGATAGTATTCATGTCCACCCTTGATTTTGGATTTACTCTTTGATAAAATCTTAAATATATGCGGACTCACTGGATCTCCTGAAGCAGAAGCTATTAAACTTTTATCAGTTGACACTGTTGACACCACCAATGGAGTTGTTGCTTCTGTTGATGACAATTGAGTTGTTGATGAAGTTGACGTCGTTGACGTTGTTGTCGTTGTAGTCCTTTCAGTGGATGAACTTATCGATGCAGTGCTAAGATATAACTCCGTTGACATTGGCGTTACATAAGTGCTAACAACACTCGGTGTTATCAGTGGTTCTTCGGAATAAGTCAAGTCCTCGTCATTTGTATTTCGAAGTAAATGCCGTTCCTCTGAGCTTAAATCTCCATTCGGCAGTATGGCATCGTGTACATCTTCTAAGTCACCCAAATTGAAATCAAATGCCACTGTATGAGCATTATATGCTTTTACAACAGGAATTTTTACATATTCACTTGGCTTGTCGAGAATGGCATAAGGTTTCTTTTTTATTGACTTTGAAGGTAACACTTCGTGGGTATTCAATTCTAGAGGGTCGTTTTCGACCTCATGCAGAATGGTTATGTTATTTCTATCATATTCATCTCCAAATGTTAGATGAAAGTTCAAATAAAATACAACGAGAACTGAAACATATTTTTTGAACTTCATTGTAACAGTTCCGATGGATTAGAATTGATTTTGCACGGAACGGCAGTTTTTTTTTATCACTTTTTCCTAAACATTTTCCAAGCTTTTATTTTTTAAGAGTTTGAGGAAAGACGAGATCTGTAAGGAAAAGAAAATCAGGTAGATATTAGTTTGTAACTACAATTACATTACTAAAGGAAAAGTGTGAGCAAGTAAAAGCACCTACCTAATAAAAAATCTGATTGTTTTAACTTTTTGTTTATAAAAATTTGTGTGTAGAATTTCGGAACGAATTTCATTCCAATTTATAATTTTATACCAAGTAGCTTTGTAGTTTTGAACAAAAATGTTAATAAATAAGATAGTACCTACGAACGCCAGAGACCAATGTGAAATTCATTCATTCATTCCCAAAAAACCAGCACTACTTATGCTCTATATAGAGCGGTAAAAACGTAGTTTTTCACTCATAACTTTTAAGTTCAAGCATATATCTAGTAAGTTGTTGGAGCAAGTGACCACACCCAAATAACATAGTTGGAGCTACCAGGGGTAGATATACGGGTATTAATATTTTTTAATGTAAAAGTTTATAATTTTGTTTCACAAATCGAAATGATTTGTTACACAATGTAGCATGCTATCTTGGCTTTATTTAAAGACCTTAACCTTGAAGATCCGATAGGTTGAACGGAATCTATGATTTTTTGAAGAAGTCATTTTGACCTTTTTGTTAATTAAAATCCATTTTATTTATAAATCTTTTAAGAGAACTCTGATGGCACCGCTGTTGTACCATCGATGATAAAACATGGTATAATATTATTTTAGTAGAGGAGTGAGGCAAAAAATGTGGGATTTTAGATTTTCGCATCAACTTGTGAATTTAGAATGAAATAAATCGACTTTTGGAGGACTTTTTCACCATCTTCGTATGAAAACGTTTGCCTCTCCTCAATGGTAATATTATACAATGTAGCCTGTTATGTTAGCTTTCTTTAAAGATATTAATCTTTAACATCCTACAAGAGCTATGGTTTTTAAAAAGCCATCCATATCAAATTCTAATAAAAACATTCGATGTAGATAACGGAATCTTCCACACTAGTGGATGGTAGTGGACAATGGTCCAAGCAGGTAATTTCTAGGGCTCTGGACCTTTGGTACCTCATATAAGGGAAATTTGATAAAAAAAAAGATGGCATCCAATTGGTCAGTAATTGGTCGGAAAGGTCAAGTGGTCCCAAAAATTAGTCAGTCCCAGATAACTTGTAATAAAGACTTAAACTTTCTCAAGGTCACGCGCGATTTTTGGCACCTCATCAATGGGAAATTTGCAAAAAATGTTTACTATCCGAAAGATTTCTAGATCGTGATAAAAGGTTAACTATTTTCAGTAATTAGTCAGCCATAAATTTTTTCTATGAATTTTTGCAGTTCGTTTCAAGGTCACGAAAAAAACTTTTGGCACTTCATTTGGGTCATTAAAAAAAAAGTGTGCAATTTGAAAAGCCTCTTCACGGTTGTAAAAGGTCAGCCAGTTTCAGTAATTGGTCAGCATAGATTCATGAACGATTCGTGACCTTGAAAAAAAAAATACTTTGAAAAATCGTAAAAATGAATCTATAGCTGACCAATTACTGGAACTAGCTGACCTTTTATAAAGATCTTAGGGCCTTTCAGGAAGTATTGATTTTTTTTTAAATTTCCCATAAATTAGGTACTAAAAATCGCACGTGACCTTGAACAATAATTTAAAAATTTATTTAAAAAAAACTATGGCTGACCAATTACTAAATCTATCTGACCTTTTATAAAGTTCTCAGGGCCTTTCTGATGGTATAAGATTTTTGCAAATTTCCCATAAATGAGGTGCCAAAAATCGCTATGACCTTGAAATTTTTAAAAATTCATTAAAAAAAATCTATACCTGACCAATTACTGAAACTAGCTGACCTTTTATATAGATCAAGAGATCTTTCAGATGGTACACATCTTTTGCAAATTTTCTCTAAAATGAGGTGCCAAAAATCGTTTTGACCTTGATTTTTTTTTTAAATTCATTAAATATTTATAAAAAAAATCTATGGCTGACCAATTACTGAAAATAGCTGACCTTTTACAACCGTGAAGAGGCCTTTCAAATTGCATACTTTTTTTTTAATGACCCAAATGAGGTGCCAAAAGTTTTGTTCGTGACCTTGAAACGAACTGCAAAAATTCATAGAAAAAAGTCTATGGCTGACCAATTACTAAAAATAGTTGACCTTTTATCACGATCTAGAAATCTTTCGGATAGTATACATTTTTTGCAAATTTCCTATTAATGAGGTGCCAAAAATCAGCGTGACCTTGAGCGACCTTGATAAAGTTTAAGCCTTTATTACAAGTTATCTAAGGCTGACCAATTTTTGGGACCACTTGATCTTTTCCGACCAATTACTGACCGATTAGATAGCATCTTTTTACTTGCGATATAGGTACTATAGGGCAATTTTTGGATTCGTGCAAAAAAATTCGAGATAACAATCAAACATGACATTACGATGATAGAGAACATGAAAAAAGTGGGTGGCACAATTCTGTCTGTCTGTCCGTACCTAAACCTACAGCCTAAGCCACTGAAGCGATTTTCTTCAAATTTTGAACTTAAGGTTTTTTTGTAACTCTCCAGAGGGGAATTTGAAATTTTTTTTAGCTCAAAAAATAACGGTACTTGCCATACAACCGTTAAGGAAAAGCTTATTTATCTCAAAAATGGCTCCAACGATTTAGATAAAATCAGTGTATTATTGTAGATATGATGTATGTACCTTTTAGTAAGAAAAAAAAAATCACCAAAAATATTTATTAACCGGTACCTGCTTTTTGCACAAAAGCTTTGTTAGAATATAAATAATACTGCATACCAAAATTTTTGAAAAAATAAATTTTGGATTTTTAAAAAAAGATTCAAAATCTTTGAAATTTCAGTTTTAAATGTATATTAATATATACTCAAAATTGGCATAAATAGGATAATAAATGATGAATGGATTTAAGATAAATAAAAGAAATCCATGTATACACTGAGGAGTTATAAGCTCATATGTAAAGTAACGTCAATATGACAGTTATTTCTACTTAACGGCACCTGGGGAAGTTCAATATTTAATATAGACTAAAATCGAAAATACTTATCAGATCAACACCTTACACAAAAGATAATCTCAAAAAACCACCAAAAAAGCATTTCAAAAAAATTTCAGATTCCAATATCTTCGGTTAACTGTATTTTAAAAATCCAAAATTCACACTCAACATCAAAATCCATAAATTCTTGCAGACCTTAAGATTCCAGATCTTTCGGTTCACTCATTAGAAAGTACCTCGTGGCTTGATGGTTAGTGCGTATGACTGTCATGCCGAAGGTGTGGGTTTGATTCCCAGCCGTGCCACCTAAAAACATAAATATTTTATTCGAGGTACTACCTCTTGCGAGGAACTGACAAATCCTCCAAGAGTATACTTGTCATGAAAAAGTGCATCTCATTTAGCCGTTCGGACTCGGCAAAAAACTGTAGGTCCCCTCCATTCCTGCCAACAAATACGCACACAGGAATGGTTGTGAGTTGTACATAAGTCACTAGGCCCTGGTTCTCCATGAGCTGTTGCGCCACCATATTTATTTTTTATTTATTTTTTTCATTAGAAAGATAAACATTAAAAACAACTTTATAATTGTGTATACCTGAAATATCGTAGGTACTTACCCTTTTTGGGTATACATATGTATTATACATTAGTAAATACCTACCGGGTAGGTAAAAAAAAACGTGCCCATCACTGGTTATCTATAATATTTCTGTCGACGGCACTGGCACTATCTAAACTCTGTCAAGAGCAGGCGCGGATCCAGGAATTCAGCTTGGGGGGGGGTCATGAGATTGAAACATCATACCTAATTTGAACTGAAACCTCTTGAAATATATAGCCTTGAATTTTCTACAAAACTGGTGATTAGAAAAAGTCCAATTTTATCATGACTTCATTACAGTCGAAGGCATGATCAGATATCTTTGCCGCTCAACCGCTCACTACGTGACCAGGCCCTAAGACTACATCGGACTCCTGCTTAGAGTAATAGTGCACAAATTTCTGGCTGCTGGAAAACTTATTTATCAACAAGATTTAGCTCCATATCATACTTTTCAGACAATTATGAGAGTATAACGAACTTATAAGATTGGAAGCAAAATTTGCAATCTAAAAAAATAGTTGACAGTAAATAAAAAAAGGAGTAATTCAAGTGTCAATTTGAAACGAAAAGCTAGAAATAATTGCAAATATGGGGTGGAATCCATGCTGAAAAATAAACTGTTGTCAATGCAAAGAGGAGGGTATTTTCTTACATGCAAATTTTTTTAAAAGTTTTTTAAAAATATCTGCACAAATTTTTTTTACTAAATAGGTACAACTAAATTTGTTATGGAGTTTGTCAATGCGTTTTTCCAACATTCCGTTATAAATTCAGGTATCTGCTATAAGTTTTTACAATAAAATAGAGTATCTGGATTCGCTGATGACATTAGCTATAGTTAAAACTATTTTTTTTTTTCGGAATTTGTATGGAATTTCTTCAAAAATATTTTTTCAAAATTTCATTATAAATCCAGGTACTGTAGCAGGAGTTTGTTATAATTTGTTCTAATAAGACAGAGTATGAATTAACATATAAAAGAGGCAGACATACTGACTCAGTTAAAACTATTTTTCTTTTTGCTTTTAAAATACAGGAGAGCTTGTATGGAGTTTTTAAAAGCCCTTTTTCAAAATTCCGTTATAAATCCAAGTACTGCAACAGATGTCTGCTATAGTTTGGTTCTAACAAAATAGAGCATTCGGATTCACATAACAGAGAGGTAGACATACATATGGCTTTTGTTAAAGCTTTTTTGTTTATTTTTGAAATACATCGTAGCTTGTATGGAGTTTTCAAAGCCTTTTTTTTAAATTCTATTATAGATCCAGGTCTGCTTGTTTTCTAGAGAGGCAGACATATTGCTTCAGCACATAACAAGCTGTCTTTGCTTTTAAATACAGTGGCTTTTCTATGGACATTTTTTAAAAATTCCGTTACAAATCTGGGTACTGCACCAAGTATCAGCACTTTACTTTTTTTTAATAAATTTAAATTAAGTATTAACATATCAAAGAGACAGACATATTCCTTCAGTGAAAACTGTGGTTTTTTAAACTTTGAAATACAGTAGAACTTATATGGAGATTTTTAAAGCCTATTTTTCAAAATTCAGTTAAAAAACTAGGAACTTCACCATTTGTCTGCTAATGTTTTTTTTTTTTAAATATAAAAATTAACAATAAACACTTTTAATTTGATTTGAAAAGAAACAGTGAAACGTGAATGGAGATTTTTCCTTATTTCTTTGTAGATATTTCAAAATTCCGTTAAAAATCCAGGTACCGCAAAAGGTGTCTGAAAATTATTTGTTTTGGTTATATAAGAGACCTGAAGGTATAACTCCAAGATGTACTACACCCTTTACTATTTTTGAATAGAAACAACAATAATAAAGTCTAACATATCAAAAGGGTGGACATACCTCTATCACGTTTTGAAGTCGATTTTTTTGATTTTTGCTACCCCGGTAGAATGCCCATTCCATGCTCAGGAAGTCTAATAGAATGGCTCCACTTATCGTACAGAAATACCGTAAGCCTGCCGACCACTGGCTCTTAGACTATAACCACCGCATATGAAAACCATGACTGGCGGACACCCTATATATATTATCTAAGAGGGAGTGCGTCCAGGGCTACCAATATTTATTTCCTGACCATTATCATTACGAAGTAAGAATTTGCTAAAGAAAATAGAAGCTAACCATTAATAGGCCATGGTTTTCGTATAGTTTACAAAAATATATAGAATTACCCAAAAAGTTTATCCCTGTCTTCTAATGTGTTGAATAACAAGTAAAGATTGCTCGTGTTTCTTCTTTTCTCTGGAGCTCTGGGGGGGGGGTTATGACCCCCATGACCTCCCCCCTGGATCCGCTACTGGTCAAGAGCAACTCGTGCTGTGCCCCACTGATCTGTACGATTGTTCTGGGATATTACCATTCTTTACCAGTCATTGAGAAAATTTCTGGTTTTTCCCGGTAGATACGAGTTTTGCACCAATTCAGGCGATTACAGTAACATAATGTACCTAAATACAAAAGTACAAATACAAACAACACAAAAAGCCTTGGAAATTGTTGAATTTTTGTCAAAGCAGTTCTTATCTTGCTGTGTAATAAATACACATATATTTTAGCATGGATGTTATATTTGCTTTTTGATTTATATCTTTTAGTTTATCGTAATGGCCGCTCACACGTCCATAACATATGTACGTCCTCATACAAAAGTTCATACAAACACATTTAACAATTTCAATTTTCAAATAAATATAATCGCAACATCGCATATTTTCGAAGTTTGTAATTCGGTTGGTACGGATACTGTTAAGGTGCAGAAGGACTCCTGAATTGCGGGGCCCTGGCCCACCGGTCCCATGCTTAAGGACGTCACAGATCATCATATTATTTATTTCCTATGCTCAATTTTAATTGATTTGTATAGAACTAGAATAACCGACAAAAAAAAAATTATGAAAGCAAATGAAGTGCTCTTTGTTTGGGATGTTTTTATACTTGAAAACACTTGAAACTTTTAATATTTGAATTTATTTATTTTGACATTAATCTATTAAATTTAGCATTTAAATGCTTTTAATAACTTGAGAGTATTGAATAAGTAACAACGCAATTTCATGAAGAACCAAGACAAAAGCTTGTTTGAACTGAGTAAGTTATGCCATGTTTTATCTTAAAGCATCGTATACAGTTCCATGCGAAAAAAAAAATCCAAAATTTTCAAAATAATATTTTACCTATTCTGTGTATAATATTATATAATATTCAAAGCAAAAAATATTTTCTTTGAAGCCACTCATTTGGTTAGTAAATTTACCCTGAATTAATAAACTGTAGGCATAAAAATGGAAAACTATTATTTTTGCACCCAAATTGAAAATTGTTTTGAAAATTTTGATTTTTTTTCGCATGGAACTGTACGCGATGCTTAAATAGACAAATCGATGTTATTTGTTCTTACACAAAATTGAAACTCTGTCCACCTTTACTATAGTTAAACTAAGTTCTTACATCACAAAAATTTGTAACATTTGCATCTAATTGTTCCCCAAATTCTAAAGCATAACGAACAAAATTGGCATGTTCCCCCTCTCTACGCTTTCCTCCATTTCGCCACCACTATTTCTAAAATCGATTTTATTCAATACCTATTGGTCGGAGAGAAAAGGTGGGATACTTATACCATTGTATATAAATTCTATAGTATTTTCATGAAGAAAAAAAGCTCAAGGCCATCTATGCGTCCAAATGTAATACTAATTTTTGTTAAGGGATCTAGGTAAGGCGATCACAGCGAACCTATCGACCAAATGTCTACCTACAAAATCATGTTTCATGAGAATACTATAGATTGGATATACAATGCTTATACAAAAAAATATTCAGCTTGCATTTTAAACAAATTTATTATTCTAATAGGTCTAGCTCTCTGCACGAGAAAAACAGGTGTAAAATTTGAAGTACAATTTTTTCATCGAATTATTTCAATTTCAATGCCTATTGGTCTAAGGGAAAAAGTGCGCATATAGTACAGGTGTACAGGTAAAATAGTACGAAAAGTCTTTCGAATAAAATAAACATTAGTACCATCATGAAACTTGGTGAAAACGTTTCATGTATTATGAGAATGAAAAATCAAAAGAGTCTATAAAAATAATTCACATGGAAGGGTGTTTTTTTGAGGGAGATAGGGGGGGGGGGGAAATTGTGGTGTATCAAGCAGAAAGAATAACTTTGGTGCAACCTAGGCATATGACACATGTTTTTAAGGTAGTTTTAAAAATGACACCAAAACCAAGTCAATACGACCTCCGTGAAAAAAGTTATTGTCATTTTTATGTAACGATGACTATATTTTCAGTATAAAAGTTAAATATTACCGAAAACCAGTTGAAAATAATGGTCCGTCGATGAAACTTGGCACCAATGGTTCATTTGTCATGAAAATCAATACTAACAAGAGTCGATAAAAAAATCTGTTGTAAAAGGGTATGTTTTTGGGTAGTTGGGGTAGTGGTGAGGTTATAACCATAAAACCTGTGACAAAAATGGTACTCCTCTGAGATTTTGTGAAAATGTGCTCTGGGCTAACAGAATGAAGAATCAAAAGAGTTTATAGAAATATTTGGCTGGAAAGGGTGTGTTTTTTGGATAGTGGGAAGTGTGTGATAATTTTTCTAAATAAATGTAAAAGGATGGTACCCTCAAGAAACTTGGTTAAATTGCTTTTAGTCCAGTAAATAGAGAGGTTTTACCCTACAAAAGGTCGGGTAGTTCTAAATTTTTGATATGTTATATGGTATGGTTGGTAGATGAAAATTCCAAAATTCCACAACCACGCCTCCTCCGCCCCCTTCAAAATCCTGGAAAAACTACAAAAAATCGGCACTTTTTTCAGTTTTTTGCTTATAACTTCTTTCCGGTATATATTTTTGGAGAAAAATATGAGAGACATTTGTAGACAATAAAATTTCTTACAAATATGACTCCGAAAGTATTTTTATACAACCACTACAAACTGCGCTATGGAGCTCCCAAAACAGCCTAAAATTTCGTATTTTGTAAGATTTTCAGTTTCTTTCCTCTTTACAGCACAATAACTCCTTAACCGTCAAGTTTAGGGCAAAATCGTTATAATCAATCTTGTAGATAATCTAATTGGCTACCAATTTCATGTAACTACAGTCGACACACTCTAAGTCTAATTCCCCCTAAGTCAAATTTCCCTCTAACAAGAATTTTTTCACCATGTTTATTGTATACTCCTCTCAAATTTCCAAACTTATTTATTTTTCTTTAAATCGAATTTTTGCAAAACTCTCTAATTCTAAATAATTTTGATATCCCTTGAGAGTTTGACTTAGAGGGAGTCGACTGCATTTTCATTTAGTGACCAATACAATTATGAATCGGGTGAATTTTAAGAAAGTGTTTTTTATTCAAGCGTTTTTACGAACTATTTTTCTTTTCTGTCTGTCCTATACAGTGTACTGGAGTCCCGTAGAAATGTTATAACCGATTTACTAACCACCAGAATCGATTGAAGTATACATTGGAGAGTCAGAAAACTTGGACAGACACCACGATATTCTGAACCCGGTGTTTTAGTCGCTATTTTTTTTGAGGTAGTGCACAAAATTCCATAAAAACTAAACCACTATTGGTACCAGTTTAGATGAAATGTATATGAAAAACCAATACAATTAATTTACACCCACTACCGCTCCTACTTGTTTAAAACATAATTTTATATAATAAATTTAATTTAATTTAATTTTCGGAAAAAATTATAAAAATTCGGGTGTTGTTCAGATGACCAAAGAAGGGCCGAAACCACATATGCTCTGGTGATTGCTTACTTTCTAAACCAGAGGTTTGATCTTCTTTATTGCCCTCAACTTGGATTTCAGAAACTCAAAAGGCTGGAGCATTGTTTCCCTTTCGCACAATCTAGGTTAGTCAAGTCGACTTATTTTGACTTTTTGGACTACATTGTCCTTGAACAGCTCATTGAACTCACATTTGTGCCTTCTCCTCCAAAAATCCTTCGAATATTACGAGTATTACTTGCGAAGAGTCCAGTATCAGTTTTCATTTCTGATTTTCATCTTTCGTTGAATATACACATAGGAGTCATCCGTGGAGTAAATACGAGTATTGACTCCAAGCAAAGTAAATGAAACTCTAAACAACTTCGAAGCTGGTGCTAATAAAGTGATGTTTTGGCCTAGGTTGTTAACATAATGCTTTTTTCTTGACAGCAGTTAGTTGGACTTTTACCCATTTACTTCAAAACCAATCTATTTCACCTGTTCTTCAATCACCATGAAGAACTCTATAAAGACACAATGGAACATAAGACAGGGCATTCTGTGTTAACAGCTGCTCTAAGCAGTATCTGTTCCAGAAGGAGATTAATAAAAACAAAAATGTTATCGCATTTCCTCGCCGAGTGCACTGTACATGTTTTGAACAGTTCGAAGAAGCTAGTCTCTAGTTGCACAATGCAATTGGCATATTGCACCTTGTGTTTATAATATCACGAGATACAACTGAATCTTTTTTCTCGGGATCCCGAGTTCGCATATAGAGTTATCTACGATGAATATGCTTCCATAAGCGGCCTTGAAGCCAATGCAGAAACCTTGTGTCTCAACTTGAAGTTCACTGGTCATTTCCAGAATTTTCCTCATGGTTTAGATTTTTGATCTTTTACCGGCATTCATTTTAAAGTCCTTTATCATAACTACCTAAAATTTTTATTCCAATGAGTAAGATGGATGACAAGACTTGCTCCGTATACAAACAACGTGGACAAAGTTTGCATAAATTTACCAATTGTATTGGTCACAAAATAAAAATACAGTCGACTCCCTCTAAGTCGAACTCTCAAGGGATATCAAAATTATTTCAAGTTAGAGAGAGTTTTGCAAAGATTTGATTTAGAGAGAAATAAATATTAAATAAGTTTGGAAATTTGAGAGGAGTATACAATAAACATGGTGAAAAACTCTTGTTAGAGGGAAATTCGACTTAGGGGGAGTCCGACTTAGGCCGCGGCCACGCAGTAAGCGGCTGAGCGGAAAAAAAAATATAAAACATTATGAAATCACATAGAAGCGGCCACGCTATGAGCGAGCGGCGAAACAAAATTCTGAGCGGCTAAGCGGCGCCGCTCAGCAACCAAACCTGTTTTAATTTTTAGTAATGTTCTGAGCGGCAAGAAGTAAAGATGGCCAAAGTAAACATTGAGTTGTTAATTTCGTGTGTGCAATCTACATTTTAACTACTAATCGCTCAAAAGCAGTCGCTCAGTGCCTGGCCATACGTCGCACAATGGGACCTCATGTATGGAGAGCGTGCTCAAAATGCAAAATTGAAACTGACGGTTTCGTATAAAATTGAAATGCGGATTCAAAGTTCACATGATTGTTCATCAATATGTCAAGTTTTGAAGTTTTGGGAGACAGAAGGGTGATAGAAAATAAGCGATAAAAGTATCAATTCATGTAAATTCTAAAATCCATTGCAAAGTTGATGGTCATTTGAAAATTCGAAAAAAATAAATTCGTGGTGAATACAAAAATATAAAAAATATATTGGCATCAAATGAAGGTCAGTAAAAACAAAAAAATTTTTTTTTTAATTTAGATCAATATATTTCCCTTACATTTTAAAAAAATTGAAAAGTTACGTAGAAAATATTCAAAAAATCTTATTTCGATTTTGCGCACCATGCTCTCACTTTTGACTTCTGTTTCAAATAGAGGAATATTGATACTACTAGAGAACGTATTCAGTTTTAAAAGCATCGTGCGCAAAATCAAAAAATTAATTTTTGAACATTTTCTACGAAATTTTTCAATTTTCTTAAAATGCAAGTGAAATATGTTGATTTAATTTGATAAGAACATTTTTTTTATTTTTACTGACCTTCATTTGATGCCAATATATTTTTTATATTTTTGTATTTACTACGAATTTATTTTTTTCGAATTTTCAAACGACCAACAACTGCGCAATGGATTTAAGAATTTACATGAATAGCTACTTTTATCACTTATTTTCCATTACCCTTCTGTCTCCCAAAACTTCAAAACTTGACATATTGATGAACAATCATGTGAACTTTGAATCCGCATTACAATTTTATGCGAAACCGTCAGTTTCAATTTTGCATTTTGAGCACGCTCTCCATACAAGAGGTCCCAGTGTGCGTCGCTTAGAGCTGCCACTCAGCCGCTAGCCGCTCGGCCGCTTAGCCGCTCAGCCGCTTACTGCGTGGCCGAGGCCTTAGAGTGCGTCGACTGTAGTTACATGAAATTGGTAGCCAATTAGATTATCTACAAGATTGATTGTGAAAATGTTGCCCTAAACTTGACGGTTAAGGAGTTATTGTGCTGTAAAGAGGGAAGAAACTGAAAATCTTACAAAATACGAAATTTTAGGCTTTTTTGGGAGCTCCATAGCGCTGTTTGTAGTGGTTGTACAAAAATACTTTCGGAATCATATTTGTAAGAAATTTTATTGTCTACAAATGTCTCTCATATTTTTCTCCAAAAATATACATATATCGGAATTAAGTTATAAGCAAAAAACTGAAAAAAGTGCCGATTTTTTGTAGTTTTTCCAGGATTTTGAAGGGGGCGGAGGGGGCGTGGTTGTGGAATTTTGGAATTTTCATCTACCAACCATACCATATAACATATCAAAAATTTAGAACTACCCGACCTTTTGTAGGGTTACCCCCCTTTTTTTACCTCTATTTACTGGACTATTTCATTTACTACGAGAATGAAGAATCACAGGAGTTTACAAAAAATTCAAGGGAGAAAGGGTGTTTTTGTGGGTTTGGGTAAAGGCATATTTGTTTTTGGAAACAATTTTTGTTTTTGGAAAAAGTATTATACTTTCCTTCACCCATTACAAACATCCTTCTACCATATAGACAATTTTTTATAGACTCTTGATTCTTCATTCGGGTAGTTCATAGCACATTTTTATAAAGTTTCATGAGGGTACCATTACATAGGTTTTATGGTAATAATCTTACCATACCCCAAACCTCACCCCAACCCTCAAAAAAACACCCTTTAACCACAGATATTTTTATAGACTCTTTTTGTTATTGCTTTTCATGACAAATGAGCCATTGACGCCAAGTTTCATCGGCGGACCATTATTTTCAACTGGTTTCCGGTGATATTTTATTGTTTTACTGAATATATCTTTACATAAAAATTAAAATAACTTTTTTCACGGAGGACGTATCGACTTGGTGTTAGTGTCATTTGATTCAGCATTCAAAACTACCTTAAAAATATGTGTCATATGCTTAGGTTGCACCAAAGTTAATTTTTTTGTTTGATACACCACAATTTCCCCCCCTCTCCCCTTCAAAAAAAAACACCCTTCCATGTGAAATATTTTTATAAACTCTTTTGATTTTTTATTCTCATAGTACATGAAACGTTTTCACCAAATTTCATGATGGTACTAATATTTTTGTTTTATTTATTCTATTTTACCTGTAGGTACTAATTCAAGAAATATAAGCTTGAAATTTTTAACAATTTTTGTCTCTAAGGAAACTGAAAGCGCAAATTAACTACTCATAATATTTGTAAACTTCGCTGCTCTCTATGCATATATGTATCTTCTTGGGGACAACTGTTTAAAATTGCAAGCTTAATATTTCCCGTATGCACACATTTTCCTTTCGACCAACAGGCATTGTAATAAATTTAGGTAGGCAGACAAGCAACAAGCTGTTCTTGGTTATGACTTCCAACGTTAAGTAAATGACTTGACTTTTTATGTCGTTGACACTCTACAGAGTGGCAAAGTTTCCAAACATCAGTTTCTATTTCTATGTGAAGTGAATTACGAATTATTATTGAGATGCACGTGTACGATCCATTTGTTGTCCAGTTTAAATTTTAAATGTGCTATAAATTACTCAAATAAAGAACACTTTTTTGATAAATTTGTAGTAAAAAAAAAATTTAACCGTTAGCTTTTTTTTAGTTATAATTTGTTCTCAGATGTTATGCTTAGTAACTTATGTACTCTGAGCTTATTTGAGACTCGTAAGATTTTGTTCCGATATTGGTGTTGGGAACACACTTTAAGTGCGCTTAAGAGATCTTTTGTTGACTGTTCACATGGCTGTAGTTCTCTTGGGGCTTCTTTTCAATATTGATTCCATAAATGCTTCATGGTGTTGAGTTCGGGATTCATTGTTGCCTATGGAAAATCCGTGATATTGGCATCAGATATTACTCCTTGTGTTATAAGGACAGTATGGGTAGCGAAGCGATCATTATATTACATAGCTCAAAGCAAGCAAGACATGACACATGTCATTCGATTACCTACTCTACAACATAGCTGGCAGTGGTTACGGTACACTCATCCAGGATTACCAGCTCTCTTTTGCCTACCAAGTTATTATAACGCTTTGGCTCCCAAAATGGTTATTTTTATGGATGAAACGCGTAGGTACTTGGTTCACATCATTGAAAAATTTGACCTTACATTATTCTGTACAAGACTATAGTTATCCATGGTCCAGGCCGAATGCTCAATTGTACTTTAAGCGTGCTACCCGTTTAGTCCATGACAGTTTGGGACGAACAAAATGTACTCTGGAATGTTGACCGTCTTCGATTTCCTTGAATCGTATGGTAACACGCTGTGGATAGCTCGTGGTAACAAACTGCACGAACTAGGTACTACAGATTTCTGAGACTCTTCCGCCTGAAGCATAGAAACAGGTATTTCTGCAGTCTCTTTGTCTAGTTTAGTTTTATAGTTTACATTGTGGGTTAGTTTCCAAATGGAGGGCTCAGAGCTGTACCGAATCAAGTCATATTTAGTTTTTTTTTTGGATGATTTTTGTGGATATATTTCAACTTAAGCTTTTCATTTTTAAATAAGAGAATTATAATTATAGTTTAATTAAGAGAATAAACTTTAGACTTTTCATTTTTACGAGTAAAATATTCATTAATGATTGGCAATTTATTTAATAAAAACCTCTTATTATCTTTAAATTTTCTTTTTCTGACTTGGTTCGGTAAAGCTCTGAGCCTTTCAAATATCCTTTTAGACTAAAACGAGACATTTTTTGTATCTTAAAAAACACAGTTAACATAGCAGGGAAACAAATAACAACTGAACCGGGGCCTGCACCTTGCGAAAAGCGGGCGAGATTCCATTAGCTCGCAAGTCGCAACACTCACACCTCTTGACAAAATGCAAGGATTCACAAATTCAGGATGAAGAATTTCTTGGAGTTTTTTCCAAAAAAAAAAGCCAGGCGTTATTTTTAGGAGCCGATAAAACTGAAAGCTGTTTTTTTATGACAATAAACTGCTAAAATATGATGTATAGCCCTATTATTTTGCATATTATCAAGACTTAATGATGTAATACATACAAAGGTGGCTAAAATTGCAATAAAATCTTTTGTCAACATTTTTTATTTTGATATATACCTACATAAGAACACTATACAGTTGTCATAAAACTCTACTTGATTCATATCATATACCTAACAATACACAAAAGGAAAAGCACCATACTGGGTGATTTGTTTCTTTCTATAGGTCAGTTTATGAGATAACCAGTACACACGCCGTTATAGTTCACTCTGTCATCAATATTGGAAAATAAATAACGGTGCTTAGTTTGTCATTCTCGCACAGAATAATATTTATCTCTGACTCGTGGGTGGCGGTGACAAAGCTATTAACTTACATCTGAGAGAATTTTCAAAGAATGGTTTGGCTATGTTGCTCTTTCTTACAGTTAAACGTAATGTATTGCAACAATGGCTTGCAATTTATTCTTATCACAAATATACAAGACTTTGGCAAGAAAAAATACTTTGGTGCGAGTGTATTGGATAGATAATAGACAAAGGACTTTCTCAAGGATCAAGTTAGATGAGATACCGACATGTGTCCAGTTTTTTTCTTTTTTTATAACCGCATTTTATTCTTTGTATATAGTAATGTGCTCTTTCGTTATTTGTAGCAATCACTCTTACGGAAACCATCCTGAAAAGATTTCGTTGATTGATGTGAGACTATTTGAATAAATTGGTTCTATGAATATCTAGCTAATTTTGAAAATCGTCTTCGAGAGAATGGAAGAGATAAACGATGGTTTCAATTACATACATTGAATATTTTCAATTTGACTTTATTTTTTTTTTAAGTAGAGATAATTTTTTATTCCAATCAACAAATTAACAAACATTAAAAAGATACTTCTTGATACATTATACACTCCGCTTCAACTGAATAGACACACAAATTTTCAAAGGAACTTTGTCCACTTTTTCCCAACATGGAGCATCAATGTTTCATTTGGTGGTGCTTATTTTTTGTGTGTAATATTGGAAACATAAATCAGGAAGAATAATTCAAAAAGCACCGCTATTTTTTCTCCGGCTCCCTTGCAAAGTTTTTCACATCGAAAAATGCAGTTTTTTTTGCGTCAACTGAATAGACACACGTATTGAAATTGGTTATAAGCTAATGGAAGGAAGTAAAAAAGTTTTTTTTTTTGGAAAAGAATGTTTATTGGGCAATTCTAGTAGTGGGTAGTGTCACTTTTGTTCATTAAAGTTTCATAAATTTGATCCAACATGGCATCGTAAAGTTTCCCTATGTATTCCAGCTAAATTTCTATCTGGGCAAATTCCATGGCTGAAATTTGAGATTTTCTGGCCTTAAACTCATAGCCAGGCTCGTTAACTACTTGTACTAAATATTCCCAAAAATTTTCAATTTGGTTTTGGTAGGGTGAGTACGGTTTTCATCGAAGCAAATCGATATTTTGCCCCTCTTTCAAGTCTTTAACTATGCACGCCGTGTGGATGGTGTGTTTGTCCTGCTTAAAAGTTCCATTAATGGGTCCAAAAATATCAAAAAATTAAGGAAAACTTCTTTCCAATATTTTGTATGAGTTATTACAGTCATTTTTGAGCTTTAAAACTCAAACTCAAAAGTGCCAAAGTAGCTAATTTTCTCCCCATACCAAAACATCGCCTTCTCGAATATGGTGTCGCGCTTAAAAGGTTTTTTATCCCATTAGGACTTTCAAAATTAATTAGTTTTCCATCCGAAAGACCTCCATTTTTCCAATTCATATGAATTATTGTAGAAAAGGTGATGGGGAGAAATTAGCTACTTTTAGCACTTTTGACATTGAGTTTTAAAGCTCAAAAATGAGTGTAATAACTCATACAAAATATTGGAAAGAAGTTTTCCTTAATTCATATGTGTGTCTATTCAGTAGACGCAAAAAAAAACTGCATTTTTCGATGTGAAAAACTTTGCAAGAGCCGGAGAAAAAATAGCGGTGCTTTTTGAATTATTCTTTCTGATTTATATTCCCAATATTACACACAAAAAATAAGCACCACCAAATGAAACATTGATGCTCCATGTTGGGAAAAAGTGGACAAAGTTCCTTTGAAAATTTGTGTGTCTATTCAGTTGAAGCGGAGTGGACATATGTACGTATACAAGATTTAAGAATTATAGAATACTACCCTACCCCTGTTCTGATTTCCCTTCGGAATCAAATCTGTATACGAAATTGATTTCCTTACGGATTGGTCCGCGGCTTTTATGGTTTTTAGTGAAAATCTAGTTGTGTGTCTGCCCGTATTTGAAACAAAAAAAAATAAGTTTTTTTAATATGTATTTTAATCAAGAAAAGATTGAACTTCAGATTAATTCAAAATGTCAAGCCACCCGACAATCAAAACACACTCATTCTGCAAGTATTGAAAACGAAGAGTATTTCAAAACACCGAGAGTCTGAAAACGAAAAGATTTTTTAATAAATCGGAATTAAGAACAGAGGTTTGTATTATGAACGAAGTAGCCAGAATCATAGCTTGATTGAATCTTAAAATACTAATTGACCGAGAGCCAACGGCATAAAAAGTCAAGTGGTTTGCGTAACATTGTAAGTCATATCTATAATAGCCTTTGAGGGGTTGAACCAATAACCATTTGTCTACCTGCCTAAAGACGTGTCGAACAGGTGTAATATTTTTACATCGATTTACTTCAATGTTTATGATCAAGGAAAAAGTATGCATGCAACAAATACTTAGCTCGCAATTTTGAACAATTTTTGTCATTGGTCAAACTCTCTATAGTAAGTCCCTAAGAGATCAATGAAGTTTCCAAAAACCACTCAGGTGTATGTGTTTACATGAGTGGTTTTTAGAAATAATAACCTTTTCGCAACGATGTACATACGTATGACACATTCGTGTTGAGAAATGGACCAGCTCCCATACATTTTTGCCCATTCTCTTTTGGGAATTATATTTTTTCCGGTAATTTTTGCATACGCAAACAAACATGCTTTAAATTGGAATGATTAAAAAAAAAAAACACAACCAAAAACTAAATGACATTTTAGTTTATAAAATAAATATGTCAAAATCAGTACTAGACCAGTTTTAGACGTATTAAATTCCAAGTACCGATGTGTGGCCTTAGATCCGGTACCAGTGATGTGAAGAAATGTTCAGGAATATTAACTTTTTGTAAGCACTGAGTACAAGGGCTTACACAGGAATGCGATCAGGGGGGTGGGGGTGTTTAGACTCATTCAAAATTTCAAAAACATAAGGCTTCTATTCTACTGCCGTGCTAAGAAGAAAAACGTATCTACATTTGGGTGGTCGTTATAAGGGTTTTTTTGAGTTTTTTATATTTGGATGGGCCTAATGCCATAATTTTCCACCAAAGGTTTATCTCAGACTAGATTTAAAAATCTTTTTGGTGTTTCCACCGCACAAAAAGATTTAAGAAAAGATTAAGTTTGACAGCACATTAAAAATGCAAATGATGTTTCAATTTTTCTTGTGCAGTGCAAGTGAGATAGAATGTTTGATTCGTGTTAAACAATGAAGAACTGAGTCTCGAATGAACAATGAACAATTGTTGTCAAAGGTCAAACTATCTGTTGTCCTGAAAAGATAGAAAGTTATATATTTCTGGTTTGAACACTTTTTCCCTCTGACCACTATGCATTGAAATAAATCGATATTAAAAAAATTTACACCTGTTCGACACGTGCGTCGTGTTTATAGGTAGGCAGACAAACTGCTAATGGTTGAACACCTCAAAGGCTATTATTTATATGACTTACAACTTTAAGCAAATGACTTGACTTTTTATGTCGTTGCCTCTTAGACTATTAGGACTTTGTGAAGAAATCTGCTGTAAGGTTTATCTTTATACCATACAAGATACAGCTTCTAGAAAATGCAAATTAAAAAGTTAACGTAGGTAGTTTTGTTGTAAATAGGCACATATGTTATCAAAACCAATCCTATCCAACTATTTTGTTAATGTGATTAAGAAAACGGATACGAAATGATTCGTTACGAAAAACATCATAAGTGGTTTTGAAAAGTTTTAGCTATTAATTTTATTACCAACAGATTTTGTCTGTCAACAAGTACACACACAATGGAAGTGAAGCCTCTAACGCTTTTCAGTTGTTGATTTAAATGGTTGAATCTTGAATATCTCACTCACTTCCATTCTATGAATTCTATTATAAATTATTAAATTCCAATTTTCCCGTTATATCAACGGTCGGCATTGTGAATTGGGATTTGTGACATAACATTTAAGGAATAAATTAGCCGACAAGCTGTTCATCTAAAGTTTTTATCCATTTAAAATTTTGTTTACGACATAAAATTGTAAAGTCAATTAAGTTGGTGCAAATGCTTGTGTTATACACAGTTCTAGATAATTATTCTCTTATAAATTTTGTCTTATTTAACTTAAAAAAAAAACAATGTTTAAGGACCTTGAAGATCCGTTAGTTATAACACAAACAAGGCGATATTTATTAATTAGCGGGTGGCAATGGTGCAGTCAACCCCGGATCTATGGGGGGGGAAACCGGGGCCTGTGCCCCGGGCGGCAGCTTGCAGGGGCGCCAAAATCCATGCAACTCAAAAAATTGAGAATTGCGACGCTTAATAAAATTGATTGAATATGAAATTGTATATCTTCGTTAACCTTTTGCAGTTTTTTCTATCATTATTTCACCATTTAGAATACTAAACTATTGACAACTATAACTTGATTGATAAATTAAATAAAAGAAACGAGCTATAATACATAACATACATTAGGTCTGATCCTTTACTTTGAATTTCTGTGATTTTTAGTCCAAACTTCGGTCAAAAATTTTGTGTATATTAACTTTGACAGAACTTTGGACAAAAATGCGCAGAAATGCACAGAAAATCATAGAGACTCAAAGTAAAGGAGCAGCCCAATTGTTGAAAGTTTTTCTGTTGTTTTTAAACAATTGTTTTTTTGCATTGTATAGAAGAGTTTTTTTTACAAAACTTCCCCTGCTTTCTAAATTGTAGGAGGTACATAGATCCCCCCCATTGGCGTAGGAAGGAATTTTTTCTAAGGTGAGCAAACAGTCCAAACCAAACCTAATCATTAAACATTTTTTCGGTGCAAGTGATTCCGCAATAACTATGTTTTTATTGGTGCTTGAGCATTTAATTAATTCCCGAATTTGTTCAAAAGAGATTTAATGAATGAAGCCGATAACGACGTCTTTAAAAAAGCAAATTAGCAAACGTTAAAAGTGCTACCAAACTCAACTCTGCAACAATGTCTTACGATGTATCTACGTTTAAAATGAATGGTTTTGGGTTAAATTAGTTTTCAACAAAGTATTTATTCGCCGCACTGCCGATAAACTTCTTTCAAAACTGGTGCAACTAAGCGGAAGCGGTAATGCGGCCCGTTGCAGTTTGTATAAACATTTGAAAATATCCATATATGTTTTTTTTTTTAATTATCAAGGTTTATTTCATAGTTCTTTAATTCGAACATATTTTTTCATAATCTAGACTTCTGCACTCAGTGCTATTGAATTCATTTTAAAACATCTTTAAGGTAATTGATAAAATTATTAATTTTTTATATATAAAATTCTTAAAATATTTTTAAGAACAAATTTTGGAATGCAAATCTTAAGTATATATTTATGTGTATATAAAAATAAAATTTGAAAAAAAATTGTCAACCCGTTTTTGAGATATCGAATTTTCAAAAAAAAATTTTGAAACTTTTTTTAAAAATTCAAAAACTTGTTTTTTGAAAATTTTGATATGCAATGTTATATAATTTTATCTGAAATTTTTATATAAAAAAATTCATTTAAATCCGTTAAGCCAATAACGAGGAAATTCAAAATAAAAAAATACGTTCTATGACAGGTACTATTAATAGTTGCTAAGTGTAAAATTTTATAATTTTTGGTAGTAGATCGTACTAATTTTAGTATATAGAAAAAGTTTAATCAAAATCGTAGGAGTCGTTTTTGAGACAAAAAATATTTTCCTATGCGGTTTTTTAACTTTTGTATGGAAGGTACCGTTATTTTTTCATAAATGTAAAATTTTTTCTAAAAATAATTTAGAGAGTACTTAAAAACTCTCATGTATCAAGTTTCAAAAAAATCGATAATGTCGTTTTCAAAATATTTGATTTTCCAAAAAAAAATTTGAAACATTTTTTAAAAATCCAAAAAATATTTTTTCAAAAATTTTGGTACACAAAACTATTAATTTTATTGGAAGCTTCTGTATAAAAAAATCGGTTGTACCGTTTTGAAGAAAATAAGAAATTAAAAATGGTTCTTTGGGAGGTACCATTAATAACCATTTTTTAAAAATGGTTTTCCACCCAAAGGAAGCCATTACTAAAATTAATTTCTTGATTTTTTTTTAAAAGAAAAGTTGTCGAGCCGTTTTTGAGAAAAATACGATTATGTAAAATTGCTAAAAAAAATTGTACGGCAGGTACCGTTATTTTTGGTTCTAAAAAAAAAAAAATGAAAAAAACGTGTCGGCAGAATCACCAAAAACCACTATGTACCAAGTTTGAAGAAAATCGATCGAGCCGTTTAGGCTGTAGACGAACAGACAGGCAGACAGACAGACAGACAGACAGACAGAATTGTGCCACCCACTTTTTTGGTGTTCTCTATCATCGTAATATCATGTTTGATTGTTATCTCAAAATTTTTTTTTTGCACGAATCCAAAACTTGCCTTATAGTACCAATAATCGCAAGTAAAAATAAAAAAAAAATCTTGATTAAAAAATCTACCTGGGTACAAATAATAATATTTATTCTTCAATTGTATCAAAGGGCACGGTAGTGCCCAGCCAAGTTCGCGGCACTACACCCTTTTTACAGGAACAAACTCAGGCGATTTTCAACCCCTTCAACTTCAGTACCAATAAAGTCAGAAACTTCAAATTCGCAGTATTTGCTGAGCTGATCAAACACAGGTGGCTCACAAAATTTCAACTCTTTAGCATTAGTAATTCCCGAGATATAGGACTTCAAAAATCGCAAAAACCGTAACTGACTGACTCACTGATTCACTGACTCACTGACTCACTGACTCACTGACTCACTGACAGATCATCAAAATTATGGAGCACTTCCCGACATCGAAGAAACTTGAAATTTTGCACAACGGTAGGCCTTGTGATGCATACAAAGGAAAAAATCGAAAATATGCAATTTTCTATTCAGGGGGCGTGGCATCCACCCACTTTCTTAAAAACTCTTATGAATTATATGGAGTACTTCCGATTGTTGTAGAACGATAAAAATTAGTAGGTCGGTAGGGCTTGAAGTACTTAGAAAGAAAAAAATTGAAAAATTGGAATTTTCTATTCAGGGGGCGTGGCATCCACCCACATTCTTAAAAATTCTTATAAATTATATGGAGCACTTCCGATTGTTGTAGAACGAAGAAAATTGGTAGTTCGGTGGGGCTTGAAGTAGGTACTTAGAAAGAAAAAAATCGAAAAATTGGAAGTTTCCGTTCAGGGGGCGTGGCATCCACCCACATTCTCAAAAATTCTTATAAACTATATGAAGCACTTCTGATTATTGTAGAACGATGGAAATTGGTAGAGCGGTAGGACTTGAAGTACTTAGAAAGAAACAAAATTAAAACATTGGAATTTCCCATTCAGGGGGCGTGGCATCCACCCACATTCCTAAAAATTCTTATAAATTATATGGAGCACTTCTGATTGTTGTAAAACGATGAAAATTGGTAGGTCGGTAGGGCTTGAAGTACTTAGAAAGAAAAGATTTGAAAATTTGGAATTTTCGATTCAGTGGGCGTGCCATCCACCCACTTTATCAGTATTGGTATTATTTATATGGAGCACTTTCGGTTGTCGTAGAATTATGAAACTTTGTATAGCGGAAGGGCTTGATTTTCATTTGGCAAAATAATTCTTTGCAAAAAGGAGTGAAATCACAACAAAAACATAAATGTTAAAAAAAGAGCCAAGTTCTTATATGTACAAGAAACCTGTGTAAAAAGTCAGCCAAAAAAAGTATTGAGATCTAAAATATATGCCAAGTTTTAAGTTCATGAAGTTTAATATCAAATATCTTAAGTAGAGTAATATCGAAACAATTCCAAATCATGACAGAAATTTTGTATTTAATGACTACTGATTAAAAATTGGTGGATTTACTTGGCAAGTTTTCTCTTAAATACTTACTAAATCACAAATTTAAAATGTATGAAAACTTGACCAGTGAACCCACCAAATTTTAATCAGTAATCATTAAATACAAAATTTCTGTCATGATTTGGAATTGTTTCGATATTACTCTACTTAAGATATTTGATATTAAACTTCATGAACTTAAAACTTGGCATATATTTTAGATCTCATTACTTTTTTTGGCTGACTTTTTACACAGGTTTCTTGTACATATAAGAACTTGGCTGTTTTTTAACATTTATGTTTTTGTTGTGATTGCTTTTGCCACAACTGTTTTTATTATAAAACTCGAAAGACAAAAAAAACTCCTCTAACATCCCAAAATCAAACTATAAGGATACAAATTCGTTTCTCCAGTCCAAACAAAAATCCAATTATGATTTGACAAACCAGTTTGATAAAAACACAGACATTATGTGGTCGAGGTTCTGACTTCACACAGCTTTAAATTAAACAAAAAATTGAACTTGAACCAATCAACACAGCTCCTATTGGATGGTTCCAAGTCCTAGTTACACCAGTTAAATGTCAGTGTGTTTTGGGCCTTCTTTTTTTTTTTTTTTTTTTTTTCTATTAACCTCATCTTTGAACAATCGTTTCTAAAGTCAATTATTCTATATAAATTCTGAGTTCGATTGCAGTGCCCAGTGGGGGAATCAACAACTTTTTTTAAAATTCAGAATGGATCATAGTACGTGTACATGTACAATTGTACACCTCTTAGGTATTGGCTTTGTATGAAGGAAAAAGACATTTTGCATATTCGAATTACAGATCACTTTCGGTGGAATAATCACATATTGAAGCACACAAAGTGAACGAACATATTGTTGCTAAGAATGCTGTGAAGTGTTGAGGGGGTTCCTTCGATGATAAGAGAAATTTATCTACTCTGCTGATCTTGCTGTGATGCATGTATACATATAAGTTATATATTCTTCAAAAGCTATAATACGCTTCCCATATCTTAAACAAAAATAATGAAACAGATTACAATCAAATGATACGGGACACATGCATTAATAATTGTTTTTTGAAGAGCAGAAAATTATCAATAGGCATGGATGATAAGATAACTTTATATTCTAAGAAATCGTCGTAGAAAGTGTTTATCTGCATGGAATTTGAAACAAAAAAAAAGATTACTGGGTTTTTTTTTCTTAAATCAATTTTTTTTCTTCAGTTTAATCTCTTTATCCGATATCAGTTTGAGTATTAAAGTTTTTCATTTTATTTATAAAGAATTTTGATCCATCGTTGATTGGATAAAGCTAAGAAATGATGTGAGTCGTGCATAGCCCGATGGAAATCCTTCAGAACATGCATCCGTTGCAACAAATGAGTTTATTCCAATTTGTACAAAACTGCCATTCGGCTGCATGGTTACTAGTGGACCACCTGAATCTCCACTGCAGATGCTCTGTTTTCCATTTGATCCCTTTGCACACATTGTAGATTCAATAACTATTTCATCACCAAATTGAGCTACACATGTTTGATTGTCAATGATAACCACTAAAGCGGCTAGCAAAGCCTCCGAGAACTCCAGGTCCTCGTCGTCCATATATCCATAGCCTGCTATTAGCGCAGTTGTTCCCAAAAAGTTTTTGTTTGCATCGGCTGGTGAGACAAGTTTTATTGGTTTGATGGAATCTGAAAATGTCAGCAAACTAGGCAGTTTGATAAGCGATACGTCGTTGTTTAACGTTTCTGGATTGTATTCTGGATGAAGGAAGAATTGATTCGAAGTCATCGAAATACTGTATTTCCTCAAATTGTTGGTTCCGAAGATAAGAAAGATCGATTTCTGTCCGTATGTGCAATGACCAGCAGTCAAAACCCAATTGGCTGCTAAGACTGAGCCACCACAGAGGAGGTCATCGGATGGATTTTTTTTCAAGATCACTTGCCACGGAAGTGCTCCCACTGGTACTTGTATTCCATCAATAATTCTGGCTTTCTAAAGAATTTGAATTTCTTATTAAAAGTTTCGAGTAAACTCTTGTTAGAGCATCTTACCGGAATAGCTGAAACAGCATTAAAAACGTTTAGAATCAAAAACACAACAACTAACTTCCCCTGCATGGTGCTCGTTTTTCGGAGTTAATAAATTGACTGAACGCAATAGGTTATTTGTTTCTTTTTTAATAATTTGCGATAAAACAATAATTGTGATAAGTGAATAGAGACCGAGACAAGAGCTACTAAAATATTTCACTCATGAGCTAATTAACTTTTAATCAAAATGTTTAAGATAATGACAGCAATTAATGACTTCCGCTACTATATAGGTATATAGGAATTCTAGTGGCATACTTTTGAATTTTTTATATATTTAGATACCATAAATATTTTAATGAGGGTGCATAATGAAATTACTTAAAATATCGTCACACATTTGAGTGTTGTTTTCTTATAGAAAATTTAACAGAAATAATAATGTTGATGTTTCTTCTTATTCGATCAAAACGAAATAATTATTTTGGATGATTCCATTCTTTAACCATTTACATTTAAATTTACAGGAGAGTGAATAAATTAGAACTTAAGAAATTTTCAAATTAATGATAACACTTAAAATATTTTTGTATTATATATGTCGAAAATGTTATAAAACAAACAAAATCTTTTGTATTCATTTAAATGGTATGCTCCAGTCATATACGTCCAGTGGCGTTACTACGGGAAGGCAAATGGAGGAATTTGCCCCCCCCAGACCATACAAAACAGGTGCAGGGAACTAAGTCCCTGGGAACTAAGTCCACCGAGGGACTTATTTCCTATTTAATGGGAACTAAATCCACTTTAACGAGGAGGTCTTAGTTCTCATAGAAGGTGGGAATTAATCTGCTCAAAAACTGAGGGGTTTTACTTTCCTTTAAATGTGGATTTAGTTCCCCCTTCCAAGTAATAAATCAATCTTATTATTGAAAAAGAAATACTTTTTACAATTCTTGGATATATATAGGATAAGTTCAAAGTTTCTGTACCTAAATCCAGATTCTTTAAATGGAAAAGGAACTTTGCATACACCCATCCTCGCACCTGCCACAAATGCTAAAGTGTACCCAAGCAGGGGGGTTGCAGGGGGGCAGCATGTCCTCTATGCATTCCTCACTGCTTATTCGCCGTAATGCTTTGTCTTATATAAATACAGTGGTAGTACCCAGCATTACGACGAATAAACAGTGAGGTATGTATGCAACCCCCTGCGTGGGCCCTTTTTAGGATTTGGGGAAGGTGCGAGGCTGGGTGTTTGCAAAGATTTCGCGCAATTTCGCATTTTTTAAAATGTTATCGTTGAAAGTTAGTTCCCTCTTTATTTTTCAAAATATGTACTAAGTTCGCATAAAGAAGTGGACTACTTCCTCACCTTGCCTGGGAACTAAGTCCACTTCGTTAAAGTGGATTTAGTTCCCATTTAATGAGAACAAAGTCCCTCGGTGGACTAAGTTCAACAAACAATGAAAACTGCACAATAGCCTTAGCCATGATCTGTGTGCGTGACAATCGTTGTAATAGATGTCAATCAGATCATCGATTATTTCGCTGAGAAAAAAATCGTCGAATTGACATAAATTTCAAAATCATGAGATTTATATTTATGTTACTTATTCTCACCATACTAATATACACAATGGTTCAGTGCGTTGGACTGTCATGCCGAAAGTCTGGTTCCCAGCAGCTGACACATAAAAACAGAAATTTTTCTTTTCCGAGGTACTGCCTCTTGCGAAAAACTGACAAATCATCCAAGAGTATACTTGTCATGAAAAGTTCTTCTCATCTAGCCGTTCGGACTCGGAAAAAAAATTGTAGGTTCCCTGCATTCTTGCCAGTTGTATGTCGCTTGGCCCGTTCTCCCCGAGCTGCTGCGCCACCAAATTTTTTTTTATTGTTCAGTCATATTGTATTTTTACCATGCAAATTGTGGGGTAGTTTTGTTTTCGTCGTGCTTTATGTTTTCGGGGTTGCTGAATCCAAAACTGACGTTTGCGACCGAAATTTCGAGACATTAAATGAAGAAAATGCAAAAAATTATGCAAAAATGCCCGTTGGCAGTGGCGTAACAATACCATCTGGGGCCCGTGGCAAACTCTTTTGATGGAGCCCTATCAGTAAAAATCGTCACGTGTACTCAGTTTAATTTGAATAAACTTCGAGATTTTCAGCGTACTCAATTACACGTTGTATATGTCCCACGAATGGCCATAGATCTCTTCTCTTAGGCGAGAGGGAATGGTCTGTAGTCCCTACGCTAGCCCAATACGCATTGGAGAGTTCACATTCATCCATAGAACATAATATCTCCATGCATTCATCATCTATTCGCTAGTTTTTCGGTAAAGGAACATCATCGTGAGGAAACCTGCATACATTTACAAGGAAATAAAAATAACAATTTAATTTCAATAAGATATTTATAAAGAAAAATCTTTTTTTCGAGCTTTCTGTTCCGCAAAAGTGTCTATAACATCATCAAAGTTTAAAGATAGGGCCATAGAATTTTCAATAGACAGAATAGCCAAGTTACATAACCTGTCTTGTCTTATAGAGTTTCTTAAATAGGTTTTTCCACTAGAACATTATATAATTTACAGTGCTTTTGTGCTGTTTATTTTATACGTGTCGGAAACCATCGACTAAAAAATTATGCGTCTTAGAAGGGTACAACAACATCTAACTGATGAGCCCAATTGTTGTACCTGGGCGAAACGCATTTGGACTAAAGGTCGCAAAACTTTTAAATTTAAATAGGTTTTTATCAATTTTAGTTTTGAAAATGATCGTTCAGCACTAGCTGTAGTCACAGGAATTGTAAGAAATAACATTAATGCAGTGCATACTTCAGGAAAGCTGCAGGACATAAAATGATTTTTTATTATTAATAAATCAGCAAGGTCTCTAATACACGAAGATTTTTCTATTTCGTCTCTGAAAGTGGATCGAAAACTGAGAATTTCTCCGGCAAATGATTCATGTCTTTTTTATATTTCTCAACAAATTCTAGAGCTTTTTTTAAAAGATTAGTGTCAGTTAAAACTTTTAAAGTAGAAGGCTGCAAAACTTTGGAATTTGAAACAATTTCATTGATTGGAAGGAAACGCGATTTCAGTTGGTTTATAATGATGTCCAATACTCGATAAAATATGTTCACTTTGAACAAACTTTCCGGATCTTGGAGACGCTCATCTTCGCAAAGCTCATCAAAATGGCGTTTTACCTTTCTCTGACGAGTTTTAGAAAATTCAGGGGTGATGGACCATTTTTCTGCTTCACTATTTGCTTCCCTATTTAAATTTTCAAATTCATTTCGATACCTTTCCAATTCTTCTAGACAGATTTTCAAACGTTTTAAGGCATTTGAAAGATCGGTGCTTTAGACTGAAGTGCTTTAGAGGCTGCATCGATAGTAAGTAGGATCTTGCAATGGAAAACCAAAAGCATAATAAAATTGTAGTTTTCGATCTTCTTTTTGAGTATGAAACAGCTTCATTTCTTTCATCTGATTTGCAATTTAACATAATTATTTTCGCTAGCGCTTTTTGGACTTCAACAAACCGAACTTTTAAAGCAAAAACGGCATCATAACGTCCTGCCCTTCTAGTAGGGTTTAATGTTTTTAATGTCGTTGAAGTTGAAGACACACTTTCTTTATTAAATATAAAACTTGATTAAATATTCCATCTTTTGATACTATGCCCAAAAAATATTATAAATTTGTTGAACTGTTTCAAACAAATTTTGCATATCAATAACCTCTCTCACTGCATCATTGAGTACTAGATTTAAATTATGATTTTATTATTTTTGAACTCCACAATAAGTCCCTTTCATTGTGTTAGCACCATCATATCCTTGTCCTCGACACTTATTTAGAGGATTTAATAATTTGTTTGGACATTGCTAAGGCAGTTTGATCCTTAACTTCATGAAAACCTAAAAATGGGTACCATGTAAAAAATATTTTTGAGCTCGCGGCCTCTTGGGTCGGGTCCCCTTGGGCGGGGGCCCGTGGCATTTTGCCAGCCCTGCCACCCTATTGATACGCCACTGCCCGTTGGGTCTTAGGCGCTAGTTGAATACTCGCGTAATTGTGTCGTTTCCGCAAAACCACTATAGGTTGTTTAAGACAAAGGCTCATAAATGACTAAATAATCATTTCTCGAATATGAATGAAGGTATTTAATAGATTGAAAAACTGTTTCGTTTCAAACTTTGTGACACAGTGTAATGTATTTGTGTTTTCGAATGGAACTTCGTTAACAGTAAAAAAAATCAATTTTCAACTTGAGTCGAAATGGGTTGTCGGAAATTTGTTGGAAATTGTGTATGTATACTTTTAATTGTTTTTCAATGTAATTAACTTTAATTTGTAGTTTTCAATCCATAAAAGAAAACCTTCTAAAAATGCCTTTTTTCTATGTTGCGTCACAATAATAAAAATATAAAAATATTTTATCGCAAACCTCAGGTTCGGATTCAGCACCCCTGAAAACAAAAAGTGGGGAAAAATCAAAACTACCCCACAATTTGTTGGCTAAAAAAATAAAAAAAATAACCTCCCCCCCCCCCTCTAGAATAAAGTCCTAGTTACGCCACTGTATACACCACCACATTTTTGTATTGAATGTTGTTTTTAAATTTTTTTTTGGTTTTGGCGATATTTTTGACATTGTTGATACAGCTTTAACTGTCTTCGTAAAATTGCTAGACAGTGAGAGTCAAATTTAAGCAGTTTAAAATAAACACAAGTGGTAATAATTTTTAAATAAATAATAATATTCCTAGTTTTCTGCGAACTTACAAATTAATTTTATTTTATTTAGTGTCTTTTTTATATTATTCTTTTTTTTAAAGATACTGCAAATGAATTTCTTCTCTTCCACTGGGGTTTTGGTAATTGAAAAATACTTTGAAGTAATTTTTTTGAAGTGGGTCTCATGTAGCATGAAGATGAATGTGTTTCATTATCGTTGAATTGATTGATTCATTGCCCAAGTAGTCTGTTATGGTAAAAAGGTGATCCAGAATAGAATGAATATTGAATGAGGGTTAATTTCAAGAGGCTTCTATGTGTATAGGTATTTCAGTTGAGTTGAAAAGTTTAAAAGCCCCGGAAAACATTGCCATGACATGACATCTTTTCCTAGATTCTGGAGCAACGCATCATACACCATATCACTACATACAGCCCAGGATTTACCCTTAGGCCAACCAGGCCTAGGCCTGGGGCATCACGGCAAAAAGGGCCACAAAAGTAAGTAAACCAATGAAGCAACTGAATCTTTATTGCTCATACGAGCAAAATGGATAATAGATCTTCACAAATCTTCAAATTCGGCAAACGGCAACGCTCAAGTATTTTCATATAAGATGGCCAGCCTATTGAACGCTTCTTAACGTTTTTGGAGATGCATTCTCATACTGGATCCGGTATTGTTAATCAAGCATTAAAGTATCTGAGTGAACATAACATATCAATTCTAAAATGCAGAGGGCAATCATATGACAATGCTCCAAATATGTCCGGTCAGTATAAAGGGATGCAACAGCAAATTCTTCTGACAAATCCATATGCAGTCTATGAACCGTGTGCATCACACTCTTTAAATCTTGTTGGTCGCTGTGCTGTGGAATGCTGTCTTATCGCAGTTGATTTTTTTTCTGTCGTACAATCGCTATACAATTTTTTTTCTGCATAAACTAAATAAATAAATAAATAAATAAATAAATAAATTGAGTGGCGCAGGAATGGAGGGGACCTACAGTTTTTTGCCGAGTCCGAACGGCTAAATGAGAAGCACTATTTCATGACAAGTATTACTCTTGGAGGATTTGTCAGTTCCTCGCAAGAGGCAGTACCTCGAATTAAACATTTCTGTTTTTTAGGTGGCACGGCTGGGAATCGAACCCAGACCTTCGGCATGACAGTCCTACGCACTAACCATCAAGCCACGAGGTACAACCTTTCTGCATCAACTAGTAGATGGCAAACGTTAAAATCTGCTCTTCAAAATGATAAATGTGATAAAATTACTCTCAGATTCACGATGGGAAGCTTATGCTGCAGCTACTTTTGCCATCATTAAATCATATAATAAATTATTAGATACTTTAAACGACATTTCTGAAGATAAAACACTAAAAGGAGATGCTAGGAGGAAAGCTGGTGGTCTACTAAACAAAATAAATAAACTGGAATTTGCCTTAATGCTTGTGATTTGGAACGATATTTTACAAAGTTTTCAAAAAGTCAGTAAAGTTTTGCAAAGCGAAGACGTAACACTACTGACGTGCGCGAATTTGTATAGATCATTGTCCGATCAACTGGAGAAAATATGTGATAATTTCGACACTATTGAAATGTGCTCTAAAGAACTTCTACCTGATGACAGCTACATGTTTACACGAAAACGAATTCGCGAAAAAATGGCTAACGATGGTAATGCTCCCCATGTAGATTTAAGTCCGAAGGATAAGTTTCGAATAAACGCTTTTTATATTATTATCGAGAGGTTAAGAATACAAAAATGGACTCCAGAGGTAAAATATATAAGGACATTTCTGAACGATTTGATTTTCTTTGCACAAGCAATGAAAAAGTCAACGTTATAGCCTATGCCCAGCGTTTGGTGTCAAATTATCCGGAAGATCTAAATTCAGAACTTGATGACGAGTTAATACAATTCCATCGTTATGTGATGCATAAAAATGGCAATAATTTTAAATTTTTCAATCTAGCTAATTTATATAAGATTATGTGGGAAGATAACATTATACATCAGCGTTTCCGAACGTAGACACGGCATTACGTTTATTTTTAAGTCTGATGGTGACAAATTGTTCTGCGGAAAGATAATTTAGTCAATTAAAACGCTTAAAAAGTCCTTGTCGAACAATGATAACGCAGGAAAGACTTGATGCACAATCTCTGCTCTGTATTGAGAGTGATTTGCTTCATGAAATAGATTTCGATAAACTTATAAAAGACTTCGCTGCTAAAAAAACAAGAAAACAATATTCCAAAAATGAAGTAAAAAGAATCTGTAAAAAAAAGTCGTATACATATGAACATATTCTTGTAACTACCATTATAAATACAATTATTTTTTGTTTTATGGAATTCGTTGTAATTTGTTTTCTTAAGTATTTAATTTTGTATGCAGTAAACCATACAATATAAGAGAATATATGCAAAGGGGACACCATTTACTCTTCAGGCCTAGGGCCCAAAAAAGCTAAATCCGGCACTGACTACATACATATATGTATGTATTAAAACAGTTAAAAAACAAGTATGTTTATGCACAATATTAGCAGCTAAATAAACGAAGTACTTGAGGCTTTTTCAACAAGCCTTCTCAAGCACAAAAACGTGCGTGTTCAATGGAAAGTAATAACTCTGCGAGCAGTTTTAAGTTTCTCTCGAGATTGAAACTAATACCAAGATAGGGAAAGAAAATACGCGTTATGATATTCATACATTTTAAATTTAACATAATCACCCCGATTACAGAATCCGACGAATGAGCTGCGGAGGGAGTCTGACTAAATTTTGACGTTTGACTCATATAAAAAATGTCAAAATTAAGTCTGATTCCCTCCGCAGCTCATTCGTTGGATTCTGTAATCGGGGTGAATATAAATTAAAGAGCTGATATATTCCAGTCGTTGTTGGAGATTCAAATCGACCACAGACTAAAATTTGCTCGTCCTTATCGCGAAAATAATAGTTTTTTTTTTGTATTCTTAAGCTCACGCTTTAATTTTTGTGTATTTATTTCACTTTGCTTCTACTACATACATATACATACATACATACATATGTGTAATGTTTGTATGTTTGTACGTTATTAGTGTTTTTTTTTTTAATTTGGTAAATTTGTAATCAACTTTTGAATTTAGAATGCCAAGAATTCAACTGGTAGTTGACTCAATCATTTTTTCATTATGAAATATTTTTCCCCTTCTCTCTTTTGTACAAGTTAGGCATTTAAGCTTTCATTAAAGATCTTAACATAGAAAATAACCTTTAGAACGAAGAAGTGATCTTTTAAACAGATTTCTTACTAGATAACGGGATTTCCGAACTGGTAGATGACGGTTGGCAAATTTTTTGTTTTTCGATTAAAGATTATGACGCTTGTTACCAACTTATTTGCGTATACAATCTTATCAACTGTTTTAAGAAATAAAAACAGTCAATAGCTATTAATAATTGTTAGTTAATTATTGCAAAATCAAAACGTGATATTTTTAACATTTATTTATATACATACTGCAATCTAGATATGATTAGATCAATCAACATTTTTTCAAAATTTTTGATTTTAATTAACGAAGATATAACAAGTTATAAGGCAAATAATTTTTGCTAATGAGATGGAGCGATTGAATATAAGTACAAATAAAATCGGTCAAAAATGTCATTAAATCGCATTTATCGATGGAAATACCTATACATTTTTATTTCGTAGCTGTCGCTTACTCATTATAAAAACAGCAAATTATTGTCATTTTCTCTGGTAGGAAAGAGCCACAATCTTGAAATAGAGATAAATTTAGTTTTTATTTACTAACACGTTCGCATTTCACACCTTCAGCCCATTCCTTAATCAAATATGGTTTACTTAAAGTCTTGAAATTTTAAAAAATTACTTTATTAAGGCCTCAAATGTGTTTGAATGAAGATAAGAACGTGAAGCTTACAGGATATATTACCTATGACATGTACATAATGTACAAACATGGGTTTAGTTCTTGCCTTGAAACTTCGAATTCTGAAAAGCTATTTTTGTTATTTTTATTTATTTATTTATTGTGCGCGAAAATATAAGTCAATTACAGTTTATATTTGAAATTTACAGTTATAAATATATGAAAAAAACAGTAGTGGATTTTGAATTTTCTTGTTCCTAAATGTCTACAAAATAAAAAAAAAAAAAACAGGTTCAATATTCCCTCCCCCAGCACTCTCCCCCTTTTTCCCATTTTATATAACTATCAATTTTATTCGGTTTCTTTTAGTCCTAATCAAACAAAAAATTACAACAAAAGCAGGCGTTGATATATTTAACATTTCTGTTAAAAGGTATAGAAATCGCTTAATGAGGAAGCGTACCCAAACAGATACCATACAAATATGTTGTCTATCAAACAAACCGATTTCATTTCCTAATTAAACTGTATCTACTACCTATTAATATTGTGTACCTACTCGAATACATGATCCATTTCATAGTTGAAGTGATTTCAACTCGAAAAATAAAAATGTATTTCACCCAGGTATGACAGTTTGCTCATCAGTTGGCCAATCGATATTACATATATATTCATTTTCACCGTGGACCTCTAAACATTGACTTTTCTCTCACTATGGTACATTTTCCACGATTAACCATAATACGGGCTATTTGATGGATACAAAAATTATTAAATTATTGAGCTATTTAAATTATAACTGCAATTACAATTTCTATTTTTAACATAAATTAAAAATGTTCTCAAAAATTATGGTATCTGAATCAGTTCTATTCTTAATAGTCCAGTAACTATATTATGTACATCAGACTTTGCGTCAGATCCAGCAGTTCTGATTTTTTGCTAGGTTGTTAATGATGTTGGCCTAATAAATAGTTCAAGTTTTGACCTCGAGCGTCGAACGCAGCATAGTCAAAAAACGTGAACTTTTTGGTGCTTCTATCAGTAATTGTTGATTTTGAACCGGCAGCATAGTTAACAGTCCCCATGCGAACATTTAACTTATTACTTATCCGGCCTCCCGGTCCATGGAGGGTCTCTGCCTGAGATATTGCGGTCTTCCATCAGTTGCGGTCCCTCGCAATCTCCCTACAGTTGTCAAGATCAAGCGCGCTTGCGTTTGTAACCGCCTGGTCCCTGTAGCAGAGTTTCGGTCATCCTGGGTCGTCTCGAACCTTGGGGCTGGGATTACAAGATTTTATTTTCTGGAGCGTTGTTGTCCATTCGCTTGATGTGGTCGAGCTAGTGTATAATTAGTTGTCGTGTTTTGGCACTTAGGACTACATCCACGATTGAATCTTCTCCTCCAATCGCCCTCTTCGCATATAGGACCAAATATCTGCCAAAGAATTTTTCCCTCGAAAGTGCCCATAGGCTTGCTCCAGGAGGTCTTGAAACTCCTCCTTGTTAGATTCCTCAGCTTCATCAGAAGATGCGTGTGCATCTGATGTGTTGGATGATAGATTTGATGCGGATCACAGCCAGGTGATCGCTAATCAGCTTTAAATCGATGACTTTCGACCTGAGTCGATTTCCCACAACGAATCCGCATCCTAGCATGTGCAATCTTTGATGATAGCTGTAATAAATGTCGCAATCTTTTCTTTTCGTTATTCCTAGTCCTATCCATCGTATCTCTTGGATCGCGGTAATGTCTGCCTTGTACCCTCTCGACAGATTCAAGTTTTTGAGTAGCGCCTGACGTATAGAGTGTCCTTACATTCCAGGTGCTTACTCGTTGATCGTTGTCCATTTTTGTTCCGGGTCAGGTAGCCATTTGAGGTGGGGTCGTTATCCGAGGCTTCTCGTGTCTCTCTCAAAACAACGTTTTTTTTATTGTGGTCAGGTCGTTAGCCCAACGCACTAGCCTCCAATATGTAGGGCCATGGGTTTGGTGTTGCAATTTTTTCCTTGATCAACATTCGCACTTACAAGCAGAGTTGGGTTGTAATCATTACATTTGTAATTTAATTAATAATTAATTACATCTTAATTACAATGCATGTAATTGAGGTGTAATTCAATTACATGTAATTACACAGTAATTGTAATTGAAAAATCCAATTACAATTACATGTAATCGGTAATTTAATTGAATTACATGCTGTAATTGGAAATGTATTTAACACCATGTAATTAAGAATGTAATTGAATATCAGTATCATAGCTGAGGTGAAATTGGGCAGAATAAAGCTACAATAGCTTGCCCTATTGCTCTTAAATTGAAATGGTTAAATGCACATAAGATAACATCAAACAAAACCATTGATAAGAAAATTCTCATTTGCTGCATCAAGAGGAACGTGGTTGTCCCACTAAAGGTCGATGAAAGTTTGATTTCAAACAACGAACTTTGTTGCGGCTATATTGGCCACAGCCGAAAACTTTTTTGTTAACCAGCAAATGAGATACCATTTATTATTTTTGCATAGGTTACAAATCCTTTATTATAAAGAAGATAATGATGTGTTAAGAATTCAATTTTATAATAAATTTTTAAATTAACTTACTTAGTTTTCTTGTAATGTATATTAGGTAATTCAACTTAGGTATAATAATATTAATAATTTAGTAAATTATGTAGTTAATAAAAAAATTTAACTAAGCCACCTCGTGGTGTATCATGGCTGCCAAAACGGAAATGCCATCAAGTTTTAGGTTTGGCAAATAAGAAGGCGAATGTGATTTGTAGATGGCTCCACCAACCAGTCGGTGTGGGAAGCTATTTTTTAGGGTGCGCACGCATCCTTTTCAACAAACTTTCTCTGGGAATCCGCCAAAGTTTCGAAGGATAAAGTTTCGAAAAAACAAAATCTAGAAAGGGCATAGTTTCGAAAAGATAAGGTTTCCCAAGAAAAGTTTCGAAAAACGAATTTCCGCAAGGAGAAAGTTTCGAAAAGTAAAAGTTCCGCAAGACAAGGTGTCAAAGGAAAAAGTTTCGAAAAAATTGCGAAATTCTCGGAACTTCGTTGCTCCTTAAGAGATTTCTACGAAATTGACACAGGGAGCTATCACCTGATATACAATTAAAAAAGAAAAATATATTTTCAAAGCAAAAATATGTCATCATCATCATATTGCAACCCCGTTGTCCCTGAAACAGGGTTTAAAAGAAAAAATATTTACAACAAAAATATCAACTTCAACTGAAACCGAATTAAAAAAGAAAAAAATATTTTCAAAGTGGTATATAGGTACCTATGTATTTCAAAAAATATATCAACAATTTGCAACTTCAATTTCCCTTTCAATGAAATTGACACAGGTGATGTCTGATACAGAATTAAAAAAGAAAAAAAAAATATTTTCAAAACAGGGTCTTTCAAAAAAATTTCAACTTCGTTGTTCCTTGACATATTTCTGAAACACACTGTATTTTTTCTGTTATAAATCTGTCTTAGGTATCCTGTGTCAGTTTCATTGAAATCACTCAAGGAGCAGCGAAGTTGACATTTTTCTTGGAAAACACTTTTAAAAATATTTTTTACTTGCGATATAGGTAATATAGGGCAAGTTTCGGATTCGTGTAAAAACAAAGATAACAATCAAACGTGACATTACGGTGATGGAGAACACGACGAATGATGCGATTTTCCTTAAATTTTGAATTTAAGGTTTTTTGCAGTTCTCCGGAGGGCAAATTGAAATTTTTTTTAGCGCCAAAAATAACGGTACTTGCCATACAACCGTTAAGGAACATTTTATTTATCTCAAAAATGGCTCCAATGATTTCGATAAACAAAAAACTAATGCTTTATTTTAGGTATGGTGTACATTTTGGCAGAAAAAATTACCAAAAACGGTACCTGTCATTTAACGGTTTTTTTGTTTTCTCATCAACGACTTAACGGATTTCAATCAAAATTTTTATGAAAAAGCTTTTCTAAAATGTCATGTCAATAATATCTATTGCATATCAAAATTTTGAAAAAAATAAATTTTGGATTTTTAAAAAAATATTTCATGAATTTTGTTCAAATTAGGTTTTTATAAATAAAATAAATAAATAAATTGGGTGGCGCAACAGCTCATTGAGAACCAGGGCCTAGTAACTTACAACTCTCAACCATTCCTGTGTGCGTGTTGTTTGGCAGGAATGGAGGGGACCTACAATTTTTTGCCGAGTCCGAACGGCTAGATGAGAAGCACTTATTCATGACAATTATACTCTTGGAGGATTTGTCAGTTCCTCGCAAGAGGCAGTACCTCGGATAAAACATTTCTGTTTTTAGGTGGCCCGGCGGGGAATCGAACCCACACCTGCGGCATGACAGTCCAACGCACTAAACATTATTTTACGAGGTACTAACCTAAATTATATTTTTAAATATATTTTAATATTTTCTAAAAATGCTCATCCCAAAATTTAAAAAAAAATGTAACTGAAATTTAATACATAAAAAAATAGTTTTTAAGAAAACCGCTACAACGATTTAAAATTTTTGTTTGCATATATTCCTATTTTTTTAAGTAATAAAATGGCATACTTGGGTTTGAGCGCTAAGCTATTTTACTTGTTGTTTTTAAAATTTAAAGAACGATTAAAATTCTTAGTTATACTTTTTATATTTTTTCTACTTGCATATTTTAAGTTCTCAACTTCCAAGCAACTTGAACACAAGAGCAAGTACGTGCGATCCAGTCGTGCATTTTATTTCTTTTTCAATTCTGGTCCAGCTATCTTTACGTTAACTTTAGATGGCGCTCACAGTCCAGGGAGGACTACAGCCTCAACCAACAAGCCCCCCCAGCCAGCTTGGCCCCTAGCTATTTGCCTACAGTTACGCACCCCCTCAAAGTTGGTTGAGGTCATTCTCCACTTATGTGCACCACCTAATGTGGGGTCTTCCTCTGCTGCGCAGTTCATCACTTTAATTACAAAATTGATTACATTTTCTAATTACATTGAACCTTACTATTTGATTACTGATTTAATTACATTTCAATTACTTTTGTGTAATTACAGTTAAAATACTAATTACCTGTAATTGTAATTGTGACTTTCAATTGCAATTACCATGTAATTTGGCTGTAATTGAATTACAGCTGAATTACCATGTAATTAGCCTGTAATGTAATTGGACTTCTAATTACCCAACTCTGCTTACAAGTCATGAGTTTAGCGGGTAATGACATAAAGCCAACACCAGCATCCGACGGTTACCAACGTGGAGGTAATGTAAGCACTTGATGTGTCTAGCCCCTCGAGGCCTCTAGCCCCTCCATCAAACCTCATCCAACCACCCTATGCATAATATTTTATAATATTAGCCAGCCATCGATCACTAATTTACCCTTAATTAATAAACTTTAGACCTTGAAAATTGAAAAGTTATGTTTGGATGCAAAAAGCATTTGCATGCAAATAATAATGTGAGGTGAATATATTTTTTTTGTAAGTGTAAACCGGCCATACAAAATATATTTTTTATTCACTTCACTAATTTTTCGTACGCAAAACAATTGCTTTGCATGACATTCTATTACAGCAATGATTTTTTTGCATGAAACTGTAAAACAGTCATGCAAAATTGTTTGTATTTCACCTCAATAAGTTTTGACATGGATAGATTTGTTCCAAGGTCCAGTTCTTACATAGTATTTCTTCATTAAAAGATGTATGAAAATTGTTCTATAACCGCTTGTGCTTTTTATTTATAAAATTGTAGGTATTGTAAATATTTTTTTTAATTTTAGAAAGAACTTTAAAAAAAAATTACATGAACATAAGGTTTACGTACTAAAAAGTCCAGCTATAATTCAATATGCCTAAAAATCGTCTACTGTAAAATTATGTTTTTTGTGATTTAGACCAATTTTTGCTTTCCGCTGACGATGCCTTACCAATATCATGTCCCTTAGCTGCCAGCTGTCGAAAATAAAATTTATAAAATAATTTGTTAGTTGCTGTTTTTGAGAGTAGTAGGAAAACATTTGTATCCAGTTTACAGTCTTAGGGAAGGTATTTTTATATTTAACTTGCACTTGGTATTATTAATCTTAAACGAATGAAATCGCATTCAATGTAGATGCCAAGGAAACAGTATAAATCCCAGTCAGCCAATACAAAAAAATAGACTTAAAAAAAAAATCATGCCAATAATAGCCTAGCCAATCGTTTTTGATTCGTTTGTGGCGGTTTATACAACCAACAACCTTTCATAAATGTTGCCTCTCTCTGGTACGTGAAGTAAGCAGTTATATCGAAATATAGCTAAACAAATTTCCAATGCCAATTCCTTCGTCAATGGAAAAATTAGTGCCTATCAATTTGTTTACAGAAGGAAAAGCAGTGTACTTGTTGTTGCCAACCAGCAAGGCAACAACTTCTGCATTCAAACAAAAATTTCTTCAAAATCAGTGTTACAAAACGATGATTCCTTGCCTTTTTGCATTCCTCTTCCTGAAATAAAACATAAACAACAAAGGTTTTTCCTGAGCATTTTCAAAGTTACGACAATTAAAAAAATTGCCTCTAGTCTCTAGTGAAGTGACCTACACTTGACTCACTAAAAACAACTTTCGAGCCTTTTTTAAGTATACGTTATTTTTTTAATTAAAAAATGTGCCCGAATACAAAGTTGACCTACATAATTATGTGAGTAACATTCGAAAGGGTAGGTAGAAATGGCGGCCACGAGTACTGTACACTAGCTCGTTGACCCAATTAGCGCTGGAGTACGCCGTTTTGATACCATAGTATAATTTATGTAATATGATAATTTGAAAATGTTTGGTACTGAAATGATTTGTAGGCATTTTAAAAAATTACTAGACACACATTTGCTATGATTCAATTGAAATATTATCATGTTATTTTGAATGAGCGCGTGCAATCTTTCTTTGCGTCCTTTTTGCAAACTGATTTATGATTAATTTGTCATAACCTGCCAGTTTTGAGTTGAAGTACCTAGTCAATCTTATTTCAACTAAACAAATTGTTAAATTTTTTTTTTTACAAAAAAATGATTAATGACAATAGAATATATTGTAAATTCAAGTTAATAGCAAAAATATTCTTCAACTTCTGTTCCTCTTCAATTCATAAGGGAGTTTACTTTTTAAATAAGTAAAAGGGTATAGGAAGGTATCGTGCACAAGCAAATGCGCTGATATTGTAAGCAACAGAAAAAACATTGATGCAAAGAGGTTGAATTGAGAAACTTCTATAGGTATAATGATAAACACAGTCCATATTCTCTTGTTCCTTAGGCCCAGAAGTCAGAATTAGAATAGAGTAAGGGTTGTTACTGAAAAAATATTATAAGAGATTTTCTAATCAAATCAACTATGTTATTCTAGTTTTAAGAGCAAAAGAGCAACAGTCATAAAAGAGAACGAAGATACTCTCTGTGAACATTTACTTCTTAAATTTACTGTTGAATATGAATACTTTCACAAATAGAACGATAATATTATTTTCAAAAACTAAATACACACAAATATCTACATAAATTATTAAATATTTAAGTTTAAACTTGATTGTTTGATTTACAAGAAAAAGCTCCCTTTGATTCAACATTATAATGAAATGTGAATAGATGATAAAAACTTTTTTAACTTTCCGTTTCCATTTTTCAGTACCTAACATCACATTTTACATTTTTAATGGAATTAGACAAATGAATCTTTGTTTAGTGGGTAAAAAAATTATTATTTTTATACATAATAATAATACATGGCAAGCAATTTAGCATTTAAGTACAAAACACCATTAAAGGCGATTCATGAATTTTAATTCTTTGATGGAGGGTGTTTTTCGAATGAGAAAAGAAAGAAATTCTGTTTAGAAACGATGACGTTGGGATTGAAATTGGGGGGTTGAAATCGGAATAATATGAACATTGAGGTATGAATGCTAAGGGATGTAGTCTTAAAAATTATAATTTTGTTGGAAGTTGGAAGCTCATGGTATGAAGGTAGATAATTAATAAAACAAACAAACAAACAAGTAGGTTAGGAACAGCTGTTGTTGAAGAGCCAAAGATTAGGTACATGCGTAGAAAAACAGGTTGGTTTACTCTTATAAAGAAGAAAGTATAAACTTCTCAAAATTACTGTCGTATACACAACGCCTCGATAGAATTATAAATAACAGAAACATTATATTACTTGATCGCAGTGGCTTAATGTCATTGTTAACGACTTCTAAAAAATAGTTCTTATTTATAAAAAAGAGGATAGGTTTAAAATATTTACTCACTCAAAGCGCTTTTTTGTTTGAAAATAATTATTGAGCTAAGTTTTTTAACGTATCTGTGTATTAGGGTGGCACGTATTTTGATTTTTTTTTTTAATTTTTGTTAATTTTCTTGGAGAATTTTAATACCTATATATTTTTGCATTTTTAAATGCAACATTTTTGTAACCTAAAATGGGTCACCTGAATTTATTAACAGTTGCCTATATTTGTAAACACATTGAAACGCAAAATCTTAAAGATCTCGAAACATGAAAAAATGGACTTATACCTACCATCACTTACAAAAACAACGGCTCATATATTAAGGGCCTGTTTCACATTCTCTGAGTAAAGTTCTGATTAGTTATTCGACACATAAATTCTGAGGCAGGGTCATATATCCACAAATAAAAAAAATGTTTATGAATGTATTACTTAATCAGGTGGGTCATAAGACAATAATTGTGAATTTTTCTTCTGTGGACTTATTACCCTGTGCTAATATTTATGTGTCGGATATCTAATCAGAACTTTATTCAAACATTGTGAAACAAACCCTAAGTACCATAAGGAGTATACAAAAAATTATTTTCAATTTTTTAAAAATATTTACCCCGTCTAAAATAACAACAAATACCCAAAAACATCTATATTAACTGTTGTTTTTAATGGGGTAAAAAATATTGTTTAAAAAAATTGAAAATAATGTTTTTGTATACTCCTTATGGTACTTAATATACATATGTATGTACGTATGTACCAAGTTTCAAGATTTTCTATTCTCTCTTACACTTTTTCCAAAATTTTGAGAAAAGACTGAGAAATCTCCATGGATTTTGTATGGGAAATTTCAAGTGCTTGCTGCACGTGTTGGCGTTAACCGTTTTCAAAAAAATTTTGCACAGAATTTTTAACTACCTTGATTAGGGGGGGGGGGATGAAAGAAATTTAAAAATTTAAAAAATAAGCGCCGCCATTAGGGTGGTTACATATAAGGGATTTTTTAAAGTTTTCATATTTGGATGGGTCCAAATCAGTTCCAAATGAAGATAAAAAATTCCCTAATTTTTTCAGATTCTTATTTTCATTCCCAATAGTCGCTGTGGTTTAGGGGTTAGTTAAATTCCCTTTCTTTATTTTTGCGATATGCATATAGGTACTATAGTGCAAGTTTTGGATTCGTGCAAAAAAAAATTCAGATAACAATCAATCATAACATTACGATGATAGAGAACACGAACAAAGTGGTTGACACAATTCAGTCTGTCTGTCTGTCTGCTTGTAAGTCGATCTACAGCCTAAACCAAATTGAAATTCTTTGAGAGTTCCGGACTGAAATGGTGTTTTCATGAAAAAGATGGTGAAGCGTGTACTTGTCCGATCAAAACGATTAAGGTGTCTATGGACAGATAAATTTGTTTTCTCCGACATCATCGGAAACAAAATTCAATTTTGTGCTCTAGTTTTTGGTAAAAGAAACGAGAAAATGGGGAATGTTTAATAACATAAAATTCCATATTTTTATTAGGACATAGTGGAGAAAATTTTTAATTTTCTACCTCATAAGAATGTTAATAATACAAAAGAAAAATGCTTATAACTTTTGAAAAAAAAAACGCATTTTTGACAGTCAATTTCTTATACCTAATGGTAGTTTTTTTGACTTTTTTTTTTTGACTGAGCATAAATTCAATTTATTTTTCACTATTTTCATTAATTATATAATCACAATTGTATCATTTGATATTGAAATTTTTAATTCTTAAAAGGCACTTTTTGACAGAAAATTAATGTAAATTTGGAAGTTAAAATCAGTTACTTTTACAAAATGGTCTTCTTAGTACAATAATACGCCTACTAGTGACCAATTAGTAAAAATACAATGCTTGATAAATCAAAGTATCTGATGAAAGTGAAAAAAGCAGTCTTATTGCAAACAAAAAGTTAGCAAATGACTGGTTTTGTTCAGGTCGGAACACTCTTACCTGATGCCATATTTATAACGATTATTTTGATTTTCAATTATTCTCTCATTAATGGCTTAGGATTTTAATAAAAAAAATTATAAAAAAGCTTTTTTAAAATGTCAAAATCATCAAAATCAAAATAAAAAAAAAAAAATAAATTTTGGATTTTTAAATTACATACATATGTATGTACTTGTACATCAATAATAATTTTTTTTTTTTGAAAATTCAATATTTCAAAAAGGTGCAGGGAACTAAGTCCCCGGGAACCAAGTCCACCGAGGGAATTAGTTCTCATTTAATGGGAACTAAGTCCACTTCAGCGAAGTGGACTTGGTTCTCATAGAAGGTGGGAACAAAATTCCTCAAAAACTGAGTGGTTTTACTTCCCTTTAAATGTGTATTTAATTCGCACTTCCAAATAAAAAATCAATCTTATAAATAAAATAGAAATACTTTTCACAATTGTTGGCTATATAGGATAAATTCAAAGATTCCTTAAATGCCAAAAAAAACTTTGTATACACCCAGCCTCGCACCTACCCCAAATCCTATAATGAACCCAAGCAGGGTTCATACCTACCTCACTGTTTATTCGCCGTAATGCTTTGTCTTACATAAATACCAGTGCTAGCACCCAGCATAACGGCGAACAAACAGTGAGGTATGTATGGGGGGGCTGCCCCCCTGCAACCCCCCTGCTTGGGCTCACTATAGGATTTGGGGTAGGTGCGAGGTTGGGTGTATGCAAAGTTTTCACGGAATTTTTATCGTTGGAAGTTAGTTCCCTCTCCATATTTCAAAATGTGTACTTAGTTCTCATAAAGAAGTGGACTACTTGCTCACCTTGCCTGGGAACTAAGTCCACTTCGTTAAAGTGGATATAGTTCCCATTAAATGAGAACTAAGGCCCTCGGTGGACTTGGTTCCCTTGGACTTAGTTCCCTGCACCTTTCAAAAATGGGTGGAATTTGTTTGAAACTAGGTTTATAAATGTATACATATTAATGAATACTCATAATAAGCATACGAACATTTTTTTTGTATGTTACCAGGTTTGTATGTATAAAAAATTTGTTTTTAAGAAAACCGCTTCCACGATTAAATTTTTTTTTGCTATTATTATTTAAGTAATAAAATCGTATACTTATTTTTGAGCTCTAATAATAATGGGATGTTTCTACAACTAAAAGAACGATTTAATCCTTTTTTATAGTTTTTCTGTGATCCAGTCGTGCATTTTTTTTTTGCATACTAGATGATTCACCTAAAATCTGCCCAAAATTCAGAGCATTTTGGTAGGGTAGACCATATTTCTCTCGGCCTCGATAGAAAAGGCAATTTTATAAAAAAATTCATAAAATAGAAAAAAACAACCGCAACACTTATAGTATTGAAGCTTTTTGAATAGCCAGAAGTCCATTTTTATTTAAAAAAAAAGTTCTTTCAATAAATAGGTACAGCAAAAAATGTTTACAAGCTTGAATTTTTGAAAGAAAAATTCAATTTTTCTTCTAAATGTTGAGTTTGAAACAATTTTTTGCCAAAATTTTGTTTGAAAATAAACAATAAAAATGGACTTCTGATGGCTTTTCAAAAAGTTACAAAAAAATGCTGTAAGTATCGCCGTTGGTTTTTAATTATTTGTTTCTGTCCAAGACCGGAGAAATATTTCCCCCCTCCCCTTATTAAAAATCTACGAAAGCGACGCAAGCAAATTACAATTTACGGTTATTTTTTTTGATAAAGTACCTTTCGTGTCTTTTTTTTTTAATTTCTCTAAAATTTGGAAGGATTTTTACTTAATGGGTTCTATCGTGGATAAAATTTCCCACGGAATTTCTCCCATCTACTTAAATTAAAAATGGCAACAATTTTCCACTGTTCCTTGCAGGTTCAAATTTAATTGATCAAAATGCTAGCCCAATGGGCATGGATTATTCATTTACGATGCCAATAAATTCCGAGAGAAACTGCGACCACAATTCACGTTCCCAGTTTTCGACAATGGGAAAAATTCCGTGGGGAATTTTATTCACGATAGCCCCCAATATTACAACATAATAAGAATTATATAAAGATTTTCACATTTAGTTTTCGGTATTTGAATAAAAATTGATAAAAGCATTGAAAATACATAGCACTTAATTACACAAAATCTTGAATATATCAACTTGAAAAAAATATTCATAATTCTTTTTTCAATATTTTTTTTTTATTTAATTTCTCAAAAAATATTCAATTAAATAGCTTATTTTAAAAACAAATTCAAAAAATCTAAAACACATTAGGTCTGATCCTTTCTTTGGGTTTATGTGATTTTTAGTCCAAACTTGTGTCAAAGTTTTTTTTTTGTATGAACTTTGCAACTTTGGACTAAAATGCACAGAAATGCACAGAAAATCACAGGAATTCAAAGTAAGGGAACAGACCTTTTATTTTATGTGCTTTCGTTAATTTTCAATGTTTTTTTTCAGGAATTGCCCTCTGCCACAGGGTTGCAGATAAAGCTTTCGGCCATACAATTTTTTTTTATGAATACACCAAAAAATCATGCGCTAAAATATTATTGACGAATTAGTGGACAGCATGTTCATATTTCTTCAAGCATTCAGATTGCATTCTTATTTTTGATTAAATGAATAAGTTTCATTACAATGTTGGAGCTTCGTAACAATTTTCTATGTCCTAATTTCTTGTATATTTTTAAAAATTCTGTATATTTAGATTTTTAATATTAGAAGGAGTACCCGTGCGACCCAGTTATGCATTTTAACTGGCTCGGACAAAGTTTTCAAAGATACCTCAGCAGATTCCATAAATTTGAGTTATTTTTTTTTTTTGCAACGTTAGATAATAATTTATTCTCAAATTAAGAAAAAATTATTTGAAAACAAGGATTTTTGAAATCATTATTTTCTAACTTTACCCCTTGCGATCCTATCAAAAACAAAATAGGTCACACATACATATGTAGGTACGTAGCACATATCAAGGAGTCTCAGAATTAAAAAAAAAATATAAAAACGATGATATGAGAGAAAAACATTTGAAAAGCATACAATTCATTCTTTTACTAAAATAACTCCTTAAGGCCCATTTGCTGATGCAAAACTTAAATATTTAAGTAGAACATAAGCACTTACATATGTGACAGTTTACGCAGAGGAAAAAGTAGAAAAAAAGCCTTAAAGCAGAACATAAAAATACTTACGTTTCGTATAAGCAAACGGGCCTCAATAATTTAAATTTAAAATTAAACTTCCATCTGATTTGTTTTCGTTGGTATGGTACCAAGTAGTGTGAGATTCTTTGAGCAGGAGAGATCGACAAAAGATTGTCCTTTCTTAATTTATAATTTATCATTTATCATATGAAACATATCAAACAAAATTCTTAAGGCTAGGATAATCAACTAAGTTAGGAAATATAATAGTATAAGACTTTATACTATTAGCAAAAAAACTAAAAGAAAAAATAAGATAATTAATTAATTTAAAATCAAATTGAGGTACTAAAAAGAACCATAGATCATGAGCTGATGGTTTGAAAGCTATATAGCTATATATACATACATAAATTATTAAAACTATAAACTTTCTCTATGTGATTTATGATTAAAAAGGATATTTGTCGGTATTTGGTTCTAATTTGCTTTGGTTATCGTGCGGTTTTTTAAGTTATTGTTAAGACGGTGCAAAAATGCATTTATATCTCATGCTCTTTTGTATAAATTTATTTAATAATAAAAGGAATGAGCGATAAATGAATCCCTAGAAACACAAAGCTAATGCACATTATGTTTATAGTGGATTATAATAATTATGAATATTCAAGAAACTTATTCATGTCATTTTGCAACTTTATATCTACAAAAGTCTCGAATTGATTGTATCTTTTTGACAAATTCAAAAACTTTTCCATTTTTATTGTGAACTTTCTCTGTCATGCTGCATAAAAAAGGGAAAACTTAAACATTTTCAACAAAGAGAAGCAATTTGCAATCATAATATTAATTCATTTTCAAAGACGTAAACTTTCATTTTATCTGATTATCTACTATAGAGTATTCTGAGGGCGGAAATAGCATTTCTTGGGAGCTAATTCAAAATAAACTTTAGAAACTTTGTACAGCTTTGTGCCTTAAGTGCAAGCAAATTATTATTTTATTTTAAAATTGAAAAATAAGTTTTTAATATGGTACATAGTAACTCAAGTATAAATGGTATATGATAGGTAAAGCAAAACCTTTTTATAATTTCTACTATGCAATCTGCTAAAATCGTATGAAATCATAGAAAAGGAGTGTTATGTTAATTTTTTAACAAATAAAAAACTTTTGGAACCCAAATATTTTCAATTTTTTTTCTAGTGGAGATTGAATCTCTGTTAAAAACATGCCCAGTGAAAGTTAGCATATAAACTTTCACCCAGAGCAATGGGATCACGTCAGGAATTTCATTTCTCTTGCATTTCTGTTCTGGATTTAACAGTTCATTGAAATAGTACGTGTATAATCGAATGTAATACTAACTTCACTGTGAAGTTAAGATAATATGCAATTATATCCACAACAGGAACTATTTGAGTTTGCATTAAGACTTAAAATATTTTCGCATTTTACAGGAGACTCAGGTCATATTTGAATTCAGCACAACAAAACGTGAAGAAATGTATAGTCAGGGGCTTATACATCATGGGGCATTATATCATATTCAATTATGTACAGACATTATTAAAGCTGATACTATAGGCAAACCTTAAGTTAAGTTGAAATTATATCAGTAGGAGTAGGCTGCGAGCTTCTTTGAGTTGAGAAACACATGGTCCATAGTTTGATGTTCAGTAGTACAGTGCATGCACAGACCGACGAAAAGTGATGGGAGCCAAAATGCTTTTGTCATCCTTTGTGTATGGCAATATTAATAGAAACTAAGTACAAAACCTAAATGTCAAAATTACGTACAATACCTATAAATTTAGTACGATTTTGAAGAAGAGCATGATTGCTTTCAGATACAATACATCCGCACACCTTTGAAAAAGCAACCCTCGATGAACGCATACCTCGGCTAAAGGAACACTCAAATTTTTACCATAAGTGACTGAATAATAGCAGCTTTTTAAAAAATGTGACTTAGTAAACTCAACTTTCCCTCCAATTATAATATTAACTTTTATTTTCACTGCCGTTATATTGCAGCTACGTCTCAGAATTTTGTATACACTCGTGGATCGCAGGTGTTTTGCATTTTCGTTTTAATTTACCATTGATCATCAAATTTTCTATGTCATAAGGCTCAACTTTTTTTGGAACTTGGTTACTGCAACAAACTCAATTAAAGCAGCTGCCCTAATATGTATTCGTTGCTTTTACCGAGGGCGTGCTGTATTATCATATCAAACAATAAAAAAATAAAATGCACGACTGGATCGCACGTACTCTTATGTTCAAATTGCTTGGAACTTTATAGAACTTTTTAAATATGCAAGTCATTATTGGAAAACATAATATTAAAAAATCATTTAAATCGTTTTTTAAATAGTATAAGCAACTAGTAAAATAGCTTAGCGCTCAAAACCAAATATGGTATTTTAATATTTGAAAAATAGAAATACATATGTATATGCAAAAAAGAAATTAAAAAATCGTTGGGCGGTTTTTTTAAAAACTAATTTTTATAAATAGAATTTATGTCATATTTTTAAAACAAAATTTTGGGATGCCAGTTTTGAGTGTTTGTTAACATACATTCACGAAACTATTTTCAAAAAAAATTTATCAACCCGTTTTCAAAATATTGAATTTTCAAACAAAAAAAAGCTTAATATTTTTTAAAAAATCCAAAATTTACTTTTTTCTTAGTTTTGATATGCAATATTATTAACATTTTAAAGGAGCTTTTGTATTAGAAATTTGATTAAAATACGCTGAGCCATTAAAAAGAAAATAGAAAATCAAAAAGAACCGCTACATGGCAGGTATTGTTAATAACAGTTAACACACTGATTTGTTTTTATTAAAATCGTTAGAGCTGTTTTTGAGATAAATGAGATTTTCCTTAACGGTTGTATGGCAAGCACCGTTATTTTTGGAGCAAACAAAAATTTCACTTTCCCCTCTGGAGAGTTACAAAAAAAACCTTATGTTCAAAATTTGAAGGAAATCGCTTCAGTGGCTTAGGCTGTAGGTTGAGGTACATACAGACAGAATTGTGCCACCCACTTTTTTCGTGTTCTCTATCATCGTAATGCCATGTTTGATTGTTATCTCGAATTTTTTTTTTGCACGAATCCAAACTTGCCCTATACATATATCACAAGTAAAAAGAAATTATTTCATGATTTTAAAAAATATTCAAAACTTTGCTTTGCAGTAGACTTGTGTAATTAATATCATAACAAGACCTTTCTGGCAAGCAAAACAGCGTGCTTTGACCAATTCGCTCCGGAACGCAGCATTTTTTATGAACTTGAATATTTATTTATGTAAACTCATTTACAACCAGGCAGCTCCCATACAACAGATTTTGATTTTGTGAAATTAATTCGAATATATCAGCTGTGTCTAGTTTAACACATCCGTTCAACTCCATACTATAAAGTCATTTTTAAAGTTTGTTCACTCTTCTCCTAAAGTTGTCTTACTTGGACTACGGCATCGCTTGTCTCATATTTTTCTAACTTGGCATTTTATTTAAGTAAGTAAAGCATAATTTCGAATAATAAAGAACTTTAAAGAAACTGGTAAACCATCTAAAAAATTGGCTAGGTAAACTAAATTTGGCCCCAATCGAAAAAGGTCCCAGAAAAAAAATGAAAATTGAGCTTTTATCATTTTATAATTTGGGGTTGAAAATGCATTTTGAAAATGGCTCCATACTTTTAAACTTCAAAAAGCAATTACCCAAAAGTGGGTTCATATTTCATTATGAAAAATTGTCCCAATTTTAAAAATTTAAATATAGCCGCATATCAAATGAAGAAAGACCCCAAATCTTATTTTTTAATTAAGAACAGCTTCAAAATTGATTTTTCGTGCTATTATTTTATCACAGTCACAGAATTATCCTCTTTAAATTTTTAAATATCTGATAATAATCGGAAAAAAAATCGTGTGATTTTCGGGTACAGTTATAAAATAATAGTACACAAAAGCCAGTAATTTTTTGACCGATTATTTTGTATGTATTATCACTCTGGTCTGGGATAGTGACTTAATAATAGTACATGAAAATCACGCGATTTTTGTGTACGATTATGTCCTAAAATAATTCTTGAAGATTTTGATGTATCAGATTAAATAATTGTACAGAAAAATCGAATCATTGAAAAATATGTTTCAATAATTTTGAAATAAAATAAAAGACTGCATATTTCTATGAAACGATGTCAAGCAAACGTTTTTGTTTTTGCAGTATTTGGAGCGATCTTTCATTATTTTTGGGAATATTTTTAAATTCTAACTAAATTGGGACCATATTTTTTTCGGATAAATATAAATCTTCATTCTTTCCTCAGAAAAAAGACTGGATATTTACAATAGATTTAGCTACAGTTGAAGTATTATTATGAGAAGCATATCTTAATCATAAGCTCATATGAATGTTAAATCAATTATTATCTTTTTGCTTAATATTTTTGTATTTAATCTATCGAATTGCTCTTTTTTATTATCTTTTTCTTATTTTTTTTTATTTTTTAAAACATCAGATATTGATTAATTTATTACATTTTTACTAAGATGTCATTCTTCACTAACTTTTCAAATAGTTTTAAATTAAGAATAAAATTAAATAATTGAAATTGAAAAAGTTGAATTTTTCATTATGAAAAAGCTCTTAAATTTTGGGGCCATTTTCAATAATTAAACTAAAAAATAAAAATGAAAAAAGGCCATTTTTCCATTCTGAAAATGTGGCAATATTTCATGATAAAAAACAGCGACATTTTTGGGACAATTTTTCATTTGCTGTTTGGGACCATTTTTCATTAGGTCCTAATTTCATATAGCCAAAAATCTAATAATTTAGGCTGTTAAAGTTTTTTTTTTTGTAATTTGTTTATATCGTCTCACTACTTAACTTTTCTCATAAATAATTCTGCACTTTGCACTTCAATTTTATATTTAAAATCTTTAACTCATTAAAACAAATACAACAACAAATTAAAATTGAAATTGTCAGAAATAAAAAAGGCTGTGCACGACGTAATACACGTAAACACAACAACAAATATTGACATTTGACACAAATTTTGATGCACAGAACTGACCAAAAATTAAAAATATGCGTACTGTGCCTCCTCTCTAAAGACATGACATTCAATTTATCTATTGCCTTAAAACAACCTACACCTCCTAGAATAATCCCATATTTTGTGAAACACCCTATACCTACATACATATTTAACAAAGTATTGCCATATTTTGACTACTATACTTAAACGCTCAATATCATCTAGGGGTAACTTGTGTCTATAGAACCCTTTTGCAGTATGCTCAATTTGCTGTTCAAATAAAGGGTGTTTTTTTGTGTTTTCAATCTGGCAATATTTTTTTTGGAGTTGGTCTTTTTGACAGTTGTCGTTTGATTTATGCTCAGTTTGGTTTGTCATTTCATAATGAATAGACTTACTCCTGAACAACGTTTACCGATCATGCAAATTTATTACCAAAATTATGTTTCGGTTCGCGCATCGCACGCTACGTTCAATATTCAGTCGACATAATCGCCCAACAGAGTCGGTAATTCGAGCAACCATGGATCAGTTTCACGCCACGTTTACTCTAGTGGATAATGCGCATCCTCAGAGACGCCGTACAATGCGCACCGAAGACGCTATTGCTGCTGTGGAGCAGAATATCGAAGAAGACCCGAATGAGTCCATCCGCCATCGCGTTGAAAATTGGTGGTCAAAAATTTGCCCTCTCGGCTGGAATTTATTCAAGCAAGCCGCGACACGGCCACTTGCCCGAAATCATTTCTTAAACATAATGGCAAACCTTTATGCGTTTTCTTGAAAACCACACGTCTAAAAAAACACCCTTTATATGCTTTCAATATTTTCCACATTCAACAATTATCGATTTAAACAAATCCTAAAAGTTTTTTGACTTACATTTTTTACAAATCGTCGTCGTTCTATGAAAACTATAAGTCCATTATTTTCGAAGCCGAAAAACCTCTAGTAAGTACCTACGATATATTTAATAAAATATTAACATTTTAGTTTTGTCAAAGGAAGATGGTGACTATTGCTTGTCGACTTTTGTAACGCGAATCGTCTTGTGATAGGTGGGACTGTATTTAAGCATAAGACGTGCAACAAAATTACCTGGGTGCATCCGGATGGTCAAACCGAAAACCAAGCTGATCACATCATGATTCAGCAGCGATGGAGGAAGTCTATGTGTGATGTCCGGAGTATAAGAAATGCCGATGTGGGAAGCGACCACCATTTGGTTCTGATGAGTCTCAAACTACGAACCGCTGCCGTACAAAGACCAGCGCAGGATGCAACAGAAGCTCAAAATTCATCACTAATGCTTTAAATGACCCCAACATATGTCACCACCCTTAACGACAGAGCCTCGTCATTAAACAGAATCCAGAATTCAACAATTGATGAGATATGGGGTGAAATTAAAAGTGTTTTTATTGAGGCTGGATCCGAAACTGTACCCAAGCGAACGAGACGTAGAGACTCTTGGATATCCCAAGACACCTGGGATAAGATCGAACTTCGCAAATCGTTGAAAATCCAAATAAATGCTGAAGCAGATGTTCAACGAAAGGCTGACTAGCGAAGAGAGTACCGCATTGCACATAAGATGGTCTATAGCTGTGTGAGACGTGACAAGAGGGTGAGGGTAGATGGACTCGCAGATAATGCGGAAATCGCTGCCAGAAGAGGAGATATCCGGGAATTGTACCAAATAGCCTAAGATGTTGTTGGGAAAAAAAGCAACACGAATCATCCTGTAATGGATGTGGATGGCACACTTTTGGTATCAATTGAGGATCAGCTTCGTAGATGGAAGAACCATTTTTGTGCCCTGCTAAATGAGGATTCAGTTAAGCAGAGTGCTGAAGTGCCACAACTAAACGAGATGCGCAGGTCCTATAGGGGTATTGACATCGAACCCCCGTCAGAATCGGAAATCCATACAGCAATAAATCTCCTCAAAAACAACAAGGCAGCTGGACTGGACGGAATACCAGCTGAATTCCTGAAAGCCGATCCCGTAACAGCGGCTAGTATTTTACATGCGTTGATACAAAGTATTTGGGAAAACGAAAGCTATCCCAGGAATTGGAAGGATGGTGTGATTGTTAAGTTGCCAAAGAAAGGTGACTTAAAGAATTGCAACAATTGGCGTGGTATCACCGTTTTGTCCGTTTTCCCAAAACTAATGGCAACCATCATTCTCGAGCAAATAAAGGATAGAATCGAGTCTACACTCAAGAGGCATCAAGCTGGCTTCCGCAGTGGTCGATCGTGTGTCGACCATATCAACACCCTGCGAATCGGATCACCGCTTTACCTCATGTTCGTGGATTTTGAGAAGGCCTTTGATCGAGTCAACCGAGAATGTATGTATATAGAGATCGTTGCTTAGTAGAGGAATTCCACCAACAATTGTTGCCATTATTAAAGAGTCCTACAACAACGTAAGGTGTTTTGTTTTGCACAATGGGCAGCTATCCGACTCCTTCGTAGTGCAACAGGGTGTGAGACAAGGGGATGTTCTATCGCCAATTCTCTTCCTCCTGGCGATGGATGACGTATTGACGGCCAGTGTTGGTACAGCTGAGCGACAGGGCATTCAATGGAGACCGTTCGAAAGGCTCAGTCATTTAGACTATGCCGATGACATATGTCTACTGGCAAATAACATCAGTGGGCTGAACGGGATGTGACAAACGCTGCAAGTGAAGGGAGAGTCGAGTGGTCTAAGAATAAACAGCAAAAAGACAAAAATAATGCTCACATGCCGCTCCACACAGCAGCGTATTTTTCTACAGGAGACGCCAGTTGAAGTAGTGGAACAATTTAACTACCTTGGCAGTATTGTTTCTGCAAACGGTGGTAAAGATCTGGACGTTAAAAGTAGAATAAATAAAGCTCGTACTCTGTCCCCAATCTGGAAATCAAGTCAAATCTCCTTACACACTAAGTTGAGATTCTTCGAATCCAATGTCAAATCCGTGCTGTTATATGCTTGTAAAACCTGGAAAGTCACGTCTACCATTTCGAAGAAATTGCAGGCTTTTGTGAATCGCTGTCTTCGCCACATCCTAAAGATTCGCTGGCCACAAATAATATCAAATGAGGAATTGTGACGCAGGACAAGTTAAGAGCGGCTGGACGTCGACATAAGAAAGCGTCAATGGCAATGGATTGGTCATACACTGAGGAAACCAAACGATGAAATTGCAAAGTAGTCCTTTGAATGGAATCCTCAGGGTGCATGGCGGGTTGGAAGACCAAGAGCAACATGGAAATCAACTGTCTTACCGGAAGCAGAATCCCAGAGAAAGTTGTGGCCACAGCTAAAGTACCTTGCAGCAGACCGTGAAGGACGGAGACGTTTTGTTGACGCCCTATGCCCCAGCCGGGGTTAGAGGAAACGATGATGATGATGATGAAAAGGTTTCTAAGTCTTATGTTGGTCTAATTCACAGTACACATATTAAAAAATTAAAAGTAATATCATTAGAATTTTGGCTTTTGTTCAGTCAATAATTGTTGTTGTGCTTAAGTGTGTTTTTCACCACGTTCACAGCCATTTTTTAATTTAAGGCTGTCGATCGGACTGTTGCAACGACTGTCGAAAGTACGCACACACGTTGCGAAACAGTTTTACGAACAGTGTGTCAAAAAATTCCTTCAATTTGTTTTTATTTATTTCGTCTCCTAGAAACAAAATAAAAACTATGAAGATTATTCGTAGACTGAGTAGGTCAGTCGCAAGGACTGTTTCAAAAACTGCCATTCACTATACGACCATTCGGTCGTGACGCAAGGTTCGTTGAAATTTTCAACGGACTTCCAACCTGTCGTTAGTCGCACGGTCCGATGTACAACAAGGACATTCACGATAGAACCTGTCGTATACGACTGAAATTTGTTGGACAGTCCTTACGACAGTTTTAACGTGAATGGCCCGCTTTAGATGTTGCTGTACTGTACCTTCAATCGATAGATATCGACAAAAATCAATATTTTAAGCTCATATTTGTAGAGTTATCCTTAGAACTCCAAAAACCCAATTTTTACAGTATCAAGTATTTTGAAGCAATTTCGTTAAATTGTTGCTAGTTTAAAGGAAGCAGGTTGTTGAATTGTCTTTTCCACAATTCCTTTCGTTTTTCGTAAACATAAATGTACACCGAAGGAAAATTTCAACTATAACCAAGCTCATTATCACTTAGTAAACCTTCCAGGATATTACATATTTGCTTAGTATATTTTAATTTTTAATCTGACTTCCGTCATCTTCAGTAGATAATTTTCTTAAACGACATGATGTAATCCTCTTGAGTAAATTGAAAAAATAAAGAAAAACAATAACTTACCACAGAAACGCGCAGCAGTCCGATTTTAATATTGTAATCCAATAAGTTTCCTGTTTATTGAGGAAATTTGCGTTTTTCTTTAAAACAAAAAAAAATCAACACTTCAAACAGAGAGAAAGACTGGAATTTTGAATTCGCACTTTCACAATTAAAACTGGTTATTCCGTAAAACACTATGTAACAATTTTTTTGGTATCGCCTGGATTAAAATAAAAACCCCTCTTTAAGCAGCAGCCACGTACCACAGATGTTATAGAGAATGGTTTCTTGTTATATAATCAACTTCACTCTTATGATTTGCACAAAAAGTTGTAATTTTAAAATAAATTATTTTGAACTTAATCTTTTAGTTAGTTAAACTTTCAATTTTCTGAATCATTAAACTTGGTTTACTTTTGTTACACAAATATCAAATTCAAAGTTCTACGTCCTTAAGGTTTTTTTTCACTTGTTTTGTTTGAATCAACGAGGCCAACAAAAGCGAATCTGATTTTTAGGTCTTAATCGACGAAAGTAAAATCTGCAACTGATCGTGTGCATTGCACCTGGCTTTGTTGAACGAATGCAATTGCAAACAATTTCCACCAAAAGCCAGCCTCTACTCTCCCCTGTCTTAAGTTCAGTCACCGACCATTAGCACAGACACCGACTTCAATGACGACGACGGTGGCAAAGTGTTGCGGATGGAGAGCTTAGCGGCAGCACAGAGAGGCCACCACGACCACCATCAGTAATCGAGTTCGCGGAGATCTTGTTGGAGATCATTTACAAGAAAAGTTTGTACCGAATTCAATGGATACAAGAGTCCAAAAGCTATAGTTGCCTTAGATGGAACCCCTCGGGTACTTGGATTACTTTGAATTGTTTTCGTCTTGTTGGACACACGACTTGCTTTCCAACTCGATAGCTACCAGTTACCAGTTAGATATTATGACTCCTGCTATTGTATAATAGCTATATTGATACTGCCTATTATATCTGGATGTGTTATATGATTTGATTTTAATTATTAAATTGACAAAAAGGTGCAAAGTAAAGAAACTAGGGGCTTACAGGAGGAGAAGAATAAAAGAGAACCGGTTGTATCTCAATTATTATTTAACAAAAAACAAAACAACTGAAAATCTATAGTGACCTGAATTTAAGTTGAACTCTGTACAATTTTAAAGTGATTGTTTTTTTTTTATGAATTAACTCAACCAGAAAAGTAAGTATCTATGTATACTCGCATGTGTGCATATTTAAAATTTGGGGTAGTAAATATAAAGAAAACCAACTAAGGAAATACAAACATACTGCTGATTTTGGATTTTGTTTGTCTAAAAATAAAATAGTGCCAAAAGAAACACTCAAATTCGCAAACAAATCATTGGAAAAAATTATCTATAGTATTGAGCAAGCATTGTTGTTACCGATATTTCCATGCAACGCCTGAGATTGTCTTCTAAGAAGAGTCTTAAGGAACTTGAAACTACCCAAAAGACTGAAAGCCTTATTTACACTACTTTTTGATTAAAACGAGTAATTTTTCAAAACTATTAAGAAAGAAATAGTTCCAAATAAGTAATAGAGTAATTTAAATGGCGATTTTTCACAAATAATCATCTCTAAAAATTCGAAAACTAAAAAAACAAAAGAAAAATACAAAACCAGAAGGCATCATAAAAGTTTGAAAAATTAAAAAAAAAGAATGTCTACGCAAATAATGTTCAAAAAGAGACCTTAATTGAAAACATTTTTTTTTATAATAAGGGCGCACTAATTTTTAGTACCCTTAAAATGATTTAACATAGTGCGAGCGTTAGGAAAATAGGGAAGGATCGAGAGGAGATACCGATGCACATTGGTTTTGTAGTTCTGAATATCAAAATGAGAGGGAAATACAGAGCCAGGTAAAGCGTTCCACATTCGGGTAGCGCGACTAAGAAAAGAATCTCTATACTTGACAGTAGGTCCGAAATTGGGCTCAAGGGTAATCTGATGTGCATTCCTAGAAGTACGAGTATAACGGTGGAACTGCTTAAGAGGAAGAATGCAACTGGCTATTTCACTAGAACACTGTTTGTAAAAATACCGATAAAATAATGAAAGGCACGAAACATTACGGCGGTGTTCGAGAGATGCAAATGTTTCCGTTATTGTTCTATCACTTATCATTTTCAATGCTCTATTTTGAGTTCTTTCCAAGAGACTTAAATGGGTTTTAGGAGCACCTGCCCAGATATGGGAGTTGTACTCAAGCTTTGGACGAATGATGGTTTTATAGATTACAGCCAGATCAGAAGGGGAGACAAATTTCTTACTTTTTCGAACTTCGAAGAAAACCTAAACGTTTCGCAGCATATTTGCCATGGCTACGTCGAATATGCGATAGTTCTACAGAAGGTGGTTTGTGATGCACACACCCAGAACTGAAAGCTGTTCGTTTTCGTCGATGCAAGTGCCACTGATGGATAGTGGCATAGGGGGTGGGTTTCACTTTAACGACAGAAGACAGCATTGAGTTTTTGAAGCATTAAATTCTACGCGGTTTTTTATTCCCCATTGGATAATGGATCAAAATTTAATGATCTTATCATACGCTGCCGTTCAAGTTCCACATCCAAAGAACAAGGAAGTGAATCTTGGAACAAATATGAAAAGCTGAGGGTACTGTCGTCTGCAAAACAATTTAATGGAATAATAGTTTCAGACAGAATGTTATTTATAAAAATAAGGACGAGAGTCAGAGACAAAACGGAGCCTTGGGGCACACCAGCATTTATTTTATGAATATCAGACTTGAAACCGTCGAACACAACGTGTATTGAACGGTCAGAAAGGTTATTTCTAATCCAAGGAAGAAGAGATTCATCAATATCAAATGCACGCATTTTAGATAAGAGAGCTTGATGCCAAACTCTAACAAACGCTTTTGAAAAATCAAGCGCAATAATTTTACTTTCTCCAAAACGATGTAAAGATTTGTTCCCCTCCTCGGTGAGATATATACATATATACCATCAGATCACCAGTGCATTGCTTCGAAAGCCTTACTGCCGGTCATTAAGAAGCTTTCGTTAATTAAATTTTCGAAAAGCGTTCTTTGGCCTTCCATTTTTAAAAAAAACGTAAAATAGTAGTCAGAAATAATCATCTTTCAAAAAAAAAACAAAAAAAAACAAAATTGGGCAATATTGCTGGTCAAGCTAATATGTATAAAGACCAATAGGATGGATGGAACTATATCCCAATCTATATAGCACAAGCCACGCTAGACATCTGCATAGCATGGGCAATTCAAGGGCATATGATTATCAGGTACGGCGACGATGTGAACTATGGCCACAAGAGATCATGCGATTTAGACTTTAGACTTCTTCCTTTGGGAATTTCTTGAATCGCATTTAAATGTGACCAAACCATAACTATATGATCGCCTCAAAGTCAATGTGTGGCATTCTAAAGACCTTATCTCAGTCTCAAAGAGCTTTAGCTTTGTTTGTTATGCAAAGGAATTATGAAACAATTATTATAGAAATTATGGGTAATGTGCAAAAATATGCACTCAAATATCAGTCCAATGTAAGAAATAAATTTTTTAATTGACAAACTGAGTTCAAGCGAGACCATTGAGTAAGAAGTTTAGCTTCTGAAAGTAAAAAGTAATGATATTAGCTTGTTTTTGTAAGTTTAAGAAAAAAATAAAGCGGCTATAATTTCCAAAAGCCAAATTCCTCACTTTAAAAAATGAAAAAGAACGCATTTTTAAAACTTGAAGCAATACACTTTAATAAATTCTGAACAAATATTGAAATAAGTTATGATGCTTGGTAGATATCTTATAATTCCATAAATAATGTGTGTCTTTATAGAGCTAGAGGCTAAATGGGTCTATGTATTTTTTCACACTTCAAATATTTATGACAATGTTCTTTGAAAAAGTATATTTCAAATTTGAAGAAAATTGGTTCACTCGTTTAGGCTCCAGTCATAAAATTTTCTTGGGGATTCAACATAAAATCTTATTTTTCTCAAAAAATTATTTTTTCAAAGGCTACCTTTCAGTGGAAATCCAATTTCAATATATGGATATCAATGGTGTATAGAGGTATCTCCCAAATAACCATTTTTTAGAAATATACCATTTTTTTAAAACTTAATATTCCAAAAACAGCATGGTTGATTTTTTGAAACTTGGAACCTAACGGTTTTTGTTTTAAATCCTTAGAATATTTAATTTTATGAAAAAATAACGGTACTTTCCATACAAATAGGTAGATATGTGACAAAAATGGCTACATGAAATTAGGCCCCAATGAAAAATGGCCCCAAACATAAAATGAAAAATGGCCCCAAAAATGTATATGAGAAGCAACAACAACTAAAATAAAATAAATTTTTGTGAATTGGGGTGATTTTTCATGGTTTTGGGGCCTTTTTTTCATTTTTAATTTGGGGTCAAATTTCATTATGAAAAATGGCCCCACACTTTCATTCTTAAACAAACATGAAAACTAGGCCCAAAAAATGGGGCCTTTTTTCATTATGAAAAATTGCCGCAATTTGAAAATGGAAATATAGCCCCAAATTAAATGAAAAAAGGCCCCAAAACTTATCTTAAATTAAAAACTCATAAAAATGGGATGTTCTAAATCGGAAAAACAATCCAGTTATTTTTCGAAAAATTGACGTGGATAAGAGTCAAGCCATTTTTTTCCTATTATTTTAAATTAATTGTTACTCTGGGATGGTGATTTAACAATCGTCGATGGAAATTATGCGATTTTCGTGTAGCTTTTGATATATATATCTGATCAAATAATCGTACAGGAAAATCGCACGATTGGCAAAAATATATGCATGTATGTATGTAGAACTTATGCAGTTTTTCATTTTCATTTAAATCGCGCGATTTTTGGTTTTAAAATAAAATAAAATGAAATACTGCATAAGTTCTACATACATACATGCATATATTTTTGCCAATCGTGCGATTTTCCAGTACGTTTGTTTAATCACTGTCCCAAAATGATATTTTAAGAATTGGATATAATGTATATTGATATAATTGATATAATGTATATTATGAACATATCTAATAAAATTGCGCGATCGGCATCAAAAGCCTGTTTAAATAATCGTACAAAAATCACATGATTTTAGATTTAAAAAAGCTTTGTCATTATTTTTAAGGAGATTTTTCCATTTTAATTAAATTAGAGATTGCTAGGAAAAAATCTCTTTAAGCTTGGGGCCATTTTTCATAATCAAACTGAACTAAAAATGAAAAAAACGCCCCAAAAAAATTAAAAATCACCCCAAACCGTAAAAATAAAATAATTCAAGTTGTTGTTGTTTTTCATATAAATTTTTGGGGCAGTTTTTCATTTTTTGTTTGAGTATTCGTTTTCTTTTTGGGGCTTTTTTTCATTTATTTTGGGGCCATTTTTCTTTTCTGAAAATGGGGCCATATTTCATTATGAAAAAAGGCCCCATTTTTGGGGCCATTTTTCATTTATTGTTTGGGGCCATTTTTCATTGGGGCCAAATTTCATGTAGCCGACAAAAACGGTTTTGATCACATTTTGTTAGTGTGCTTAAATATTAATAGTACTCGCCATAGAACTTTATTATTTGAAATTTCTCCTTATCGGCTATCAAATTTTATATACAAATTAAAAATAAATTGAAATAGTACTGAGTATTAAAAATCCCAAGAAGAGTTTTTTGAAATTTTTAAAAAAGGTTCAAATATTTTTCTTTTGAAGATTCGATTTCTCAGAAACTGGCTAATAATTTTTTTGAAATTTTATTTTTATTTGCCTGTTTATTAAATTATTTATATTTGCTCTCCTTATATTTTTCTCTTCAAGTATTTTTAAGAATTTTATAAATACAAAATTTATTATAAAAAATACTTTAACTATATAATTTTTTTCAGGAGGTATTCTTTTTTCTACCTCAAACTATTAAAGGAGCGAATATATAAATCGAATTTCATGCCTTTAAACATTGTTTCTTAATTTCCATGTATATACAATTTTTTAAATCTTAAGCCTCCTAAACATAAGAGCAAGTACGTTTGACCATGTCGTGCATTTTATTTTAATACAATTCAGATAGCAACTTCATGTATAATTCTGGATACGTTACTTGATTCATTTCAAGATCAATGGTTATTCCACTCGAAAATCCCGAATCTCAGATCAAAAAATCATCATCCTGGTTTTTTTGCTATGTTTTCCCGCACGAAAATCTTCACCAAACGGGAGAAAAATATTTGTAAGTACCTGCGTATTTTCACTTGAAGATGACGAAAGTTTTTTAATTAATCAAAATTTTGCATTTAAAAATGATACTGTTTTTTTCAATTCAGTGCTCTTATTAGTTTTTAGTCATATACTAAAAACCAGATCTAAAAGTCTTCCTTAAATTTGACCGATATCGAACACCTGAATAGATCCTTTGCATATTGGATCGATAAATTCTTCAGATAATTCATTTTAAATAACTTGAGCAATTATCCAGACAGCAGGAATTCAGAATCTTTACGCTTTAAATTGTTTGTTTGTTCACTAATATTTTCACGGGCATCTGTACGTATTTATGTACTTCAGCAAACGAAATCAACCAAAATAATGAAAACAAAATCGATTGTCACTCGCGATGATGACACATCAAAAAAAATTCTAGTCTGTTTCCTTGATGTTTTTTACCATGGTATTTGACTTAAAATTAAAAAGAGCACTGAGTATTAATAGAAAAACACAGTGGAATTGAATTAATATTTTTTTTTTTAATTTTAAATAAATTTTTCAGAAATTGCGCCCTATGCCCCAAGAAGGGAAAATAGGATTTTCACCTTATATATTTTTTTATAAAAGAGTTACTGAAATCTAGCACCCTGTATACATGAATGTTTCGTTCGAATACGTGAAACAATAATCCACTGGGGCGTATACGTACTTTTTTTTAAATTTTCTTCTGTGGGTGTTTGTACTGTTGTTTAATTTAACTTACGACATATTAATATGCCGTTGACACAATTTTCTTCAAACATAAAATTTAAAGTTATTTGGTTGTTTCTTTAAGGGAAAATAAAAGTTTCTTAGTTCTAAAACGGCTTTAAAACCCATATAATTTAATTGAGTAGATGAGAACCAAAACTCGTCATATCCACTTTTATCAAAAATTAAGATTTTGATGCACATTTGTTAAGATGGGCATATTATATATTTTTTAAAGACAAACATTGTAATTGTATCTAAAACTCTCCATATCTACAGTGAAATTTGCATCAAAACTTTCATATCCATTGTATGCTGTAGGTTTGGTTTCAAAACTCTTCTTATCCATCATAGACTATTAATTATGTTATATAAGAAGGAACTAAAACGTTTACGGGTTTTTATTGTAACCATTTTTAAATGGATCATTAAAGATTGGAAAGTATTGGAGTGCTTTTATATTAGAGGGTGCAATTATGAGAGAGGGGAATGGTGGGGAAACTGGCCATATCCAATCATTTGCAGCAAACTCTTCAAATCCAAATTTAATTGTTAAATATATTTTAAACGGAATTCCCAATATTTGTTTGCTCTCAATCATAACATACATAAAAAATCTTTTATTATACAAAATAAAATCTTTTCTAATGTCTACCATTTAGCCTTAATTAGTTTTTTCCATTTGCACAAAATGAAAATTTTGGGTATGACGAGTTTGGTTCTCAACTACTTAATTATATCTGTGTACTGCTGTAGATATAAAGCCAACCTTCTTATGAATGTAAATATCAAAAACTTTTTAAAATTTTTGAATGAACAAATCAAATGATTCTTACTCCGAGCTTTCTGGGAACACATTTTGAGAACTTGCTCAACCCTCCCGTTGGATTAGTGGCCCCTTTATATGCTTCTCCAAATATGGAAAATATTATTCCAGACGGTAATATATCGATCATAGAGGTTGCAACAGCTCTCAAAAGTCTGAAAGACGGTAAAGCTGCAGGGTCGGACAGAATACCGGCATAGTTCTTCAAATATGGAACTATGATTTAATCATTAATTTAACAGGGTTGTTTTATGTTGTAATGGAGAGTGACGTAGTTCCAGAAAAATTCATTGAAGTTTTAATTTTTCCGATTCATTAAAAAGGCTCTCAAACTGATGTTGACAACTACCGTGGCATATCATTTCTCAACACCTCGTATAAAATATTTACAGCAGTCCTTCAAAAGAGACTCACGTCATGGGTCGACCAGAATAAATTGCTTAAGGAGTTTCAGAGGGCATATTTTTTTGCTGAGAAGTTTATTGGAAACCTTTAAAGTTGCGTTTGATACCGTAGCGTAGACCGAAACGCCTTATCCTACAAATTATATGGGATGGGTAGGGTATCTCAATTAAATTTGGCCGAACCATCGAAAACCTTTATGAGGATACAAAGGTAGCAGTGTGGAATGGTGAAGAGGAGTCGAATTGGTTTTATACTATCTCGGGAGTACCACAGGGATGCACACTCAGTCCAATACTTTTTGCAATTTTCAAAGAAGACATAGTGGCCATTCTTCCAGGTGGTATAGAATATGCAGGAGTTCTGATCAAGGCCTTGCTCTTTGCGGATGATATAGTCATGCTTTCCAGCTCACCCGAATCTCTACGACCTATGATAAATAGATTAAACTCACTATACTGCTTATAATGGAACATAAAAGTTTATTTGGACAAGTCAAATATCCTTATATTTTAGATAGGTGGAGGACGGTATGCAAACAACGAAAAGTGAACACTTGATGGAGAAAGTATTGAGATTGTATATTAAAAATGGTCTTCAGCAGGGAGCGGTCAACTCGCCGATTCTATTCAGCATTTACACCAGCGATCTGATAAGTAGTCTAACTCAGGCAACTGCGTATGCCGACGATCTAATTGCGTACAGAACAGCTCCAAAAGTCGAGGTCATCAGAATTCTTTTGCAGCGTGACTTCGAAAATATTCAACGATATTGCGATGACTGGAAGTTGAAAATCAACTTTCAGAAATCAGAAACTATCTTGTTTAGGACTCCGTTGCGTGGAGCCACAAGGGATACGAGAAAGAACTGGCGTAAGCTGGTGATCGTAGGGTCTAATGGACAGCCACTGGCGAGTAAAAGTGTAGTAAAGTACCTTGGCATCTGAATGGATCAGTATTTGTATTTCGACAGACATATAAAAGCTGCTCTGTCCAGGGCTAGGGGAGCTTTGGCCCTGACTAAACGGTTGTTTTATAGCAGCCGGCGTCCTCATACGGCCAATGATTGCCTATGGGTGCCCGGTTTGGTTCAACGTTGCCCCATCTCAAATGGAAAAGATTCGGGTGTTTGAGAGGCAGTGTCTTAGACGCTGCCTTGGATTACACAGAACACCAGAGTCGGAGTACAAACATTATTATTCCAACCTGGTTCTATACAACGGCGCCAACATAAACAGGATAGATAATTTCTTGCTGAAGCTTATTCTGGGTCACATTGCAAGAGCAATGTCCTCGACCAACAGCTTAATTTTTGGGGCTTATTACCCTAAAAACGATTATTACGAGAGTGTGCGTCTAAGCGGCTTTATTCCGCCCGATGCATTCCTCTATTTAGACAGCCGAGGGCTGATCCAGGATAGAGCGGCGGTTTCGCTAATCTACCACGTCGGCCGTAGAACTGTAGATCGGCGGCTCCTTTACAGTCGAGACGTCCTCGCACAAGACGGAGCCGAGCACCTTCGGTTCAGTAGGACTGTTTCCGATCGGGACCGAAGAGATAGGGTAAAGCAGGAGAACCAGTTCTGGTGGCTGAAACCTGAACACGAAGTTTCTTCGGATATTTAAAAACTGACCGCATTTTTCTATGCCATGGCCGACTAACATAGGTTTAGGTATTAAGTTTTAAGCAAAGACAGTCAGGGTGGCACCAAAATAAAAAAAAATAAAAAAAAAAACAAATTATAAAACCAATAAAAACACAAAAAAAATATAAAAACCTGAAAATGCTTGCTGTGGCTGTTCTAGTTTGTAAGTAGCTTTAAGTAGTTTTATAGTAGTTTTAATCAGTTTTAATTAGTTTTAATTAGCTTTAATTAGTTTTAATCTAGTTTTATTTAGTTTGTAAGTTTTATATAAAACCAAAAATAAAGATATAGATACCAAGTTTTTTTTCCAATTCTTCTTGGTGAAAAATAAAACCAACCTGAATTTTAGAATTAATATAGTCATTAGGCCGAAAGGCATTAGCATTAAGTTATTAGTATAACTTAGAGCGCCCGAATGGGGCCAGTAAGTTAGTTGTAAAATATTGATAAGTAGGCTAGTTTTTATGAATTTTTGTCTAGCTTTAAGATAGTTTTAAGATAAATGAAAAATAAAAATGAATTTCAAAAAAAAAAAAATTGAGATTGTTAAGCATTATTGCAAAGAATATAAAGTTACTAAGAAGTATTATCTGGTTCTTAAAATAAAAACCGATTCCGAAAGCTCTTTTCGAAATATGTAATAATAAAAGGAACGAAACAAAAAATAACTAAGAGAAAAGCTCTTTCTCATACAATCTTGGCAAACACCACGGCCTACCATAATATTTAATATTCGTATTATAAGGATAGTAAAAAGGAGGATACTTTTGACGGGTTCCAACATTGGAACCCGTCAAAATTAGTACGAGATGCGACTTCTTGGTAACTTTATATTCTTTGATTTATAGGTACCTTGGTGTTTATCTTACCAGTAATCTGAATATGGAAACACATCTAAAGGAAAAACTCACGAAAGCTAAAATAGCTATAAATGTGACTTGAAGTTGTAGGGAACAGCCATAGGAGAAAATCAAAAATAAAAAATCAGGAATCGTAAACACTTCTTAGAAAAGTTAAAGTCCAAGTCCGAAGTATAATCGGAGCTTAAAAGGCACCTTCGTTCTCTTTGGTTCCAAAAGAAATCAAACATCATCACTCCAAAAACTTTTGTTTAAATATTTATTCGATAAAATGTCTTAATATAAAGTACTAGGTACATAAAATGCTTTATAATCAAAATCAATCCTCTTTATGACAGAAAATATTATTACCATTAGCTACTTACTCGTGTAAATCCAAATGGTAGTGTAAATACAGCATTGGGTTCAAGCTTAAAGTTTCAGTGGGTGGGATGGTTGGAATTTGACACCTTGGTGTTTCGAGCCGTCCCGGTCCGATCGCCAACTTCCGCTTCATTCCATCATTCCCCATCTCAAAATGAAATTCTATTCGGCACCCGCATGGCACAGCCCGACGACTACCATATTCTTTTGATTTTGGGTCGGCGGCCAAACTAGTCTTATCCTCGTACATCTAAAGTATTAAACGGGAACAAGAATTTAACGATATAAACTCTCTTATAATTGATCCTTTTGTCAAGAAGTGCCAAAGAATAAATAGGAACTTGAAGGATCCTCAAATTAAACATTTTCTGGTAAGAGGCAATGTAGGATCGTATACCTATAGAAAAAAAAGTGTATATAACGAAAACTATTCATACAGAAAAGGAGGGACCACCCCCAAGCAGTTCTGGTCATTTTTATTTGGTGAAGATCCAAAAACGAATTCTCGATTGCTCGTATAAGAAAGTGTGGGACCACTCCCAAGCAGTTCTAGTCATTTTATTTTGGCGAAGACCCGAAAACGCATCCTCGATTCGGAAGAAAGGTGGGTGAACCGCACCAAAAATCCAAAAACGCTGGCATAAGTGCGGGTGCCAAATGGTCCACCTCCAATCTGTGGCTCCTACCGAGTTTTGTTTGGTCACTGGCCCATCAACAAACAACTAAAAACAATTCCGGGATTCGAAGGAAAAGAAAAGGGTTAAGCCCATAAATCCCTTAGTTATTAGGTAAGAAATGCGAGTTAGGAATATAGAAAGTTTTGTAGTACTTAGCTTAATCCATTTGAATAGGAAGGCGGAGTCCGCCCCCCCTCCTCACAACCAGCTCTCTCACGGATTTTGGTTTCCTTACGGGACAACTAGGGACTCAAACCCAAATCCTTGATTCGGAGGAGAAAGAAACGTGTGTTAACTAGACACGGATCATACAACACGTTTGTAAGAGTGTGGTCCAAAAGTGATTTCCTTTGGTTGGACATACTTTGTTCGCCCCGTCAATCGGTCACCAAAAAGGAGTCCTACCTCGGAACTCCGAGGAAAATGATCAAATTCTTGAAAATAATTAATCCCATTTCGAACACTTGTGCAGGTAAGGAAGTAGAGTCTTGAAAAAGATACGAGTAGAGCTTAACGCGAACTTAAAATGTTTTGTTTTGCATAGGCGTAAAAGCATCTATAGTCTCATCTCATAGCCAAAAATTAAGGAGCATCGCAAGCAGCTCTACAAGCCGTCAAGTGGCAAGGCACAAGCGCCGATGGATCAAGATCCATGTGGGAGAATTGGTTTGGGTTATCCTGTTGAAACAAAAGGTTTGAGTTCGGGGAAAAATGAAAAGAATTCGTGCTGAAAAAAAAAGAAAACATTAATTTAAAGAAAAAAAAAGGAAAGAAATTGATAAGTGGTAAAAAGAATAAATCTATTTTTGTGCTATAAAAGAAAAGTAAAAACAAACAGCTTGAAGGATTAGATTTAGAGCCTGTAAGAAAATTTTGAATAAGAAGAAAGTTAGGCCTTAAAGAAAGTTCCAGTGAAAGAAAAATTTGAGTGCTGAAAAGAAAGTTCGGACTGAAAAGAAAAAAAAAGTGAATTTTAAAATCTAGAAAATAAATGAAAGGATATTCTATTAGAGGAAGAAAATAACTAAAAGGAATAATAGGAAGAAAAAAATTAAATTAAAGTCACATATGTATGTATTAGAAAGTGGATTATGATTAAAAGAAAGGGGTAAAGTAAAGCAACATTTTTTTTTATTAAACGAATAGAAAGCTGAAAGGAAATGAAAAGAAAGTTTAAAGCTAGAAAGAATATTTTAATAATTTGAAAAGATTAGGATAAAACATAAAGGATTTCGATAAAAAAAACTTACCTACATACGTAACTAAAAAGGAGATTAAAAAAAAAAAAAAAGAAAAAAACAAACAAATAGAAAAAAAGGATTGTTGATTTTAAAGAGAAATACTTTCACAAGTTGGAAGATTTTCATTTTTGTATTAAGGGCCCTGGAGACGCTCGAACTTGGTGCGAGTGAACATAGTTCGACTAAACTCCGCAAACACTGAAACAAAGCAGAAACCAAACTACTCGAACTTCATTATTTTTACGACTTATATGTCATTCACAATATTCACTGTCACATTTATTTTAATTTTATTCAAGTTATTTGACATTTTTATTTTTATTTTTCATATTGAACGTAAAATTAAAGCAAAATGTTCGAGTTAACATACGAAACCGGTCTGCAAACAGTCGAACTTGGTACGACAAACGATTAGCCCCGCCCTCGAACATCGAAAAATATCAAACTCCTTTTGATTTTGGTGAGACCAAATTTTTGTTTAGTGGCACCAAATAATTGGTACTCGAACCAGCCCGCAGACAAGTAAAATCAACTCGAACATAGTACTCGAACCATGTTCACTCGCACCATGTTCGAGCGTCTCCAGAGCCCTTTAACTGACAACTATAAACAAAAATTTCTGATTAATAAAACTTATTCGATTTGATGATTTTTGAGAAATATAAAGCTAAGTTGTAAATCATGAAGTTTTGGGAACTTAAAGTAGTAATAGAACTAGGTATAGGGTTGGTAAAAGATTTTACCATAGAAGATGTTTTGTATAGGAAATAAGTTTCTCACTGAAGTTAAAGATTAGATTAGAAAGAGATTCATTGATTTAGGGATATAATAGTTTTGATAAGGAGTTATGATAGTAATGTTAAAGTGTAACATCTCACACATCGTGATTATATTTTTTTTTGCTAACGATTTGAAAAGTGAATAAAAAATAGTTCGGTTATCACCCCTCCCGTTATCTACTATACTCAAGACAACTTTAAATTTAAATTTATATCAACAATCAACATTATATAAATTCACCAGGTCTTCAAGCTGCTGTGCACAACAACTGAGAAGAACCGGTAAGTGATTTTTATGTTTTTCTATATTATTGCTTATATGACTTAATTATTATAATATATATATTTATATAACTCAACAAAAAAAAAATAACCGAATGAAAGGTAATGAGAATAATATCGAGAAGCTCACTTAAACGACGGTCTAGGTGAATTCGATTCGTCAGTAAGAAAACAAATTTTGTCGGTTTAAAGAGAATAGTATTGAAGAGAGATTGAGATTGGATTCGGGGATGGGTTTGATGAACAACGTGTAGACATACGTACATTATCGTTTTTTTTTATATATACGTTTCCTTTGGAATAGTAATATACTTTAATAATAATATTCCGATGAGTGGTGATGCTTTCAATTTTTGTTTGTTTAGAAATAACTAATTTTAAGATTTTAAATAGAATAAAATTATGATTGTAAATCATACAAATTAAGAAAAAACTAAATTTGTGGTTCTTTTGTTCTCTGAAGATGATAGTTGAGGGATGAATTTTTCGGTGAAAAATTAAAAGTTTGTTTTTTTGAGTTAGGAAATGCAACCCATGTTTTACGTGAATTTGAAGGACCTCACCATGGAGTGGTAAAAAAAAATTAAGTTTTGGGAAGTGGAGGAAATGGAAGTGAAGGGTACGACGAGGGTTCCGGTGTAAGATTTAAGGGGAAGTAAACTACTTCCCCCTTTCGATGAGGGCCGTCACGATATTTGAGAGCACAGGTGATGGCGTAGGAGTGTTCCTGAAAAAAAAAAGTTTTTTTTAGGGAATACTAAAGGGTGGGTTATGAAGCGCTCAGAGGACACGGCGGCGACCTATGTCCTCCACTAAGTATGAAAAGGGGAAACAAAAAGAGATAAAAAAAAACGGGAACTAAATTTCGGGCTCCACCATTTTAAAAGATGGTAAGATATTCCGTCGAACAACATCTAAGACGTAGGCCTGGAATAAAAGGTAACACAGTCCTTTCCGCAAGTAACAAAGACCCTCCCCATCGACGAGCTAAGCGTGGCAAACTAGCAGGCCTTCAGTTATAAGTGATAGGACACCCTTCTCGCCCCCTGCCTGGATGGGCCGATGGGTCTGTAGACATCGGTCCTAAAGGTAGGGAAGGTCGTGAAGGGAACATTTCAGAGAAGAGAGATTTTTATTTTTTTTGTTCTTTTATGAGCCCATCGAGTTTAAACCTCGGTCCAGGTGTTTTCGAAAACGGAGTGGTTCCAAAGGTCTCTCCCCTTTCTCGAATGGGTCGACAGTCGCTGGTTAAAAGATACAGCAAATCGAATAATTAAGCAAAAAAAGTGATACGTGTGGCGACTTGCACACTTGTGTTTTTATATCCCCGAAAGTCGACCGGTGTAATGTGTACTGGGTGGGTATACCATAACACATAAACCATACAGTTAATATATATACCATTACAGATGGCGCCTAACGTGGGGCCCGAATTTAGTGACCGATCGTTTATTTTTGTCCAGTTAAGGCTGAGAAACCTAAACTTCAAATTTTTTTTGAAATTTTATTTTCGTTTTGGAAAAATATTTTTTGTGTTTAATATTTTTCTTTGACTTCCTTGTGTAACAACACCTGGACATGATGAGTTGACCTAAGTGACCGGGGGGTTAGGACATTTCCAGACTCCCGACAGTTGCATCTTGGGTAAACTATCGTGCCCAACACAGATCAAACTTCTACCCTTCAGCGACCGTGCTTGGATTCATGTTGTTTTGAGTAGCTGATAGCACTGAGAGGTAAAAGTCAAGTCAAGGAATGTAACTGGTTAAATTGGTGGTTAAGTTCGAATCGAATGACTGCTGCAGAGGATCGAGACCTAATCAGATCAAGATAAACCAGCTTATCAAATAACCAATAACCACAGATATCTCGCCAAGAACTAACAACATATCAAGATGTTTTAAGTGTCTCAAAGGGCTTAGGAGCTTTTTACGCTATCCGGTAGGCTTAGGCCATAGTCTAGCCTTTGACAGTTGTAACGTTAAAAGAAATTAAGTTTTCTTTTGAGACAAAGTTTTAATATCGTAATGAGACAACATACTTAGAGTTTAATAAGACATTAAGATACATTATTTTTTTTTTGGGAACCCAATTTTCTTTTCGTAAGGAAATAAGGGAGAACCAATAGTTTTTTTTTGAACAATACCCTTCACGACACTAATTCACTTCCCAGAATCATATATGGAAAAAGTATACAGTTAAATTTGTTTTGATTATAATCAAGGAGGTTTGAGACCAAAAGTTCTATAGTCAGAGATAATACATAGATAATAATTTTTTTTTGCAATTAAGTTGAGAACTTCAGAATTTTTTTTTTCATTAGTTTTTTTTAGTTTTTGTATAGAAAGTTTTTATAGAAAAGTAAAGAAGTCAGAGAAATTCAATAAACTTTTCAAATAAAGTTAATATTACTTTAAAATAAGAAATAAGATAAAACAGATAAGATAATATAAGATAAAATTTCTTATTCTGGTGTTTTGAAATAATATACAAAGGTAACCAAGTATTAGAAATGGATGCAAGAGGGCGTAGTAAGAATTCCCGGGGGAGAAAAGGGACTAGTAGGCAGCGCTCGGCATCAAATGTTTCAAATAACAGTGAAAGAGAAAATCAATCTCAAGATGAAAATGAAGTATTAGCAGCAGGATCAGTGGCGAATGTCACAGAGGGTTTAAACCAGACCAATGACCAACAACCAGCAGATAATAGAGCTTCTTCGAGTCCGAAAGACGGTAATACCTCGAAAGAAGCCGAACATTTCGAGACTTACATACAAGAGGTAGTTACAGCCACAGTAGGCCTCAAGCGGACCGAAGACCAACGCTTCATACGAGAAGAGTTGGAACGCAGCCATACGGAGTTGTTAGGGCAGGTAAGGGCTATTGTTAGAGAAACTCTCGCTAGCGTCACTCCGGCTCCTCCTCCAAACCAACAAAACGTTCGAAATACATACAATGCGGCCACTCCTATGGAGCAACCTACTAATTATAGTTCTCAGCAACGTAATATAACTAATCATGCTTCCAACGCGCAACCAACGGATGAACAAGGTGTTCATCCAGTCGACATGGCTCGCGGCTCAAATGTCGACAACTTTTTAGCTCAGTTGAGTAATTTGAACCTAAATGTTTCTCCGTTGACGGCGAATCAAACCGACCCACCACCTGCCCCATCTCCATCGACTTCGGTTCTACGCTTCCATCATTACCACAAATGGGGAATAAAATTCGACCAGAAGAACATGTCGATAGACGACTTTCTGTTCCGACTGGAAAGGGTGAAGGACAGTTACAATGTAACTTGGGTTGAAGTCGTCCAAAATTTTCACCATTTTGTCAGTGGTCGGGTAGAAACCTGGTATTGGATGTTCTTAAAGAACAATCCTCGTGCAACTTGGTCGACATTACGATTGGCTCTTATCGAGCAATATCGAAGTCTGGAGACAGATAGCGAATTGTCTCGAAAAATGTCCGACCGAAAGCAACTGCCGAATGAGAGTTTTGACGACTTTTACGACGATCTCATCAAGTTTATTTCGAAGTTGCGGACGCCAAAACCAGTGAAAGAGATTATAGAACTCATAAAACAGAATGTTCGACGACGGATGGGAGAGTTACTGGTGACTTTTAGTACTCACAGCTTACCAGAAATGGTCTACGTTTGCCAAACTATTGAAAAGTTCCTCAACGGAAATGAAACTCCTCGAGCAAAGTACCCCTTTAGCAACCCCACACAACCATCACGACGTCTAGTCAACGAGTTAGATAATGCCCCGGAAGACTCTGACTTTGCAATTCCCGCGAAAGTTGAGGCCTACCAAAGGGAAGCCAATATACTTAAATGTTGGAATTGCAAAGCAGAGGGGCATACGTTCAGAGAATGCGACAATCCTAAACGGAATCTGTTTTGCTTTAGGTGCGGACGAGACAATGTGATAACTCCAAACTGTGAAAGATGTTCGGGAAACCGGTCATCGAGCAATCCTTCGACCGGGGGGAAGTGTTCGAGGGCGGAGAACCCGGAAAATTAGTAGAAATAAAACCAAGTCAAAATAAAATCACCCTACTACGTCATTCACCTGAAGAGATAAAACGTAGGGAAGAATTCGAGAATAATCTTCAGGTAACAAAACAGGAAAAAACATATCTTCCAAGAAAGTCAATTCACCAACGGATAAAAGATTATTATGAAGCACGAAAAAGAATCGTCACCTTGCCTTCAACTTCAGACAAAATTTTGAAGTTGCGAGAAAGGATGAGGAGAAAAAAAGTTGTTTATAAATCTCTGGCGGCTACCACTTTGAATTGTTCAACGGATGATCCTCGTCCATATGTCACAATTGAGATGGCTGGCAAAAAGTTACTCGGTTTTCTCGATTCAGGAGCGAGTGTGAGTTGTTTAGGAGCTGGTGCTCTTGAATTTCTGAAGGAAAACCAAATTCCATTCAAAAGCTTTTCTTCTTCTATCTCCACAGCAGACGGCCAGAAACAATCAATAGTCGGCATGGTAACGGCGCAAATCCATTACCGAGGTAAAGCCAACGTCATGGATTTGTTCGTCGTACCATCGCTGACTCAACAATTGTACTTAGGAGTGGATTTCTGGAGGGCTTTTCAGTTAGCCCCTCACGTAATTTCCGAAATTTCGCCATTAAACCAGACAATCAATAAGTCCGAAAACGCCATCGAGTGCGATCTGAACGATCGAGAACGAGCTTTACTCCTTGAAACTATCAAGCTATTTCCGTCGTTTACGACGAAGGGTTTAGGAAAGACCCATTTGGTAGAGCATTTTATAGACACGGGAGATGCGTCGCCTATAAAGCAACGTCATTATCCCATTTCTCCAGCGATACAAGCCCTAGTGTATGAGGAATTGGATCGCATGCTTGCTTTGGGGGTCATCGAAGAAAGTTCCAGCGCATGGTCTTCTCCGGTCGTACTTTTCGAAAGCCTGGGAAAAACCGTTTATGCTTGGACTTTCGGAAGGTGAACCAAGTAAAAAAGAAGAATGCGAGCCCAATTGCTCATATAGAGGGACTGTTAGCACGACTTTCAGAGACACACTTTATTTCGAGTGTGGACCTGAAAGATGCGTACTGGCAGATACCGCTGGAGCAAAGTTCGGGGGAGAAGACGGCTTTTACGGTCCCTGGTAGGCCGCTCTACCAGTTTAAAGTCATGTCATTCGGTCTTTCCAACGCCGCTCAAAGCCTCACGTACCTGATGAACCTGGTGGTACCTCCGGAATTAAGAGATCAGGTATTCGTCTATCTAGACGATCTATTGGTCATATCGAGAAATTTTGAGGAACATATTCGGATTCTTCGGGTGATAGGGAAAAGGTTGCTTGAAGCAGGCTTGACGATAAACGTCGAGAAGTCGAAGTTCTGCTTCAAGGAACTCCAGTACCTGGGGTATGTTGTAGGGCAGGGTTGTTTGAAACCGGATCCAGCAAAGGTTGCTGCAATCCTCGAATTCCCTGTTCCGAAGACGATCAAACAAGTCCGAAGATTTCTCGGTATGGCTGGGTGGTACCGCAGATTCGTTGGTAATTTTTCAACCCTTGCTGCGCCTATGACGGACGCCTTAAAGAAGAACAAAAAGTTTGAATTTGGGAAAAAAGCAGAGGCGGCCTTCGTAGCCATCAAGTCTGCTTTGACATCAGACCTGGTCCTCGTAAATCCTGACTTTACCAAACAGTTTATAATTTTGTGTGATGCCTCGGCATCAGGTATTGGGTGCGTGTTGTGCCAGAAGGATGAAAATGGAGCCGAGCGGCCCATTTATTATTTCTCCCAAAAGTTGAATGCGGCACAGCGCAACTATTCGGTCACCGAGCGTGAATGCTTGGCGGCCGTTAGAGGAATTCAAAAATTTCGGCCTTACGTCGAAGGCTACAGGTTTATAGTAGTGACAGACCACTCTAGTCTGAAGTGGCTAATGAGTCTTCGAGATCCAACGGGGAGGTTAGCGCGCTGGAGTCTCAAACTTCAAGGGTTCGACTTTGGGATCGAACACCGGAAGGGTACCTTAAATGTAGTGCCAGATGCTCTATCTCGCGTATATGAGGTAGAGGCACTACATTCAATGGTATGTCCACCGGGGTCGATGTCAACGGACCCTTCCGATGTTCTTCATATTGATTTGGAGGATCCGAGCTTTAAATCGGAGGAATATCTTCAAATCATCGAGCACATCGGACAAAATAAAGACCAGCTTCCTGACCTTCAAGTTTCGGACGGTTTCGTATATCAGAAGGTCAGGCATTGCACAGGGGATCCACTCCAAGACGATTTAGTCTGGAAACTGTGGATTCCAGCTGCGCTGACAAACCGTTTGATCTCGTTGGCTCATTGTCCACCCAGAGCTTCGCACGGTGGCATTACCAAGACCCTCTATAAATTGCGGCAACAACTCTTTTGGCCAAATATGGCTTCTCACGTCAAACTATTTATAGAAAATTGTGAAGTTTGCAAAACAACCAAAGCCTCTAACAGCGTTCTAAGGGCCGAAATGGGGAAATCATTCTCTGTGGATAGGCCATTCCAACATCTATACATAGACTTTCTGGGCCCTTACCCACGATCAAAAAGTGGAAATACCCAAATATTTATTGCGCTTGATCAGTTGACGAAGTTCGTCCTGATTAAACCACTCCGAAAAGCTAACGCCCAATCCGTGATTAAATTTTTGCAGGAAGACATATTTTTTGTCTTTGGGGTTCCAGAAAGCATACTATCCGACAATGGTAGTCAATTTATCGGTCAAGAATTTGCGAAGACGATAAACACCTTCGGTATAACTCACTACAGAACAGCTGTGTATTCGCCACAGGCGAATGCGAGTGAGCGAGTGAATCGCTCCATCCTCGCAGCTATCCGAGCGTATGTTGACCCTAGACAGACAAATTGGGATATGCACTTGCCTTCAATCGGTAGCGCATTGCGCTCAACAGTGCATTCCGCAATCGGTTTGTCTCCATACGAAGCTCTTTTCGGGCAACGTATTATTGAGCATGCAGCAGATTATAAATTATTGCGTGGCCTGGGAGGGTTGAACCAGTCAGAAGTAGACTGGCTTCCCAAAACAGCCAGAATGAATGTGTTGCATACGTACCTGAAGTCATCCTTAGAGAAAGCTAACGAATCGTATCAGAAAACGTATAATTTGAGGAGTAGACCAGTTTCATATCAGGTAGGGGATGTTTTGTATAAGCGTAATTTCATTTTGAGCGATGCGGCTAAACATCTTAGCGCAAAACTGTGTCCCAAATTCATTAAAGTTACGGTCCGAAAAACAGTAGGGAATAACTTATACGAAGTAGTCGATTCTAATGGTCGCAAAACGGTAACACATTCAAAAGATCTAAAAAAGTGAGAAAAGTCACACAAATATCGGAATTAAATGACTCATTTCCCGGCTCGCTCAACTGTGCATGAGACTCTTCTATAGTATACATAAAAAAAAAAGAATAACTAGAGACCATAGCATCAGATCCCCTTCATATCCTTTTGATACAGAAAGTCTGCATCAAAAGAATATGTTGTGTAGGGAACAGCCATAGGAGAAAATCAAAAATAAAAAATCAGGAATCGTAAACACTTCTTAGAAAAGTTAAAGTCCAAGTCCGAAGTATAATCGGAGCTTAAAAGGCACCTTCGTTCTCTTTGGTTCCAAAAGAAATCAAACATCATCACTCCAAAAACTTTTGTTTAAATATTTATTCGATAAAATGTCTTAATATAAAGTACTAGGTACATAAAATGCTTTATAATCAAAATCAATCCTCTTTATGACAGAAAATATTATTACCATTAGCTACTTACTCGTGTAAATCCAAATGGTAGTGTAAATACAGCATTGGGTTCAAGCTTAAAGTTTCAGTGGGTGGGATGGTTGGAATTTGACACCTTGGTGTTTCGAGCCGTCCCGGTCCGATCGCCAACTTCCGCTTCATTCCATCATTCCCCATCTCAAAATGAAATTCTATTCGGCACCCGCATGGCACAGCCCGACGACTACCATATTCTTTTGATTTTGGGTCGGCGGCCAAACTAGTCTTATCCTCGTACATCTAAAGTATTAAACGGGAACAAGAATTTAACGATATAAACTCTCTTATAATTGATCCTTTTGTCAAGAAGTGCCAAAGAATAAATAGGAACTTGAAGGATCCTCAAATTAAACATTTTCTGGTAAGAGGCAATGTAGGATCGTATACCTATAGAAAAAAAAGTGTATATAACGAAAACTATTCATACAGAAAAGGAGGGACCACCCCCAAGCAGTTCTGGTCATTTTTATTTGGTGAAGATCCAAAAACGAATTCTCGATTGCTCGTATAAGAAAGTGTGGGACCACTCCCAAGCAGTTCTAGTCATTTTATTTTGGCGAAGACCCGAAAACGCATCCTCGATTCGGAAGAAAGGTGGGTGAACCGCACCAAAAATCCAAAAACGCTGGCATAAGTGCGGGTGCCAAATGGTCCACCTCCAATCTGTGGCTCCTACCGAGTTTTGTTTGGTCACTGGCCCATCAACAAACAACTAAAAACAATTCCGGGATTCGAAGGAAAAGAAAAGGGTTAAGCCCATAAATCCCTTAGTTATTAGGTAAGAAATGCGAGTTAGGAATATAGAAAGTTTTGTAGTACTTAGCTTAATCCATTTGAATAGGAAGGCGGAGTCCGCCCCCCCTCCTCACAACCAGCTCTCTCACGGATTTTGGTTTCCTTACGGGACAACTAGGGACTCAAACCCAAATCCTTGATTCGGAGGAGAAAGAAACGTGTGTTAACTAGACACGGATCATACAACACGTTTGTAAGAGTGTGGTCCAAAAGTGATTTCCTTTGGTTGGACATACTTTGTTCGCCCCGTCAATCGGTCACCAAAAAGGAGTCCTACCTCGGAACTCCGAGGAAAATGATCAAATTCTTGAAAATAATTAATCCCATTTCGAACACTTGTGCAGGTAAGGAAGTAGAGTCTTGAAAAAGATACGAGTAGAGCTTAACGCGAACTTAAAATGTTTTGTTTTGCATAGGCGTAAAAGCATCTATAGTCTCATCTCATAGCCAAAAATTAAGGAGCATTGCAAGCAGCTCTACAAGCCGTCAAGTGGCAAGGCACAAGCGCCGATGGATCAAGATCCATGTGGGAGAATTGGTTTGGGTTATCCTGTTGAAACAAAAGGTTTGAGTTCGGGGAAAAATGAAAAGAATTCGTGCTGAAAAAAAAGAAAACATTAATTTAAAGAAAAAAAAAGGAAAGAAATTGATAAGTGGTAAAAAGAATAAATCTATTTTTGTGCTATAAAAGAAAAGTAAAAACAAACAGCTTGAAGGATTAGATTTAGAGCCTGTAAGAAAATTTTGAATAAGAAGAAAGTTAGGCCTTAAAGAAAGTTCCAGTGAAAGAAAAATTTGAGTGCTGAAAAGAAAGTTCGGACTGAAAAGAAAAAAAAAGTGAATTTTAAAATCTAGAAAATAAATGAAAGGATATTCTATTAGAGGAAGAAAATAACTAAAAGGAATAATAGGAAGAAAAAAATTAAATTAAAGTCACATATGTATGTATTAGAAAGTGGATTATGATTAAAAGAAAGGGGTAAAGTAAAGCAACATTTTTTTTTATTAAACGAATAGAAAGCTGAAAGGAAATGAAAAGAAAGTTTAAAGCTAGAAAGAATATTTTAATAATTTGAAAAGATTAGGATAAAACATAAAGGATTTCGATAAAAAAAACTTACCTACATACGTAACTAAAAAGGAGATTTAAAAAAAAAAAAAAAAAGAAAAAAACAAACAAATAGAAAAAAAGGATTGTTGATTTTAAAGAGAAATACTTTCACAAGTTGGAAGATTTTCATTTTTGTATTAAGGGCCCTGGAGACGCTCGAACTTGGTGCGAGTGAACATAGTTCGACTAAACTCCGCAAACACTGAAACAAAGCAGAAACCAAACTACTCGAACTTCATTATTTTTACGACTTATATGTCATTCACAATATTCACTGTCACATTTATTTTAATTTTATTCAAGTTATTTGACATTTTTATTTTTATTTTTCATATTGAACGTAAAATTAAAGCAAAATGTTCGAGTTAACATACGAAACCGGTCTGCAAACAGTCGAACTTGGTACGACAAACGATTAGCCCCGCCCTCGAACATCGAAAAATATCAAACTCCTTTTGATTTTGGTGAGACCAAATTTTTGTTTAGTGGCACCAAATAATTGGTACTCGAACCAGCCCGCAGACAAGTAAAATCAACTCGAACATAGTACTCGAACCATGTTCACTCGCACCATGTTCGAGCGTCTCCAGAGCCCTTTAACTGACAACTATAAACAAAAATTTCTGATTAATAAAACTTATTCGATTTGATGATTTTTGAGAAATATAAAGCTAAGTTGTAAATCATGAAGTTTTGGGAACTTAAAGTAGTAATAGAACTAGGTATAGGGTTGGTAAAAGATTTTACCATAGAAGATGTTTTGTATAGGAAATAAGTTTCTCACTGAAGTTAAAGATTAGATTAGAAAGAGATTCATTGATTTAGGGATATAATAGTTTTGATAAGGAGTTATGATAGTAATGTTAAAGTGTAACATCTCACACATCGTGATTATATCTTTTTTTGCTAACGATTTGAAAAGTGAATAAAAAATAGTTCGGTTATCACCCCTCCCGTTATCTACTATACTCAAGACAACTTTAAATTTAAATTTATATCAACAATCAACATAATATAAATTCACCAGGTCTTCAAGCTGCTGTGCACAACAACTGAGAAGAACCGGTAAGTGATTTTTATGTTTTTCTATATTATTGCTTATATGACTTAATTATTATAATATATATATTTATATAACTCAACAAAAAAAAAATAACCGAATGAAAGGTAATGAGAATAATATCGAGAAGCTCACTTAAACGACGGTCTAGGTGAATTCGATTCGTCAGTAAGAAAACAAATTTTGTCGGTTTAAAGAGAATAGTATTGAAGAGAGATTGAGATTGGATTCGGGGATGGGTTTGATGAACAACGTGTAGACATACGTACATTATCGTTTTTTTTTATATATACGTTTCCTTTGGAATAGTAATATACTTTAATAATAATATTCCGATGAGTGGTGATGCTTTCAATTTTTGTTTGTTTAGAAATAACTAATTTTAAGATTTTAAATAGAATAAAATTATGATTGTAAATCATACAAATTAAGAAAAAACTAAATTTGTGGTTCTTTTGTTCTCTGAAGATGATAGTTGAGGGATGAATTTTTCGGTGAAAAATTAAAAGTTTGTTTTTTTGAGTTAGGAAATGCAACCCATGTTTTACGTGAATTTGAAGGACCTCACCATGGAGTGGTAAAAAAAAATTAAGTTTTGGGAAGTGGAGGAAATGGAAGTGAAGGGTACGACGAGGGTTCTGGTGTAAGATTTAAGGGGAAGTAAACTACTTCCCCCTTTCGATGAGGGCCGTCACGATATTTGAGAGCACAGGTGATGGCGTAGGAGTGTTCCTGAAAAAAAAAAGTTTTTTTTAGGGAATACTAAAGGGTGGGTTATGAAGCGCTCAGAGGACACGGCGACCTATGTATGTCCTCCACTAAGTATGAAAAGGGGAAACAAAAAGAGATAAAAAAAAACGGGAACTAAATTTCGGGCTCCACCATTTTAAAAGATGGTAAGATATTCCGTCGAACAACATCTAAGACGTAGGCCTGGAATAAAAGGTAACACAGTCCTTTCCGCAAGTAACAAAGACCCTCCCCATCGACGAGCTAAGCGTGGCAAACTAGCAGGCCTTCAGTTATAAGTGATAGGACACCCTTCTCGCCCCCTGCCTGGATGGGCCGATGGGTCTGTAGACATCGGTCCTAAAGGTAGGGAAGGTCGTGAAGGGAAAATTTCAGAGAAGAGAGATTTTTTTTTGTGGATCATACTCAGTTTTATTTTTTTTGGTTCTTTTATGAGCCCATCGAGTTTAAACCTCGGTCCAGGTGTTTTCGAAAACGGAGTGGTTCCAAAGGTCTCTCCCCTTTCTCGAATGGGTCGACAGTCGCTGGTTAAAAGATACAGCAAATCGAATAATTAAGCAAAAAAAGTGATACGTGTGGCGACTTGCACACTTGTGTTTTTATATCACCGAAAGTCGACCGGTGTAATGTGTACTGGGTGGGTATACCATAACACATAAACCATACAGTTAATATATACAGTTACAAAGTATGTATATGTTTTATGAACAAATAAATAAATAAATAAATTTAAAATGTTTGAAGCAGTTGCTGAATTCATCGTATTTTACGGGGCAAAAACATGGGATCACAGAAGTTATGATACGGTAGAAAAACTGCTCAGATTTTGTGTTGCTTAGATTGACACAAGATGCACCAAATTACCTAATTATGTTGGAAACCGGATTGCCACCTTTGTTCATCGAAACGTTACAACTGCAAATAGGTTATTTTAAGAGTTTTGAGCTTTCCGAATGAGCGTTTAACGAAAAAAGCTGTATTTCCTTCAACCAATAAACCGTTGGAATAGTTGGTATGGTGAGGGGTTGGAGCTAGGAAATAGCTGGGGATTAAATATAAATCTAGATCATCCTGAGCTGAATAATGCAAATGAAACATTTTACAACCTAGTGGCAAAAATAGATGAGCGGTATAGAAGTAAATTTGAAGCTGAAGCAGAAATCTCACTACTCAGGGGAATTTACAGTCGATGGAACCACAATCACAAAATAATTTTCGAGATGAAAACAAAATTGAAAAAATATCTATGGTGTCAAAACTGCGTAGAAAGCTCCTTAGCCTGAACTTTATCCCGCACAGAGATGATCTTGTAGTACTATGTGAAATTTGCAACATATAAGAGAGAGAAGACATATTTCATTTTCTTGTCCAGTGCTACTTCCCGTAGCGACATGCATTCGAAAGTGACTTCCTACCAGAAAAAATTGTCTTAACCGATTTTAAATCTAAGGACAGGGGAATTTAATACTTTGCAGCTTGCACAGCATTTGGATGGCTTTCCATTTAACATCAAAACCAAACTTTAATATAAAAAAAAGCAATATCTATATTGAAGAAAATGGACACACTTAATTAATTCATTAAAAATATGAGTTAATTAGAAAATGTGGAGCACCCTCCATAAAGTGGAATGATTGGTTTCGCTTAAGTTTTTTTCCTTTCAAATAACCAGAAAGAAAAAATTAATAATGGCCATCGTCAATTCATTGTGTTTTAAATGTATCGGCTCAAATTAAAAAATCAAATAAATTATTACTTTATGCTAAACACCAATACTTAAATAATAATAAGTTATACTTACAAGCGTACGCCACATTAATGCCATCAGCAATCTTCAGCCACAGAATAAAAATTACTTTGTGCTAATTTTTACCTTTTTTTTGCAAGTAATATGTTTATAGTTTCACTATGCCAGCAGACCAACAATTGTATTTTTAACGAAGTTGTTAGAAGGCTACTATAAATAAAATATGGTGACCAAGTGTGCTATTTTTTAGGGCCCCATAAATAATTGCGAACCCAAATATTGACTATGATTTCTAAGTTGTATAGTATCTTCTGGAGCTTAAGGGCTTGGAGATACAATGGAGATGCAATTAACGTTTTCATAACAGTTAGTAGTTATTTGTCATTAATTGGTCAAAGGAGTTCAACCAGTTTTAGAAATTGGTGAGCCATAGAAAATATTTAATCAAGGGTCCAAGTTTTCCAAGGTCATTCAAGCCCACGCGTAATTTTTGGCATCTCATATGTGGGAAATTTGCTAGAAAAGTATACCAGTAGTATAGTAGATTGTGATAAAAATCAATATTAGTTTCAGTAATTGTAAAGTTTTTTTTTCAATATCACAGAAAATATTTTGGCACCTTATCCGGGTATCGTATAACAATCCAAAACCTTATTCGAAACCTTTGAAACCGCCCTTAATATCTAAAAAAATGTTCTCAATCTCTCTTTGGTAAATGGATAGAGTATAAGTTTTTTAAAACAAAATTTTAATTTATTATTTCTAAGCTTTTTATGAGTTTTCTTAAATATTTTATATCTTAGTATTTATATCTTAGTATAAATATACAAAAATATGGTCACCATAAATTAATATAACCTCACAGTTATGGTCGATATACATTTACCTATTGTTATACAAATTGCAAAGCGATTACCCAATGAAAATGAAAATAATAAATTACCTGCAGCTATACAACTGTTACTGTTATGCTGTGTCATAATGAAGCCGATCATTACAGTACAGTCCAACGATTAATTAACCAACAATAAATGTAATGTACCGACTATACTAAACAACAGAAACAATTTCTTTAGTGCACTTATCCATTTATTCGCGTTGGAATTGGAAATGATGAAACTCTAATTGACTGGGAATGGTGATGGCTGGTTGCTGGTGGTGTTCTGGATTTTTCAGGTGGAAAATTGCGTGAGTTGTGCTTTGATGATGAATTGGCGGTGAAGGGTGGAGTGGTTGTTTGTCTGTATGCAAACAATTGGGTCTATTTTCATATAAAACGTATGTTTGTTAAGTAGCTAAATGCAGTCACGTCTATGTTTATTTTCATTTTGGAACCCTGAGACCGCAGAACATGGAATTCCCATTATGTCATGTAAGAAACCAGAATAATATGTTGTTTCCATGCATGCCTCTATTATTTAAGATTAATGATTGTTCTATTGCCAGAAAGCTTAGTAATGGAGGAACGATATCGTAGCTACATTATATCTCTAGTAAAAAGGATTGATTTCGATAGTAGTCAAGAGGGCAGTTAACATACATAATTTGTGTGAGTCATCAAAATTTCAAAAGATTAATCATGAAAACAGAAAAAAAATATACACAGTACCTATTTAAAAACGTTTCATATAATGTGTATAAAGGTTCTTTTTGAAAAGCCTCCAACAAGCACTACATTTTTAATAACATAAATGAGTGAAAATTTAACAATGATTAATTTGATTTTTGCCGAAAATCTTAAGGATGAACTGAATTCATGTAGAATATGTATTATAAAAATAGATTGGGTTGTCACAACGGACATAACTGAGTGGTCAACCAATGGTTCCAAATGAAATTCAACAGGGTGAAACGATAACTCAAGGCTTTTGGAGGCTGCTTTGAGTTAAAAATTGCTTGTTCACTTTTCTTTTCTTTGCATAAAAAATGCATTTTTATTAAATCTTTAGATTCGAATATCTCAAAAACGTGACGAGCTAGATCAATTCCAAGGCCAGATTCGAACTCAGGGCATCAAAGATCATCAAAAAAGTATATCTTGGGTCATGTTACAGGCAAATATTCAAATTTTGTCACACAAAGTAGTTTCTTAGTGCTTTCGAGTGGATTTTCGAAAACAGTAAAAATACGTCAATTTTCAACTAGTGCTTGAGTCCGAATGGGTTGTCACAGAAAAAACACCTTGAATAGAGATTTATTGGAAATTGTGTATACTTTCAATAATACTTTGATATCATTTTCGAATAATTGGTAGTTTTCGAACCATTAGTGAAAAACTTTCAAAAAATGAATTTTTGCATAATTTTTTGCATTTTTTTTCCATGTTGCGTCACGAAATATTGTTAGCAGACCTCAGATTCAAATTCAACACCCCGAAAATATAAAGGAGCGAACAAATCAAAACTACCCCACAATTTGCTCGCAAAGAGCCTTTTTGAGCACAAATTGACTGCACTTCTACTAATAGTTTAAAATTTAAAAATCGAAAAAATCTACGATCAGAATAAATGTTTATAGACCGAGATCCCACAGCAGATTTTGGGTGTGAGTGACTATACACTCAAATGATCTCAGATTCCGTGATATGGGATCCGCGGAGCTTATCTAGGGAGGGGTGAAAACCAATTTCGGCTATCACGATTATCTTTGAAGTTGCATTCATATTTTTTTTCGATGCACTCTATTTCTCGCGAATGCCCCAGTTGTGGAATGCAAGACTTTGATTTTTTGAATAGCCTTTAATGAAGCTTTCGACGCTCATACTTCTTTTTTTGCTATCAATCACACCCAAAATCTGCTGTGGGCTCTTAGTCTATTAAAGATATTTTAAGATTTTGATCAGTACGACCTTCTGGCCTAGGACCTAGAGTTGAGCCTTGCCGTACTTCTGTGCTGTTCCAAGGAAACTGTGATAAATTGTGCCCACTTGGAACAACTTACTTTCAAAGTTTAAGATAAGACAACATTATATGATTACAGCTGGGCGTAGCGACACAACGCCCAAAGACAGATCGCCCAAATCGCAAAATGACACAACGCCCAAAAACCCTTCGAAGAAATTGTTGTTGCAGAATTGTATTTGTAATTTGGGTTATCCGTCATAAAATTTGGGCTTTATGTAATTTTTATATTTGGGCGTAGTGTCATGTCATAACCCTATGACCCAAACAAAAAGCGTGGCGCGACGTAATGTGGTTGCACGGCGTGCGTAACATGAGGTGCGACGCGGCGTGACGTGCCGCGCCACAGGCAATCAGTCTTTGGGCGTTGTGTCGCTACGCCTTACAGCTGAGTTAGAGAAACGAAAAACAGATCCAAAAGCTTTTGATACAAGTTTATGTGGTCAAAGGCTTTCGAAAAATCGGTAAGAGCCCAAAAAGTTACTAAGTCTTCATCCATGAGTTCGCTGATATCATCCACTATTTTGTCGTTGTCACATCAAGTGTTATCAAAATGTTTTCTGCATTCAAAACGGATGACAATATTCAGACGAATAGGTTTCTGATTTAGAGTTAATTTTCCTCTGTAACTTTAGGAAGGAACGTGAAATAGTGACTGGCAGAATTTTTGTCAATTTGCAATCATTGAGAAGGGTGCAATCTACAAGTTGTCATGTACCTAGTTAAAAATATGCACTTAGGCTGGAATAGAATGTAGAACTAGTATAGAATATTTTTCTATAAGCTTTTGATGAATTTCCATTAACTGAAGTCAGATGATTCTTCAAAGCTTAAAGCGAACCATTCACTTACAGACAATCGCAAAGACTTTTGATTGGACTGTCACCAGTGGCGTAGTGAGCACTTCGGGGGCCCCGTATCAAACATTTTTTAGGGCCCCCCTGCAGTGGTTGTGTGGAAAAGATATCAATCAACGTATTGTAATGTGAGTGCACGTTTCTCACAAAATATGTTGTTCTTACGAAAAAGTGTAATTTTGTGTAGAATCCTATGAGCTAACGGTTTTCTAGATATTTGCAGATACCTAATGCTATGTTCCCACCAAAATGAAAACCGAGATTTCGGTTGAAAAAGTTTCATAGAAAATTAAACGAAATCTCAATAATAACTCGGGATTTCCACGAAATCCCCATGAGATTCTGCTCCAACAATTTGAAATCTTTAATTTTTTTTAGCTTAAATCTCGGACTTTGTTTTGGTGGGAACATAGCATAATGCATAAAGTAAGACGTTAAATCGAAGTTCTCCATCAAAATTCTGTTTTATAAGAGTTTTTTGCTATAATCTTGCCATTTTTTCGTCTAAATTTCCTTTGCTATACCAACTCATCAGTGAACACCATCGTGTGTGTTCCAATTACAAAGAGTCGCTGCACGTCACAATTGCGGTTGCATTATTTGGTAGGATTACGATAGAGATGCAAGATAATTATGGAAAAGACACATGTAAAACAAAATTGGCAATAAGTACCTACATTTAACAAAATGGGGTATATTCATAAATGTTGTTTTGGCTGTAGCTGGGCACATCTAGAGTCTATCTTATTGAAACTTCATCAGGTAAACTCCAGTTTTGTCAAGCAACAGCTTAAACAACATCTATGAATATGCCTCAGTATGTAATTGGAATTGTATGTCGGATGTATCTCAATGAACATATTCTTATACACGCTGAGTACTTTGAATCTCGGGGGCCCTATATCTCGGGGGCCCCGTATCATTGATACGGCTGATACCGCGTTAGCTACGCTACTGACTGTCACATAGACGGTCGGTTGAATGGACCGGACGGTGTGCCAAAAAAAGTCAGTAGTTGCTAGTCTTTATTTTTTATTTACTTCGTCTTCTAAAAACGTGCATACAGTTTGATTATTCGTAGACTGAGTAGTTCGGTTACATGAATTGTCTCAAAAACTGCCATTCAACGTTTCGGTCATTTTCTAAGGTTCGTTGAGATTTTCAACGGACTTCCAATCTGTCCAATGGACGACAAGGACATTCACGGTAGAACCTGTCGACTACGATTGAAGTCCGTCGCACCGTCGCACAGTGGGATGCGAAGTGATTCTAGCGCGCCAAAAGTGGTATAAAAAATGTTCTCCAAAATGCGTAATTTTTTCAGGGAATGTTGTCAATACCTGGGCGTGAAAAAATCGAGAGCCAGTTTTTGTAAAACGTCATGCACTTTTTTTGTATTCCTCGTTTCTTAGAAGGTTATGAATAATCTTAAGTATGAAGTCAAATTACTGCTTTTTTAAAATGTCGATATTGATCCTATTTAAGAATGGATATCTGCTAGTTTTTTTTTTTTTACCAATAGTGTCATTATTATAAACAATCAATTCGAATAAAATTAATTCACTGGTTGTTTGTTATTTAAATCATTTTATTTAAACAATTTTTATATAATTTTTGTTTGTTTGTATAGTCTGCCAAAAATCCGGAACGTCATGGAACCTCTTACCTATACTTCCATTAGCTAGTCCAATATGTATACTTACACTCCTATAAAAATCGCTACCAACTACCACCAACTAACAATTTTATTTAACTTTTAATGAGAGATAACGTTAGCCACAAAAGTCAAACTGCTCTCTCTGGTGACTCAAGGTCGGTAATGTATTCCGTTATAATAAGTTGTCGCGAGTGTTTTCTGCGTTTTTTTGGTTGTTTTGTTTGATAAACACTCAAAATTGCTTAAAAATAATATATATTAATTAAATAATTAAATTGTATCCACCGGATTATTAATTATTAAAAAAAACTATAAATAAAGAGAAACGATTTTCGACTTTAGAAACTGCTATAGCATGACATTCAAACTGTTGCTGTTGTTTTTTGATATTTTTTTGTCTATTTCAAATAATTTTTTTAGAAAATTGCCCCTCCCACCAAAACGGTGGGAAACAGACCCCCTCCTCATACAATTTTTTTTAGAACCGCCTAAGAATAATTTCTCAAATACTCCTGCATTAAGGGACATCCTTTTTTCGAGCACTGATAGAATTTTCTTTTTGCCACTTGCTTGTCCATAATTTTTGACACCACTCTGAAAAATATTAAAAACGGCTGTAACGACCTCAAAACTATATAAACTTATCAAAATTAGGTCTTTATTCCATATTATTACCCCAAGAATACTTTTGGCGCGCTAGAATCGCTTCTCATCCCACTGTGCGTCGCACTATGGGCCCAAGTGACGTTTTGCGTCTCGAAAATCTGTAACTTTTTTGTCTTGTGAGATAATACGCTGAAAACTCGCACATATCTTCTTGAATATACTGCCAACAAAATAATGTACGTTTCTAAATGTTAAATGTATGCTATTTTTATTTAAAAATTATTCAAACATTTTCATACACACAAATTTCGAAATAAACACATAACACCGTTATTTATTTGCGTCATATTATTTGAAATTGAAGCATTTTTTTCTTTAAATTTATAATAAATACAAATTAAATTAAAAAAGTAGTACAAATGAAAGGGCACGGTAATGGTAAGTAAAGTTCTTGCTCTACATCTTATTTATAGATCCAACCTAAGCAATTATTGATGCCCCTCTTTCTCCAGTACCAATAAAGTCAGATACTTCAAATTTGAAGCATCTACTTAACTAATCAAGTCCAGGGCTGGCAATAAATTTCAACTTCTAAGAATTAGTGGTTGCTGAGATATATCTCCATACATCACTAAAACCATATAACTGACCTACTCACCCCTCACTCGCTGATTGACAGATCGTCAAAATTGTGGAAGAATCTTGAAATTTCACACAGCGGAAGGTCTTGTGCATAAAAAAAAAAATTGATATTTTCCATTTAGGGTAGGGGACGTGTTATCCACCATAACTTACATAAATATAGAACACTTCCACGTTGCACATAGATCTTTGAATTTTGGCGGAATAATAGGGCATGTAAAAGAAAAATTTTAGATTTTGCATTCAGGAGGCGTGATGGCATCAACCTAATTTTTCAGAATTGTTATCATCTATCCACAATGTAGAATGGTGAAATTTTGGTAAAGCGGTAGAACTTGATTTTCCATTAGTGGGTGTAGCATCCACCGACTTTCTAAAATCTATCAAATGCATGGCAATTTTGTCGTAGAATAATGAAATTTGGTAGAGTATTAGGGGTGTAATGCATTGGAAAATTAAAAAATTTGTTATTTTGTATTCAAGTGGCACTTCCTCAACAAAGAAAAATCTTTGCAAAAAGAATTAATTAATCAATTAAGAACAAAAACTTGACCAGTGAAATAAAATAGAAGCATAAGACAGAATTTGCAATTCAAATTCACCTATTTTTAAACATACTTTTCTACACTTTATTTTTGTAACTTTTAATCTTTTTTTCACACTCTAAAATAACTGAATGCCAGTTTTGTATAAACATATGCATGTCACACAAGCATTATGCAAACCTATGAAATCAAAATATAATGTGAGTGTGCTGCTGTAATAGAAACGATGTTAGCAAACTGCAAGATGGTCGATCCAAACTGGTGGAAAATTTAGAACTTTCAAACCCTTCTTTTATTAATTTTAAAATGAGAGTAGACCTTAAAAATAATTTCTTAGTATGTTCTTGAAATCGATTTTAAGTCTACAATGGTTGGGAACCAATTTTAAACGTTTAAGGTTTCATGCGAAAAAAGATATTGCAAAAACATGTAAAATCTGTGATTTGTTGTTCTACTTCTTATAATAGGTTTATAGTTCTTAATCGAAGAAAAGCAATTAAAAGCATACAAATTTTGTATATGTTTTAGTATATGAACCAAGGAATAATTTGTGCCCTAAAGCTAAACGGTGGATGACTTTGGAAGTACTTAAAACTCCAATCGAAATTCGGCAAAAGCTAAAAAAACATGTGTTATTGAAAAAAATAAATTTATCTAAAATATATATTTTCCAAAATATATTTTTGCAAATTCGAATAGTAGTAATAACAAGCTTTCCAAAAACATATAACACTTACACTTTATCATCATCAATAATTAAAATAAAGTGGTTTAAAAAATGGCTTCAAAATGTCACTCAAACAGTGTTTTTTCTAGGGAGCACTTTAGAGAGGGTAAAATACTAGAAAGACTGGGTGGAAACATAATTTTTTTATTGTAATCTGTACTTTAAGTATTCCTTAATTCATTTCTGCCAAGAAATTAATCTTAAAAATAGTTTTGAAAAACTATTTTTGAGACGCAAACCATCATTTGGGCCAATAGTGCGTCGTCGCGTCGTTTTGGTACAGTTTGGTACAGTTCTGTCTGTCAGCCTAAGCCACTGTACGATTTTCTTATTTTGAATTTAAGGTTTTTTTGTTATTATTTAGAGGTGAAATTGAAATTTTAACAACCTTTAAGGAAAATCTTATTCATCTCAAAAACGACCCTTAAGATGTTGATTAAAAACCTGTATTATTGTAGGAATAGTAAAGGTGTTAGTGCAAAAAAATTAAAAAAAAAACTGTTATTAAAAGTATCTGCGACATATCGCTTTTTATGTTCAATTTTATTATTTACAATGTTAAACAAATTGAAAAAAAAATACATTTTAGATTATTAAAGAAAAAAAATATTTTGACCACACATAAGCTTTTTTGAACAAACCTTAAAATTGGACTCGAGATTTTGATCAGACTTGTCATTACAATGATAGAGAACACGAAAAAAGTGGGTGGCACAATTCTGTCTGTCTGGTTGTACTTCAACCTACTGTCTAAACCACTGAAGCAATTTTCTTCAAATTTTGAACTTAAGGTTTTTTTTATAACTCTCCAGAGGAGAAATTGAAAAAAAATTTTAGCTCCAAAAAAAACGGTACTTGCCGTATACAATAACCGTTGAGACAAAGCTCATTTATCTGAAAACAACTCCAAAGATTTTGATAAAAAAATCGGTGCATTATTGTATATAGGGTAAACTTAATGGTATACAACAAAATTTCCAAAAACTGTTTTTAACGGTACCAGCCATATAACGGTTTTTTTGATTTTCTATTTTCTCTGTAACGGCTCAACCTATTTCAATCCATAGATAATAAAATAAATAAATAAATTGGGTGGCGCAACAGCTCGAGGAGAACCAGGGCCTAGTGACTTACAACTCACAACCATTCCTGTGTGCGTGTTTGTTGGGCAGGAATGGAGGGGACCTACAGTTTTTTGCCGAGTCCGAACGGCTAAATGAGAAGCACTTTTTCATGACAAGTATACTCTTGGAGGATTTGTCAGTTCCTCGCAAGAGGCAGTACCTCGAATAAAACATTTCTGTTTTTAGGTGGCACGGCTGGGAATCGAACCCACACCTTCCATAGATAATATTGCATATCAAAATTTTGAAAAAAGTAAATTTTGGATTTTTAAAAAATATAATATTTTTTTTTTGAAAATTAAATGATTGATGATTTTTTTTGAAAATAATTTCGTAAATGTATATTAATAAATACTCAAAACTGGCATCCCAAAATCTTGTTTTAAAAATATTACTTAAATTTTATATTAATGTATGTAATTTTTATTAAAAGATTCAATTTTTACTAAAAAATATATTTTTCTGTTCTCGTTAGAGAACACAACGAAATGAAAAACTATTTTTATATTTAATAAAAGAATATTTATTTTTGAGTTTTAAAGCTTCCGATCCCTTACCACTGGTGGGGGGAAATCTTCAGCTGTACGAAGTGACACGTATATAAGAACTAAACTTAATGAGATCGAATGATCTCTTTTTATAATAATTAAATGCTAACGCAGCAAATCTTAGTTTGACTGCGGATGATGCAATGATTCATATTGCTCTTTGTTAAGAAATATTTTGGTATCCATTGGATACTCCCACACAAGTTGCTGAAGGCAAAAAGTGCTGATATGCAATTTTATGTAAGTGATATCGGATATGATCATCCGCTATGAAATGTAATTATGAATCATTGTTAATCAACTACGTTCATTGTTAATTTTAATTGAATTTAAAGTCAAGTGTTTGTGGGGGCGCACAAGTAGGCTCTGATATAACATGTATATGTATGTATAAGAAAACTGCTCCTACGATTAAAAAATTTTTTTTTTTGCATATATTTTTTTTTTTTTTTCAAGTAATAAAATGGCATACTTGGTTTTGAGCGTTAAGCTATTTTCCTAGCTGTATATACAATTTAAATAACGATTTAAATGCTTTTTATAAATTTTTCTATATTATTTTTCATATTTTTTCTGTAAAGACTTGCATTTTTTGAAAGTTTTTAAGTTCCAAGCAACTTGAACATAAGAGCAAGTACGTGCGATCCAGTCGTGCATTTCATTTTTTGTTAATTTACAAAATGTTATTTTTCTAAACGACGATGCACGGTCCAAGTTCTTTCCTTAAAAAACTTATAAATTTCTTTAAATGAATGCTACCTTTGGGAAGAAACCCATTTAAAAAATGTTTACTAATATAACCTCCCAAAGTACCAATTTTTTCGATTTTCTTGAAAACTATGTGACTGATTTCAATTATTTTTGTATAAAAAAGCTTTTAAGATGTTCAATAAATATTATTTACCAATATTTTATTAAAAAAATGAGCTTTTCCGTTTACATTACGATTTTGATAATTTTGTTTGTATGTGCTGAAATCAGAACGGCTATAAAGTAGGCATAAACAAAATTTTTCCTTGCAACTTTTAACATATAAAAATTATTTTTTTCCATAAATCGATATATTTCATCAAGAACTGAAATGACATTCTTTTCTTCACTTCAAACTATTAAAGGAGTTTAAGCGAATTTAAATATCGAATGCTTTTCAACTTTTTGCTTTCATAATTTATATACAATTTTAAAAACTTGAAGCCTCTTGGCCGTAAAAGCAAGCACTTGCAACCAAGCCATGCATTTTTTCCTTCATTTGTCTGATTTTAAAATTTTGTAAGAGAACCACTGTGGAAGCTATTTACAGCGAGGCCAACAATACCTACCTCGTTTCAGGTTTAATTATTATTATTGTTTAACAGTAAATATTAAAACAGGAAAACATTGAAGACTCATATAATCAATTAACATTAAAAGAATATATCAAAAAATTAATTTTCATTAAATAAACTCAGCCTGTAAATATTTGTGATGTAAAATTGTAAACAACCAAGGTAAATCAATGTCAATGCACTTTCAGGATGATTTGCAATTACTTCGTTTCAGCCATGATTACTTCATTCGTTCGATGTTTCCATTCGATTTCATTTCGTTGAAAAACGCCTGAAGCTTAAAGCACGTAGCTACCCTCAGGTACCATCAGTGCAGTGCAATAACGCCCAGAAGCTACACAGAAAAATATAGCTGGAAAACAACCCAACGAGGTGGCAAAGATGGGGTGAGGATGCAAACAACTCAGTTCGTATAATACAAAGCCTCCTGATGATGAAAAAAAAATCCATTAACCTAACACAACCCGATAATTATTATTATAGCTACGACGACGACGATGACGATGATGATGATGATAATTATAATTTATTGATGATGTGATGATGAGAAAATCTTGAAATCGAAATCCATTCAAACGGTTGATGATGATTATGCGTGATTCTGATCATCCTAAACCAAACACATCAGTTAATAGATAATAATATATATATTTGCCTGAATGTATGTGTTTCCATGAAAGAATTTATTGAACTTGCAACTATGCCACGGCTTTAACTTCTGCATTAGTGATTCATACCAAGATACAACAAAAAAATATGAATTTCATAAATTGCTTTGAATGGTCCTTCACACACAAAGTTATATAATGAGTCTTTTCATAGGTTTCTGGCATCTGACTGAAAATACTAAGTCCAAAGTATACTGAACTTCTATTTAACGTTAGCGCACCATGCCACTGAAGGCTTTTGACTCGTTAAATCGAGCTAATTGGAACATTAAATGTTTATTTCTATCCACAGTTCAGAGGTGAAGGTCTAGAGAAAAAGCATAATGATTGCAATCATTTTTCAACAGGCCACAATACATAGATATTCTCTTACAACAAAGTATAAATAATCCAGTACCATTAGGCATGATTCCTATGGAAACTTTTTTGGTCATCCTTAAATAAATGCCACGAGGTACTACCCATCATCTTCTTATACTTCCCTATTAATTGGGGTTGTCAATTTATCAATTTGATAAATGATAAATTTTGAAGTTCAATATTTATATGCATTATAGTCCTACTGATTAAGGTTTTGATCATTGAGAATTAGGTACATACACCATTGCAAGCTACAAAAGAAAATTGAAAATATAAATGAATAGTTAGTTTATCAGTTCTTTAATAAATTGAGCTTAAACATACTCACTCTGGATTTAAATTGGATTTAAGGAAGTTTTTAATCCAACAACTAAATCTGGATTTATTAAATCCAAAAATTTAAATCCATGTCCATATTATTCACTCTGAACATGCCTTAAATCCAATTGATTTAAAATGCCCTTAATTCGGATGTAAAATGTTTTTAAATCCAGATTAATATCATTTAATCCAATGTCAAATTTGCAAAATGTCAAAATTCTCCCATGAAACTTTTTATTTAATTCGAGCCTGATTACACGATTCGTTTTTCGTTCGTTTCGTCTTTCGTTTTTTTGACAGGTACGTACCTTCGTGATTACACACAACGAAAAAATTCCATACGTGCTTTTGACCTTCAACAAATTTGAGGTTAATTTATTAGAAAATAGGAAGCAATAATAATTTAAAATATTTTTAAATCACTTCTTGTTCAAATATATGCCTATTTAATTATGAAAATCAGTTTTGAATCCCATTATTTTAATTTTATAACTATTCCTTACCTCTACTCATTTGTCTAATTAAAGACGTCAAAGTTCAACCGGAAAAAATCTTAAAATTTGCATACGTGCTTTCGTTACTTCATCTCCCCTACATTTCTACACCCCTCATCCAATGTGTCAAAATAAACGAAACAACAACAAACAATCAGAAACTTGAAATTTTAAGAGAAAGTGAATTATATGAAATTGTGTTTTAATCTGGATTAAAGTACTTAAACTGAGCTCCGGAGGGCAGTTTAAATCCAATTGGATTAATCGATATTGGATTTAAGAAATCGGATTAAACGAGTGAATAATATGGGATTGTATTTAATGTTTGGATTTAAAATACTTTTAATCTGGATTTAAGCTTTAATCTGGATTAAACGAGGGAATAATATGGGCGTAAATATCAAGATTTAGGAACAGAAAGGAATTGACATTGACAAAAGGGGTTATAGAGTTTCCACCATTTTTATTTGAAGAAAAATGAAGTTTCAAGCTGTAAAAGGGATTTCTTAAAAAAAGTTAAAATTGAAATTGGGATAACTTTAATTCATGAAGTGAAATCGATTCTGAAAGACAAGAGTGTGTGTGTGTCTAACACCGGACTTCTGTTCCTTATTCCCGGCATTAAAGTGGTAGGACAGAGAGGAAATTAAGCAATATTGTGGAGACTGGGAGAATAATGATTTACGCAAAAAAGCACATGTGATCTATGATTTGGAGATGTTTGGTGAGGAATTATTTACACACAATACTCAACAAAAACGTCGTAAATGGGACACCATAGCTCAGTTTGGTATTTTTATTGGGATTGGTGAAAATTTAAAAGGGTGACGCATTTTGCTAAGCGTGATATTTTATTAAGATAGCTTCTCCAACGGAAGAAGTTCTCATAAGCTCTTACCAGTATAAAACATTCAAAGGAAAATACTTGTGATGTGATCGATAGTATGAAAGTTGAAGACTTGTCTGATGGCTGTTTTGATGCTGGTCTGACTGGTGGTAACAGTGATGGAACAAACAAAAATAAACGAAATGATAATGATGATTATGTTGATGCAAGGGGTCGAGATGATACTCAAATTTTGCAGGCTGTCGAGGAACGTTCTCTTATGTCGTTTTCGATTGGATTTTCTGACTGTTCTAAATAAATAAATAAATAAATTGGGTGGCGCAACAGCTCGAGGAGAACCAGGGCCTAGTGACTTACAACTCACAACCATTCCTGTGTGCGTGTTTGTTGGGCAGGAATGGAGGGGACCTACAGTTTTTTGCCGAGTCCGAACGGCTTAATGAGAAGCACTTTTTCATGACAAGTATACTCTTGGAGGATTTGTCAGTTCCTCGCAAGAGGCAGTACCTCGAATAAAACATTTCTGTTTTTAGGTGGCACGGCTGGGAATCGAACCCACACCTTCCATAGATAATATTGCATATCAAAATTTTGAAAAAAGTAAATTTTGGATTTTTAAAAAATATAATATTTTTTTTTTGAAAATTAAATGATTGATGATTTTTTTTGAAAATAATTTCGTAAATGTATATTAATAAATACTCAAAACTGGCATCCCAAAATCTTGTTTTAAAAATATTACTTAAATTTTATATTAATGTATGTAATTTTTATTAAAAGATTCAATTTTTACTAAAAAATATATTTTTCTGTTCTCGTTAGAGAACACAACGAAATGAAAAACTATTTTTATATTTAATAAAAGAATATTTATTTTTGAGTTTTAAAGCTTCCGATCCCTTACCACTGGTGGGGGGAAATCTTCAGCTGTACGAAGTGACACGTATATAAGAACTAAACTTAATGAGATCGAATGATCTCTTTTTATAATAATTAAATGCTAACGCAGCAAATCTTAGTTTGACTGCGGATGATGCAATGATTCATATTGCTCTTTGTTAAGAAATATTTTGGTATCCATTGGATACTCCCACACAAGTTGCTGAAGGCAAAAAGTGCTGATATGCAATTTTATGTAAGTGATATCGGATATGATCATCCGCTATGAAATGTAATTATGAATCATTGTTAATCAACTACGTTCATTGTTAATTTTAATTGAATTTAAAGTCAAGTGTTTGTGGGGGCGCACAAGTAGGCTCTGATATAACATGTATATGTATGTATAAGAAAACTGCTCCTACGATTAAAAAATTTTTTTTTTTGCATATATTTTTTTTTTTTTTTCAAGTAATAAAATGGCATACTTGGTTTTGAGCGTTAAGCTATTTTCCTAGCTGTATATACAATTTAAATAACGATTTAAATGCTTTTTATAAATTTTTCTATATTATTTTTCATATTTTTTCTGTAAAGACTTGCATTTTTTGAAAGTTTTTAAGTTCCAAGCAACTTGAACATAAGAGCAAGTACGTGCGATCCAGTCGTGCATTTCATTTTTTGTTAATTTACAAAATGTTATTTTTCTAAACGACGATGCACGGTCCAAGTTCTTTCCTTAAAAAACTTATAAATTTCTTTAAATGAATGCTACCTTTGGGAAGAAACCCATTTAAAAAATGTTTACTAATATAACCTCCCAAAGTACCAATTTTTTCGATTTTCTTGAAAACTATGTGACTGATTTCAATTATTTTTGTATAAAAAAGCTTTTAAGATGTTCAATAAATATTATTTACCAATATTTTATTAAAAAAATGAGCTTTTCCGTTTACATTACGATTTTGATAATTTTGTTTGTATGTGCTGAAATCAGAACGGCTATAAAGTAGGCATAAACAAAATTTTTCCTTGCAACTTTTAACATATAAAAATTATTTTTTTCCATAAATCGATATATTTCATCAAGAACTGAAATGACATTCTTTTCTTCACTTCAAACTATTAAAGGAGTTTAAGCGAATTTAAATATCGAATGCTTTTCAACTTTTTGCTTTCATAATTTATATACAATTTTAAAAACTTGAAGCCTCTTGGCCGTAAAAGCAAGCACTTGCAACCAAGCCATGCATTTTTTCCTTCATTTGTCTGATTTTAAAATTTTGTAAGAGAACCACTGTGGAAGCTATTTACAGCGAGGCCAACAATACCTACCTCGTTTCAGGTTTAATTATTATTATTGTTTAACAGTAAATATTAAAACAGGAAAACATTGAAGACTCATATAATCAATTAACATTAAAAGAATATATCAAAAAATTAATTTTCATTAAATAAACTCAGCCTGTAAATATTTGTGATGTAAAATTGTAAACAACCAAGGTAAATCAATGTCAATGCACTTTCAGGATGATTTGCAATTACTTCGTTTCAGCCATGATTACTTCATTCGTTCGATGTTTCCATTCGATTTCATTTCGTTGAAAAACGCCTGAAGCTTAAAGCACGTAGCTACCCTCAGGTACCATCAGTGCAGTGCAATAACGCCCAGAAGCTACACAGAAAAATATAGCTGGAAAACAACCCAACGAGGTGGCAAAGATGGGGTGAGGATGCAAACAACTCAGTTCGTATAATACAAAGCCTCCTGATGATGAAAAAAAAATCCATTAACCTAACACAACCCGATAATTATTATTATAGCTACGACGACGACGATGACGATGATGATGATGATAATTATAATTTATTGATGATGTGATGATGAGAAAATCTTGAAATCGAAATCCATTCAAACGGTTGATGATGATTATGCGTGATTCTGATCATCCTAAACCAAACACATCAGTTAATAGATAATAATATATATATTTGCCTGAATGTATGTGTTTCCATGAAAGAATTTATTGAACTTGCAACTATGCCACGGCTTTAACTTCTGCATTAGTGATTCATACCAAGATACAACAAAAAAATATGAATTTCATAAATTGCTTTGAATGGTCCTTCACACACAAAGTTATATAATGAGTCTTTTCATAGGTTTCTGGCATCTGACTGAAAATACTAAGTCCAAAGTATACTGAACTTCTATTTAACGTTAGCGCACCATGCCACTGAAGGCTTTTGACTCGTTAAATCGAGCTAATTGGAACATTAAATGTTTATTTCTATCCACAGTTCAGAGGTGAAGGTCTAGAGAAAAAGCATAATGATTGCAATCATTTTTCAACAGGCCACAATACATAGATATTCTCTTACAACAAAGTATAAATAATCCAGTACCATTAGGCATGATTCCTATGGAAACTTTTTTGGTCATCCTTAAATAAATGCCACGAGGTACTACCCATCATCTTCTTATACTTCCCTATTAATTGGGATTGTCAATTTATCAATTTGATAAATGATAAATTTTGAAGTTCAATATTTATATGCATTATAGTCCTACTGATTAAGGTTTTGATCATTGAGAATTAGGTACATACACCATTGCAAGCTACAAAAGAAAATTGAAAATATAAATGAATAGTTAGTTTATCAGTTCTTTAATAAATTGAGCTTAAACATACTCACTCTGGATTTAAATTGGATTTAAGGAAGTTTTTAATCCAACAACTAAATCTGGATTTATTAAATCCAAAAATTTAAATCCATGTCCATATTATTCACTCTGAACATGCCTTAAATCCAATTGATTTAAAATGCCCTTAATTCGGATGTAAAATGTTTTTAAATCCAGATTAATATCATTTAATCCAATGTCAAATTTGCAAAATGTCAAAATTCTCCCATGAAACTTTTTATTTAATTCGAGCCTGATTACACGATTCGTTTTTCGTTCGTTTCGTCTTTCGTTTTTTTGACAGGTACGTACCTTCGTGATTACACACAACGAAAAAATTCCATACGTGCTTTTGACCTTCAACAAATTTGAGGTTCATTTATTAGAAAATAGGAAGCAATAATAATTAAAACATTTTTAAAACACTTCTTGTTCAAATGTATGCCTATTTAATTATGAAAATCAATTTTGAATCCCATTATTTAAATTTTATAACAATTCCTTACCTCTACTCATTTGTCAAATTATAGACGTCAAAGTTCAACCGGAACAAATCTTAAAATTTTCATACTTGCTTTCGTTACTTCATCCCCCCTACATTTCTACACCCCTCATCCAATGTGTCAAAAAAAAAACGAAACAACAACAAACAATCAGAAACTTGAAATGTCAAGAAAAAGTGAATAATATGAAACTGTGTTTTAATCTGGATTAAAGTACTTAAACTGAGCTCCGGAGGGCAGTTTAAATCCAATTCGATTAATCGATATTGGATTTAAAAAATTGGATTAAACGAGTGAATAATATGGGATTGGATTTAATGTTTGGATTTAATATACTTTTAATCTGGATTTAAGTTTTAATCTGGATTAAACGAGTGAATAATATGGGCGTAAATATCCATTGACAAAAGGGGTTATAGAGTTTCCACCATTTTTATTTGAAGAAAAATGAAGTTTCAAGCTGTAAAAGGGATTTCTTAAAAAAAGTTAAAATTGAAATTGGGATGGACAACGGACTTTAATTCATCAACTCTGAAGTGAAATCGATTCTGAAAGACAAGAGTGTGTGTGTGTCTAACACCGGACTTCTGTTCCTTATTCCCGGCATTAAAGTGGTAGGACAGAGAGGAAATTAAGCAATATTGTGGAGACTGGGAGAACTATGATTTACGCAAAAATAAGTCATTGCGGCTTTCATCCATAATAGGACAGGTCCGATTGGAAAAAGCACATGTGATCTATGATTTGGAGATTTTTGGTGAGGAATTATTTACACACAATCCTCAACAAAAACGTCGTAAATGGGACACCATAGCTCAGTTTGGTATTTTTATTGGGGTTGGTGAAAATTTAAAAGGGTGACGCATTTTGCTAAGCGTGATATTTTATTAAGATAGCTTCTCCAACGGAAGAAGCTCTCATAAGCTCTTACCAGTATAAAACATTTCAAAGGAAAATACTTGTGATGTGATCGATAGTATGAAAGTTGAAGACTTGTCTGATGATTGTTTTGATGCTGGTCTGCCTGGTGGTAACAGTGATGTAACAAACAAAAATAAATGAAATGATAATGATGATTATGTTGATGCAAAGGGTCGAAATGATACTCAAATTTTTCAGGCTGTCGAGGAACGTTCTCTTATGTCGTTTTCGATTGGATTTTCTGACTGTTCTAAATAAATAAATAAATAAATTGGGTGGCGCAACAGCTCGAGGAGAACCAGGGCCTAGTGACTTACAACTCACAACCATTCCTGTGTGCGTGTTTGTTGGGCAGGAATGGAGGGGACCTACAGTTTTTTGCCGAGTCCGAACGGCTTAATGAGAAGCACTTTTTCATGACAAGTATACTCTTGGAGGATTTGTCAGTTCCTCGCAAGAGGCAGTACCTCGAATAAAACATTTGTTTTTTAGGTGGCACGGCTGGGAATCGAACCCACACCTTCGGCATGACAGTCCTACGCACTAACCATCAAGCCACGAGGTACTACTTTTTTTCTGACTGTTCTACTCCTTTTTGATTCCAATAGAATATGAAAACATCGTGTTGTCAAATTTACACACACACTACTGAAATACGCCATATTATAAAATGGCTTCTTCAAGCATTCATCGCACTTTTGACAAGTAGTGCGACGAAAAACTGTATGTGTATGTGTGTGTTCCAAATTTACTCCTTCTTCAAATCGGGAACGGAAAAATACTCCGAAAACAGTACTCCGAACAGCCAATCGAAGGCTTTTGGAGTAGATGGAGTGAAAATGGAGTAGAAAAGGCGTACTCCGGACGTCCAATCGAAAACGACATTAAGTAACGGCTTCAAAGTTGTCGTAGATGTTCAAGTTCTATGGTAGATCTGCTAGATTCACATGCTTTTATTGCTGATAAGCAAGAACCCTCAACATATGAGGATGCTTTCAATTCGAGAGATCAGAGAAGATTAACAGTTCAATTTTGCCGCCCTTAGAAAATGTATTTATGCGAATTACTGAGCTTACAGTCCAGGAGGGAGTCTACGTGATCAGAAAGGTTACGCATTGAATTTCAATGCCTGAATCCTTGGTTCCATGAATTGAAATACCAATACGTGACAACCTTGCTGATTACGGAAAGTGCCCTGAAGAGAAGATCCCATTATTATTAAATTTTCGCGTGCCTGGAAAACTCTGTCCGGGGTGGTACTGAAACCAAAAGTCTTATCGTTAGCTGAAAATTATTTACAAAATTCATTTGAACATTAGATAGGTACTGTAGTGTTCACACGTTAAATAAAGGGCAAATTTTCTCATTGAGTACAGTTTATTGACTGATCTAATAATATATGTATGTAAATGTAATATAACAATGAAATTAACTAGAAAGAAAAAGGAAGGCTCCCCAGTCTCCACATCTCCCCTTTTAACTAAAGTAAATTTTGTTTTCAAAAATCATTGCATTATAAATTCTTCTCTAAAAGCAATTAGACTATTTTTACAGTCGATTTAATAAACTCATTGCTTTGAGTGAAGCGAGGGCTTGATGTTGTATGCTTGAATCCCCAAGATTGAGCAAATTGACGAAAATCTGGCAAAATAATCGCTTATTATTAAAAACGTCTTACCAAAGCAAGCGCAGAGGTCCATCGCAATTGCGTGCCAAGGACGTTCTGGCATAATAGAACTCATGAGCGATCCGTGTGTATTATGCCTAAGTGTCCAGTGTGAATTATTGCTAACATTTTACCCTCTGGCAGGGCTACCTTCATGGCTCTAAAGAGCCACTTTGGCTCTTTTTTTTCATGTATGGCTCTTTGGCTCCACTTTTCTAAAATCATCCAAAATTGGCTCTTTTTGAGATTTTCGTGGCTCTTTTCACTCTTTTACAGAATAAAGGCCTAACTACATTCATTTCACTTTTGTACAAAAGTGCAAAAGTGAAAAACACAAATATATTCTAATGACACCTTCCTGCGAAAAAGCATATGGGATTTGAGTTGAGCTGAATCCATTCAAACACGGAAAAGGCTAGAGCTAGAACTATAATGCTCGCAGGGGCACTTAAGTGGTCGGAAGAAAACAAGCAAATACAAAGAAAGCATATGACGCGACTATTATTGCGGAGTGGAGCGTGTAAGTAAAAATGACATTGGGCAAAATAGGAATGTCAAAAAGAAGTAGATGATAAGTACATTATGGAAAGCTACTTTTAGTTGGCTTTTGACTTTAGCTTCAGTGGCTTTCTTACCATTATAGTTATACTTTAGTTCAGCAACTATAATCGATGTGAGTGACATCTATGAATCAAATTTTTTCACTATCTGCTTAGATGTAGTTGTGTTTCACTTTTCTGCTAAAGTAAAAGTTAGGAACGCTCTTACTTTTACTTTTGTAAAACTTGAGATAAAAGATATGATTGAGCAGTTTATTGGAAAAAGACAAAACACTTTTTCACTTTTGTACAAAAAAGAACTGAATGTAATTAAGCCTTAATATATCTACCTACTTAAATCCTTCCTCTGAGTAAAACGCGTTCATTTTTATTAAAAAAAAATAAATTTCTTTCATTAAAAAATCGATGTCTATTCTTGAAACACAAATAAATTCAAAATATTCACTACGAAAACGAATTGCTCATTAAAAATTTGGAAGATTTTTATATAGGCCACGAAGCTGAAGCTTCTTTGAAAAAAAGAAAATGTTTTTCATAATGATTTTGTTGCTATAAGAAAATGTTTTACTTTACTATGAGACAAATTGCAATGAAATCACGTTAAGAATTGATTTCAAATATAAAAGACTGTTTGTGCTAAGATTTTAAGATCCACTCATTATTAATTCTGATGAAGACATATCATGTTTTGATCTAGGTTATAAATTCTGCCATTTAATAAGTTATCCAGAAAAATTTAAATTGACTTAAACTTTTTGAATTAAAAGCAAAAGAAAAGACTTAAAGAATTAATTTTGTAATCACTATTATAGAGGAATTTCGGCTAAAAATTGGAAATATGTTCATATTGTTCATAATTAAAATCATTCAAATCAACTCTTTCCCGACTTATACAACTTTCCAGCACACATTTTTACCCTCCCGCATAGAAGCGTGTGTGCCGGGATATTTTTCTCAAAACTGTTTTTAATGAAAAATAAATTTACAAACTTCCTTAAAATAGAAACATGCCAATCAAATCTTTCAGCTTTGAATTTAATTGTTAACAAAGAGCTACAAAATTGGACAACAAAGTTAATAACGTAATTTTTTTATAACAGTTTTACTTAAGTTTTTGTTATTTTTTCAAAATTGTTAATTATATTTTGGCATTTTTTCATTTGGGGGACGTTTGCAGTGGTGGCTCTTTTTTTGTTTAAATGCTCTTTTTATTGGCTCTTTCTCAAAATCTAGAAAGGCAGCCCTGCCCTCTGGCGGTATTTTGGACTAATGCGGCCAACCATTTTGACAACATTCCATGATTTTTTTTAATGATCGGATCCTCTTCTTGAGCCTTTCGAATGGAAAGACACTAAGAAAATGTTGATTGAATATTCATAATATCATGATGTTTTTAGGTACTTTGCAGCCATTATAGCGAGTATATAATAAAACAACATTTCAATAAAAATAAAATACAAACCTACTTCCATTAGTTTTTTTTTGTTGGGTTTTTTGAAATTTTGGAAAACAGAAAATTAGATATAATTGGGGTTTTGTGTGTAAATGGAAATCCACACAAGTTGAGTGCATGCTGCGAATTATACAACAATTTATATTGAATAATTTTGAATGAACAACAACAACTTGTTTGTGTTACCACCAGGTTTATAAGCTGGAGTTATAGCTACTTCTCTAGGTGGTACTCGTGAAATAGCTATAACTCCGGCCTATTACTTGGTGCGGTAACACACACAAGTTGTTGTTGTTCATTCAAAATTATTCAACAAAAATTATAACTTTTTGCCATAGCTTAAGGGTTATAGCGATAATAAACATTCTTATTTGATGGTCGTCGGCATAAACATCCTCCAATTCAGACACGAAAAAGTCAATAATCATGGCATCGACTGTAACATTATGGCTGGCTTCATTTTTCATCACAGCGCTTGAAAAACAAATATTTTGTAAAAACGTTTTCACGATTTAAAAACGTTGTTCAGAAGTAAGTCTATTCATTAGATATGAAATGGCAAACCAAACTGAGTATAAATCAAGTGGCAGCTGTCAAAAAGACCAACTCCGAAAAAAGTACTACCAGATCGAAAAAAACACGTCTAAGAAAACATCCTTTAGTAAATTAGCGCTAAAAATCAAGTAAGCCATTTTATTACTTGAAACAATAGGAATACATATATGCAAAAAATCGTAATCATACCTATATAATATTTTAGTTATATTTTTAAAACAAAATTTGTTGGTGCCAGTTTTGAGAATTTATTAATATACATTTACAAAATTATTTCCAAGAAAATTCATCAACCCGTTTTCAAAATATTGAATTTCCAAAAAAAAAATTTTAAATCTTTTAAAAAATCCAAAATTTACATAATTTTCAAAATTTTGATATGCAATATTACATTGCAATAATATAATAATGGTCAGCCCTAGAAAACTAGAAAATTTTTTGCGAATATTCCTTATATGAGGTGCCAGAGTCCCAAAACGTACACCATATACTTATACAATAACACACTGATTTTTTGTATCAGAATCGTTGGAGCCGTTTTCGAGATAGTAACAAAACAAACTAAAGTTCAAAACTTGAACAAAATCGGTTCAGTGGCTTAAGATGTAGGTTGAAGTACAGACAGACAGACAGAATTGTGCCACCCACTTTTTTCGTGTTCTCTATCATCGTAATGGACAGAAAACCCGTCAGGTAACGCGCGGCGTGACGTGAGGTGCGACGCGGGGCTGGTGGCATGCCCCCCCTCCGTCGTGTGATCACTCACCAATCTTTGAAGAGTCCTATAAGATTATATTTTTTCAATTTAATCAATATTGTGTGATTACGATGCTGGTACACATATTGCAATTTCGAATTTACTACAGCAATCAAACGGCTTCGGGAAACTTTGTGTACTCGAAGATGAAAAGAAATCTTTAAAGGCTTGCGTCAAAAGTTTTTTTGAAATCACCACAGACACAAATTTGTACAAATTTTGAAAGAAAAAAATTTATTTGAGCTTTTTGTCACACTCTTGGGCGCTATATCGCATTAATTTGGGCACTATGACACATTATTTTGGGCGTTGTATCATTATGAAAGAATTTTGGGCAATATGACATTTTGCGATTTGGGCGATCTGTTTTTGGGCGTTGTGTCGCTAAGCCCATTGGCGTACCTTTTATTAGTGACATAATCTCAAAGAAAAAAATTCAAATCGCAAGATCTATCAGGCAATAATTTGTTATGCTATAGAACCATTGCTGCTAAAAGAGGTATAAATTATTTTCCTACCCATGTTCATACATTAGTTTCTCCAAGTAAGTTTTCTCATTGCTTCTCAACTTAAATAAGAACAAACAACAAAGGTAATGTCGAATTAAGCAAACTTACTTTACTATATGTATATAAACTTTCTCTCAAAGTGTAGCCAATATTTTAAATAGATTGCATAACTTTCTAATCCGACCAACTGTAAGATAATATTACCTCCCTAATAAAAAAAAAATAAAAATTAAAAAAAGCCACCAAATGGACATAAAACATCCTGCTTAAAAGCAGTTTATCTGCTGCAACATTCGCTCTTTGTAATATGTGTCGCAAGTTGACTATATGCAAGACTTTCTTTCAAACAAACTTGGCAGCGTTAATATTCAGCTCAGTTTGAGTACCAGTTACTACTATTATGCCATAAAACCAGCTGCAATCCTAGATGGAGTAACTTCAGACGACGACGACGTATTGTCTGCCATACGGTCCAGTTTTACGTTTATACCCCAAACGAGGCTCTGCTTACACGATAACAAAGTGAATTTAATGATGAGAAGTGATAATTTTGTGTGTTTTCAATATTATTATTATTTCATGCTGATTTCATAGATTAAACGATATTTTAGTATTGAGTTCGTAGGGTTAGGATAGAGGACCTACAGTAGGGAGCAAAAATGAGTACATATTTGTAACTCGCACACTTATTGATGCATAACAACAGAAATAATAAAGCAAATTGAAAAAATTTTCTTGCCCTGTATTTTATGTTCAATTTTCAACAAAACGGTATGATAATACATAACGGAAAGGAGCAAGTTCTAAGAAAAAAGTCAAATAAAACAAAAATAAATCGCATGTACTCAATTTTGCACCAAGCGTTAATCAGCAAAAATATCGAAATTTGCCGTTAGATTTGCAAGTTTTTGGTTTGTTTATGACTTCCTATATCTTTTTTAGTTTGAGATATGTTTAATTGTGCATGGTTAGAACTTTCACCAGCGTATTTTAATAAATGAAATAAATAATTGTACAAATTTCATTGTTCCTTAAGATTATGAGGAAACCATCACGACAGATTGAGGACAGTTTTGTAGTCATGTTCCTTTTCATTTCTAATATCCTGCGAGGGCCGTCCGCACCCATCAAAATTTTTGTGCGGCCTTTGACTTGTGCTTCGGGAACAATAACTCACATTTTCTGGACTTTTATGACCACCGATTGGCTTGTTTTAAGCTTCTTAGCTATCAGTTGTGTCGAGAAGCCACTCTTTGTCATGACTACAAAACTGTCCACAATCTGTCGTGATGGTTTCCTCATAATCTTAAGGAACAATGAAATTTGTATAATTATTTATTTCATTTATTAAAATACGCTGGTGAAAGTTCTAACCATGCACAATTAAACATATCTCAAACTAAAAAAGATATAGGAAGTCATAGCGCCCTACCAATAATCAAATTTAGTGATGACTTAAATATTTCATTAAAATAGACCATATTGAAATGGACTCTAAATAATAAACGGTACATGTTATGACCTTAATATTTAATTTGGCTCTAAACAATAAATCATATGTGGTATGAACTCCAAAGAAAATAACATTCCATGTATGGTTCATTATTTGGGATCCATAACATTACTGTTTATTTCACTGAAGTATTTAACTCATTGCTAAATTTGATTATTGGTAAGGCCCATAAACAAACCAAAAACTTGCAAATCTAACGGCAAATTTCGATATTTTTGCTGATTAACGCTTGGTGCAAAATTGAGTACATGCGATTTATTTTTGTTTTATTTGATTTTTTTCTTAGAACTTGCTCCTTTCCGTTATGTATTATATACCGTTTTGTTGAGAATTGAACATAAAATACAAGGCAAACAAAATTTTTCAATTTTATTATTTCTGTTGTTATGCATCAATAAGTGCGCGAGTTACAAACATGTACTCATTTTTGCTCTCCACTGTATGTACAGTTTCAGTCAAAATAATAGTAGTACAAGTAGAAGAATTGCATAACCTTGGTTTTGTAAGGTTTACATAGCGTTGATAGTAAACTGCTGTTACATTTTGACTAAATAACATTTTCTTAATGATCGGGTACAAATACATTTTCTGTTGCAACGTTAATATGACAAATAAACAACCGTTATTAATCAAAGATACGAATTCTTCCGGTCAAAATAATAGTAGTGCACCGGTTTATGTGAAAAATATTATTTTTCTCTTTCATTTCTAAAATTGAACATTTAAAAAAACGTTGGTTTTTGTTTAACCATTACACCTTCATAGTTTTTACTGAAAAATTGGTCATATTTTTGCCAGCAATAGGCAGAGGCAAACACTGAACAACGGAATAGCGTGTCCTAGTTAGAAGACTGATATCGGAAGGCGAAAGTTATGCGCACGAAGGGGGTGGAAAAAAGTCGTTTTGGAAACATAATTTGAAAAGCTAAGAAAAGTTAGAAAAATATTTTTATTAATAGAATTCAAAGATGGTGTCGACGCAGAATTTCACAAGCTACTACATTACATTCAGAGTTTATTGAAAACCTACTTTGGTTCTTATAAAAAGCCACTTTCAAAGTGCTGGGGAGGGGGGATATGAAAATTAACGAACTTAAATATTCATCTTAGAATAATATAAGCATATGACACATATTTTAAGGGTATTTTTTAATGCCCAATCTTACTAAATCACAATGAGCTTGATACAACTACCTTCAAAAAAGTTATAGCCTTCTCCATAAATGATGACCGAATTATTAGTGAAACACGTAAAATATTACCAAATTTCAACAGCATTGACACGAAACTTCGTCCTCCTATTTAATTTGTCATAAGCGACAAGAATCAAAAAAGTCTACAAAAATATTTCTTGCGAAAGGGCGCTTCTTTCGATGAATTAGAAAAATTTTGAAGTACTACCATGAAACTTCTCCCAAATCTGGTACGCTGATGAAAGTTGGTGAAAATGTTTGCTTAGTCATTGGAACCAAGAATAAAAAAAGACCATTCAAATATTGGTCTGAGGGTCTCTTTTGAGAGGGAATATCGTACCTATTCTAGTCAAAAAATACAATCATTTACAGACATTTACTCTTTAAAAGTAAGATAACTTTTTATGTGAGCTTGTATATACTTGATTTTAATATTATTGGATTCAGATTAAAAAAAAACCTTAAAATCATGTACCATATTACATTTAAATGAAAATATCGTGACTCAACTCAATGCATATGAAAAACAGAACTAGAAAGAAAGTTGAAAAACAGCAGCAACAAACAATCAACGGCCAATGGAAATTCAAAGATGAAATTGACTGTCAAATGGAATTATCAAACAGATGAAAATTCTATGATTTGTGAAACTACCTTTTTTCGTATTCGGACGGTTGTCTTACCGAACTATTCTGTTTGAATACTTATTTTTAAAATGGACTTACAGTTGAAGTTCAATAGCGTCTACCATCTGTTGGCGATTTTTTTTCGCATAGACAGCGTCATCTGTTGTGCAAAACAAATCAACCATTAATGAAGCTCTATCTGCTGAAAAATTACATAGACAAGCTTTAAACCATCCATTATTGACAAGAACCATCTTAAAGAGGCCACATACGCGTAGCTCCATCTGTTGAAGAAATTAAAGCAAATTTTAAATAACTCCATCTGCGGGGTAATAGTTCAAAGTTCAGAAAAAGCTGTTTTAAGCGCCATCTATTATTGAATAGAAACTTAAACAAAACATATAAGAAAAAGTTACTTGAGTTCCGAACCTTCGTGTTACCATTTATACCAATAAAAAAGAACACCAATTTTATTGTACTAGATTCCACCCAATGGTCGAAATTCTACAATATAAAATTTTCAAAAATCCGAATATATCCGTTAGATTTAAAAGTAGGTCTAGGTATGCACATAAAAACATGCAAATTTTGTGGGCACCTCCTTGTCAACATATTTTCAAGGATATGTTTATAATTTGTACCAATCCATTTATTTAGCAATCACGTACTTATTATGATGATTTATTTTAATCTATTTTTTTTTTGTGAAAATTCCAATAAAGTGTATCTACTATCTACTACTTACAAAATGTTGTTGGACTTATGGCCAATTTCATAAGCAAACACTAAAATTACTTTTATCTAATCTCCTTCTAAATTTTATCAGACATTTAAAATTTATCAGTTTCACCAATGAAGAAAAGGGATATTTTATTGATATTTTAATTTGACTGAGTTTGCTTACATCCCTGGATTCAAAAAAAGAGGTTGTTTCCCTCGCACATGCGAAGTCTACGAGAAAAAGTGTTATGGATGAGGGACAATTATTCTGACAGCTAAATATCAGCTGTTGTTGACTGGAATGGCTTGACAAAAAAGATTTTTAAAATTTAATGAGACAAAAACGAGATTTTAGTTTTCAAAGGGCATTTAAAATCTTCTTAAATATAAAAGCATTTGGTGAAACCAAAAAACATCATTTGAAGGCAAAAAGGCTTTTTAAATAATTAAAAGCCTTTCGTGAAATCGGCCATTAACCCTATAATAGCACAATTTCGTAGCAATAATAAAAATAGCAAAATTTCATTGTGGCTATTTAAATAAAATGCACGACTGGATCGCACGTATGTACTTCGTTTTATGTTCAAGTTGTGTGGAAATTAAGAACTTTTAAAAATATTTAAGTAATTATTCAAAAATGATAAAAAAGCATTTAAATCGTGCTTTTAATAATTGTATAAACAGCCTGATAAATAACTTAGAGCTCAAAAAAGTATGCTATTTGAATACTTGAAACAATATGAATATAAGCAAACAAAATATTTAAAATCGTTGGAGCCGTTTTCCTAAAAACTAATTTTGTATATATATAAAATTTTTGTAACATTTTTCAAAAAAAAAAAAAATGGGTACGCCAATTTTGAGTAGCTATATATTAATAGACATTTAAAACTGAAATTTCAAAATGATTCATTAACTCGGTTTTGAAATATTGAATTTTGAAAATTTTGGTATTCAGTATTATTTATATTTTAGGAAGGCTTTTGTGCAAACATTTTTATTGAAATTGGATGAGCAGTTAATGAGAAAACCAAAAATAAAAAAAACCGTTATATGGCAGGTACCTTAAGTTCAAAATTTTAAGAAAATCGCATCATTGGTTTAGGCTGTAGATCCAGATACAAACAGACAGACAGGCAGACAGACAGATAGAATTGTGCCACCCACTTTTTTCGTGTTCTCATTCATCGTAATGTTATGTTTGATTGTTATATCAATTATTTTTTTTTACGAATCCAAAATTTGCTCTATACATAACTTACTGTACATGCTCTAATGTTCCAGACACTGCAGGTTTAAGAAAATTATATATAAAAACATGGAAATTATGACAGAAAAATGTAGAGAGGCATGAAATACGATATTTAAATTAGCTAAAACAACTCCTCTGACAGTTTGAGGTGAAAAAAAAAGAATGCCATCTTAATTCTGAATTGAATATGATTGTATGACAAAAAAGAAGTTTGAAATCGTTAGAGCGGTTTCTTAAAAAATTATTTTTGTATTTATAGGTATCTACAATTCTTTAAACATTTTTAAGGGCAAATTTTGAAATGTAAATCTGTATATCTGTATATTTATGTGCCGATAAAAACAAAATTTCAAACAAAAATTGTCAACCTGTTTTTGAGGTATCGAATTTTCAAAAAAAAATTGAAACTTTTTTAAAAATTCAAAACTTTTTTTTTGAAAATTTTGATATTCAATATTATTTATTTTTATCTGAAATTTGTACATGAAACCATCTACTTTTATCCGTCTAGCCAATAATGAGAAAATTCTAAATAAAAAAAACCTTCTATGACAAGTATGTACCTACTATTAATAGTTGCTAAGTGCAAAATGTTATAATTTTTGTTAGTAGATCATACTAATTTTAGTTTATGAAAAAAGTTTCATCAAAATCGTAGGAGCCATTTTTGAGAAAAAAAAAATATTTTCACTAACGGTTTTTTAACTTTTGTATGGAAGGTACCGTAATTTTTTCATGTATATGAATTTTTTTAAATATTTTAGAAGGTACTAAAAATCTCTTAATATCGTGTTTAAAAAAAATCGATCATATCGTTTTCGAAATATTTGATTTTCAAAAAAAAATTTGAAACATTTTTTAAATATCCAAGAAATATTTTTTTTCAATTTAGTACACAAACAAAGCTTTTGTATAAAAAATTATTGAAATCAGTAAAACCGTTTTGAAGAAAATCGGAAGTTAAAAAAATGGTTCTTTGGGAGGTACCATTAATAACCATTTTCTGAAAAAATGGTTTCCACTCAAAGGAAGCCTTTACTAAAAGAAATAGAAACGCACTTGTGATTTCCTGTCGCCGCAACTGAAAAAAACGGTCGAAGCACAATACAATTTCTTGGTCGCATGTGCGGTCATTCAAATTGTGACTCACGTGTTCCTAGCCTTACATGAAAATCAACCATAAAACGTGTTTATTTTTATCAAGCTGAGGCCGAAGTATAAGTATCAATTCTCTGCATAAAACGCTTTGCTTTAAATTTAAGAAATCAAAATAATTTAATCGAAAAAATATTCTGAACAACTTTTTATAAAACTTTTTCAAATTCCGGGATTGAAAAAACTTCCCGGGATTGAAATCTCTAAGATGCATGTACCTACAGACCCTTATACTAATTTTTGGGTTATGCATTCAACCCAAAAGTGTGCAACCGACTCTTAGACTATTTCTGTACAAAATGTTTTTAAATTGCTTCTCATTAATAGCATGGTGTACAGTTTACAGTTCCATGCGAAAAAAATCAAAATTTTCAAAACAATTTTCCACCTTTTCTGTGCATAATATTGTAGGCATAATGCGAAAAATGTTTGCTATTGAGTCATTAATTTGCAGGGTTTAAAAGTTTATTTTCACTTCTGCTAGAAAAAATTTCTTTTAAAAATACTTCTTGTAATTGGAGATATTCTATTTGCTATTCAGTAAAATAATTGTATATTTAAGTTGGATTTTCCTATTTATTTTCAGCGACCAGTTTAATTCAGTTAGTTGGCGTCTACTCTACAGTCTACACAAAAGAATTAATGGTATCTAGGTTGAGGCCATTTGATGATCCAAACTATGTATCAGTTACATACGTTTCTTTCTTTTTATGTAGGCAAAGATATATTGTGCTTAAAAAATGGAGCACAAGAAACCGGACTGTTAGAAAGAATGAACCACATTTTATACAAAACAAATGCGCTTCCATCAGATTCTTTAATTTTCTTCAAGTACCTATGCTATGAGTCTTGTTTTGTCGTGAACACTTTCATTTAGATTAAAGATAAAGAACAATGCAACAAAATATAGGCACTTAAAATACAGAAATTATTCAAATGTTAGCGTCTAAGGGTGAGAGCTGCCATAAACAACTATTCGAGCAGCGATGCGAACAACGATGAGTTCGAAGCTAGAGTCAAAGCTCTTATGTAGCTCTGTAAGCGATGTTTTCTATTATAGGTAAATTATTTTTCTTTTTTTTTATTATTTAATTTCATCGCTTCATGGCTTCAACTGTCAAATGAGAGTGATCTTACAGATAACCAAGTTCACGTTGATTCCGTGTTATGTGACCGGAGGAGCTTATCTAAGGAGGGCTGAAGCCAATTTTAGCTAACACGATTACCTTTGGAGTTGCATAAATATTTTTTTTTTTGATGCATTGTTTAATCACTAAAGCCCTGGTTGTGGACTGCCAGATTTGTATTTTTTGAATAGCCTTCACTCATGTTTTCAACCCCTATACTTCTTTTTTTGCTATAACTCGACCCCAAAATCATCTAGGTCTACATATATCAATTGAACCAAAATAGACTTTTTCTGTCAGGCCATCAACTGTCAAATTCTATAGAAAGATGGCTACAATGAAACTGGATTAAAAATTCTCTAAAAAATCAGAAATATTTGAAGTTCTTGTTACTGCTCCAGAGAAAGGTGATTTTTGAGCAATTCGATGGCATTTGCATCGAAGTACACTATTTCAGTTAAATAAAGTTTGTCCTCCATCTGTCAATTTTTGTTGAAAACGTTGTTTTGTTTTAATTTTCATATTATTATTATTATAGACAAAATGCCAACATACAAATTGGTAAATGAAGATGGAAGGTCGGTGGAAATCGAGTGCTCGCAGGAGTATTTTGAAGCTGCTCAAGAAGGTAATAAAATAATTAATAATTTATCAACTAATTTATACTAATAAATATGTGTTAAAATAGATTTCGAATTGCTGCAATCAATCTTCGATAATGCTCTGGAAAACAGCCCCCCAAAAGAATCTGTACATAATCCTTCCGAAGAGGAAATCATTTGCCATCCGGACCATAACCTCGAAGACCCAGTTTCTCCAGGAGAAAATAATACAAGTAGGTATATATGTGCATACATCTCACAAGTGTGTGCTTGCGTTTGAGTTACGATAAACAATTCGAGCTGCGAGGCTTTCAACAAAAGTCATCGCAGTTTAAGTGAGGATAAACTCTTAAGACTTAGGTACTGACTACAATAGTTGCGATTCAGGCTTTGATTTCATTGTTGCTTACATGGCTTTTCGAATCGTTTATTTAAGCTCCAACATAAGTACGACCCAACAGAAGTTTTTAACCTATTAAGGAATAATTTTCTTTTAATAGAATCTAACAGTTGGTCTGACCCAGCCACTAAACTTTTGATAGCCCTTTTAAAGGAAAACAGGCCAAAGTTGGGACAAGGCTTTTTGTTAAAAACAAAAAAAAGAATGTTCCAGAAAATAAGCATGGAAATGAAAGAAAAAGGATACCACTATGAGTGGACTCAGGTGGAAAAAAAAGCTAAAGGATTAGATAAGAGCTTTAAGCAGCAGCTCAATGCAAATAAAAAAACGGGAAATGCTCGTGTACAGTGTCGGTTCCAGGCGTGAGTATTTATTTTTAAAATGGAAGCAAAATTCCTTACGAAATAATTTTTTACAGTGACTTGGAGGACCTCTACAAGGACCGGGCGAACGTTTTCCCGGAAATACTTTTAGGCTCATCCACTACAGAGGAAACTGTTACCAGGACGAAAAGTAAGTTTTATCAATAGTTTTTTTTAAGTTTAACTTCCTTGGACGCGTTAGTTCGTGTGATTTTCTTGAAATTTTTGTAAGAGTTAAATACAAAATGTTTTATTCTCCAAACTTATTGCTTGATTTTGATGATTCAAAGGTTTATGAGCTTTAATTTAAATATTCTAACTGGTTTTAGAAACCATTTGTAATTCAAACAAATATTTCCAAAAAATAGCATATAGAACTACTTTCATCATTTTTCAATTTTTGAGAGAATGACGGAACTAGTTCTATATGCTTTTTTTTTAATTTTGGTTTGAATAACAAATGGTTTCTAAAACCAGTAAGAATACTTAAATTAAGACTCAGAAGAGTTTCAATCACCAAAATCAAGTAAGTAGTTTTGAAAATACAGCATTTTGTATTTAACACTTAGAAGAATTTCATGAAAAATCATACGAAATTCTTGTAAGAGGTAAATACAAAATGTTGTATTTTCCAAACTTATTGCTTGATTTTGATGATTCAAAGGCTTATGAGCTTTAATTTAAATATTCTAACTGGTTTTAGAAACCATTTGTAATTCAAACAAATATTTCCAAAAAATAGCATATAGAACTACTTTCATCATTTTTCAATTTTTGAGAGAATGACGGAACTAGTTCTATATGCTTTTTTTTAAATTTTGGTTTGAATAACAAATGGTTTCTAAAACCAGTAAGAATACTTAAATTAAGACTCAGAAGAGTTTCAATCACCAAAATCAAGTAAGTAGTTTTGAAAATACAGCATTTTGTATTTAACACTTAGAAGAATTTCATGAAAAATCATACGAAATTCTTGTAAGAGGTAAATACAAAATGTTGTATTTTCCAAACTTATTGCTTGATTTTGATGATTCAAAGGCTTATGAGCTTTAATTTAAATACTCTAACTGGTGTAAACGCTGTCAAGAATTCAATCACACCCAAACTTATTGCAAAAAAGAGCCAAGGTGTGTAAAATGCGCCGGAAAGCATTTAACCGTTGACTGCATCGGAAAAAATGAAAGTCCACCGACGTGCATTAATTGTAATGGAAATCACCCGGCAAACTATAGAGGCTGCGAAGTAGCTAAAGAATTACAAAAGCGGCGATCAAAATCAGCCAAAACACAAAGAAACCCACAAAGGCAAATAGAAACCGTAGTTCCCAAGACTTCCAAATCTAATAATGCTCCAAAACCTATTATCCGTAAGGAAAAGAAAACAGTGTCAATACCTTCGGAGAGTATATCAAAGCAAGGAAATGCAGAAACATATGCCAAAATAGCGGCCAAAAAAATACCCGTAAACAACGACACTGAAACCGATCCGGTTTCAAAAATTCATGAAAAATCATACGAAATTCTTCTAAGTGTTAAATACAAAATGCTGTATTTTCAAAACTACTTACTTGATTTTGGTGATTGAAACTCTTCTGAGTCTTAATTTAAGTATTCTTACTGGTTTTAGAAACCATTTGTTATTCAAACCAAAATTAAAAAAAAAAGCATATACAACTAGTTCTTTCATTCTCTCAAAAATTGAAAAATGATGAAAGTAGTTCTATATGCTATTTTTTGGAAATATTTGTTTGAATTACAAATGGTTTCTAAAACCAGTTAGAGTATTTAAATTAAAGCTTATAAACCTTTGAATCATCAAAATCAAGCAATAAGTTTGGAAAATACAACGTTTTGTATTTACCTCTTACAAGAATTTCGTATGATTTTTCATGAAATTCTTCTAAGTGTTAAATACAAAATGCTGTATTTTCAAAACTACTTTCTTGATTTTGGTGATTGAAACTCTTCTGGGTTTGGATTCAAGTTTTGTAACTGGCCTTAACCACCATTTCTAATTCAAGCATAAATTTCAAAAATTGTACACACAAAAACACTTCATCATTTTTTTGAAAATTGAAAAATGATGAAATTAGTTTTATATGGAAACTTTTTTGAAATGTTTGTTCCTATTGAAAATGGTTTTAAGAATAATTTAAAGGATTTAAATTCAAACTCAGAATCGTTTTGATAATAAAAATCTATGTAGCTAATAGTTTTGAAATGGCAGCTTGGTACTTACATATATCTACCAAGCTGCTGAAAACTGTCGAAGGAGTTTCACTTCTGCCAATCAGATTTACTGTGTTGAATTTTATTTAATTTAAATTTCTTTAAAGCTCCACCTGAGTCTTCATCCATACTGCCCTCCATCTTATCGGAAAATATAATAAGTGCAAATGCTGGTCCCAGTAGTGCCAAGAAAAAACGCCCAAATGCGGACTTAATGAAGGAAGCAAACTTGCTTCCTAAAGAAAAGCTCCTGGAAGCATATAAAGACCGCACTCAATTTTTAAAAGAAGATGCTGCCAAAAGAAATTCACTATTAGAGGAGCTTATTCAAAAATTAAAATAAGATGATGTGAAGCCATTGATATAAGTATTTAGTACCTCAATTCCTACATAATGTATGACTTAAAGACTGAATTTAAGCTGAATTTATTTATTTTATTTTATTTATTTTTATTTTCATTTGTTAATTAGATTTTAACTCCTTACACTAATGCCATATGCAATTATGTATATAAATAAAAAATTAATTGAAGAAAAAATGCCTTGTCTCTATCTACGCTGGGCGAAGAGTACTCTGCAAATGTCATCCCTCTTCCTTTTGCCAGCAGAATTTTCTTCACTCCATAAAACAGGTCCAGTTTCTTCTTCAATCACTGCTGACTCCACATCATAATTGAAATCGGAATTACTTGCCAGGTTGTGTAAAACACAACAAGCCCTAATAAAATGGCAAATTTTGCCAATTCCTCTCAGCTTACAATAGTAAAGTTGCCTGAAACGTTGCTTCAGGATACCAAATATATGTTCGATGATCACTCTCTGCGAACTCAGGCATTTGTTGAAGTGCAGTTGTGCTTGAGTTAGGTGACCATTATCACGGTAGGGGGTAAGCACAAATTGACTACATGGGTAAGCTGAATCCCCCAATATATGATAATCTGAAAAAGTAGGTATTTTGTAATATCTAGAGAATTTATTTAAGTTTTTAACGACACCACCAACTTACCTCCACAAAGTCTATCTAGCTTCTGGTACACAAATGAGTTTTTGAAAACACGACTGTCGTGTACAGATCCAGGGTATCCTATGAAGACATCTATAAATTTTTTTATTGTGGTCTCCGATACCTTGTAGGCAGATGCTAAAATTATTTTTCCGGTCCAGGTAATCATCTTTGCTTCTCTTTGGTGGGTCTATTATGATATGGGTTCCATCTATTGCACCTTTAAAAATGTGTTAGATTTCTTACAACATTTTTGTTTTCAAAGTATTTACCTATAACTCCGGGAAATCCGTGTTTGCTTTTAAAAAACTCTTCACTCTCTTTCTTGGCCTCATCATCTGGCCATTTGAACACAGAATCTGAGAGGCTACTTATAAAATATGTGACCCTCTTTATAACTTGCGACACAGTTGAAATCGATACATCAAAGCGGTCAGATATATCTCTGTACGAGCAAGCTTCGTGGCCGGCAAACCAAAGAAATATGGCCATATGTTTTTCGGCACTGTAGCTTATCGATTCCCTTAAAACTTTATATTCAGAACTTTCTTTGAATTTGTCTTCGAGAGATTTGGACAGTGTTCTCTGTATGCGGAAATGTTTTACATATTCCGCATCCGAATATTTTGGCACAATTTTTTCGAAGTAGTCTGGAATACTCGTCCGCTTTGCTCTTTTTGCACAATTTTCATCTTCATCGCTACTCGAATCGCAGAACAAAAGCTCGTCCTCTGATTCATCATTGCAAAAATTGCTTGAGTCCAACAATGTAGAGACTGCTACAAGAATTTTTTGATTTTCGTTGTTCATTTTATTATTATTATTATTAATTTCGCGAAACAATTAAATTAAATCTGAAATGTCAAAAACTCAGCTGGTGGAACTTGTAGCACTGAGGTGTTCGATGTCAAATCAAAACCCGAGCAGCTCTGAAGTTTTTGACAGCTAATTGACATTACCCAGTGCGCCCTGGGGCAGGGAACAGCGAACAAACCTATTGTGTCCTGTAACCCCGGCTGGGGTATAGGGCGTCAACAAAACTTCTCCATCCTTCACGGTCTGCTGCAAGGTACTTGAGCTTGGGCCACGTCTTTCTCTGGGATTCTGCTTCCGCTAAGACAGTTGATTCCCATGTTGTTCCTGGTCTTCCAACCCGCCGTGCACCCTGAGGATTCCATTCAAAGGACTGCATTGCAATTTCATCGTTGGGTTTCCTCAGTGTGTGACCAATCCAACACCATTTACGATTTCTTATGTCGACGTCCAGCCGCTCTTGACTTCTCCTGCGCCACAATTCCCCATTTGATATTATTTGTGGCCAGCGAATCTTTAGGATGTGGCGAAGACAGCGATTCACAAAAGCCTGCAATTTCTTCGAAATGATAGACGTAACTTTCCAGGTTTCACAAGCATATAACAGGCACGGATTTGACATTGGATTCGAAGAATCTCAACTTATAGTGCGTAAGGAGATTTGACGTGATATCCAGATTGGGGACAGAGTACCGAAGGCAGCACGAACTTTATTTATTCTACTTTTAACGTCCAGATCCGTACCACCGTTTGCAGAGACAATACTGCCAAGGTAGTTGAACTGTTCCACTATACTTCAACTGGCGTCTCCTGTAGAATAATACGCGAAATAGACCACTCGACTCTCCCTTCACTTGCAGTGTTTGGCACATCCCGTTCAGCCCACTGATGTTATTTGCCAGTAGACACATGTCATCAGCATAGTCTAAATGACTGAGCCTTTCGAACGGTCTCCATTGAATGCCCTGTCGCTCAGCTGTACCAACACTGGCCGTCAATACGTCATCCATCGCCAGCAGGAAGAGAATTGGCGATAGAACATCCCCTTGTCTCACACCCTATTGCACAACGAAGGAGTCGGATAGCTGCCCATTGTGCAAAACAAAACACCTTGCGTTGTTGTAGGACTCTTTTATAATGGCAACTATTTTTGGTGGAATTCCTCTACCAAGCAATGATCTCCATATACATTCTCGGTTAACTCGATCAAAGGCTTTCTCAAAATCCACGAAAATGAGGTAAAGCGGTGATTGAAATTCCATCGACTGCTCGAGGACGATACGCAGGGTGTTGATATGGTCGACACACGATCGACCACGATGATAGTTGATTAAGAAAACTTTAAAAATTTAGAAATTTTTGAAATTTTAAAAATTAGAAGTTTTGAGGTTTTCTTATCGCTGCGGAAAAGGGTGATTTTTTGGCAATTCAGTGATATCTAATCGAAGTACACTTTTCCCATCAAAACACAGTTTGGCTCCTATCTGTCAACCCAATTATTGCTAAATTCTATTGAAATATGAAAATGGATTAATATTTCTCAAAAAAATCAGAAATTTTCGATTTTTTTAACTGTTCCCGAAAAGGTGATTTTACTGAAATTTGGTGATAAATGGATCGAAATACACTACTGTCGTCAAAAAAAAGTTCATCACCCATCTTTCAAGTTAGGTTTTATATACAGAGTGTCCGCCGGGAAGGTATACTACTTTGTTTTGCCGCAATTTTGGTTAACAAAGTCTTGGTAGTTCATATTTGCCAGTCTACGTGAAGTAGACACGTGGAAAATTTATTCACGCCGATTACAGAATCCGACGAATGAGCTGCGGAGGGAATCTGACTCAATTTTGACATTTAGCTCATACTAAAAATGTCAAAATTGAGTTTGATTCCCTCCGCAGTTCATTCGTCAGATTCTGTAATCGGGGTGATTATGGAAAAATATTCGATAAACCAAAGTGTTTAAAATCTTTAAAACATTTTATCAAAATCAATCATCGATTACGGTGACGATGAGAAAGTTATGTGAAATTTTTGGGAGAAACAACGAGGCACATTTTCATTTGAATGGATATGTGAATAAACAGAATAGTCGGTTCTGGGCAATGGAAAACCCTCAAATTTTTCATCAGTCACCTTTGCATCCATTAAAAGTTATAGTCTGGTGTGCAATTTGGTCAGGAGGAATCATTGGACCTTGCTTCTTTGAAAATGAAAACGGCGTAACGGTAACTGTGAATGGGGAGCGACTGAAAACTTTTTAACGCACAACTGCATGCTTTGGGCTTGATTAATATGTGGTATCAACAAGACGGTGCCACATCGCATACAGCCAGGATTACAATGGAATTACTGCGAGACCTCTTTCCACAACAAGTTATTTAAAAAAATGGTGATGTTGATTGGCCTCCACGGTCGCCTGATTTGACTGCTCTGGACTTCTTTTTGTGGGCATATCTGAAAAGCAAGGCTTATGCAAACAAACCAGAAACGCTTGAGCAACTCAAACAAAATATTATTGATGAAATTAATGAAATACCGCGTGAAATGTTTGAGAATGTAATGAAAAATGTGCTCAAAAGGGCTCGCATTTGTGAGACTAACAGAGAGGGAAATTTACCTGATATTGTATTCCATACATAATTTCCGACATTAAATAAAACATTTATCAATATAATATGTAAGATCCATTCTCTTTCATTTAATCAAAAATTATAAACAAATAAAGTACCTTCTATATTATATGTAAATATTCAAAACTTTTGGTCGATTTTAAAAACAATAAACCTGCCTGTGAATTCTGCATATTTTTTATTTTGATATGACGTAGAACATAAAATCATTAAACCACATAATTGGATACTGGAAAGCATATTTAGACTCCAGCCAATTTTAAACAAGTTGTAACCAGCAGCGAAGAAAGGCTTTCCCATGCCACCGGCATTGAACCTGTAGCCTTAACCTATCAAAATCATTAATGTGAATATAGATACGATAGGATTACCTCCGATGAAGACGGAAAAGAAGTAAGAATATTCCCTGTCTACCTGCCAATACAACATACATAAGCTGGATTCGAGGGGGGGCGGGGGGGTTATGATTGGTCTTATAAAAGTCTTTAAGAGTCATAGTGAAGAACAATGGATTAACATCTCAGGAAAGAGGTTATGCATTTCTCACAAAAATATTTTAGCACACATTGTTTCTAGGGTTACTTAACATGAAAGCCGTCTATTAGGTAGTCGGCAGCAGCGGCATGAATATTGTGTGGGCAATACGGCCGAATCACACAAATTACAGACTTCGATGCACATCATTCGCAAATTGGGCATTGCGGAAGATTCTTTGGCATGCTATTGCTATATTTAAGGTATGGAATAATGGATTTTTGTTGTTATATACAGTAGGTGCATATACATATAAATATGTACATTTTGTAGATAAGTATGATATTTTCAATTTGTTTCTAATACCTATACAAACGAAGAGCTCAACAAAATAAATTTAAATTAATAATTATTGAGATTTTGCAATTTTGTTATGATTTTGTAGAAAATTAAAAATAATATTCTTCTGTTTTAGTGGAGCGAATGAATTAAGCTCTACAACAGTTGGGCTCATCAGTTAGATGCTGTTGTACCCTTCTAAGACGCAATTTTGTATTGATGTTTTCCGAGTCATTTTGTTTTTTTTTTAATTCCACTTTTTTCCGGAATTTCACTGTTTTTCTAGTATTTCAAAGATACCCTTTTTTACAAACAGACAAAATTTTTAAAAATAATGGACTTATTTTTCTTAGCAAATAAACATGTAGTTTTCACAGATCCGAACAGTACGTTCACAAAATTTTTAATAGTTTTAATAGATATTTTATCAAAATTTTCACCACTAGTCAGACTATATAATTATGGTTTTAATTTAATTTTCTGACACTTTTAAAATTGATTATTTTTACTTGTTTATAATCATTTCCTGAATCATTTTTTTGTTCGATATAATTTTTCAATAATTTCATTCTTTTTCTTATATTTTAAAGATACCGTTAACATTTTTTAAAAGTAGCCCAGATTACTCCCAGAGTTGTACACTACATGTACGTAAAGTCCCATTACAACCTGTTCTGCTGTTTTGAAGGTTACCGCGGACAAACAGACAAATTTTTTTTAAATGCAGTTATGTTTCTTAGCGAGTAAACAACCACCTAAGCTCAAAAACTTGAAATTATTTCAATATTAACGACAGACACTCCAATTTTATTTATATGTATAGATGTATAGATGTATAGATGTATAGATGTGTAGATGTATAGATGTATAGATGTATAGATGTATAGATGTATAGATGTATAGATGTATAGATGTATAGATGTATATATATAGATGTATGGACGTAGGTACAGATGTATAGATAAAAGAAAAGCAAGAACGATTTGCAACTTTTAAATATGGTTCGGAAGATTTTCAAAATTTTTCCCCTGGGAATTCGAAAGTTTTCAGATTTAATTTTCGGAATAATGTGGTTTAAGGGTCTTAAGGTGAAAAACGGAAAGAAATATTACCTTTAGGTACCTTAAAATATTTTTTGTTGTCCATTTTTCAAGCCATCAACTGTCAAATTTCGATAGATTAAAAATCTAAAAAATTTTCTCTGCTTTAAGGGTCTTTGAGTGAAATTTCTTGTTACGAAATATTCTATAAACACCAATCTGTCATGCCATTAACTACTTTCAAATTCTACGTCGATGGATTAGAAAAACAAAAAAAAAAATAAGGAATAAGAAATGTATACCTACCATAATTCTTATAAAAATAGGAACTTTAAGCAAAAATCAACAAAAAATAGCAAGAAACGAAATGAAAACTTGAATCAACACATTGGTATAGCCACTAACTTTTATGTGTTTAGGTATGTATTTTGCTTTTCAGACAACCACAATATTGTAAGTTCCTTAATCAAGATTATATTTTTTAGTTATGGTAACTCTCAAAGTGTACAGAAAACATTTTTAAACATGACTGCTCTGCTGTTGCTTGCCTTGTTCTATCAACTTTAATACAATTTTAATTAATTTTTAATTCTCTTTTAGAGCCAGTTTGTCAGTGCTGAGTTAACTCAGAGTTAACTAATCCTCAGTTGAGGATTACTTATATCTTTCAGTTGTCAAAAATCTGTTGAAATCGACACTATGGATAAATCACCCTTATACGCCTTTCACTATCAAAGTCTAGATGGCACCACAACGGAAATTGTACTGTCCAGAGATTTCAATAACAAAATCAAGATGGTATCGCAGCGAAAATTGTCCTCACTTTAGTTCCTGAGTTAACTCAACAAAGGAGATGAGTTAGCTCGGAGCTAACTTCAGGATTTAAATTGACTGATTTAGATTAGATTAGATTAGATGGATTGTTTTATTTCTTTAAAAGTAATGATAATCACAAAGTTAACAGTAGTTAATTAACAAACAATCTTATGAAGGTATGGCCTTGGCCGTCACCTCAGATGGCAATTAAATACAAAATTCAAAATATTATGCTTTTTTTTTAAAGAAACAAAATTTAAAAGAAAAGTTACTATTGAATACATGGGTAAGGATTTTTTTTATAAAGTAGAAAATAAGTTAGGATTCTTCAATATTAATAAAGTAGGCAGTGAGTTAAAATTCTTCAGCTATTATTTTGGCCCTGTAGCTGGCGGCTTCCTTGCAAAATGCGGAAAGAGCTTCCCAGCCTTCACATCCGTTCAGAATATCCAATGTTCTCTCCAGTGTGAGCTTTGTGCAGTCAAAGAAAACTCTTCTGATCTCTCTAAGTATAGGGCATATTGCTATAAAATGAAATACGTCCTCCCGAGCTCCTAGGTTGCATAAAGAGCAATATAATGGAAGATCATCCCTGTGTGGCTTAAAATTCAAATTAAGCAGTTCCCCTCTGGCTTTAAAGATGGTTGAGATAACAAAGCAGCTGTTTTCATCCCGGAAATAGTTGCGTTCGGCTAAGTCGTAGTTAAGTGTGCAGTAATATTGTCTGTAAAGTGACGACTGCACCTGCTCTTTAAACTCCTCTCTAAGTTTCTCGTCCAATCTCCTTATAAATGAATACAACTGCTCTCTCCAATCATTGAAATTATCAATGGAAACATTAAGATGCAGGTCGTACCTACTTGCCAAAAGCTGCCACTCCTTGAAAAATAAAGATTTCGTAGCGATAGCATGCATTACAATAAGCCTTGTCAAGCGGTTCGCAGGATGAGACATTGCTTTAACAACGAAATCGAAATGAAGCTTCAGCGTTGCGATAAAAAGAGGTGACATTCCTGTTTCCAGCAAAAGCATATAGTTTGGAGAGTTAGACGGCACACAGTGGTCTCAAAAGCGAATCTAGCAGGTCAAAAGTCCAAAAAATATGCATTTTATATCAGAGCAGGTAGTACATAGGTTGATTGTACACATGTCAGAGACAATGAATAGAGTCAAATTAACTGACAGAAGACTTTAGTTTTCAAGCAATAATACCGTTAAATGCAGACACATCATTTAGTCATTGTTCGTTCAATATTTAATGATGGTAGGACTTTGCTTACCTCTTATTTGTTTGAAAAGTTATGAACTTTTTTGTTATTATTCCCAAATATACTATATTTAAGAAGGTTAGTAATTTTGTTTGCTTATGCTTTATGGTGTTTTAACTAAACGAACCATGGCATTTACTTTATTAGTAAGAAAAAATTGATAAAGCATTTATTCTGTAGGCTGCAACTTTTTCTGTACAAACCTGTACAAAAAGATTGAACTTAAACTAAGTTCCAGGATTAATAAAGATACCATATTTTTATATTTCATCTGCCCGTTTTTGCCTGTTTTCGAAAAAGTAAAACATAACATCTTACAGGTTATTTGACGACAGTGGTCCAAATTCTTCGGCTAAAAGTGAAAAACTATCCGTGGAAAATATCTCAGAAGTCAACATAATATTAGCTAATATAGTTTTACCTATGTTCAAACCATAATTTAGTCCAAAAACTGGCATTGAGACATCATTTCATCATTATTTCTGTGTCTTTCTTGTCTTTTAAAAATATTAAATTGTCCACATAACCATGAAATAACTATTCTCTCTATTTGGCACCTGCTAGGCTATTTAGGTGTTTAAATAAGATACGGACACACACACCACTCGTTTACAAAGATTTGGATTTTTGACCCGCTAGATTTGCTTTTGAGCCCACTGTGCGGCAGTTTAAATAATCTTATCAGAAAAAATCTTAGCAGTTTTTCAACTTCTTCACTTTGTTCGTATCCCCAGACTTGCGCTGCATAAAACAAAACTGATTTCGAAGTTGCCTCAAATAGTTTATACTTGGCAATAAAACTGAGTGTACTTGAACTGATGCAGGATCTCCATGTGCTATTAAGCGCTGTTTTTGCTAATTGAAGCTTATTGCCAAGATGACTCTTCATACTAAGGTTAGACGATATTTTCATTCCGAGATACTCATACTCCTTAACGATTTCAATTTCTTCACCAGCGAATTTCCATCTTTCATTTCGGGCGTAGCGTCCTCCGGCCTTTCTGAATATCATTATTTTTGACTTACTTAAATTGACAGTGAGATTCCATTTCGCACAGTAATCTTCTAGGTCCAAAATCATGCGACTAAGTCCTTGAGGTGAGTCCGATAACAGGACTATATCATCCGCATACATAAGTACTCTAATCCTCCTTCCAGCAAACCAAATTCCACCGCAAAGCACTTCGTGCAGGTCTTCGAGAAATATAATAAACAAAAGAGTACTCAAAACACATCCTTGTTTTACACCCATTGTTGTTGAAAACCATTCCGACATATTTTTTCCATTCCACACCGCTGATTCTGTTTCCAAATACAAGAGTTTGAGAATATTAAGCATTTTGGTTGACATTCCAATCATTGACAATTTGTAAAATAGCGACCTTCTATCGATAGAATCAAACGCTGCTTTAAAATCTACGTAAAAAGTATAAAGTTTCTTTTTTTGATCCTGAAATGATTGTGCAATATTCATAAGGATGAAAATTTGGTCAATTGTTGAATGATTTTGCCTAAATCCAGCTTGAAAATCACTAATTAAGTTTGCATCTTCAACCCATGATATTAGTCTAGCGTATAGAACAGAAGAGAAAATCTTTAATGAGCAGTTCAAGAACGAAATACCTCTATAATTCTGGGCTGCATTAATGTCACCCTTTTTATGAAGCGGAAAAAGAATTGCTTTGCGGAAGCCTTGCGGTAAAATATTTAAGTTAAATATTTGGTTGAACGTAGAAGTCAACATTATTAAAGCCTCTTCAGTTAGACTTTTATAGAACTCGAAAGGTATTCTGTTTTCCCCTGGTGCTTTGTTTAACTTGGATTTTGCTATAGCTTCTTTGACTTCGTCCAAGTTTATGTCGCGGTCTAGATAGACATTTTCTATAAAAGGGCTGGCGTATTGCAAAACTGGGCCGTTGTTAACTGGATTAAGAAGTTTGCAGAAATGCTCCTTAAGGATATTAGGGTGCAAGCCAACTCCGATTGTAAATGATCTTCCAGTTATTTCTCGTATGGCTTTCCAAAAACTTTTAGCATTGTTTGCGTTTGAAGCTTCCTGGACTAACTGGGCAAAATAATTTTTCTTTGAAACCAAGCAAGTTCGTTTAAAATCTTTATTGGCTGTCAAGTACATTTTCTTGAATACATCCGTGTTGAATTTACGAAATAATTTAAGCAACCTGAAAGCTTTCTCTCTAGCCTTTTCACATTCATGACCAAACCATTTGTTTTTGGGAACGCAGTGTCTTCTTTGGTTGTTTTTCGGAGCAGCCTTAGCAATAATTTCATCAAGCACATCCAATTTAATGGGTTCTTCAAGATCAAGACGAACTTGGGCTAATTCCGAAGATAAGTTCTGCTGAAAAACCTCAACTTGGTGCTCTCTTAAAGTAATTTTCGGTAAAAGTTGCATCTCAATTTCACTTGGCAAAGACATCAATACCCCATTAAATTGAAGTACCACCTCGATTGGCATGTGGTCCGAATAGTTTTGAGCACCAACCTTTAAATCATGAATAATTCTCAAGAAATCAGGTGCTGCAAAGCAGTAGTCAATCGTTGACGACCCTTGTTCAGCTAAAAAAGTTTTTTCCCCACGTAGATCGCTCTTAGATCTGCCATTTACAACTGTAAGATCGAAGGATTTACAGAAATCCAATAACTTCTTTCCATTGCCATCAAAAACGTTATCCTTGGAGTTTCTTTCAAACAATAAATTCGATGAAATTGATGACAATCTTTCAGTACAACATTATTCTAAGCCAATCCTCGCATTCAGGTCGCCAATAATCATTAAATTATGTTTTCCAAAGTAATTAAGAGCATCTTGTAGTTTTTCGAAATCTGTTGCCCATTGTGTGCAGTTCAGGTAAACTGGTACTATAAAATATGTCCTCCCCGTGCTTTCTACCTTGAGGATAATAATTTCTTCGATTATCAAAAACTCGAAACTGCATCCCATATCTCTCTTAAAACCAAATAAGCAGCCACCTTTTGCTCTTCCTTTTGAATGAATTTTGACAGCAGCTACACTTTTTAATATATAATTACTGAACATCTTTTTATAATAATCTAAATTATCTTCCTCAACCCATGTCTCAAAAAGAAAAAATACATCAAACTTCTCTACATATTTGAAAAATTCATTAAATAGCATTTTATTACAGAGGCCATGAATATTAAAACTCAAAATATTTAAATCATTGAGAGGAATTAGTTTGTTTTCGTTATTGCGCTGAATCGCACATAGGTGGCATTGACAAACTTAAAGATGGCGTTGGAGTATGGTTCTTGTCTCCACTTGACGAAGAAACGATCGATGACAGATCAACAACTGTCATGTTTAGGCCGTCAAATACCTGGTTAATTTCTGTCAATCCATTCAGCAAACCGCACTTGAACCCATTGAATGTGGTCCAAGTAAAAACTTTTCCTCCAACTCGTAGTTTATCATCGTAAACACTCATCTTTATCTTCGACTCTGGCATCTTTTTATGTATCCACCATCTCAATTTAAGTAAAACATTTCGGCTTCGTCTGGCTTCAAGAGGCAAATCTTTCCTTATAGAAATTGATGTTCCTTTCAATTTGCTTGAAGCGCGCAAAACGCTGTGTGCAGTTTGAGTAGATCTAAACTTCACCATAAGCAAAGAGTTTTCGTTGTTTCTGATGGGTAAAGGGCGGACGTCATCAATTTCGACACTTGGAATCTGCAAAAGCCCAGAGCACAGACTTTCCACACTTGACTGTTCTGAGCGTTTTTCAGCAAATGGCATGTGAAACAATAGATTTTTTGCGTTAGCTCCTATTAGTAGAGATTCCACCTTTGCTTCCAGGTTAAAGCAGCGTTCCTCTGTCATCCTTAGCTTCGCAGCTAGCACATCATTTTCATTTCTTAAGGCAGCAATTTCAAATGAAAGCTTCTCGATATCACTTTTTCTTGCCAGGTCTTTAAGTTTCACATCCAAAATAGCAGAAAGAGCTGCAAGAGTTACGGCGGCATCGTCCTCTCTAGGCATATCTGATGGAAAGTACCTTTTCAAAGAGCTTGGAAGTATTGTTTCGGGAGATGTTTGATCTAAATTTCTTTTATTCATTTACCCAGTTGGTTGACTAATGTTGGGTTATGTCTTACAGCACAAAGAAAAAAAAAAGAAATGCAGCAGTTCTTAAGGCTAGGACTTACAATATGAAGAACTTTAATTCGAAAACTTTTGTCTTTGTTTTGCTATGTTTTGATGCACACAAGCATACACAATTTTCGATTTTTTCTTTTTATTTATTTATTTTTCTTTAAGCACTTAAAATTTTCACAACTTGTCAGGTAAGCGCCAGGGTTGCCATCCAAATAAATTGACTGAATAACACGTTTCTTGAGTAAGCACAGGTTCAACCCTGAGACTATGATGACCTCGCACTAACAAACTGGCCCTAAGCCCAGTAAGATTATGCATACAAAATGCCAAAGAAAAGAAAAATTGTAACAGGCTGATTTTTGGTATACCTACACGTTAGTATTGATGTGACATAATTAATCCGAGAAAAGTCCTCAACTATCCGATGACCACTAGGTCCTATAAGGGGTCAAAGGTCACGAAAAAGTGTTTCAGCAAAATATCTTTAAAGCAGTAAGTTTAAGAAGACCAAATTGTTCTACAAGCAGATAGCTGAGGTGAAAGTTTCCCAATAATTCTCCAAAAGTATGCACTTTTTTTCCATCCTCATTTAGAGGTCGAGTGCCAGGTGCATTTTTTGATTGTAGTTTAAAGTGCTATAACTTACTTTTTGATTGATTGTATTGAACTAGTGAACAAACTAGTTCAGCAAAAACTTTTGAACTAAATTGAGTCTTTGCCGTGACTTAAAATGCACAACTCTAATAACTAGGTATATTCATATGGAGGTATCTTTCTCTTTCTGTCTGAAATAACTAGATCATTTGAATCTTTTTGTGTTCTACGAATAAGCTATATTTGACTTAAAAAAAAAAAAAAAAAACATTTTTGCTGTATCCGAAGATTAATTATAAGTAGGTTCCTACTACTTCTGACTTGTTAATTGACTTTAAAAATTGTGTCTTATAATTCAGTTTTTGGACATACACACGGAACAGTCCTTTAACCTTCTTTAAGATTATAAGAAGGCGCACGATTTTTATAAGAAGCCTATCAAAATTCCCTAATGGATAGTAGAATGAGTATAAAGCGGTATCATCCACCATATATTTTTAAACCGTATCTTCCTTTTACTTTAGTTGCCAAAACACAGTTCATTCTCCATCACAACACGTTAACCGCAAATTCACCTTGAATGCAAAAGCCAATTCGTTACGTTTCCACCAAAATGACAGTAACATGCGCATGCGGAACGTTTGTATTCCACAAATAACGCATAAATCTAACTGTCTCTTAAATTGCTCATCAGTAAAAACCCACTTCTGAAGCAAAGAAGAGGAGCATACCACAAAAATATGGGTATCTCTAGTAAAATAATCACATAGCATGTCTACTTCACAGATGAGACAACTTAATATTACGTTTTTATTCTTCTCACTATTTATATCTATGTACCTATCTATCTGTTGGTTGTATATTCCTACGGGAATATCTTCTTTTTGCATATTCATTTCTTCTTCTTTCACATACCTCAACCTTAACCCGCTGGCATGGCAGCTCAATTTTAGCTTATGCAGAGTCATTTCTTCGGAGATAGATAGATACATTTTCTAAGCACAGATTAAAAAATATTAAATAAAATAAAAAAGAAGATACATTTCTTTATAAACTTTGCACTTTGCTGTGCATGTGCATGTCTTCTCACAGGCAGAGACGTATCTAAGCACACATCAGATGTTACCAGATTTTTTGTTATTATGATCCAACTATACTTCTTTATAGAATTGCTAGAAATAAAAACTGTAACATAGGTTTTCAAACACCAAACTATGAATGATTCCACTTAGAATCATCACACAAATCGGCAGTAATTAATAAGCTTCTATGATTTTTATTGAACAGAACACACACGATCAGGCTCCCTGCAGAAGTGCAGACTTTAACTCAGCTGTGGAAGGTTTAACGATGGGTGCTCCCATGTATACATTCTTGTGACACTGCTTTAAGTAATAAGGCCAGAAATACAAACTTCGTGAGTTGCGGTAAAATTTACCACAACGAGTTTCACCAGCCTACTCTTTATCCTTAACCATTTTTATGATTTTCTTTTTCCGTTGCGGCTGATTGTAGAGTTTGTTGATACCACTGGGTGTCCATCAGCCAAAGACCTGAAAGTATTTTGGAAGAGTATCTAACATGAAACAGGCTGCCGAGCTGTACCCAAAGTGAGCGGAACAGTTGGTTCCAAAACCAACGAGTTTATTTGAGCAGTTTTGGAATGAAGGGTGACATTTTGACTTTTGGTATGTTTTTTTTTTATTATTTAAGTCCAGAACGAACCCTGAATTCTGCAGCTTGCTAATATTAGATTTATTAAGAATAAAACATGCATCTAAGTTTATTTATTTAGCTTTAATACAAGCGTACACTTAAATCTAACCTTAATTCTATGGTGGGTTTTCGTTGTTTTTTGTTTTTGTTTTTTGTCAATGAAAATTCAACTTTAAAAAGTAAATACTTTCAGGACAAAATGTGACATTTTTCATTCATAATTGAAACTTAAATTTCTTTTTTGTCAATTTCTGAAAAAAATTAAAAAGCGAAAATGGCACCTTTTGTTCCTAAGCTCTTTATTTATGAAGAAGATGGGCGGTCACTTCTTGATGTGCCAGCGGATGATTTGAAGAAGTAAGAGCCCTTTCACACGAGGAAAATGAGTTTCCAGCAACTTTTAGTTCCATGGTGAGATGAGCAGGAAGAAAGAGGCGAACAAAATATCCCCGTCGATGATTTGAAGAAATTTTTTGAAATTTCCTTTCACATCTAGGCTTAAGCGAATCAGACGGACTCTTGCTTAAATCCAAACAAATGAAATAACCAACATTACTACCTACCTAACTATACGTAACGCAGTTTCATATTTTTGTCACCAAAATGGGTTGTTAACGTGCTTCTTAATTCTTAAAACTTAATTTTCTAAATAGTTAAGAGCCCACAGCAGATTTTGGGTGTGAGTGATATCAAAATAAGAAGTATAGGCGTCGAGAGCTTCATTAAAGGCTATTCAAAAAATCAAATTCTTGCAGTCCACAACTGGGGCCTTTGCGAGAAACGGTGCATAAAAAAAAATATGAATGCAACTTCGAGAATAAACATTTTAGCAGAAATTGGTTTTCACCTCTCCTTGGATAAGCTCCCCGGATCCCATATCACGGAATCTGGATCATTTGAGTGTTTAATTCGCCCTGCCAGACTGTTTAAAAAAATAGTTTTTCACTTAGAATTTTGAATTTTTTAAACGGTCTGATAGAGCGAACAATACACTCAAATGGTCTCAGATTCCGTGATATGTGATCCAACGAACTAATCTAGGCAGGAGTGAAAACCAATTTTGGCTAACACGATTATCTTCGAAGTTGCATTCATATTTTTTTTTTGATGCACTGTTTCTCGCAAAGGCCCCAGTTGTGGACTGCAAGACTTTGATTTTTTGAATAGCCTTTAATGAAGCTTTCGACGCCAATACTTCTTTTTTTGCTATCACCACACCCAGAGGCGGCGGAAGGCGTGTGCTGTGTGTGCCACCGCACACGGCCCCGCGCTTCAAGGGGCCCCGCAAAACCTTGAAAGGTCTTCACGATTCGAAGTTAATAATTTTAACATGAAAATTTTAATTAAACTCAGAAGTTTTCATCACATTCGACCCCAAAAATTCATTGTTTTTAAATCTCGAAAGACTTACACACAGTCATCCGAGTGGATGAGAGCAGCGATTTGCAACTCTAGTATATGAAATTACAAACAATTGTTGCCAATAAACCTGATTTAATTAGAGGCGTTAAGTTCTTGTTGCAAAAGCATAACACATAACGACCTAAATTTAATCAAATAAGTCTTAAACCAAAGACATAAAAAGTCGAGTCATTTGCGTAACGTCTATTTACAACCAAAGCCAAAAAGGCAGCTTCTTTCGTTTCAAAGTCATTTGCGTAGCATTTGATTAAACGCCATCCGTTTAAGGACGCCCTCCACAGGTGTTGATCCAAAAAGGCAAAACATATTCATTGACAAACTTTTAATGTTGAAGAAAACACCAAAAAATCCATTGTATAAGTTCAACATTGTTTTCGAAAGAAAAACATTGCCATTTGTCTTCTTGTGTACCTTTTTAATATGGGAGCGATACGATATCGCCCAACCCAAATTTCGCAAATAAAATCTCGCATTTCTAAAAATCTCGAATAACGAAATCTCTCAAATTAAAAATCATGATTTTCATGATAGCGGATCAACAAAATCTCGTTTTAACAATCTCGCATTTACATTTCGCACAGAAAAATGTCGCAAACTAATATCTCGCCAGTCAAAATCTCACAAATTCAAATATAACAGCCATATGTATCGCTCTGGGTTTCGCACTTAAAAATAAAAATCCTGCAAATGGAAAATAAAACCCGAACAAAATTGTTTAGCTTAAACATCTGCAACGAATGTCTTGAAACTATCTTCAAAGCTCTCTATATATATTCAAATACACCATTCGTTGTATTTACATCTTGCAAAGCAAAACGAATGAATCACCCATTAATACCAAAACATTAGAATCGTGTATTCATTTAAAATGGGTACACGTAAGCAAATACACCGAGTACACCGAATGCACCAAATACACTTGTCCAGTTTATATTTCTGAGTGCTCAGAGAATTTCCCCAGTTTTGCTGTCAAATACTAAGTAAAAAAAATGTTTGCTCCGTCAGCTCAGTGAGCGCTCATGAAATATAAACTGAACAACTATATACACCGAGTACAACGATCCAACAGAAAAATTTCTATTAAAGCATAGGATAGGATGACATTTTTCTTCATTTCATAGATTTTTAAAATAAAATAACTTTACTAGTATGTTATTCAATTATAAAAAAAATGCCGTTTTAAAATAACAACGTTTGAAATTCAAAATTTAGTGCTTCACATGTGTATAAATCGTATAATAATTGAGGAGAGTTTCCAATGAGAATAAAAGTAACATAATCGGAAAGGTAATTAAAAAAAATTTACTAAGTGAGAAGAATTTCTAGTAAGATGTAGGTATGGTACACATGTGCGTTTTCAAGAGTGCAGAATTTTTGAAACACATAATTTTTCTAAATTATTTTGACTATGTTTTTGATATTCAAGAAGTGATGGGAAAAACTTGAAACTATAGGAGTTTATTGAAAATTTTCAAAATTCTTATTTTCTTTTCTTTTTGAAAATTTTGATAAGCAATATTAGGTACCTATTTAAAATTATTTGAAATTTGTATGTTATGTATAAAAAACTAATCTAAATCCGCTCAGCCACTACTGAAAAAATAACAGTGAAACAGTTGAAAATCGAAAATAAAAAATCCTTTTTTATGGGAGGAACCATTAATAACCATTGTTTTAAAAATTGTTTCGGACCCAAAGGTATATTATTGAATTTGCTTAAGAAAAGCTGTTTTGAGAAAAATACGATTACCTATGTAAAGTAGCTAAAAAAATATATGGCAGGCACCTAACGTTATTTTTGGTAAAAAAAAAGAAAAACAGGTGAGGTAAAAAAAGCTAGGTACCAAGTGTGAAGTAAATCAATCTTGCCCTTTAGGCTATAGCTCAACAACAGACAAACATACAGTATTGTGAGATCAACTTTTTTTCTGCCCTATTATCGTTATAGTAAGTTTTATCGAAATCTTGAGTTATTTTTTTTTTCGATACCTTGTACATACATATTAATCGCAAGTAATAATACAGGAGGTTACAAAATGATGGCTTAGTTATTTAACAGGGCTATAGCTATATATACATATATCTAGGACTATAGTCATCGAAATATACGAGTCTTTTGTAGAATCCTAATAAATATTGGAAAATTGTGAAGAATTAGAACCTAATATGTGCTGTGCATAACAGATATTTCTTGATCCATATAAATGGACTTATGTACATCATTTAAAGGCATTTTAAAAATTAATTAATTTGCAGTAATTTTGTTTTCAATTTTGACTCCATCAAAGCTTAATGCAAAATACTCACTGCGTAGATTTATACTAACGCATTCATCTATTCATATATCTACATTTTATATCATTGCACGAGCTCGGTGTGTTTACAACGGTTAGGTTTGTACTCATGCCATTTGATTCTTATGAGACAAACCAAACAAAACATTCGTTTTTACTCGATGCATTCGCTGTATTCGGTGTGTTTAAAGCTGTTAGGCTTGCACTCAAATCGTGTATTCGATTCGTTTCAAAGGGATCGAATGGTGTGCAGTATTTGTTTCTTCTTTCTAAGATAACAACGAATCCAATACACTGAAGTACTGTATTTGTTCACGGAAAGCAAATTAATGCATTCATGCAGATCTTTATAGCTAACAATTATTTATTTTAAATGTGTTTAGCAGCAATGCATCACAAAGTATTCAATTTTTGTAATGTGAAGTCTTCATAAATTTATTTATTGAACTAAAAAATATTTTCAGTTCAGCGCCTATTACATACGCAATTTACACATGACACATTACAACTGGATATACAATATCTATATTCTCTCATGTTGTCTTAAAAAATTGAAAAATATGCAATAAAATTTGACAAATAACGGTGTGATCTAAAAATCTAAAAGACTTTATGTAGCTATTTTGCAAAATGTAGAATATATCGAAGAATTTAACTGCAACAGATACATTTTTAATAAAAATCTGGGATTTAAAATCTCGCGCGAGATTTTGATTAAAAAATTATTTTGTTGCAATACAGTAAAATTTTGCGAAGTTTTGATTTTGCGGAATTTCGTAATTGCGAGATTTTGAAATTTGAAAAGCAGGATTTTGTTAATGCGAGATTATCAAAAGCGGGATCTTGTAGTTGTGAGATTTCGAAAGCGAGATTTTAATTTGCGAGATTTTGTACCCAACCCCTTTTATATGTTTAAGGTTAATAGTTCATTAGATAGAACAAAATTATTGGCTGACATCTGGTGCAGAACTTTGATTTATAATGGAGTTTTGAAAAATAAGGCCACCAAAAAACTTATGACTATTCTACTTTGTTTTGTCTAAGAAAAATGGTATGTACTTCCATTTTTAAGGAATATGCCTGCCCACATAATATGCTAGACTTCATGGTTGATTTAATCGAAAAAAGCAGTCAGCAGTTTTTTTTATGAAAATTAAAAAAAAGGCCAGAAAAATATTCATACACATTCTGCTATTTCTCAGTGTCAATGCTTTTTTATAGCCATTCGTTACGTCACACTTTGACAACAAATATTACTGTACAAAAAAAAAAAAAAAACAGTTCAAAATCTGTTCACTGACACCCCAGCAGATATGTTTAAAGCTATTACAATTCAAATTTTAGTTCGTGTATCAAATCCATTGTTTTGAAACGTTGCTACTTTAAACCCTTAGGCCTGGTTCACACGACAATGCACCGCACGTTTTTTTGCGGTATAAATCCAAAAGTCAGTATAAAACCAAACGGCAAACGTACACACGTCGTGTGAAAGGTTCTATGTAGAATGTATACGCCACTGCTCATTCGCACGGATTTATACTGCGAAAAAACGTGCGGTGCATTGCCGTGTGAACTAAGGCTTACCGGGAGTGATTTGCGTGATGTTTTTTTAACTGCCATTCCTATCCAGATGTCCTCACAAGTCGCAGTTCAAAAAGGCCCTCGGAAATACCTTCACAAATACCTTGGCAGAAGTGCTTGATTGTGAAACTAGTCATTAAATGTTCTATTATTTTTAAGTAACAAAAATTAGTTTGCTTTTTAACCTCTCTTTTTGCAAGGGGCCCCGCAAATTGATCTCGCACACGCCTCGTTTTGGTCTAGCGCCGCCTCTGACCACACCCAAAATGCTGCTGTGAGCTCTCGGTCTATTTGTTTTTGAAACAAAAATACTATTCATCATAATTTTACATCTTTAAACCAACATACACGTATGTACAAAATGTACGCATGGTTTGCAACCATCTTCTTCCGCTTGTCAAACTTAATCGTTTCATCGCATATCATCACCTTCTCAGGTAGTAAACTGTACTATTATGTCATAACTATTACTTCACTCGCACCATTAGATCACATAATGACTATCTTAGCATCTACTGGGCTGCAATATAAGACAAATAATGCGATCCTATTCACTGCTACGATCGGAAATCACTCTTGATAATGATATTCCGTAAGATAAGATCTGCTATTTCCATCTTCTAATACTCAAAGATGATGATTTCCTCCCATTTCCTGCAATGTGCTGTGCATGGTGCATCTGCAGAAGCGTCAATTTTATTTGATTAATACTCATTGATCCATGGCGAGCACGGCATTTGCAGGAGAAGAGCATCTCTCACATATGTTGGTATGTATGTATATAAGGAAACTAGTTGACCTCTTGAGTGTTATTTCATTGGAACTCACGAGAAGATGCATTAAAGTGACGTTTACTCTGGCGTGCTAAATGATAAATCGTACAGATGCAAAATAGTTTGATAAAGCGCACCATCAAACGCACGGAGGAGCATCGTTACGCAGGCGCAGCGCAGGTGAGAGCTATGAAATTTAGATTTTCCCCTCTTAAAGTATTGGCAAACTTGATTTGCTTCGAACTTCATGCCAATGACGACGACGACGAGGTATTGAAGAAGCAATACAAAGGGTTCAGTGAACCGTGTATTTGAGAAGAGAATTTTGAAGTATCTAAGCGTGAATACGTATTTGCAGAAATTATTCTGCGAATCAAGTGCAGGTTGTCGATACTTGAAAATGTCGGACGGGTAGTAAAAAGTTTCTTTTATATTAAAGTGTGGGTTCCTACTCTGTTTAGCAATTACATACACAAAGCACTTATACTTATGCATATTGAAGACACGGTTTTCTAGTCACAAACATTTTTGAATTTGCATATACATACATACATTATATATGTATTCTTATTAATGAACAAGAAATAGAGAATGATAAAAGAACGGCGCGTAGGCTTCCAAATAATGTGGCCTATCAATGATATCAAAGGGCACGGTAGTGCCCAGCCAAGTTCGCGGCACTACACCCTTTTTACAAGAACAAACTCAGGCGATTTTCAACCCCCCTCTAACTTCCGTACCAATAAAGTCAGAAACTTCAAATTCGGAGTATTTGCTGAACTGATCAAACACAGGTGGCTCACCAAATTTCAACTCTTTAGCATTAGTAGTTCCCAAGATATAGGACTTCAAAAATCGCAAAAACCGTAACTGACTGACTCACTGACTCACTGACTCACTGACTCACTGACTCACTGACTCACTGACTCACTGACTGACTGACTCACTGACAGATCATCAAAATTATGGAGCACTTCCCGACATCGTAGAAACTTGAAATTTCGCACAACGGTAGGCCTTGTGGTACATACAAAGGAAAAAATCGAAAATCTGCAATTTTCTATTCAGGGGGCGTGGCATCCACCCACTTTCCTAAAAACTCTTATAAATTATATGGAGCACTTTCGATTGTTGTAGAACAATGAAAATTGGTAAGTTGGTAGGGTTTGAGGTACTAAGAAAGAAAAAAAATGAAAAATTGGAATTTTCCATACAGGGGGCGTGGCATCCACCCACATTCTTAAAAATTCTTATAAATTATATGGAGCACTTCCGATTGTTGTAGAACGATGAAAATTGGTAGGTCGGTAGGGCTTAAGGTACTTGGAAAGAAAAAAATTGAAAAATTGGAATTTTGCATTCAGGGGGCGTGGTATCCACCCACATTCTTTTAAATCATATGGAGTACTTCCGATTGTTGTAGAACGATGAAAATTGGTAGGTCGGTAGGCCTTGAAGTACTTAGAACAAAAAAATCGAAAAATTGGAAGTTTCAGTTCAGGGGGCGTGGCATCCACCCACATTCTTAAAAATTCTTATAAACTATATGAAGCACTTCCGATTGTTGTAAAACGATGAAAATTGGTAGGTCGGTAGGGCTAAAGTACTAAGAAAGAACAAATTGAAAAATTGGAATTTTGCATTCAGGGGGCGTGGCATTCACCCACATTCTTAAAAATTCTTATAAATTATATGGAGCACTTCCGATTGTTGTAGAACGTTGAAAATTGGTAGGTCGGTAGGACTTGAAGTATTTAGAAAGCAAAAAAATCGAAAATTTGGAATTGTCCATTCAGGGGGGGGGGGGGGGGGGGGTGGCATCCACCCACTTTATCAGAATTGCTATTACTTTCACCTGGCAAAATAAATCTTTGCAAAAAGGAGTGAAATCACAACAAAAACATAAATGTTAAAAAAGGAGCCAAGTTCTTATGTGTACAAGAAACCTGTCAACCAAAAAAAGTAATGAGATCTTAAATATATGCCAAGTTTTAAGTTCATGAAGTTTAATATCAAATATCTTAAGTACAGTAATATCGAAACAATTCCAAATCATGACAGAAATTTGGTAATTAATGGTAGCCTGGTTAAAATTTGGTGGGTTTACTTGGCAAGTTTTCTCTTAACTACTTACTTAATCACAAATTTAAAATGTATGAAAACTTGACCAGTGAACCCACCAAATTTTAACCAGTAACCATTAATTACCAAATTTCTGTCATGATTTGGAATTGTTTCGATATTACTCTACTTAAGATATTTGATATTAAACTTCATGAACTTAAAACTTGGCATATATTTAAGATCTCATTACTTTTTTTGGTTGACAGGTTTCTTGTACACATAAGAACTTGGCTCCTTTTTTAACATTTATGTTTTTGTTGTGATAATAATATCATAACAGAAATTGTGACTTAAAAGTGTTTTACATCCATAAGTCGGAAGGCACGGAGGTGTAGCGTGTAGGTATCTACACTTCTTATAAGAAGAAAAACGCAAATAATAAAAAATTATTTTTGTTTATGTTTTGTGGACTATATTGAATATTATTCAAATTAAAAGTTTTCTTGCGACCTTTAGTCCAAATGCGTTTTCGCTAAAGGTCGCAAAAAACTTTGAATTGTAACCAAGTATTAGCAAAAAAATGGAGTTCCCACTTTTTAGTCAAATATTTTTTCTTTCAGTACGAGGGCTGTTCGATAAGACAGTGTTTTATTTTAAAATTTCTTTTATTTTTCAATATAGTCACTTTTTAGAGTGATACACTTCTCCCAACGATATTCCAACTTTCTTAACCCTTCCAAAAAATAAGTTTTGTCAAACCCTGCAAAATAGGCATTTGTTGCAGCGATAATTTCGTCATTTGATGAAAATCTTTTTCCACCGAGCCATTTCTTCAAATTTGGAAATAGGAAAAAATCATAGGGGGCCAAATCAGGAGAATAGGGTGGATGAGGCAGCAGTTCATAGCGCAATAATTCGGCTAGGTCAAACACTGATCTGAAACTTTGACCCGATATTGTTTTTGCTCACTTGTCAGCAAACGCGGCACCCATCTTGCTGATAATTTTTTCATGTCCAAATGGTCATGCAGGATCCGAATACTGGTATCATTTGAAATGGCTACAATGTTAGCTATCTCACGAACCTTGATTCGGCGATCGTCTAACACAATATCGTGGATTTCTTCAGTTGTGGCGTCAATTGGACATCCTGGTCGCTCAGAATCCTTTGTGCTCATTCGACCACAACGACATTCAGTGAACCACTTTTGAACCATTCCATCCGAGAGAGTCCATAATATTTTGTAAGCTTTTTTGTTGGCTCTTGAATTGATTGATTAAATTAATGAAATTCACTTTTTTCCATTTTGAGAAATTAACACCGACAAAAATTCTTTCGATGACTGTAAAAAGTTTAATATTCGACAGATATATTTGATTTTTTTTGTCAAGGCCTTCAAAGGATCTCAGATATCAGAAAAATCCTACAAGTGATTCGAGCGCCATCTGTGTTAAAAGTCACTGACTTATCGAACAGTATTACGTGAAAATTTCTTTCAAAAGTTCTCAGAATCACTATATCCTACAGTTTGTCCTTAGCATTTTCTGTTTATAAGCAATTGTTTACCGACTGTATTGCCTGAAGGGTATCCGCACATCATCAATCGAAAATTCCTCAAACATGGGTAACAATGGTTACCTTTCCAAAAATATAAAATTTTCTAAAAACAAATGTCATTTTGTTATACGCAATTTATATTAAGTTCAGTTCAACTTACATGAATTTTTCAACGAAAATCCACTGTAAACTATATCCAACAAGATTAGAATTCCTAATCATTAAGCTGGAAGTTTTTTTTGCCCTGGGCCAGGCATAGTTTCTATATAAGAAGGTTTTATAATACAAATTCTATATACTACTGAAATAAATCAGCCAAGTAGAAGACTTAGCATTAAGGATTGGACTTGTTGAATTATTGATTCAAAATAGCTTTTTATGGCCTTTAGTCCTATAAATTGGCGTTTCGTTCGGCTTACTCACTTGAACTCATCAGTGACATAGTGAGGGCTTTGTCATACGCAATTTATATTAAGTTCAAGTGAGTAAGCCGAAAGAAACGCCAATTTATAGGACTAAAGGCCATAAAAAGCTATTTTGAATCAATAATTCAACAAGTCCAATCCTTAATGCTAAGTCTTCTACTTGGCTGATTTATTTCAGTAGTATATAGAATTTGTATTATAAAACCTTCTTATAAATGTCATTTTGATTTATTGCAAATTATTCCTTAGCTATCTAATTTTCCCTTTATTGACTTTTAAACATATCTCCGTTGCTTTAGTTTTCAAAATTTTTCATACGACTTTCTTGTAATTGCAAAATCTATCGAATACAGAAAAAAATATTTTTCTACCTCCCCCCGTTTACAAAATAGCCAAAACCGAGTTCACTCTTTAAACTAAGATGGCGGAAACCCTGCAAAGGATTTATGGTAAAATTTTGTCCCCTTTCACACGAAGAAATAAGTTGCTGGAGATTTTTTTGACGTTTTCTTTTAATCTCCTTAGAAATCTCTTGTACCTTTCATACGAGGAAACAAATCTCCAGGCAATTTTTAAAATTTCCTTTGAAAGTCTATTGGTTGAACACACCTAAACCTATGTGAAAGGAAATGTCAAAAAATCTCCTCAAATCCTCGACCGGGGAGATTCTGTTCGCCCCTCTTTCCTCCTGCCCTCAAAAAGTTGCTGGCAACTCAGTTTCCTCGTGTGAAAAGGCACTTTGATTTAAGCTTTCTATAAAGTGCTGTTACGATAACAAGAAAAAATGTCTTTCCCAACGTTTTGTTGAATTCCTATAGGAGCTATGACTAAATATACTGGATACATTCTTGACGCCCTATGCCCCAGCCGGGGTTACAGGACACGATGATGACATTCTTCTATTTATTGAATAAAATATTGAGAGCCAGATAGAAATACAGATGGGGAAAAATATATCAAAATTTTATGAAAATCAGTCAAGGAGTAAAAATAGTTTTCTAAAAAACAATACAACTTAAATTGATTTAATTGTTAATTGAACAATGCAGTGAAAAAAGAACGATTTCCAGAAACTTGACCCTCATGGTGGGAAATACTACCTTTTATTGGAGTTATCTCGTAATCATAGAAGTTTTGTTTGTAACGGGTGATTTTTTTAAGAGGTTTAGAACTTTAAAAAAAAAAAAACACAAAAAATTCGAAAAAATGAATGAAATATTTATTTGAATCGATAGTTTGAACCTTGCAATTTAATGTTTAAAGATAATTTCATGCAAATGTTGACCGCGGCTGCGTCTCAGGTAGCCCATCCGCTGAGTCCAATTTTGGCATACTCTTTCACACATATCGGCCGGTATCTCACGAATGAATGCATGGATGTTGGCTTCCAGTGCGTCAATCAAAGCGGGCTTGTCCCTATAGACATTAGCCTTGACATACCCCCACAAAAGATAATCTAATGGTGTCAAATCGCATGATCTAGGCGGCCAATTGACCGGCCCGAAACGTGAAATTAACTGTTCACCAAACTCGCCTCGCAATTGCGCCATTGTTTCGCGTGCTGTGTGGCATGTGGCACCATCTTGTTGAAACCACATATCATGCAAGTCAAGAACTTCTATTTCGGGCAAAAAAAAGTTTGTTATCATCGCTCGGTAGCGTTCACCATTGACAGTAACGCTGCGATTCGCATCATCTTTGAAGAAATATGGCCCAATAATGCCGCCGGCCCATAAACCGCACCAAACAGTGGCTTTTTCGGGATGCATTGGTAGCTGTTGCAATGCTTCTGGCTGATCTTCACTCCAAATGCGGCAATTATGCTTATTTACGTACCCATTCAACCAAAAATGAGCCTCATCGCTGAACACAAGCAGCGCGCGATGAACATTTCGAACCGAGCACGAATTTTGATAGTAAAATTCAATAATTTGCAAGCGTTGTTCATTTGTAAGACGATCCATGGTTAAATTGCAAACCAAACTGAAGCTGTTTGACAGTGACACAAGGTACTAAACACACGTCAGCTGTCAAAACCAGTGTTGCCAAAACCAAACCAGCTAAAAAATCACCCTTTACATATTTCACATTTTCTAAAAAAAAAACAATTACACAACTGTTCTGAACTCCGATTATTTAAAAAAAATTGTATGTTGTTTTTAAATTTAATTTATTTATACAGATTTTTTAAATATATTAAATGTTTCGAATCTTCTTTTTACGGATTAAAAACAAAAAATAGGTTTGAATATTGACTATTCCAGAAGTGAATTTGTACTAAGTTCAGAACATGATTTTCGAATACTTACGGAAATCAATTTCGTAAACGGATTTGATTCCGAGTGGAAATCAGAACAGGGTTGTTAGTAATTTCCACCCCTGTTCTGATTTTCGTTCGGGGAATCAAATCCGTATACGAAATTGATTTCCGTAGGAATTCAAAAATCATGTTCTAAATTAAGTATTAATTCACTTCCGCAATAGTCGATATTCAAACCTGTTTTTTTTTTCGAAATCCGTAAAAAGAAAATTCGTAACGTCACATAATGTACAATGTACATACAATGTATTAAAACAAAATCTGTATAAATAAATTAAATTTAAAAACACCATAAAAAATGTAGGTGGTATCGTGGTCAGTGTCTTTTTAGTGAAAATCTCTTCGTGTATCTGCCCGTGCAATAAAAAGATAAGCTTTTTTTTTTAAATTATTTATACATACATATGTAAATTCAAGAAAATATTAAACTTCAAATTAATTCAAAATGTCAAGCAAATTTTCAATCCACCCGAAAATCAAAACACACTCATTCCGCAAGTATTGAAAATTGAAAACGAAAAGTATTTCAAAACACCGAGAATTCAAAAACGAAAGGTTTTTTAATTTATCGGAATTCAGAACAAGGGTGTTTGTAATGAATTTACCTACATTAGGGTGGTCGTTATATAGTTTTTGTTTTTAGTTTTAAAATTTGGATGGGCCTTAATTAGTTCCAAATTTATTTATTTATTTATTTATTTATTTATTCATCAATGGATACATTATCTGTTGACTACAATTAACAATAATTTAACGTTATACATCATTTAAAATATTAAAAGAAATACTCTTAAACATTTCCCTATTCATTTGAAGGTCGACTTCACTATGAATTAAATTAAAAAGAGATAAATAACGAGTTATGGGTTCATTAAGTCCATAGTTCGTCCTGTGACTAGGAATCAAAAAAAGAACGTCCCTATTTCTTAGATTTCTCTCAGGAAGAAAAGAAATTAGAGCAAGTAAATCCGGTGATTTTGAATGTATATGTTCTGAAAAAGACAACTTAGTGTCAAAAATTACACCAAGGTCGTTTATTTCACTCACGGTTGAAAGACTTTCATTACCGAGACGGTAACTTAACAGCACTTTAGGTGTTGAACGAGAAGCTCTAAATATCTTACATTTAGAGATATTAAGCTCAAGATGATTATATTTACACCAATGAAAAAACGCATCTATGTATATCTTTTTGAAAGTTGACACAATTTTCAATTGAAGAAATTTGAGAATATAGTTTCAAATCATCTGCGAACATCAAACAATTGGAAAATTGTAAACAGTCCGGCATGTCATTGACAAAAAAAGGGTTGGGGTCAGAATCCCGAAAATCGAAATCCCGAAAACCCAAAATCCCGAAAATCCCGAAAATCCCGAAAACCCAAAATCCCGAAAATCCACAATCCCGAAAACCCAGAATCCCGTAAACCCAAAATCCCGAAAACCCAGAATCCCGAAAACCCAGAATCCCGAAAACCCAAAATCCCGAAAACCCAAAATCCCGAAAACCCAGAATCCCGAAATTGAATTGATATAAAATGAAAAATTTGCGCATATAATAATATATGTATAATTTTTCGGGATTTCAATTTCAGGAAAAGTATTTCTAGATTTTTGATGTTCATAATTTCTGTTCTATCTTACCTATATGGGAAAGGCAAAAACTGTGTTAAAATTTTCATCTGAAAAATAATTAGCTTTGAAGAACTAAGTAAAACATAACGAGATAAAGAAGAAAACGAAAATAAATCAGAACTTTAAAGACGTTTCCTAAATATGTTCATAGATTTTCCATATCCATTTTATATGTTTTATTTTTAATGAAGATGGAGTGCACTTACTTCGAAAATAAGTAATTCCTTACTTTATTTGTTTAATAAAACCATTTTAATTATATGATCAATTAAAACAAATTTTTTTATAAAAAAAACTTAATGTACGAAAGTTTTGGGAATATAATGTGTCTAGGGCACAAAACAAGCAAAGCACGATAAAAGTTAAAAATTATTTTTTTAAATTCAGAATATTAAATACAAAACAACATGCTGAAGCTCGGAAGAAGGTTTAAAAACGATTTAATTATCGGAATTCTGTTAAGATTCAGATTTGTGGGACAAAACAGTTATTAATTTGTTAAGACTATTTAATTAAGTTTCAATAAGGACAGATCCACACTGTTTGGCCGATACCGATACGCTATCGCTACAATAAAATATTTTTACATAAGAAAAACTGAAAGGAGCGAATGTGAATGTGTAGGTACTCATTGTGTCCTGTTTTAAAATACGTTATCATGTATCGATATCAGAACTTTAATGTGAATTTGGATTAAAACTTTGTCAGAAAATTCACAGTAATGGCTGTAATCTTTTACCTTTTTCCTTTTGTTTCAAGTAAAATTTCGGGATTTTGGCCTTTCTGGATTTTGGGTTTTCGGGATTTTAGGTTTTCGGGATTTTGGGTTTTCGGGATTCTAGGTTTTCGGTATTCTGGGTTTTCGGGATTCTGGGTTTTCGGGATTCTGGGTTTTCGGGATTTTGGGTTTTCGGGCTTCTGGGTTTTCGGGATTTTGGATTTTCGGGATTTTGGGTTTTCTGGATTCAGAATTTCGGGATTGTGTCCGTCTCCCACAAAAAGATTGAAAAGGAGGGGTCCCAAATGACTTCCCTGAGGCAGTCCCGATAAAACTTCAATAAAAAAAGATTGATTGCCTTCGATTTTAACAATCTGTTTTCGATTTGACAAATAAGATTCCAACCATTTAAGAAAACCAAACTTTAATCCCATCCTCTCCAACTTTCTTAAAAGAAGTCTATGATGGACTCTATCGAACGCTTTCACGAAATCCGTGTATAAAACATCGACCTGCATTTTTTTTTTCCAAAGAAGATATACAAAAACTTGTAAACAGACACAAATTTGTAGTAGTGGAACGACCACTACAGCAGAGAAAACACATTGAAATCAACTTGAGAATTAATATGGGTATTCATGCAACAGCGTAAACTCGTCGTAATCGTTGTAAAGTTTAAAACTTCGTAATTCTGTCACAATTTGTATGGAAAATTTGACAGATTTACGAAGTTTAAAACTTTACAACGATTACGACGAGTTAACGCTTTTGCATGAATACCCTTAATATCATTATACAGGTTTTCACTATTAGGTATAATGTCGATATTATAATTCGCTTGAAAAAACTTAGCAAAAAATTGCATGTAGCTCCGGTACCATAGGAGGTCTCTCCATCAAGCTTCATAGAACTAGGAAATGCAGAACTCTTGCGTTTTGAATTTAAAAAAACCCAAAAAGATTTAGAGTTACATTTGATATCCCTTTTTTTTTTGGCATGTGTACATGGGTACTTACTAGGTGATTCGCGTAACATCTACAAAAATTTCAGAGCATGTAGTTTGGAAGATGACAAGAAAAAAATCCCACGGGAAATGGGTAATATTTCCCCACGCATGGACAGGAGGGGAAATTTAATAAAAAATTACATAACATAGAACAAATTAAATTAAAAACAACGGCAACACTTACACTATTGTTTTTGTAAGTCAGAAAACCCATTCTTTTTAATAAAATAAAATAAAATTGCATTCCTTCTTTTCAGAATGACAAGTAGGCATAAAGCAGCTTCAAGCATGAACAAAATAACAAAATGTAAAACCAATGAAATAAAATTTAAATAAAACCCTCCAAATGCAAGTCGCTTAGTTTTTGTTTACGTTCTTAAAATGAGTTTGTTTTTGGCTTAGTTTAAGCTCCCATATTCTGAAAACTATCACCAAGCTCTATTGAAGCAAGAGTTTTAAACTTATTGAATTTCCGAGTTTACCATAATTTAAGTCAACGAATAATCTTATTTTTCTCGATTAAAGTCGGTTTTTTTTTCTGAGCGTATGTGCATACTTTACCTAGATATACATATGTGTATACGTTCATAAGGTAGGTTAATATAGATAAAATAATAATAATTTTTATTTCCATTATTCTGTTAAACATAATCTCCAACCTACCTACGTGGAGTTGAATCTGAAGCTCCAAGAGGCCGTTAGACTGACATACTTGCACCACATCATCACAGTCATATGCAGCAGCAGCACATTCATCGTATAAAAATACTATCAGTGCAATGAGTGGTAATCTTCGTCTTCTTCAAACTGTATCAACTACCATCACATTATCATCGCAATCGTATAGCCATCATTGCCATTCGTATTCGTATATCTCTGAACCATTTGTTATGATCTGAGATAAAGCATGAGCTGCAATCATAGCAGTGTTGTTGGTGGCCATTTCTGTAATTGGGTGCCGTAATTATATCAACGAACGACGACGAGATAGCATATATTCTATGGCCTCTCGATAGAATGCTTAGTCCATTTAATCTACTTCAAGAACCGACTTTAAGAAATACCACATTCATAACAAGAGAAATCTACTCTCACACAGCACACATTGACGTGGCGGGAATTTCATAACCACTAAAGAAAATCAAAATGAAAAATAATATCAATAATGGCAGTTTAGCAAAGGTGCTGCACAAGGAATGATGATCATTCCATATGTGCCTGTTCTTTTTCGTTCCTGCCACAATTTTTGTTTTGCGTTTTGATCGAAAAAATCTTAAGCTGAAAAAACTGGTATATTCCCGATTTTTGTACGAAAACTATTGAAAAAAAACTCTGAACTATTTATGCAAAGCAAAATAGTGCTATATAAGCTAGTACCGAAAGCAGTTTGGACGTACCTGGCATCAAACTATGGGGCTGTATAAAGAAAACAAAATGCCGAACGTAAGCAATAGCAATCTGTGTACATCGTATCCTTCAAATAGAAATAAATACAGAAGGGGTTAAAAAAACACGCTGCTTCACGCAATCAGCGACTTCAATGTCATACTAACTAGCTCCAAAATAGTGACTATCTAAAATGCTTGAGACAATGTTCGGAAACTATGAAAAACCTAACCTCATGAGCTGGTAGCCTTAAAGCTATGATGGAGGATTACTTCAAGCTTCCCCCAATGTGTATTTAAATTCAAAAAGAAAAATTATTTGTCAACCTTTCACAGATTAGTTCTGATTTCCCAGTGCAGTGGGCGCTCAACCAGTGACGTCTTTAGGCATGGGCCCGGTGGGCCAGGGCCCAGGGCCCCGTGATTTAGGTGGCCCCCTGAACTGCCCAAGTATACCAACCGATTGTTATTTTTCAAAGTAGATCGAAGTTGAAATTGGAAATAAGTGATAGAGCATTATTTTTTCATCCTTATCATGAAAGACCACTTAATACTCTTAAAACCTTTTAATTTTTTTTCACAAAAAGAGAATATTTTAAGTTATTTTGGTACTTTTGGTACCAAAATGAAATTCAAGAAAAGTTAAATTTTTTAATAAAATAAAAACAATTAAATAAAACTACATCCAACGCTTTTTTTGGTTAGTAACAAACAAACAAATGAAAAAAATTAGTTAATATTTAAAAAACAAAGACGATCACAGTTATAAAATTTTGTATTTTTGGGTGTCGTTAATTCCTTTTTTTTTGTGAAAAAATTGAAATAAAGCTTCAAGAGTATTAATTGGACTTTCATAATAAGGAAGGAAAAATTATACTAAAAAACTTGTTTTTTTTTGTTTTTAATAATATGATATCAAAGCGAAAAAAACTCAAAAATTAAAAAAAATTACGTTTGATAAACAAATTCATACAAAACCGTTATCCGCACAAGAAAAAAATTTAGATCAGGTTACAAATGCTCGTTTGAATAGATCTGTTGTAGTTTGGTAAGCTAGTTAAGAGTAAAAATATCCAAAACAAAGTGAAAACGAGAATATTATAATTTTTAATTTGTACCCCCGGAACAAAATCCTTGGACAAATTTTGTGTTTAAGAGTGTTCCGAACTGAACAAAACCAGTCATTTGCTAACTTTTTTTTTTGCATATATAAGACCATTTTTTTTCACTTTCATCAGATACTTTGTTTTATAAAACCTTGGATTCTTACTAATTGGTCACTAGTAGGCGTATTATTGTATTAAAAATTTTTTTTTCTAAAAGTAACTGATTTTAACTTCTAAATTTACATAAATTTTCTATCAAAGAGTGCATTTTAAGAATTCAAAATTTCAATATCAAATGATACAAATTTGATTACATAATTAATGAAAATCATGAAAAATATATTGAATTTATATCCACTGCAAAAAAATTTGTCAAAAAAATACCGTTAGGTATAAAAAATTGACTGTCAAAAATGGGTTTTTTCAAAATTCACAAGCATTTTTATTTTTCATTATTAAAATTTGTATAAGGTACAAAATTTAAAATGTTCTCCAATAGTGGCATAATAAAAATATGGAATTTTATGTTATTTAACATTTTTTTGCAAAAAATGCTATAGTGTAGGCTACATTTGCTTTGAAAAACAGCCATTTTAGCCATTTTCTCGATTTCTTAGAGGCTTTTACCAAAATCTAGAGCACAAAATTAAATTTTTTTTCCAATGATGGCATAGAGAATAAGTTTATCTGTCCATAGACACCTTAATCGCTTTGATCGGACAAGTACACGCTTCGCAATCTTATTCATGAAATCACCATTTCAGTCCGGAACACTCTTAAGCTTCGTTTTCGGAACATTTTAAAACATCTGCTCCTTATTTTATGATATTTAATTTCAAGTGGCAGCATGCCTAATGCTGGTAGCAGCGCAGCGTTGCCATAAGATAACCGATCGGCCTATATGGCCTCCTACTTTGAGTGTTGGCCCCTAGACCCTGGCCAAACAGAAATGGCCCGCAAATCTTAGTTTTTTGTTTATATACAAAAATATTTTCTTAAGAGTGTTCCGGACTGAAATGGTGATTTCATGAATAAGATTGCGAAGCGTGTACTCATCCGATCAAAGCGATTAAGGTGTCTATGGACAAATAAACTTATTTTCTATGCCATCATTGGAACAAAAATTTAATTTTGTGCTCTAGATTTTGGTAAAAGCCTCGAGAAAATGGCTAAAATGGCTGTTTTTCAAAGCAAATGTAGCCTACACTATAGCATTTTTTGCAAAAAAATGTTTAAAAACATAAAATTCCATATTTTTAATATGCCACTATTGGAGAAAATTTTTAATTTTGTACCTTATAAAAATTTTAATAATGCAAAATAAAAATGCTTGTGAATTTTGAAAAAACCCATTTTTGACAGTCAATTTTTTATTCCTAACGGTATTTTTTTGACAATTTTTTTTGCAGTGGATATAAATTCAATATATTTTTCATGATTTTCATTAATTATGTAATCATATTTGTATCATTTGCTATTAAAATTTTTAATTCTTAAAATGCAGTTTTTGACAGAAAATTTATGTAAATTTAGAAGTTAAAATCAGTTACTTTTAGATTTTTTTTTTTTAATACAATAATACGCCTACTAGTGACCAATTAGTAAAAATGCGAAGTTTTATAAAACAAAGTATCTGATGAAAGTGAAAAAAAAATGGTCTTATATATGCAAAAAAAAAAGTTAGCAAATGACTGGTTTTGTTCAGTTCGGAACACTCTTAAAGAGAATCAAAATGATATTGCCTAAACGCTCTAAAGTGTGGTTAAGCTAGCTGGTAAATAGTTCTTGTTTTCAAAATTTTTCGAAAGTGGTTGACAATTTTATTAATACTACGTTTCGTTTTGTAAATCACCTTTTAGATTCATTGCAATTTTCTCTATGATGGAATGTGGCCCGGACTTTTTACAAATGGCACCCAAAAAGGCCCTCAATAATTTTTTTATCGTGGCAACGCTGGCTGGTAGGTAAATCTATCAATTTTCTAAGGGATTATCCCGTTTTAAGTTGCGAAAAAGATATTCGCTGAACATATTTTAAAAATAAATGAAAAGAAAATTTTCTTTGAACACAAAATCTCGTGACAACAACTGTCTGTATACGTTTCTAAAGAGCATCAGGGTCTTACCTTTTGATACTCCCGAAATAGTTAAATGATAATAGTTAATACATAGTTAAATTTAATAAAAAATTAGGGTAAAACTTGGAATATGAAATAGTTTTCAATAAAAACAATTTCAAGGGGGCCCCATATCGTTAAGGGCCCAGGGCCCCCAAAGGTCTAAAGACGCCCCTGCGCTCAACAACTTCAAATCTTACAAGTTTGCAGGGCCTGACAAATGACCAAATGAATTCTGATTTGATTCTCCCAATTCTGGAGACTATTCTAACTAAAGTTACTTAAACTTCGTTCACATTCCCCAGTTATGGAGAAAAGTCAAGTTTGTGTTTATACCCACTGCAGGCAAAAGCTCTCAAGCTAACCTGAAAGATCTTAGCCCTATTTATCATCATTCCTTCTAAAAATCTTTGAAAGATTAATCGGTATCGACCTTCGAATGAGCATATACACCCAACGTTTGTCTACTGCTAAGCAAGCTTATGGCAAAGGGAAATCGGTAGATACTGCGTTACATACTCTAGCTCGAAGTATCGAGTATTCCCTCCATCATAGAGAGTACACCATGGTCGCTTTCTTGAAAATGTCAACACATCAGCACTGGCATCCCTGAAGGTAGATGTTTCGCTTGGTGAATTGATTAATCAAATACTGACTAGCAAGGTTATCAATTCAAAACTGAGTAGCTTTTCTGCTAGAAGGTCTACCAGTAGAGGTACGTTGCAAGGCGGCTTCCTATCTCCCCTTCTCTGGAACTTGGAAGTAAATGAGCTGCTGATAAGCCTGCGGATAGTGTTGCTACTTGCTATTGCCGAATCAGGAAAGTATCATACTGTCATAAAAGAAATCTTATAAAAAGGTGGTGTGTTCTGGGTTCCAATCTTCCAATCCTCATAAAATAGAATCTGTTCTATTCCCAAGGAAATACAAAACCCCTACTTATAACGGGTGATTTTTTAAGAGGTTTAGAACTTAAAAAAAAAAAAAAAACACAAAAAATTCGAAAAAATGAATGAAATATTTATTTGAATCGATAGTTTGAACCTTGCAATTTAATGTTTAAAGATAATTTCATGCAAATGTTGACCGCGGCTGCGTCTCAGGTAGCCCATCCGCTGAGTCCAATTTTGGCATACTCTTTCACACATATCGGCCGGTATCTCACGAATGAATGCATGGATGTTGGCTTCCAGTGCGTCAATCGAAGCGGGCTTGTCCCTATAGACATTAGCCTTGACATACCCCCACAAAAAATAATCTAATGGTGTCAAATCGCACGATCTAGGCGGCCAATTGACCGGCCCGAAACGTGAAATTAACTGTTCACCAAACTCGCCTCGCAATTGCGCCATTGTTTCGCGTGCTGTGTGGCATGTGGCACCGTCTTGTTGAAACCACATATCATGCAAGTCAAGAACTTCCATTTCGGGCAAAAACAAGTTTGTTATCATCGCTCGGTAGCGTTCACCATTGACAGTAACGCTGCGATTCGCATCATCTTTGAAGAAATATGGCCCAATAATACCGCCGGCCCATAAACCGCACCAAACAGTGGCTTTTTCGGGATGCATTGGTAGCTGTTGCAATGCTTCTGGCTGATCTTCACTCCAAATGCGGCAATTATGCTTATTTACGTACCCATTCAACCAAAAATGAGCCTCATCGCTGAACACAATTTTTCGATAAAAAAGCGGATCCTCGGCCAGCTTTCCAAGAGCCCATTCACCAAAAATTCGGCGTTGTGGTAGGTCGGCTGGCTTTAGTTCTTGCACCAGCTGTATCTTAAAAGGCTTTACGCCCAAATCCTTCCGCAAAATTTTCCACGTAGTGCTGTAACAAAGGCCTAACTGCTGGGAACGGCACCGAATCGACATTTCGCGGTCTTCTGTCACACTAGCTGATACGGCCGCAATATTTTCTTCACTACGCACAGTACGTAAACGCGTTGGTGGTTTAATGTCCAACAAAGTAAATTTGGTGCGAAATTTGGTCACAATCTTCCGAATAGACTGCTCAGAAGGTCGAGAATGCCGACCATAAAATGGAAGCAGCGCGCGATGAACATTTCGAACCGAGCACGAATTTTGATAGTAAAATTCAATAATTTGCAAGCGTTGTTCATTTGTAAGACGATCCATGGTTAAATTGCAAACCAAACTGAAGCTGTTTGACAGTGACACAAGGTACTAAGCACACGTCAGCTGTCAAAACCAGTGTTGCCAAAACCAAACCAGCTAAAAAATCACCCGTTATAAGTCCTGCTTCTACCAATGGTACTCCACTAACATTCACTGATCAAGCGAAATATTTGGGTCTTATTTTGGAAAAAACGTTGAACTGGAAGCTTATGTACAAGAAAGTGTCAAAAAAGCGACAGTGGCACTTTTCTAATGCAAAAAAGCAGTTGGGAACAAATGGACGTTCTACCTTGTATCACTTACTGGCTATAAACATCGTAATTAGACTGATTATCACTTACAGAGTAGCGGTATGTTGGACTGCTTAAGATAAACTGGTAAATTGCGACAAACTAAGCAAAGTCCAACGCTCTGCTTGTTCGTGCATAGTGGACCACTTCGTACGACACACTCCGGTGCCCTATAGGCATTCTGTTCCATCTAAATTAATTTGGTGACTCAACAGCTCGTGGAGAGCCAGGGCCTAGTGACTTGTTGGTAGGAATTTAAGGTAACCCAGCGGGAAAAAATCAAAAATTCATTGAGGAAAAACCTGCTTTTTCCTTGAGGAATGGAAGCTGTACCTGCCACTTTTCAGCTTATTCCTTTGATGAATTTAACATGGGCGTGTCATTGGCGGGAAGCACATGCCACTTTCTCGATGAAAATTCACTAACGAAATCACTACTTCAATGGAAGTTGTTTATTCACCAACCCAGGTGATGAAAAACATGGTGATTGGATAATCTGTGAATTCGCTACATACGGGTATGTAGCTTACTCATCAGTTCAATAATTTCGATGAATAATCTAATGAAAATTCAGTTATGAAATCACCAGGTTACTGGTAGTTTCTTTTTCATCAATTAAATCCTCCCATTTGTATTGTTTATTAAATCCCATAGGTAATGCACCCTTTATTTTAAAATGAAAACAAACCAAAAAGCTGTTTCCATTTCAAATAAAAAGTTTTTGGCGTTTCGGCAAACGCAATTTCTATTGACTTCAGTTCGTCTTACATGGACTTTTTTACAGAAAGTCACTGTGAACTGTATCCCACAAAATGAGAATTTATAGTTGCCAAAAAATTATAAACAACTTTGTGCATTACTATTCATCGTTGGAATCATCGATTACAATTCACCATGAGTTTCACTCACATTTTTTTTTTTTTTTTTTTGTTCTCGCCAGTAACACTTTACAAAGCAGATGAGTGGATTCAAACAATGAACTGATGAACTTGTACATTACTTTTCCACAATTTTTTCATCACATAGTTTTCCCTTTTAAATTCACCGAAATAAAGGGTCGTTTCATAAACACAAAGCAGAAAGTGGAATCAAAGCTACGAACTGAGGAAACTTTGCATTACTCTTCACCTACTTAATCATTGCTTGTCGTTTCTCTTATGATTTGGCAAGTGAATACATTGATTATTTCAGCAATAAATTTCATTGAGGACGATATTTCCCGCTGGGAAGGGACCTACAATTTTTTGCCGAGTTGGAGTTCAGCTAGATGAGAAGCATTTATTCACGACAAATATACTCTTGGAGGATTTCTCAAGTCCCCCATTAGAGGCAATACCTCGAAAAAAAAAACATTTCTGTTGCGAGGTGGCAGCGGCTGTGAATCGATCGCAGACTTTCCGCATGCCTGCGCAATGCATAAACCATTATGCGACGAGGTACTTCTCCATCTGACACCCCACAGTATTTTCAGCAAACAGTGGCTGTAAATACAGCCATTTACCTAATGGACCAAGAATAACATTGGCCATAGGCAGTCTTATAGGCAGTTTGGCAAAAACTGTCAAGTCGGCATTCCTTCCTGAGTCCTGTGGATGGATACGGGTTTATTGGGAGATGAACCAAAACATTTTTACACCGAGGGATCGAAAACTGATTACGAGGTGGGTTGAAGTGTATTCAGATAGACACAGATTAAGTCTCTGCCTCCGTCTTCCTAGTTATTGTAGCGTGTTACAGGTGCAACTTATGGTGAATAAAGGAGCCTTGTCTTGGCTGAAAGAAAACGTGTTATCAACCATAGATATTCGCATATTTTTAGATAGTCAAGCAGCTATCAAATCTCTGCAATCGGCCCCTATACTAACTCTTTAAACCCTAAATTGCCGGATGGTACATCAGTTTAACATTCACCTGTGTTGAGTGCCGGTGAATAAGGACATTCCAGGCAATTGTAAGGCCGATGAACTCGCTAAAAGTGGTACAACTCTACGCATTCTACGTTTAACATAGAAAAAAAGTGGACAGCACTGGTTTGCTTTAGTTTGTTGTGTAGTCATATCGCTTCTGTGTTTTTCCATTTTTTTATAAGTATTTCGTTGACTTTAATTGACTTTATTCGCTGCATAACATAAGTGAATAGTTTATACTAAAATTTATCTTTACCTTCGCCTAATTTGTGTTTAGTTGTGTTAAAATTATAATTTTCATATAAACATTGCGCTTGGTAAGAGTGTGTTTTTTTTTTTATTTGAATTTGTGTTCCTTTATTTTATTGAGCTTTAAGTTTTTTCTGATCTGTGTATATCCATGTGTTTGTGTCCAATAGTGCTCTTTTTATACTTTTAGTAATATTTCCCCTACTTGCTTTCCCTTAGCTCAAGCTTTCTGCTTAACTTGATTGACAGTTTCTGTCCCTTTCTGTCCATTTTCTATATAAACTGTAATCCTATCTTTATCTTTATATTTTGTATGTTATTTGAGTTAGAAATTTTGTTTAAGACGGTGGTGCAGGCAGTAAGCACACGGCACTCAGATCTTCCCAGTCAGGTGGGTTTATAAAACGTTTGGCAAAGGAATTTGACACGCCTGTGAAGTTAGCAGGGCAACTTTCACCCACGCAAATGGGACCTTGACAGGAATTTGCAGTTTTTTGCATTTTTTTGCATTTTGTTTGCATTTCTATTCCCGATTTTGCAGTTCGCCAAATAACGGTGTAATTTAACTTCACAGTGAAGTTAGCAGGTCACATGGTGTATTTCAGGAACCAAGCACACTAGGAACTTGCAATAAGGCTCCAAATTTGCAGTTTTTTTGCATTTCAACGATAGACTATATTCAAAAGGAGAATGGGCATTTTTGGGCGTTAGCGGCCATTAATGATATTAGTGTCAAATGAAAGGTATGCTACTCAGGAACAACTTTCACTATGGACGTTACATTGCATTTCATTTAGAAAGGAAGATATTTCAATGTTTATATAATGCAATTGTATTGAGCAATATTGCATATTGATTATATTTTTAGTGGGTGTAATGCTTTATTCTAACTTCATAACGTCTACTGACACTGTAGTAGTGTGTTTATCGTCGTTTCAGAACCCAAGGACGCATTACGGGATTAAACAGACCCAGTATACGTATTTCAAAAACTTTGTAATTTTTTAAACATATTATTTTACTCAGGGTTTTTTAATATTGTGAGGATTGTAATATTATAGTTTTATGGTAAATGTTCTTATTAATGATGTTATATGGCCATTTTTTATACAGAAAATTCTTAAGACTGTCTAGATTTCTTGTTCCACTTTCTTTTTCTATTTTTGAATTGGTCAGAAGCCAGAAAATTAGTAAAGCTATATTAAAGTCATAGAACAAAATGCATTTTTTTCGGTTTTGAAGTACACCACAATGAAAATATTTCTGCACGGTGATTGTAGCACTAAAACACATCCAAAAATAACAAAACCATTCTTGGCCGCTCACGCTTATGTTTCATACAAATTTGCCCATTCTCCTTTGAAGTCCTCAATTTAAAAATTTCCCAAATTTGACTTCAATATGAAGCAACTAGGTCACATCGTGTATCTCACGAACCAAGCATGCTAGGAACTTGCAGTAAGGCTCAAAATTTGCAGTTTTTTTGCATTTCAACGATAGGCTAGGTCAGAATTTTGAAGTCCTTTTTTTGAAAAAAAATTTCATACTGACCTGCTAACTTCACAGGGAAGTAAGCAGGTCACATGGTGTATCTCAGGAACCAAGCGTTCTTGGAACTTGTAGTAAAGCCTAGTACGCAGGTCGAGCTAAAATTCCGCTCCCACATCTCTCTCCAAACACCAGCTAAAATCCTAGCTAAATTTTGACACAAGATTTTTGTGGAGAATTCATTATAGAAAACAGCTGTTCTCTGAAAAGAAATTTTATTCAAAAATTTCAAATAATTTTCTTTCAATATTTCAAGTTAAAATAATCAAATAAAATAGATTTTTCCTTTTGGTATTGCTAAATCGTTTGTCCTTGAATATTTCTCGGTCTCAATTTTCATTTTCGCAATGTAAAGCTCACATATAATCTCACAAATAAATGAACCTGCCAAAATTTAGCTCGAGAATTAATGTGCCGAACAATTATTATTTCACGCGCTAAATTTTGACAGATGAGTGCGTTCAGTAAGAAACAAAAATTTGATTTTTTAGCTGGAGCTGCGTACCTCTCGGCTAAAATGTTTGGCTAAATTTTAGCTTGGCTAAATTTTGGAGAGAATTTTGTATGGGAGCGAAATTTTAGCTCGATCTGCGTACGAGGCTTAAGGCTCCAAATTTGCATTTTTTTTGCATTTCAACGATAGGTTAGGTCAGAATTTTGAAGTCCTTTTTTTGAAAAAAATTTCATACTGACCTGCTAACATGGTCACATGGTGTATCTCAGGAACCAAGCATGCTAGGAACTTGCAATAAGGCTCCAAATTTGCAGCTTTTTTGCATTTCAACGATAGGCTATGTTCAAAGTTTGAAGTCTTCAATTTAAAAATTTCCCAAATTTGACTTCAATATGAAGCAACTAGGTCACATCGTGTATCTCACGAACCAAGCATGCTAGGAACTTGTAGTAAGGCTCCAAATTTGCAGTTTTTGCATTTTAAGGAAAGGCTATGTTCAAAATTTGAAGTCCTCAATTTGAAGAAAAAAAAATTCATACTGAGCTACTTACTTCACAGTGAAGTTAGAAGGTCACATGGTGTATCTCAGGAACCAAGCATGCTAGGAACTTGCAATAAGGCTCCAAATTTGCAGTTTTTTTGCATTTCAACGATAGGCTATGTTCAAAATTTGAAGTCTTCAATTTAAAAATTTCCCAAATTTGACTTCAATATGAAGCAAGTAGGTCACATCGTGTATCTCACAAACCAAGCATGCTAGAACTTGCGGTAAGGCTCCAAATTTACAGATTTTTGGTATTTCAAGAATAGGCTAGGTCAAAATTTTGAAGTCCTTTTTTTGAAAAAAATTTCATACTGACCTGCTAACTTGACAGGGAAGTAAGCAGGTCACATGGTGTATCTCAGGAGCCAAGCGTGCCAGGAACTTGCAGTGAGGCTCCAAATTTGCATTTTTTTTTTGCATCTCATCGATAGGCTATGTTCAAAATTTGAAGTCCTCAATTTGAACTAGTTTCATACTGACCTGCTAACTTCACAGTGAAGTTAGCAAGTCACATGGTGTATCTCAAGAACCAAGCATGCTTAGGAACTTGCAATTAGGCTCCAAATTTTCAGTTTTTTTGCATTTCAACGATAGGCTATGCTCAAAATTTGAAATCCTCAATCTAAAAATTTCCCAAATTTGACTTCAATATGAAGCTTAGCGAAGCCCAGAGATTCTAAGGAGCTAAGCCCAAAGGTGCTTAGTTGTTGTTGTATTTAGCATGCAAACTGTTTAGCCCCGACATTGTTTTTTTCGGCCAATTCCCCTGGGCTTGCAAAAAAACACACCTTTTATTCACTATTTTAATCCAAATTTAAATCCAATTTTTTAAATCCAATCGCGATGAATGCAATTGGATTTAAGATGCCCTCCGGAGGTCAGTTTAAATTGTTAAATCCAGATTACTGAATTTCACATAATTCACTTTTTCTTGACATTTCAAATTTTTCAAACCGATCTATAAAGCAAAATTTTTCGATATTTTCATGCGTTGTTTTTGCAAATCGAGTTGGCTTACTCGGTTGGAGGAAGAGATTAGTGAATACTTTTCATTTATTGTTGCAAATCGATTTGGCTTACTCGGTTTGAAGCGAAAACGACGATGACGTCGACTCATTGGCGCAAAATTATAGACAGCCTATTTTAAGGGCCTTAGTGTGACATCATCATCATCATCGTGTCCTGTAACCCCGGCTGGGGCATAGGGCGTCAACAAAACGTCTCCATCCTTCACGGTCTGCTGCTGGTACTTTAGCTGTGGCCACGTCTTTCTCTGGGATTCTGCTTCCGCTAAGACAGTTGATTTCCATGTTGTTCTTGGTCTTCCAACCCGCCGTGCACCCTGAGGATTCCATTCAAAGGACTGCTTTGCAATTTCATCGTTTGGTTTCCTCAGTGTGTGACCAATCCAACGCCATTTACGCTTTCTTATGTCGACGTCCAGCCGCTCTTGACTTGTCCTGCGCCACAATTCCTCATTTGATATTATTTGTGGCCAGCGAATCTTAAGGATGTGGCGAAGACAGCGATTCACAAAAGCCTGCATTTTCTTCGAAATAGTAGATGTGACTTTCCAGGTTTCACAAGCATATAACAGCACGGATTTGACATTGGATTCGAAGAATCTCAACTTAGTGCGTAAGGAGATTTGACTGGATTTCCAAATTGGGGACAGGGTACCGAAGGCAGCACGAGCTTTATTCATTCTACTTTTAACGTCCAGATCCGTACCACCGTTTGCAGAAACAATACTGCCAAGGTAGTTGAACTGTTCCACTACTTCAACTGATGTCTCCTGTAGAATAATACGCTGCTGTGTGGAGCGGCCTGTGAGCATAATTTTTGTCTTTTTGCTGTTTATTCTTAGACTACTCGACTCTTCCTTCACTTGCAGCGTTTGGCACATCCCGTTCAGCCCACTGATGTTATTTGCCAGTAGACATATGTCATCGGCATAGTCTAAATGACTGAGCCTTTCGAATGGTCTCCATTGAATGCCCTGTCGCTCAGCTGTACCAGCCAGCTTGATGCCTCTTGAGTGTAGACTCGATTATATCCTTTATTCGCTCGAGAATGATGGTTGCCATTAGTTTTGGGAAAACGGACAAAACGGTGATACCACGCCAATTGTTGCAATTCTTTAAGTCACCTTTCTTTGGCAACTTTACAATCACACCATCCTGCCAATCCCTGGGATAGCATTCGTTTTCCCAAATGCTTTGTATCAACGGATGTAAAATACTAGCCGCTGTTACGGGATCGGCTTTCAGGAATTCAGCTGGTATTCCGTCCAGCGCATCTCGTTTAGTTGGGGCATCTCGCATCTCGTTTAGTTGGGGCACTTCAGCACTCTGCTCAACTGTATCCTCATTTAGCACAAAAATGGTCCTTCCATCTACGAAGCTGATCCTCAATTGATACCAAAAGTGTGCCATCCACATCCATTACAGGATGATTGGTGTTGCTTTTTTTCCCGATCACATCTTTGGCTATTTGGTACAATTCCCGGATATCTCCTCTTCTGGCAGCGATTTCCGCATTATCTGCGAGCCCATCTAACCTCACCCTCTTGTCACGTCTCACACAACGATAGACCATCTTATGTGCAATGCGGTACTCTCTTCGCAAGTCAGCCTTTCGTTGAATATCTGCTTCGGCATTTATTTGGATTTTCAACGATTTGCGAAGTTCGATCTTATCCCAGGTGTCTTGGGATATCCAAGAGTCTCTACGTCTCGTTCGCTTGGGTATGTTTTCGGATCCAGCCTCCATAAAAACACTTTTAATTTCACTCCACATCTCATCAATTGTTGAATGCTGGATTCCATTTAATGACGAGGCTCTGTCGTTAAGGGTGGTGACATAGTTTCGACATATGTTGGGGTCATTTAAAGTATTAGTAATGAATTTTGAGCTCCTTGCTGCATCCTGCGCTGGTTTTTGTACGGCAGCGGTTCGTAATTTGAGACTCATCAGAACCAAATGGTGGTCGCTTCCCACATCGGCATTTCTTATACTCCGGACATCACACATAGACTTCCTCCATCGCTGCTGAATCATGATATGATCAATTTGGTTTTCGGTTTGACCATCTGGATGCACCTAGGTAATTTTGCTGCACGTCTTATGCTTAAATACAGTCCCACCTATCACAAGACGATTCGCGTTGTAAAAATCGACAAGCAAGTCACTATTTTCATTCCGTGACCCCACGCCATTTCTTCCCATCACGCGTTCCAGTCCGTAATTGTCTGAACCGACTTGGGCATTAAGGTCTCCCATAACGACTATGATGTCGGCTCTCGGAACACTACTGTAAACCGAGTTAAGATGAGTGTAGAACGTGGTTTTGTCTTCCTCGGTCGCTTCATTTGTGGGGGCGTAGCACTGAATAATTGTGACGTTACGAATTTTTGAACGAAACCTTGCAGTCATTAATCTCGCAGAAATGGGCGCCCAGGAGATCAAACTACGCCTCGCTTCTTCGTTCAACATAATTCCGACACCATGCAGTCTTTGGCTGCCCTCTCTTTCATCTTCCCCGGAATACAGCATTCTTGTCTGTCCAGTGTCTGATCTGTATTCAGCTCTACCTCTCCACTTAGTTTCGCTTATGCCTAGGATACTGATCTTTAGGCGAAGCATTTCACGCTCAACCTGCTCGTATATACCATCGCTGTACAAGGATCGAACTTTCCATGCTCCGATTTTCGTACGTATGCGGTAGCCAAAAGTAACATTTACGCTTCTTGAAAGATTTCTTCTATTTTCAACGATTCATTTATTATTATGGCGTCTTGATTGACGCTCGTACATGAAAGATGCCGCACCCCCAAATCCGATGTGCGGTTTACTGCAACCAAGGCTGCAGAAGGATTTTCCATAAAAAGATTACCTCTTGGGGACTCATTTCCATTTGTTGTCATAGTTCATGTATTTGCATATATCCTTCCACCATGGTGTTTTCCGAGATATGATTAATAACATACATAAGCTCAGATTTGACAGGCACACCCGCCTTTTGTATGGTCAAACACATAACTGCTCGAGGCCGCCCACTATGGGAAAACAGGCGCCTTTCGTAGCCGCCCAATATGGGTTACAGACGCTACCTGCTGCTGCTGTTGGCCTTTTACGAAAAAAAAGCTCCTCCGCCACTAGACTATCATGCCGTTGACTGCTGCCTGCAGTTCATCCGTCTTAAGGGGGCTTTTAACCATCCCGAGGACAAGTTTGTGCCCTGACCAGCATCGCTGGGTTGTCTGCTTATCCCGGCATCCATTCGGTCCCCCTGCACGTTAGCGTTATTCGCCCTCTACCACGCGGAGGTGTGCATAGGGATTTTCCTATCATTGAGCCTAGGGCCATATGGCGTCCTAGCACTCTCAAGTACTTTTAGAGGGCAAGTGTGTGTAGTGTGACACTAGTTAACAATTGTTTAGCTTTAATGCAATTCTTTAACTTTTCCTGAATTATATACACATGCTAGTTAGTGTCACGTAAAAACCATTTTCCATGCAAATTAAAGTTGAACTCGCCTAAATGAATTACAGTTCGTGCGACACATGTCATTTCAGTTAGTCTGATACTAAAAAATTAAAATCAGACTTTGGTTATTTTAATTTTAATGCAAGTGACTAAGCATAAAGTTGGTTTGAAATCGTCTATAATTTAAGAAAACGCCATTTTCACCTAGTGTTACATTTAAGTTGTTTTAGTATCGTGTTAACTTCACTATAATTTTGCGCCATTGTCTCAGTGTCATCTCGCTGATCTCTCGCCGTGGTCGTCCAAGCGTAGTTTTCAGTATCGTGGTCATTAATCTCACCTCGCTGTGGTCTCGCCATGCCCATCTACACGGGAATCTGTGTCGTGGTTTTCTAGCTATGGTCTCGCTTTGGTCTAGCCATGACAATTACACGTAGTTTTGGGCATTGAGCATGTTTTGCCACCATCTCGCTTTAGTCTCGCCAAACGTCTTTTCTTCAGAACAAATTTTTTTCAAAATGGTTAAAATAAGCAAAAACCGTGGTTAAATAGTCCAAACGTGGTTTTCAGTGTCGTGTTCATTATTGTGTTTGTATTATATGGTCTCGCCATGCAAATTTACACGGCTACCTATGTAGTGGTTTCCTTGCTATAGTCTCGCTTTGGTCTCGCCATGAAATCAACACGTGGTTTTTATCATTGTGCATGTCTTATCACCGTCTCGTTGTAGTCTCGCCAACATCGTTCCAACTTGCAACTCCTCTTGAATTTGTATTCAATTTGTACTTGAAAGTGTAGTTTATTGATATTTTGGTCACTTCTTATTAATTATTATTCAACACTTTTTGATAAATTAAAAACCTTTTAATAATAAGGGTTTTCATACAACAGTGAACAGTCATCGAAAACGTAGTAAAGTTACTTCGTAAATCTGTCACATTTTGTATCGAAAATAAGACAGATTTACGCAGTTTACAAGTTTACTACGTTTACGACAACTTTACACCGCAGCATGGATAAACTTTATATATATATTTGTTTTTAATCCACTCAAAAGAACGACTTGTACTTCATAACATTTTATACACTCATGGGAAAATATATACTTTCAACTGTCACGGAGAAATTCACCATTTCTAAAATTTGACGTTTGGATTATATGATGTAAAATCTGGATTAAGAGCATTTATATCCATTTGATTTAAGACATGTTTAGAGCGAGTAATTTGGATATGGATTTAAATGTTTGAATTTAATAAATCTAGATTCAATGATTGGATTTAAAATTGGGTATGTACTTACAAAACACGAAAACTCAAGCCTGGTCAAACAGAGCGCGCTCCGGCGGTCTTTGTAAAAATTTACAAACAACATTTTACCGCTGCGTTCTTTCTTCCCCAGTAATTGACCATCCCGCTGGCCCACGCTCTGTTTGAACCCAACTCCACAGGGCATACAGATGTCCAACATCACAACCACAATCCAATCAACAGATTTTTTCTCGCTAGGCAAACCATGTCATGTCGTTTCATTTCTCTCTCACCTAGCCCGATAAATCTAGGAATTCAATCAAAGTTAAATGAAGTACAAAATGTTTTGATGCAGTTTTGTTCCAATGATAGATAAGAATATAAAACCACAGTTTTACACCAAAATTTGTAATGGCGTCTAGGGTAAAATGGGGTAAAACTGAAAAAGGGCCAATTCTAAACGGGAGTTTCTAGAATTTTGTTTTGTTTTTTTGTCAATAGATGTTAAAAATATAAGAAAGTTATGCATATATTTTAAAATTCTTAAAAAATTTTTGAAGGAGTTATAATTGTTTAAAAGTTGAAAACAAGAAAATAGTTATTTATAAAATAATTCACCAAAAATCAGAAGTTCAACCGATTTTGATTAAATTTATATTTTTAGAAAGATAATAAGAAAAAAAATCAACCATATTTAAGGATATTTCGATGCTCCTTTTTTACAATTTTTCTTGATTTTTTTTAAAAACATGCTTTTTTAGTGTCAATTTTTGACACATTTTTGCCTATATCTTTCTAAGGGGGCGGTCTAAAAACTTCAAATTTTCACAGCACATACATAATGTTGATTTAAATTTTTGAGCAAAATTTTGATTTTTCAAAATACCGTTAAACAGAGATATTTACATTTTACAGTTAGTTTAAAAACACATCATATGTCTGGAGTTTATGAATATATAACTTTTGTTTTTTTTAGTTAAAAAGTTTAATATCTTTTTGTTATTCAAATATATAATACATAACTGTACATGCTATACAAGCTTCACAAATCGAGTCGAAAATCGAAAAAAATATCACCTATTTTACTGTCTTTTAAGGGTAATAACCAAAAAGCGTATACAATGAATATTTTAAAGAATCAACTTCGATGCGGGGGGGGGGCTTTAGTCCATATAGCCCCCACCCCTCCCTTTGAGTTTTTTAAATCACCTGTGGGGAAGGGATTGGGTCCATATAGCCCCGGGGCCTTTTGTCCATATAGCCCGGGGGGGGCTTTAGTCCATATACCCCCCCCCCTGTTTACGCTACTGCATTCCAGAGTTATGAGTTGTCTTCAAACTAACTGTTAAATGCAAATACCTAAGTTTTGGAAAGACAAAATTTTCACGAAAAATCAACCGTTATAATCTTTTATTATTATTATTTTTGGTTATTACCCTTAAAAGACAGTAAAATAGGTGATATTTTTTTCGATTTTCGACTCGATTTGTGAAGCTTGTATAGCATGTACAGTTATGTATTATATATTTGAATAACAAAAAGATATTAAACTTTTTAACTAAAAAAAACAAAAGTTATATATTCATAAACTCCAGACATATGATGTGTTTTTTAAACTAACTGTAAAATGTAAATATCTCTGTTTAACGGTATTTTGAAAAATCAAAATTTTGCTCAAAAATTTAAATCAACATTATGTATGTGCTGTGAAAATTTGAAGTTTTTAGACCGCCCCCTTAGAAAGATATAGGCAAAAATGTGTCAAAAATTGACACTAAAAAAGCATGTTTTTAAAAAAAATCAAGAAAAATTGTAAAAAAGGAGCATCGAAATATCCTTAAATATGGTTAATTTTTTTTCTTATTATCTTTCTAAAAATATAAATTTAATCAAAATCGGTTGAACTTCTGATTTTTGGTGAATTATTTTATAAATAACTATTTTCTTGTTTTCAACTTTTAAACAATTATAACTCCTTCAAACATTTTTTAAGAATTTTAAAATATATACATAACTTTCTTATATTTTTAACATCTATTGACAAAAAAACAAAACAAAATTCTAGAAACTCCCGTTTAGAATTGGCTCTTTTTCAGTTTTACCCCATTTTACCCTAGACGCCATTACAAATTTTGGTGTAAAACTGTGGTTTTATATTCTTATCTATCATTGGAACAAAACTGCATCAAAACATTTTGTACTTCATTTAACTTTGATATATAGTCAAATTTTGTCTAGGATGATCGGGCTACACCACTACTTCTATCTTTTGCAATAATACACGCCCTTTAGACACCAGATAACAGTAAAGAGACTTTTTTAATATCCAGCTACCTCGCGATACAGCGAAAACCAGAAAAAAAACTCACACGCACGTGAAATGTCAAATCTCATGGCCAAGCTTTGAACAGCATACATGTCGTGTTCAAAAATTGGTTTTCTTCGACATGTCGTCGACAAGAGATGGATTTTTCTGGCTCCATTGGATTTTTATTAGACATGTTCATAGTCTTGTTGGCATCGTTCATGGCAGGTGGAGCCAGCATGCTAAAGACGCCTTTTAATCCCTTAACCAGAGGCCACACGAGTACTCGTTAGCGAGTTGGGTAAACACATTTACTGTCAAATCACTCGCCGCTCTACTCGCTTCTCAACTAGCTTCGAAAAAGCCAAGCGAGTAGGAAAAGTTTGATGAAACACTTCACTTCAAAATTTTGACCTAGCCCCAACTAACAATTTCACTCCTATATTCTTTCATAGATGCCTTTGGTTTTCATTCATCCCACTAATAAAAGCGTTTAATAAGACTCCATAGAGTGAAAAAGGAGACCTTTTTCACTCCTATTGCACCTTAAAGTAAATTATATGGGCTTAAGAGAGGTTCACATAAAAAAAAAAAATTTGCATCAATAGTCTTGCTCGCTAACCGCTCGGCTTACATATACAATATATTGGATTAAATCGGAATAGGTTAGGTTAGGTAAATGGGCTGACAGTTGGTTTTGTTACCGTCACACTTAGATCAATGTAGATCCATTGTGGTACCCTAGGGATTGTGAACCCTATGAAAAAGAAACCTATGATACATCCCATGTTAATTCAAGCCCGTTAAGGGTGTTGAAGAGTTTCAGCAGGCTATAGCCTGAAAAGTCGGTGAGTATTTCTTGGTCGTTGGAGGAGTGTCCGTTGGTACATAACCACCAGGCTGAGGAGAGGAAAACGCCTTTCAAAAGCGTGATCCTTCCTTTGCCCCCATTAGAGAAATCATCCCTCCATCAGGCCCGTAGGAGCAGTGGCTCCATGCAACGTCTGGTAGATGGGTATGATAGGTCAGTGGTTGGTATATGCATCCGTTCGTTGAAGAAATGTCTGTCGTTATATAATCACCTGGCTGAGAAGAAAAACGCCTTTCAAAGGCGTGATCCTTCCTTTGCCCCCACTTGAGGAATCATCCCTCTATCAGGCCCGTAGGAGCAGTGGCTCCATGCAACGTCTGGAAGATGGGTATGATAGGTCAGTGGTTGGTTTGTGTGTCAGTTCGATGAATGTCTGTCATCACATAATCACCCGGCTAAGAAGAAAACACCATTAAGAGGTGTGATCCTTCCTTTGCCCCCATTTGAGAAATCATCCCTCCATCAGGCCCGTAGGAGGGACTATTCGTAAATCGGAATAAGTTAAATCTTAAATATTCTCCTATAAAAGACAAAAAACTAGAACGTGCATTAATAATCCAGAACTTGTTCAAGAATAATATAAAATAATTGGTATGGCTTTTATAAACCCTTATTTTGTTAAATAAATACATATATAGGTAAAATAAATGAATTATTAAATACAGAACTAAAACATTGGCTGACAACAATAAAAAATATACGTGCTCGTATGCCAAACTAAATATAAATTATAAAATGGCCGATTATAGCTTCAAGACTCACCATATTCACTAATACAAGCAATATAGAAAGTAAGTAACACAAACTTACATAAATATTGTATAACAATTTAACAGGATGGCTATTGAAGCAATAGCTCCTTGGTCATTATATAAAAGCAGTGTAGAGAGAATAAAGAAACGTTGGTGCGAGATACACGATGTGACCTACTAACTTCATATTGAAGTCAAATTTGGGAAATTTTTAAATTGAGAACTTAAAATTTTTAAAATAACCTACTCTTGAAGTGATAAAAAACTGCAAATTTGGAGCCTTTTTGCAAGTTCCTAGCATGCTTGGTTTCCGAGATACACGATAGGACCTACTTGCTTCATATTGAAGTCAAATTTGGGAAATTTTCAAATTGAGGACTTCAAATTTCGAACATAGCCTATCGTTGAAATGCAAAAAAACTGAAAATTTGGAGCCTTATTGCAAGTTCGTAGCATGCTTGGTTCGTGAGATACACAATGCGTATCCTACTTGCTTCATATTGAAGTCAAATTTGGGATATTTTCAAATTGAGGACTTCAAATTTTGAACATAGCCTATCGTTGAAATGCAAAAAAACTACAAATTTGGAGCCTTATTGCAAGTTCCTAGCATGCTTGGTTCCTGAGATACACGATGTGACCTACTTGCTTCATATTGAAGTCAAATTTGGGAAATTTTTAAATTGATTACTTCAAATTTTGAACATAGCCTATCGTTGAAATGCAAAAAAAACTGCAAATTTGGAGCCTTATTGCAAGTTCCTAGCATGCTTGGTTCCTGAGATACACCATGTAACCTGCTAACTTCACAGTGAAGTTAGCAGGTCAGTATGAAACTAATTCAAATTGAGGACTTCAAATTTTGAACATAGCCTATCGTTGAAATGCAAAAAAACTGCAAATTTGGAACCTTACTACAAGTTCCTAGCACGCTTGGTTCCTGAGATACGCCATGTGACCTGCTAACTTCACTGTGAAGTTAGCAGGTCACTAAATTACACCGTTATTTGACGAACTGCAAAATCGGGAATGGAAATGCAAACAAAATGCAAAAAAAACTGTAAATTCCTGTCAAGGTCCCAATTGCGTGGGTGAAAGTTGCCCTGCTAACTTCACTGACGTGAATTTGACGATCCGTACGTTACTCTTTCCTTATACAATTGTTATGTACAACCTCACCTAGAGTACGTCTCTCAAGTATGGTCTCCCTTTTATGAAATTCATAAAAATCGTATTGAAGCAATACAGCATAAATTCATTCGTTTTGCTCTGAAAGGTCTTCCTTGGGCAGATCCATTCAACCTTCCACCTTATGAACATAGGATCCAGCTACTGCAAGTTCAAACCTTATATCAAAGGCGGGCTAATAATAATCTAATATTTCTTCACCAACTTATAAATGGTAAAATTGATGCTCCTGACTTGTTAGCATGTATTGGCATAAATTACCGAGGAGGATCTCACCATCTGCGAAGATTTGAACTTTTACATGTTTTAATTGTTTATGTATTGTTTAATTATGTTTACTTGTTTTGTTTTCTAAATGTATATAAATTTATTGTAAAGCATGTGTTAGCTCGGCTTATTATATAACCACTAACACATGCACTTATGATGAGCCTCTGATTGTAGGGTTGCAGCTTGCTCTAAGCTCACTACAACAAAAAATCTGAAGTGTTAAAAAAAAAAAAAAATTATGGCAAATATAAATAAGGTATTCCCATCGCTACATGTAAATTTATATTGAAGTATAGAGATAGAGAGAACAAACCTTAAGCTGGATTTACACCTTCGTTCTTCATTCGGTGAACGTTGTTCCACAACCAGCGAACAACGAGCAAAGTTTATCCAAAATTCAAAACGGCTTTGAATTTCTTCGTGGTTCGTGTTCGTTGTTATCATTTACACCTTCGTTGTTCCGTGTACGGGCAAAAACGATCAACTTACATGGACGATAACAACGAAGGTGTAAATCCAGATTTAGGTGGAACAACATCACCACTTGTTTGGCAACAAAACAAATATGGTCAGTTACGGCTTTTAAGAGATCTAGGTGTTTGATATCTCTAAGTAGGTTGCACATTTGCTCTATGATCGGTGTCATAACCGGACACTGTCCTTTGAGCAAGCCAGCAACGCGTCTTGGCATATTTTTTAACGACGCTGTAGGGACGAAGAAGAGGTAGAATCTTCTATGGACTTTCCTGCTCTATCTCACAGATGAAGCCTCCATCTTTGTCTGTTATTAAAATGAACGTAGACATAAGTAACCTGTCACGCTTCATAAGAAGCTGCAAATGGTTCATCGAGTTCATGTGGTGTCACTAAAAGTGTGCCACTTTTTACGGCTGACAGTGACAGCCACTTCAACCTAACCTAAGCTAACAGGTGATTTTCATTTCACATTTCTTGCAACCTACCTCTTGAGTATTATCAAGTGTCTTTTGAATAAAAAAAAAAATCGCATTATTAAAAAGACCTGTTTCTTGAAGAGTTTTTTATTATTTAATATCTTCGAGAAATACCACCCATAGTACCCAAAGTTTATTTAGATACATACATACATAATTGTTTCCATTTATAACGTCGAAGTTGTATAATAGAATGTATAAATGTAAAACACAGAATATATTTATTCAATTATGTATTTTTGTGTTCTTTTTAACAAATTAATTATTCCAAACAGTCATTTATAATCATTGAAAGCTATTGAATTGAACCACCAGTCAGTTTAAATTTCAATTGATTGATTTCATAGAGTCAAAGGGCTTCAAAACAATAAGTTACTTTGACATGTACACCATTTTTCTTATTAAAATTTAACTCGTTTCAAACTTTAAACCATGCTTGATGCCTCCCTTATCTCTATTTTTTCATTAACTGATTATCCATTATGAAAAGAACTAACAACTATTATACATTGACTTTCATTGTACATGGTTTTAAAGGGGTTATTATCATCTCAACATGTAGGTACATATGCATGTTACATGTTCAGAATTTGTTCTCAAACATATTGGATTATGAAAAAATCATTATTAGTCTTTCGTGTAGGGTCTTCTGTTTTGAACCAGACAACATTATGCGATATAATGATTGTTATATTCATCGTCTCATACCATCCGATGGAGTCTTCCGAATGTCAGTCACTTTTTGATGCCCTTCCACTTAAGAGCACATACACACAGAAAGACCTATAACAAACTGCATAATGATGATTCGTGACTTCGATTTAATGTCATGTTAACATCCCAACTCCTCAAAGGAGAAGAATTCCCTTGCAGCACCAAATGTTCGGGTATATACCATCATCAGTGCCAGCGGCTGCAACCCGATCACATTTAAACCTATTTCTGTTGTCCATTTAGGGCTTCTATTTTCTCTATTTTACCACTGCCTCTTGGGCAAAACTTAGGAACAAATGTAAATAGAATCTCCGGTCGTCAATCGTTACACCTGGGTCTGTTCTCAATTATTGCAATCGGAAGAGAAATCCATCTCACTGCGGACGTTGAAGATCTTCTACTCATGTCGACATTTATGACCCCAAGAGAACATTGTCATGTTGTGAGCCCACTCTCCTGACCTTAGGCCTACATCCTATTTCCCCAAGGACTAGGGCATCTGCACCCAGAATACAAATTTAAATTTGGCCAACTTCTAGCAATAGGAAGGTTGTCTTTAGCTTCAATTCGATGGGAATGAGTAAGAACCTACACTAAATTGTGTATTTTGAGGGCTTGGTGGTGTAGTATTGGCGATGATTATTTCACAAAATCGTGCGATTTGATTTCGGCAAAAGGAATTTATTAAGCAATGTTAATCCACGATATAGGAACGGAGGTAGATACGTTGTTAGAAGCGAACTATTCTTTTTGGAAAGTTTGCTCATCATGGTCAGACACAACGATGCAGGGAAGACGGACTAGAGGAACCCAGACGAGAACAAAGGACTTTGTCGGTTTGACTCTTATCTGATTGTGGCTATGGGAAGATTTACGATGGAATTGTATTGTATTTGTTATGCACACAAAATGATCAGGAAGTCGGGAGTTCCTTTTATGCCCAAAGTACGAGTATACGCAATGTACTCGTAGTTACATTCAATCCAAACTTAGAACTTTCAGTGTGGTTATTTGTTTGGGGTCTATACACCACGAGTATGAAATATGGAAACCTTTCTCTTTGGATCACGAAATAATGGACTTAGTCAGAGTCAAATTAAATTCTACCAAACATAGAATTTAACAAATACAGAATGCAATATATTTCTATAAAGACTTTTGACCAAACAAATATAGGTAGGTACTAAGTGCCAGATAAGTTATAGCATTTCATTTTCGGTTAACTGTTATGGAGCCTATTTGAAAAATTAACAGAATGCCTTCTGCTCTGAGGACTAAAGATGGAATTCGGTAATACCTTCTAGGTTTTTTTTTAAATGTCTTTTGCCTTTAAAGACATTATGCCATTTTTGATATTAATGTTTGGAACCTATGTATATAAAAGTGTTTATCGTTTTTATAAATACTCATTTACTATAATTATAATGTTTAAGTATTTTGTATGTTTGCACATATAAAAATAAAATCTCGGAAAACACTGTCAACCCGTTCTTGATATCGAATTTTCAAAAAAATAATTTTAAACTTTTTTAAAAATGCAAAACAATCTTTTTTTTCAATTTTGGTATGCAATATTAATTGAACTTACTTAAAATTTGTGTATAAGAAAATAGCGTAAATCCGTTCAGCCAATAATGAGGAAATTCAAAATTAAAAAAAAAGTTTTACGAAAGGATGCTTAAGTGTAAATTTGTATAATTTTTGATAGATCTCAATAATTTTAGCATACAAAAAAAGTTTTATTAATATCGTAGGAGCCGTTTTTAAGTACAAAATATTTTCCTTTAAGGTTTTTTAACATTTGTATGGAAGTAACCGTTATTTTTTCATAAAGACAAATTTTGTCATCAAATATTCAAATATATTTATAAATGTTAAACAAAAATTAAAATATCGAGTTTCAAAAAAATTAACCCTGTAGTTTTCAAAATACTTGATTTTCCATTCATCCATAACATTTTTTAAAAATCCAAAAATTATTTTTTAGAATATTTTGTTAGAAAATAATTATTTATAATTTTTAGAAGCTGCTGTATACAAAATTATTAAAATAAGAAATATCATTTTGAAGAAAATCGAAAATAAAAACTGTTCCTTTTTGGAGTTACCGTTAGTAACCATTTTTTGGAAAATGGTTTCTTATCCGACGGTAGCCTTTACTAAGAGAAGTTTATAGAATTTATTTTAGGAAAGTTTGGTAGCCATTTTTGAGAAAAATAAGATTTTGTGAAATTACTAAAAAAGTTGTATGGCAGGTGCTGTTATTTTTGGTGAAAAAAAAAAAAAAAACGAAGGTATGGGGTGAATAATAAAAAACCAAATGTACCAAGATCTAAGAAAATCAATCCCAGCGTTTAGATTGTAGCCGAACAGACAGACAGAATTGTGTGACCCACTTTTTTCGTCTTCCACTTCCCTATCATTGTAATGACAATTCTGATCAAAATCTCAAGTTGAATTTTCTTGGGAATACATAGTTTGCCATCAGTGTTGCCCGAAGGAGCTACCACCGAAAACCTTCCGTTCGGAAACCCGGAAAAATTGACGTTGAACTTGTTTCCCTACAAGGTTCAAATTACAAGCAAACTGAACACCTCAGACATACTGGTGTGCTTGGAAATCTGTCAAATGCTGGTCCAAATGGTAGACGAGGACCAAAGACCAAACCATGTTTAATTGCATTTTAATTGTATAAGATGAAGCCCACTGCGAATTAAATGGTAATGTTAACAAGCAAAACTGTCGAATAGGTGCGAGTCGAACCCTCAATCCTGCACGAAACCAGTGGCGTATTTAAAGATTTGGCGCCCCGGGCCAATAAGATTTGGCGCCCCTTAATTAACGAAAAAATCTAATATCGCTTCATAATGAAAAAAGGCATACAAAACAAACACAATTTTAAAATTTTTGACAACGCACAAATTGGTTGACACATTCATCAAAAGCACTGTTATAATTGAACGATTTTGCTAGGTCAGAATGAAGGCTTTAAAGTTTCTGAATAGTTAAGTTTCTGCTAAATAACTATGATTCTCTTAGTGCACAAAATTGCTGAGGTTTGTAGCTCAAATGGATCGTTATTTTCAATTAATTTTTTTTTAATTATTCCTGTGGGTAGGTGTAAAACCTCCAAAAGGCTCTAGGAGGACCGAAAAACACGTGCTCATAAGTGGTTGAGATTCTTACTGCACTAAAAGCACCTCTACTTCCTGATTGCAACAAAATTGAATCTTATCTAGCTATTTATTTTTAAAGAAGTTAATCAACGTGTTGCAGGTAACTTTTCGGTGAAAATTCCTGCTTATTCAGCGATTCTAAAGTGATTTTCCGTTCACCGCTGCTAGTCTGCAGGGAGTGTACTAAGTTCAATTCATGAAGAATTTCAATAATCGTTGAGTTTGCGTGTTCTAGTAACCGATTTCTGTTTTCGGGCGAAACACCGTAGGAATTTTTTAAATGAAATTCACGTAAGAATTTATGAAGCGACATTTCAAAAATCTTAAGGGCATCGAGAAAAACCTCTGGTCCAGTTATTAATTTATGTATTTAAAAAAAAATAATAAGATTTGGAACGGGAGTTTCAACTCAAAATACCTCTTAAAATCAGTTCATTACAACAAAATACCCAAATAAATAACTGAATAAGAAGTATTTAAAAAATTTAATTTAAAATTTTGAAAATGTCGCTTAATATATTCTTACGGAAAAGTATCGACATTAATAATGCACATTTTTAAATAAATAAAATGCAAATTTAGATAGGTATCAAAATTATCTGACTTTGCAAAATAAGGGACGTGCTTTGCTGTTTAAATGTGCTTCGCTTATCCGGGAGCGTTATAATTTGTCTGTTTTTGAATACGGCAAAATGACTGTTCTTCACTGCAATTTGTCACTCCAATCTTCAGAAACATACGCAGGGTAAGGCCTGTGAACAGTGAGACACTTATTTTTTAAATTTAAAACATCTCAGAATGCTTTTGAGGAATCTATAATAGTATTTTAAGACATATATTTATCAGGCTGTGCCGAAAAATCGAAAGGTTTTATTCTATGGTTGGTCTCAAAATTTCTATAGAGGTTACCAAAATAATTATCCTCCTTAAATTTTAGCTTTTCATACTAGGTCAGTCTCACTAAACAATATCTCACTGAGCACTCAATGTAAATTTAGCGGAGGCGGGATGATTTGTTGGAACCAGATTCTCCATTCAATGGTTCAAAAAATATATGTGAAATTCAACTTTATTTAAAATATTTTACTGTTAAAGCACCAAATTTTATTAAATAATAGCATGTTCAATTTATGTATTTTAATTTGTCTAAACATTTAGTCTTTAATTTTTATTTACATATTTATCTTTTTCGAATTAGCGCACTCTGAGATTGTATTTAATGGGACGCACCTATTGATATTTAGAGGTGGCTCATCGCAATTTAATGTTGTGTTGCGTTCCTACTTATATCTTTAAGGCTGATTAGTGCAATTGAAAGTCATTATAAATAAATATAAATTGGATGGCGCAACAGCTCGTGAAGAACCATCAGGGCCTAGTGACTTACAACTCTCAACAATTCCTGTGTGTGACTTACAACTCTCAACAATTCCTGTGTGCGTGTTGTTGGCAGGAATGGAGGGGACCTACAGTTTTTGCCGAGTCCGAACGGCTAGATGAGAAGCATTTATTCATGACAAGTATACTCTTGGAGGATTTGTCAGTTCCTCACAAGAGGCAGTACCACGCATAAAATATTTCTGTTTTTAGGTGGCATGGCGCGGCGGGGAAAGTCATTATGGCATGGTAAACAATTTGACGTTCTAAAAGAATATATTTGATTTAAATTCACGTAGTTACCTGTTCTTCTTATAACACACCATTTTTGCCTGGGGTATCTAGGCTTTACTTTTCCCATAGAAATTTGCAAGGAAATTTTAAATTTATCATCCAAAGTTGAATGCCGCCCTTCACAGTTTGCCGCCCCGGGCCATGGCCCTTATGGCCCCTAGGGTAAATACGCCACTGCACGAAACTGAACTTCATCCAGATCGGGTCACAGTGTGGTGTGCAGTTTCCTCACGCTGTATTGTCGGCCCATACTTTTTTGAAGAAAATGGACGCACCATAACGTTCACTGGTGACCGTTGTTTAAAAATGCTGCGGGAATTTTTTTACCCACAACTTCACCTGAAGAGAACCGGAGTTTCCAGAAACTCTTCATTTCGTTGGCCACCCGGTCTCCAGACCTGACTGCACCGGATTTTAGTTCTATTTTGTGGGGTTATTGCAAACAGGAAGTCTACAAGACAAAACCAAACAATTTGTACACCCGCCTTAAGCAATCGATTTAAACAATTAATTGAAGCAATCCCGACATCAACTCTTCGGTTATGGATAACTTTTTAGTAAGATGCCGCACATATGTTAAATACGATTGAAAATATTTAGTTAAATTTAATTATCTTTTAAACTGTATGCACACAAATAAAATAAACGTTCTCTAACGCCCATATTATTCACTCTGGATTTAAATTGGATTTAAGTGAATTTTAAATCCACCAACTAAATCCGGATTTATTAAATCCAGAAGTTTAAATCCATGTCCATATTATTCACTCTAAACATGCCTTAAATCCAATGGATTTAAAATGCCCTTAATCCAGATGTAAAATGTTTTTAAATCCAGATTAAAATCGTTTAATCCAAATGTTAAATTTGTGATATGTCAAATTTCTCCCGTGGCAGTTCTTGAGGTTAATGAAAAGTTTTTTTAAATCACATATTTTGATCAAATTTAATCGAGGAGAAAACTTCATGTAAATTATTAAATTGAGTTTTTATTGTGATGCATTTTGTGTTGCATGAATACAATTTTCTGTAAGCTCTCGTCGTGCTCTCAGCGCATTATTTTGTTGACATTCAGAGCCCTTAATACGATACAAAAGCGATTTCCCCACTGCCATGTCTGAAGCAATCGATTCAATTCATCATGCCGATTTCGAAATGCTTCACTCAGCCCATGAAATAAATATAAGGAAATCTTATTAAAATATTATCCGTGATCTTTGGTAAAACAACGATAGTTCGATTTCATGTTTCTACCAAACGCCACAGATACAAAAAAATACATACGATTGAACCTCCTGGGGAAATTATCCGAACATGCGTGGCAGTCTATCCTCGCGTTCCAATGTTTATTCGCTATGCTATCTAGTTATCCCAAAAATTTTGAGAAAACTTGAGTTGTTGTTGCGTCAGCGGTTATCAGCTGTTTTTTAACAAGGGATTACAACAACACAAAGCTATCCGGATAACTGAGAATAACCATCGGAACGTGCCCAATGGCTCCGATACACTGGGGAAAACCAGCCAACTGGGCGAATGCTGTTGCCTTATTGTCTTGTCGCTCCTGATTTGTCCATGGCATGTAGATGACATCAGGCAGGTGCTGAAAAATTGCATCGCACACCGGAGGCAAAATATTGGCAACAGTGGGTTGCGATATCACGATTTAATCGGCTGCAGTCTGCTCCTTTTTTCCGCATGCAAGCAGACGCAACACAGCCAACATCAGGTTCTGCTCAGTTGTAAGCTCTCGGGATCTTGAATGAAAATTTAATAACTAAAGAAATACCCAATAGCCCGATAGCTAACAAATGACATACCGATGTTTATCACCATTCAACTCCTGTCCCACCCAGTGATGCCAGACTTTAGAGGCAGGTTATCCCATGGTAATACCCAACAAATCCCTTTTATCCCTTGCCAAAATTTAAAAAACCCACATTTATCCCACGAAATAAAAATTAAAAAACCATTTATTTCATTAAATTCATTCTTTTTATTACGAACAAATATAAATTAAATTGATTATTCAAGTAGATACACAAATAAATAGAAACTAATATAACGATAGGTTTGCATACTTATAGTACAAAAAAAGAAATGTTTGTATGTACATCTTATACATTTTTAAAATGTTAAAAAAAAGGAACATAAAATTGCATTTGGCATTTAAATGAAAAAAATATTCAATATACAATTTTTTGAAAATTACTGCAAAAAACTTTATCTCGGTCTCAAGTCTCATTATTCTCGATACTTCACACAAAAATGACACAGCAAAGAGATTTAAGACTGAAGTAAAGCTTTTTGCATGCCTTCCAATGTTTTCAAAATATATATTTTTTTATTTTTAAAATATTCCACATACTCGTGAATTCATCTAATTTATTACATATATACATTTTTCGAATTGTGTAGGGAGAAATGCTCTTGCTTCACAACTAAATTGAAGCAAGTAATACCTTTTGATTGAAAAGAGGACCTCAACAAACAAATTGAATTTATCATTTCTTTTCCCAACCGATTCCTTTTTTTCGATTTAACATCGGTTATAATCGAAAATATTCTTTCAGCCTGCGCATTCGAGTGGGGAAAAATCACTGCTATTTTAACTAACTTACCTAAACTAGGAAACAATAATTATATCATCAAAATTTCTCATCTGACAAATCTCGAACCACATTTCATCAAGATGCAATTTTTGGAGCAACGTCTTTTTATCTTCGCTGAGAAGTATAGCAACGTTCTTAAATTCTTCGCTTGCTTCGTTTGACGTTTTGGGGTCAACTTTCTTTAAAATTTCTGAAATAGAAAATTTTCTACTTCTTGCAACACTAAATGCTATCGTTTTCGAAATTTCATCTCACCAGTATGGTGAGTTGAGATTTTCACCACCGATTTGTCAGTTTATGAAACAGTTTAGGGTAATAAAAAAACAAAGTGAACGCATTCAGATAATTTAGAATGATTTTTTTTTCTAAACATGAACAAATTTTGTTTGATAGTTGGTTGACAAATTTTTGTATTCTTAATGAAACTAAAAAATTTAGAACAAGAAGTGAACAAATAGTAAAATCCCATTTTTTGGCACTATGAAGTTTGAAAAATCCCCTTAACCCTTTTAGCTTATTTTATGTGAGAAAGTCCCACAAAAAGGGATAAATCCCTCGATCTGGCACCACTGGTCCCACCATCGAATGTAACCGCCAAAATGCCTCTTTTTTTAGCTGATAATATTTGCGAAAATCAACGTCGTTGTAATTGTCGGCGCAGGCCCTCTTAAACAAAACATACGATACGGTCGACGAGGAGGGTTTAGGATGGTGAATTGCTCCTGTTCAATAATATATCGTCAAGAACTAGGTATCTTAATTCTATAAATTTTGGAGATAGCAACCTTTATTGAAACCTAGCTACTGGAGGACGATGGAAAGTTTAATTTGTATGTTCCTGAAACTTAACAAGTATCCTATTTGTCAATGGTATAAAAATATGGCACAAAAAATCTTTAAAACTGTACAAAATAATACCGTTTTTGCCGATATATTATAAAAATAGAAAATTGAGTTACCTAGTTCTTGCAACCAGGGGACGATATTATCTTAATGTACCAATATTCATCAGCCAACCTGTATGTATTGTAGATATTAAAAATACCTTTCCAACGATACAAAGGCCACTTTACACGATTATAGAAGTCATATGACTTCTCATATGACCTATCAAAAAAATCATACCAAATCGTCTGAACGCATAGTGAATTCAGAGTATTGAAAATAAAAAATATTTCCACCAAAAAATTGAATTTTAATGAAAACAACAATGGATTATTGCAAAAAAGTAATTTTGCTCTTATAAAATTTATTTGCTTATGACTTTTTTTCTTTTATTTTGGTTTTGACAGATAACCATAGAGAAAATCAAGTGCGAAGTTAAGACATGTAAACATAAAAAAATGATAACCGCATGACTTGACTTGAATTGAAAGCTCATTTGAGAAATCAAACAGAAAATTATATGAAATGACAGGTCATATGACTTCTATCATGTGTAAAGTGGCCTTAATATGGCTCGTCATTATTGGTCTTGTAGACAGCCTTGTCCAATTTATCTTTTGTATGGAAAAAATGGCCTCAGAGCAGCAGGCCTATCAACATCAACTAGCCGAGAAGGCAATTTAATTAGGGCCCCTCAATCCACTCAAACTGAAGTACAAGAACCACCAATAAAGCGTCTAAGGCAAACAAGAATAATGGTTCCTTCTAAAGTCTCGCAAACATTAAGAGATAATGTTTTGTTGGATCTCATGTCATAGTCATCGAATTCCAGCCAATACAGATTGTGGAGAATGAAGGTTTTTGTCTTAGGAGGTACTCCAAAATGCTAAATCTGGATTACAATTTACCACCTAAGAGAAAAGTTACTGAAATGCTGGAAGAATATAACATTCCGCTAGAGGCCTTAAGACAAAAACTGAAGGAAATTGCGGAGAGGGGTGCGTTGCCCTGATTTCGATAGTTGGACTTCAGATAGTAATAAATGTTTCATACGTCTCACTACGCATCATATATTGAAGGACGATCTCTCAAGCCAAAAGTGATTTCTAAAGCAGGGACCAAGGAAAACCACACTGCAGAAAATATAGCTTCTGCAATGAGAAAGTTTGTGAAAGAATGACAAATTGAGTCAAAAGTGGTCAGCATTGTTACCAACCAATTTTTGTGTTGCACTTACATACTTTAAATTTTCCAATAAAAGACTGTATCGACAAACTGACTTTTAAAATTCAATGTTGTGCACAATTAGATACCTACTCCTGTTTTTTTAAGCAAATGCAGGGCAATGGTTGCACACTTCAAACACAACACTAAATACGGATTACTGAATACACAAAACAAAAATGCAAGTAGAGACTTCAGGGTCAAACAAGATGTTCCCTCAAGATGGGACAGCACCATCTATATACTTCAGTGCTTAATGATGGTTAAAGTTCTTCATTCAGCCACGTTACCTCCGTTCGGTAGCTTCTCCATCGAATTTTGATTTCTTTAGAATGGGCTATTTTAGAAGAAGTATTGTGAGTCTTTTGCAATCTCTTGAAATTCTAACTATACTGTCTGCAGAAATCAATTCCTCGTTATCAAGCATTATAAAAATGGTATGCGGATTTGGACAGTCTGCGGTAACCAAAAACAACATCAACAGAGTCGGCTCGACGTTTGCAACAATTTTTTTTATTTCGGTGCAGTGCCGGATTTAGGTAAGGGTAGCCGGGGCTACAGCCCAGGGCCTCCACAATACAATAGACTTCGGAAAAAATATATTCTCTTAATTTAGTTGTAAAGGTAGCTGCTTGCTAACTCTCGTCCATCGGCTGCTATATTCTTTGATTTCGTACAGAATTTATATACATTTTTCACAGCAAATACAGAACAATTCCAAATTCTGACTGAAAACAGTTTAACGTTTTCAAAGAGCTTAGCGATACTCATTGGTCGTGCCAAGCTGAAGCTACGAAAATCGAAGGCTATTCTGAAATCGGAGAAGCTTTCATCAGAATATATTCTGAATAGGAGCAAAAAGACATCGTGAGGAATGTAACATAGCACTTTTTAAAAAATATGAGTGGTCTCAAAATTGATTTATTTTCAATCTTTTGGAACGACATCTTGGAGCGATTCGACGCTACAAGCAAGATGTTGCAGGACATTGATGCTTGAATCTGAAATTCGTGTATTAGAATCATTGAAATCATTCATTTAATCCAAAAAAGACGATTTTGATAAGTACGAGGAGCAGCTGGAGAAATATGTCATTCCAACGGCAATATGAACAAGCAAATAAAATATTACTAAAAATTGTATGTTTGTTAAAATTATTTACTCGCTTTCGAAATAAGTTATTGAAACGCTCGACTGAAAAAATTGTATTTTATTTGAAAAATAAATAAGGGGGCAGAGGGCCTCCACCCTTGTTTTGTCCCAGAGCCTCCAGACCTCTAAATACGGCCCTGATGATGTGAACAAAACTGCAGCAAAATCCACTTTTTTGGATCCCTTGTCATGCACCAATGATCATGCTAATAATGTAAAAATGTGGGTTATTGAAGAGCTAAGAAATACTTTGATCAGTTTTACAGCAATAGTGGCTCAACCCTGTGAAACAAACACCCGAGAGAGAAACCATTAAGAAAAAAGATGAAACCTGGGGCCTGTACCACAAAACAACAAGTGTGCTTTAACAAGCTAATTTTAACAATTAACAATATTTTCTGTACCACAAAAACATAAGTTAACAATCATCTTAACAATATATAATAAGTGAAAATTTTGATGAATTCTTGTGTTCTGTACCACAAAACGACAATTGTTAAGAATGCATAAGATGTGCTTACCTCTAAGCAACCAAACTAACTTTCTAACAAGTAGTTTCTAAATATGCAGAGTTAACAAGATAGTTAATTTCTGTACCACAAAACTTTTCGCTTTAATAGTTAACAAGTAAAATTTCCCTTAAAACTTGTTAGCTGCGTTATTAAGGAAAAAAAGGGTTGAAGTATTATATTCTAGTTGCTTTTTTGCGCAAAGTAACGATATTTAACAAATTTGAAATTAAAAAGGTGTTACGTATTTTTAAATTAACGTTAGGTTAAATTAAAGTTTAAAAACGTCTGTTTTAATCTAATTTTCCCAGTCAAACTATATTTAAATTCTGCATTAAAAAATTAAAAAAAAATCCTTTTTTTTCAAAAGCAATGCTTAAATAAGCTGAGCATGCACAAAAAATAATTAACTCACTAACAAGTATTCTCATAGCAAAGTAAGCAAGTAATGTGAGTTCTGTATACAATGAAATAGGATTTTGGTGCTTTTTCTGATAATTGTTACAAAATTGAAAAGTTGAGAGTTATTTTTGAATTGGCGCAAAGTTTGAATGTTGTCCCAAAAAAAAAAAGATTGGACATAATACGAGATATTTTTTGGCAAAATTGCAGGAAGTAGGGGAAGTACCTACGTACAAAATGACATATACGGACAAAATGACATACCAGCCATTTCATAAAATCAGCTCCACTAAAAACACCCAATTCAATTTTATTAGTTGGTTTGGATGATTTTTGAAATCCTATAATCCGTGTCTCGTCACAAAAAAAATAAAAAACTATTTACAAATAAATAGGTAATATTTTTTTTTTTTTGACTATTTTTCGTATTTTGGTAGCTTTATACCTTTTTATTTTACTATTATTAATTTAATTTATTGTTTATGACAAAATTCGTAAAATAGTCTTATCACCATTTCATTCGAGTTATGTGCAATTTATTGATAAAATTTTGTCTATTATAGGGGCAAAATGACACACCCTAACTATGGACAAAACGACATACCTTTATTGAGAACAATATTTAAATTTTAGTAGTAAAAATGTCTCGGAGTTACAAAAGGTCAACATATCGTCAATCTTGGAGCATTGAATCAATAAAAATAGCAATTAAATAGGTTACCTGCATAATGTGCAACCATTGGGCTCGTGAATCTTGTGCTTACGTGTCAAAAAACACAAAGCAATTCATTTGCGAACTATGTATCTTATATGAACCCAAAGGCAAAATTTGAGGACAAAAGTGCCAAGAAACAAATTATAACTAATAAATTTATAAATTTTAGCCAAATTGAATCTTTCTAGAATTATGGAACTAGAAAATATTTATATCCCATGTATGTCATTTTGTCCATATGAAGTGTGTCATTTTGTCCATACTATAGGAACGAAAAGAATTTTTGTGTAGTTCTGACAAATATTTTTTTTTGTTTTTTTAAACTTTAAAATTATTGTTAAATGTTTGCAAAGAATCAAAAAAGAATAAATATATTTTTCATTACGATATATTGTCTAACAAAATTATTTTGATTCAAAAACTTTAAAGTCATTTTGGACGTACTTCCCCTACACTTAGGGAAGTTTTGTTGATAAAATGCCTATTCTTTAATATTTTGCAATCACATTCTATTTTTTTTTTTCAGGCCAAAGTTGTATACACAGTTACACGTGAAAGCTTAGATTCACTTAATTGTTCATATAAAACTATAAAAAATAATTTAGAAAACATAAAACTGCATATTTATGCTTCATATAAAGTTAAAAAAGCATTTGTTATGAGCTAACAATTTTGAATTCATCAGTTAATTTTTTTTAACAATCTAACTATCATTTTTAACAATTGTCGTTTTGTGGTACAGAACCTGAGAATTCCAAAATTTCCCACTTGCTCTCGACTGTGTTAATTATTGTTAGGAAGATTGCTAACTTTTATTTGGTGGTACAGAAAACATTGTGAACTGTTAAAATTTGCTTCTTTGATTATACTTGTTGTTTTGTGGTACCGAATTCTCGTGTATTTTCTTTAAGTTATTTAACAATCTTTAAAGGAAATTTAACTTGTTAAATGTTAACGCATAAATCTTTGTGGTACAGAAATTTATTTTCTTGTTAAATTTGTATGTTAAGAATTTACTTGTTAGAAAGTTAGATTGTTGTTTTGTGGTACAGGCCCCTGGGGTGCTTTAGACAAAAAGGTACAAGAGGAAACTACTAGTAACGCCATTTACATTATGCACCTACGTCTGAAGCAAAGACTAGCTAATATTTTGAGAGAAAAACAAAAATCTATTTCCTCCTTATTATAAAATGGCTCACAAATATTTGTGTATACCTGTTCCATCAGAAAGACCTTTTTCATAAGCGGGCTTATGCAATGACCGAAGAAACCATTTAGCTCTTAAGAAAGTTGACCAAATTTTGTTTTTAAGCTCCTTTAAGAAGTAAATAACTTTAATTTTTGATTTAGTTTTTATTAATTTTGATTGAACAGCTTTCAGTTCCCGGTTACATTTCTCCCATTAAGCAATACCCTCCTAATACTCGTACTTCTAGGAATGCACAAGTGAGTTTCTCCTTGAGTCAAATTTGGGACGTGCTGATAGAATTAATGTTAATCGCCTAACTCAACTCTATTTTTCCTTTCCATTCCAGAGCTTCAAATCGGTATGTGTATCGGTATCTTCGTTTTTAAAACGGTGATTTCCGCATTAAAGTAATATTTTTCAAAAGAAAAGAGTATGTTTTAGGCATATGAGGTAAGTTACTTTCAGTCATTCCCACATTTTTAAAGTGGTGGCATCGTAGAGCATTGATCCATTAAAGCAGAGCAACGTCAGTCTATCGCTCAGACAAGTCACTTGTCGCACAATGAGTACGCAACCACAGCCATACAATCTCATAATTTTTTTTCGCTCAGATTTGTGTCGTCCTGTAAATCATTGATCGCTGCATGGCCGGGTCCTGTAATATTGATGATAGTATTATCAAACAAATCAAATTGATCGAATATGTTATGTACATAGGTGTAACGCAAGGTATACAGAATACATGGTATGCTATTCCGAGTTGATTTTCTTTTTCGTTCTGCGCATCTACGTCACTTGTGGACAAAAACGTGCAGAAAAGACAACAACAAATCAAAAACAAAAAACAGAAACAAAAACAAATGCAAAGAGAATTACGTCACTAAAACAAAAATGCGTGAGAGGGATAGGATAACGACATGCGCAATATCATACCATGTACTCTGTATACCTAGGGTGTAACGTAAAGTATCACTCTCCATTTTTACTTGTTTTCTAGGAAAAACACTTCTCTTTTTACATTAAACGGTCTTCCGGCCTCAGATATTTATTTTTGATATTGCGCACTATCTTCAGTCCTAAATCCATTGGCCTATTTATGTGAATGACCAACTTCTGGGTAAATTAATTGAAATACAAAATTCATAACCTTAATCCATCGCACTTAATAAATCACAAATGCACATAGCAAGCGCCACAACACGAATGCATGTGTGCTCGATCGTATCCTAACCTAGATCGACGATAAACATGGACGATGGACAAGCCCAACAAACAAGAGGTGTTGGTTTTTTGGTTGGGAGCCTATATAGTTGCACCATCGCCATCGCCATCGCCACTGCATAAAACATCATCGTAATTTCTTGAAAATATTTGCATCAACTTCCATGACATTTGCTGAATTTAAATTGAGCTCCTACCCATGGTAGCTACAAAAACATATCATGGGCTATCAATTCGTCAGCACATTCGACATCACCTCGCTATAGCGTAGGTTGTGCTCTTACCATAATTTTAAAGTGCACGCATGCAAATTACTAAACAGCTACATCCAGACGAACCAAGAAATAAAGCAAGCTCTTACTTTCTTATCAATGATCACTGCGATCATCGACCGGGGGATGTCAAAAGAGACGCTTAATGTGCAATGTCAAGATCATGAGAAAAACATCAAGATGGTTCCCCCAAACGTGCATATCAATCGCCTTGTCGAGAACGTAGGACGCCGAATCGAAATAAACTGTTTGTCAGTTCTTTGGAATATTACATCCCAAAAGGTTAACTGTACATTCATTTTGTCGAAGGAACATAGCATGCCTGGGTTCCATGCTCACTGCCAAGATACGACACGACTGCAACTCCAACGATGGACGACGACATGCTGTCCAGTGAGGATAATTATGCAAAACGATGAAAATGCTGATTTGCGCTGCAATCACCACCCCCTCCACAATCCAGGTAAAGGTCAATTACTGGAGGCATGTCTTTTGGGGCCAAGAGCTGGTGAGCTGCATTAGCAATGCGGAAAATAATTTCTTGCATGAGGTCAAGTTAGTAGGTATAATTTTGCTAACTCATGATCAATATGCGAGAGGGTCTTAATTTACTTGACGTTGGTTGTTACATGGATGGCTGCTTCCTATTTCTATACCTCTGTAATGTTGAAGGTGGCTTTGTCTACTTTTTGTTCACCCACGAAGCCACGAGTGCCTGCATAAACCTAATCACTCAGAAGTTATGACTCTTCTTTTGAGGGGGGAATTCAATAGATTGAAAAAGTCACAATATTTTATGAGCACACGACAAGCATAGGGGACTTCTGGAAGCCTCCATGCACCCACTAATCGACTTTGGAAACCCTTTCCGCATTACTTGATTTTAATTTCAATGTTAGTGTTGAAGATTGGTTTCTCATGGTGGTCGAGTGGTGAGTGTAAAAAATATAGCCGTCTATGGAGGGTCTCATCAGGTTTGACTTTTACTAATACGAGTTAGCTAGGGAGCCTTAGACTTTGAGTCTCCAATAGGCTTTGAAACGTTCTCACGTTTATTATTTGTTTGTTGTATAAAATCTGATTTTAGGCAAAATCTTACATTGCAACGGCATATTAGTGCACTTAAATGATTTGAAATGTTTACCGAAGGAAGCAAAAAGAAATATTCAATAATAAATTTGAGGATTTTTTTAAAGTTGCTCCAAAATTATTGGTTTCGTGTGAAAAAAATGTCGATGTTTTAATCAAATAAAAAATGGTCATGGAAAATTTCAATATGTAACCATGATAAAAAATTGTTCTCTCGTGTAATATACTAAATATTAACCCTTAAGCCAAAGCTCTCAGCTGCTGTAAAAGTGTTTTTTTTTGTTAGGGCTGACAACACTTTACTACACAAATGGCGGCAAATCTTAAGCCGCGTCCAGATCAATCAAAATTTGCGTTGTGCACCGTATTCGGCGCAAATATTTGTGTGAATGCAAAAAAATACGTCAATGTGGACGTCCGGACGCACACAAATTTTTGTGTCACGTTCAACGCATGCTATCCGATTCCGATGGATTTTCCACCCACACGAAAAAATTTGCGGCGCACAAGTGCTTTGATGTGGACGACATTAAACATTTTAATGCAAACTGAGCACACATGCACGGCATACTACGCAAAAATTTATTCCCAAATTAATTTGAGTTTTCTGCGAAAATATTTGTGGCGAATACAAAATTCAAGGCGCACGGCGCACAACGTAAATTTTTACTGATGTGGACGCGGCTTTACGTTATTTTGGGACATTTTACACAACTGATTTATAAAGACGAAGAGGATAATGGTCAAATTATCAACAATAAGCAAAAAAAAAACACTGCAACATTCAAATATTCTAAACTGTCCGAAAACTTGATCGTGATGGTATTACCGACACACAGAAGGATGCGATGGGATTCCAGCGTGCTCAAATGGTGGGTTACGTTTTTAGATTTAATTTGAAATTAAAAAAAATATCATCTAAATCAGCCGAAAAGAAGAAAATTCGGGGCCTGTGCCTCGGGCGGCAACTTTCAGGGGCGCCAAATCAATGTGCCTTTAAAAAAATTGAGAATTGCCGAAATGAAATTAAATGAGAGGCGGCAATGAAATTTCAAACTGTATTCCTTAGCCAGCCTTAAGCAGTTTCAAACTTCCTACTTTTTTTACAAAATAAAACTAAAATATCTAGACCGAGAGCCCACAGCTGATTTTGGGTGTGATCGATAGCAAAAAAAGAAGTATAGGCGTCGAAAGCTCCATTAAAAGCTATTCAAAAAATCAAAGTCTTGCAGTCCACAACTGGGGCCTTTGCGAGAAACAGTGCAACAAAAAAAAATATGAATGCAACTTCGAAGATAATCGTTTTAGCCGAAATTGGTTTTCACTCCTCCCTAGATAAGCTCCTCGGATGACATATCACGGAATCTGAGACCATTTGAGTGTATAGTTCGCTCTACCGGACCGTTCAAAAATTTCAAAATTCTAAGTGAAAAACGGTTTTTTTTAAACAGTCTGGCAGGGCGAATTAAACACTCAAATGATCTCAGATTCCGTGATATGGGATCCGCGGAGCTTATCTAGGGAGGGATGAAAACTAATTTCGGCTAACACGATTATCCTCGAAGTTGCATTTATATTTTTTTTCGATGCACTATTTCTCGCAAAGGCCCCAGTTATGGACTGCAAGACTTTGATTTTTTGGATAGCTTTTAATGGAGCTTTCGACGCCTATACTTCTATTTTTGCTATCGATCACACCCAAAATCTGCTGTGGGCTCTTATGCTATGTTTCCACCAAAGGTTTATCTCAGATTAGATTTAATAAATCTTTTTGGTGTTTCCACCGCACAAAAAGATTTAAAAAAGATTAAATTTGACAGCACCTTCAAAAATGCAAATGGCGTTCCAATTTTTCTTATGAAGTGCGAATGAGACAGAATGTTTGATTCGTGTGAAAGAGTGAAGAACTGAATGCAAGTCTCGAACGAATCGTTCAGCACCATTTAAGAAAAGGTTAGTTCGATTTGTAAAACTATTTGTCCTAGGAAGATTTAACAAGATTAATTTCTAATCTTCAAGATTTACGAAATAAATTTATATGGTAAATCTCCGAGATTTGAAGGAGATTTGAGGTAAATCTTATTAAATCTCAGATTAGCGTCAGGTGGAAATGTAGCATTAGTCTAATCGTCTTTTATGCTATTAAATACACCGGAAATGAAAGGTATAAAGGAGGGGTATAAACTCGGAATCTAAGCCGAATTTGATAATTTAATATTTAAAACTTTTTGTTCAAAATTAAATTTTCCATTGAAATGTATGGTTTAAAAAAAATTATAAACAAATTTCAGAAGGAATAATTACAAAAACCCAACCAGCAAAAATAAAAAATCAGAGTTTTATAACATTTTAATAAATTGCGCACAACTTTTTTTGCAGCAATAAAACATGCTTGGATAAAATAAAGCTAAATTCCCCTTGGCTTACGAATTGGACAAAAATATTGAAACGTGTCCAGTGTGACCATTCTCTCAGAAACCATGGGTAATCTAGTAGCATTTTCGATTTAAAGCATGCCAGAAAAACATATTTAACAATAAAAATCCTTACGCGTAATCCTTCCCTTTTAAAAGATGTATTCAATAACTTAATTTCCTAATTTTAACCAAATTTTATAATAAAAATTGCAAGGAGAAATTTATTTTAATAAAGAAGAAGAATTTCTGTTTGTTCATTTTTGTTCAACATCTTTAATTTGGGTCTATTTTCGGCTCCAAGGTTTTTCGAATTGGGCCTTGCAATCTTCGGAAAAGATTGACGGGACTTAAGGATTGAAGGTTTTTTTTTGTTAAGCATTGCCTATTGTCTAATCTAACATATAAATTTGAAAGTTGGTGTATAAATATTCAGGCAAATTCATTAAAAAGTTTTATTTTCCCGGTTACAAGAAACCCAAGCATGTAAGCCACTTATTTTATTTTTTTCATTTATCTCAAAAAACCAGAGGGGCGCCAAAATCAAATTTTTTTCCAGGTTCGGAAGAATCGTAGATCCGGGGCTGACTAGTTTTAGTATATACAAAAAAGTTTTATAAACATTTCAAGAGCTGTTTTTGAGAAAAAATATTTTCCCTAACGGTTTGTTAACATTTGAAGGGTAGACTGTCCAACGGTGAACCACTTTTTGTTTGACTTGATATAGTTTTAAACCTATTTTGACTTAAACTAGGGGTAAAAAGATACTTAACACTTTATTAACGCTTTATATTAAAAAGGAAACATATAAAAAGGTCGTGGGAAATAATAAATTATAATTTTTGTACAGAGAACCACCGTGTATTTTAGAGTGAACCACTGATATTTGCTTTTCGTAATATTAGAAAAAATCGTCTAAAGTTGTCAAAAATAGGGGAATATTCTAAACCAGTGATTCCCAAAGTGTGTTCCGCGGTCAATGGACAACCAGGACGGAACATCCCGAGAACATCAAAGTCAAGCGACTTTTAATTTTAAGTTGACATGTGTAAAATATATTTATGTTTCCTATTAAATCTAAGACAATGTATAACAATAGGCCCCCTATGAGCCATAAGATTTATATTCTTCAATGTATTTAATAGTTGTAAGTTAACTCAAATTGTATATAAATGTTCAATACAAAAATCGTTAAAAAAAATGGTGTGTTCCGCGGAACCCTGGGGTTCCGCGGGAGAGTTTTCAGGGTTCCACAAACTTCTTGAAGTATAAACAGTAAAATACAAACGATAAAAGAAAAAAAAAAAAGAAAAATGTCCACAAAAAAAATTTGAACAAAAATAATTTTTGAAGTTTATATTTTTTAATCGAAGTGTGAACTTCAAGGTCATAAACTATTTCATGAGTAAGCACATCATTAATTGGGGAACATTTATTAATATATGCAGCGACGGTACCGCAACAATGGCGGAAAAGGTTAAAGGGGTTGTTTCAAAAATTAAAAACATTGCTCCTAGAAGTACCAGCAGTCAATGTATTTTCCATTATGCACTTGTTATGAAAATAATGCCAACTGATTTAAAAAAAGTTCTCGGTGAAGCTGTGAAAATAGTAAATATTGTAAGGAGTTCCTCTCTCTCTCTCTATGTAAAGATATGGGCAGTCTGTACGAATCGCTTCTTCTTCATACTGAAATCCGATGGCTTTCCAGAGGGAAAGCTTTATCCAGGTTATTTCAACTTCGTGATGAGTTGAATGTGCTTAAACTGGAAAAAAAATATGTCTTCATCTGCAAACCTCTTTGATGTATTGCATGATGAGCAATGGATTACGAAACTAGCTTATCTTGCAGACATTTTCGAGAAGATCAACGAAACTGCTACAGCTCTGCAGGAAAAATCAATTACAGTAGTTTTTGCGAGAGAAAAACTGGCAGCTTTGAAAAGAAAAGTTAATTTCTGGCTCTCATGTGTACAAAAGAACAATTTTGAATGTTTTCTAGTTTTACATGATTTCTTGCAAGAAAACATGCTTGAACTCGGACCAGATATTAGCAATTTTATTACTCTCCATTTGGTAAGCCTCGAAAGATCCATGCTGGACTACTTTCCAGATACAAAAACTGACATCGAGTGGGTACAAAATCCATTTCTAATGGAAACCATCAAGCCTATGACCCTGAGTAGGTATAAAGGAATACGAATCCCTGATAGATCTGCAGAGCTCCTATTCATCAAAATTTGTATTTGATTCTGTATCATTAAACTAATTTTGGATTGTTATTAAGAATGAATACCCTGAGCTTCTCAAGAAAGCTATATTAAATTTACAAGGTTTTGTTACAACGTACCACTGTGAAGTAGGCTTTTCAGTGTATACTTACAAGAAAACTAAATACAGATTGAGGCTGGACGCTGCCACAGAAATGCGAATACAACTTTCGGACACAGAAATTAATTTTAAAACAATTATAAACCAAACAATGAAACAAATTCATTCTTCAAACTAAATAAAAAATTTATTTTGAAGTGTGTTGTTTTTCATTTTTTGCTATTATCAGGATGGGGTTCTGAAATAAATTTGGGCACTGTTAGGGTTCCACAGCTTAAAAAGTTTGGGAACCGCTGTTCTTAACAATTCAAAATACAAATCTTTAGTTGAAAAAATAAGAAACAGCATAATTTCCATGAATATAAAAAAATAAGTAATAAAAACTCAAAAAAAAAAACAATTTTCGACTTCACATGTCTTAATTTCTTTCTAAGTAAAAATCAAAATAAATTAAATAGTCCAGTCAACGGAGACTCAAAATAATAAAATAAATGCAATAAATCATGCTCTTTAGGTTATTATTTTATGTGGTAGGGGTGGCCCCCAGGTATTGTAACATACTAAAAGTCCCCAGTCCAGGGCCGCGAGCTTTAGGCAGGAGGGGGGTTAAAGGTCCCCTTTTTTAATTTTTCGCGAATATTTTGAAAACTAAACGTTTAAGCGGAAAAGTGTCCAATACAAAATGAATGCAAAATAAATTTCCTACCAAAAATTTCATCTTAAACGCTTATAGCCCGGGAGCTCGCGACAGATTTTGGTGACCAATAGCGCCAAAGCTAGATTTTTGTAAATTGGTTAATTTGGCTTTGCATTGAAGAATGGTGGTAATCAGCTGCGGCGCGAGCGGTACCTTGGGCTACAGCAGCCTCTCAAAGATGTAAAAAAAATGAAAAATTTAATCAAACCGCCAAAGCTGAAACTTTGCATACTGTGTGCTATTATTTTAAGCAATCGAAAAAAAATAATCAGCTGGCTGAAGCGCGGTACTACATACGTCAGCTGCTGACGTCAACATGTAAAAAAACGTGTAAAATTCAATGATTCCGCCAAAGCTGAAATTTGGTTATCTGATAGCTTATACATTATTTTACGCAAAAAGACAAATCAGCTGGCTGTATTGCGGTACTAAGACCGTCAGCTGACGTGGTGAATAGTACTAGTACAAAAATACGGTTTCACATCCCACGCACAAAAAACTATGTCAAACGAGGTTTTCCATCCGGTTTACAATGCTTTGATTATTATCATTCTATTATAAAACGATTCATTAACTTTTTGTATAACCAAATCTTAGATTTGACAGAAAATATGTTGCCTATTTGAAGATATTCATTCAAACACTCAAGTTATAATCGTTTGTGCATGTGCATCGCATGCCGGCTGCATTAGGTACTTCGATTGCCCTATATTTTATCCTGCCTTCTATTGTTGAATATATCCGTGGCGGTCGTGAAGAACCAGGTAACTCAAAATAGTTGATTTTTCAGTAGAAGAGTTTTAAGTTTAGCATCGAACCCAAAATAAAATGACTATCGAAAAAAGTTGAAATATTTGTTTTCCACTTTGTTAGGATAGAACTACTTATAGGTAAAGTTTCGTTAAATATGTTGCACTATTTATTGAACTAGAATTATTTTTGTTTATTACACATAGAGTTAACAGATTTTATATGTGACTTACCTGGTTATGCACCATAATTTTGATGCAAAAGAATTTTATTTTTGACATCGCATTATACAAATATTGAAATATTTGTGCAGAAAAGGTGCTATAAAATTTAATTTGGAGGAACAAAAAATGAAAATAATTACAAGATAATATATTGATTGATTATTATTATGATTTTATTTTAAAAATAAATCATATTCATGGGCGAAAAAAAAAGATCACAACAGATAAGAGAAATAAAAATAAAATTATTTATTTAAATAAAAATATTTCATTAAAAAAGAAACAAAATAAATACTTCAAAATATTGTTACAATATGATGAAAAGTTACTCATCCCATATCTGGATTTACCAAACCGAATCAGGTGGATTCTCATTATTAACTTTTAGATTTAGATAAAATTGATGAAATGCTGTGTCAATTAATGGCAACAAATCCATAAGGTCTTTTTTCGACATTCTGATGGGAAGTGGTATTTCCGTCATCAACAGTGGCGTATCTAAAGATTAGGCGCCCAGGGCCAATTAGATTTGGCACCCCACTAATTGACGAAAAAAAGCTTAATGAAAAAATGTCATAAAATAACAAACATAATATCAATATTTTTGACGATGCTTTTGAGAGAATCATGAATAGCACTGTTACTGCTGATCGATTTTGCTGAGTCAGAAATTTGTTTTTATTAAAATTTCAGCTAAAATAAGTCTGAAGATCGCAGTGAAAGTTAAAAGTACGTAAATAAATTTGTATTCATCATATGAATTTGTAGCAATTTAAATACAAACTTCTTGCGCACATCCCAATTTCGCAGCTCCAAAGTTTTTGAATATTTAAGTTTCCGCTAAACAAGAATGAAGTAACGGAATGAAAATAAGAACATTTTGATTCTTTTAGTGCACAAAATTGTAGCTTTTTAAATGCAAATCTTGAATGCAAAAATGTGTTTCATATCTCAATTTTTTCAATTTTATAGATGAAATTCACATTAATAATGCGCATTTTTAAATAAGTAAAAATCTATTGCATTGGTTAAAACGAGTAAGGGTAGATATACTGATCATTTTTCAAGATAAAATACTAGCTCTTTGCTTTTACTAGTTGTTCTCTTAACCAAACATGTTCATTTATAGTGACCTTACAGCTTAATATTATTATACATATTTAAAGAAAACCAGAAACCCATTTGATGGAACATTTGTATATCAGATACATTACATACACCACACACAATGAATTTTCCTTGAAGTACTCATGTCTCGGTGTAAATTATTAATTTTTAAAAAATTAAGCAAATATTTTTTTATTACAAATTTACGGTGTCATATCTTTTCCGTGAAATAAGGCCCTGTTCTATCAACTTACCTTGTTTTGAATAAACTGATATAGAGTTAACCGTTTTTAATAGTTCTTCCCATTACGAAAAAACACGATAAGTAGACTTACCGAAACTATCTTGAAAATTGCAAGATACCTGGAAATGCACATCGCTGTGTCTAAGTTTCTATGAGGTTTTCGAGTCTCAAAATTTTACACGACGTAGAACTTTAATATAACTATCTGTTACCATTGTTAACTCATTTTTCAGGCAACTCGACTTACCTGGTTCTTCACGACCGCCACGGATATTAAATAAAATAAAAACTTAATCTATTACAGCTTCTGATTTCACACTACAAAATTAATTTAATTCAAAATTATAAATTTTAAGCAAAATCGAATTTAATTTTGTTCCCTCTGAATACATTTCTGTTCTCGAAATGGATTAATAAATATTACATTAAACTCCAATTCAGTTCAAAATCTTTTGTTTCGACTAGAATGGTGCATTTTCGGTGGCCTTAATATAGTAACGCCCTAGACCTGGCCAATGAATAAATCCAGGACTGCTTATATTTTACTTATTGACCAATATTATTATAATATAAATGTAACAATAGGACTTAATATTGGTTTTATAAGTATTGAACTAGTATTATTGAGTTGGTTTGGATCGCAAAACTGAGTAAAAGCATCTATACAATCTACATACATGTAAATACACAATTTTTTCAGAATTACTCTTAGCCGTTACCGTATAATATATAATTGATTCTTGCCCTATCCATATTCAAATAATATATTTTTTCTTATACATTCTTTTATTTTTACAATGTCCGATATAGTTAATTTGAAGTATTACGGTCTTCAGACTCATATATGCGAAGTTTTGTAGATATGGCCAGGTCCGGATTTAGTAAGGAAGTGGAGGCCCCTGGCCCCTCATTATTTTCCAAAATTAAATGAGAAAAAAATTTCTGTCGAGTGATTCAATAATTTATTCCCAGAACATTTTCATTTCTCGGTGAACCAATTAGGCCCCAGTTATAATGAAAATTGTGTTCTTCCGTTTTGAGGTGTTTAGGAACAAGATAATTTCCAACTTTGATAGAGGATTGATGCTCAAGCCTAAATTAATATTAAAAAAAATTTAAATACTTCCACATAAAAAGTATGAATATTTCAATTATCATTGGTTAGGGAGTTCAGTCCTTGAAATAATAAAACTCATTTTATATTGAAGGCTGGGCCACAATGAACAATTTTTTTTACTAGAAAAAATAACTAAGTCACGAAGTTTGTTCTGGCATCAAAATAATAACTGATTTCGCTTTAAATCGCCTCAGAATCAATCATTAAAAACTTTAATGATGAGTTTCAATGAAAGCGATAACTGACGCCTTAGTTCACTGTCACCTCGAGAGGCTTATACGCATTCAGCAATGAATTTGATAGTAGGTAAGGATTTTTTGTGCCTCTTGCCTTGCTAGCTCTTGATGGATGTGCCCTGTGACTTTTGCCTGTTGCACTAAACTCATTACTTGTCGCGTATAAGCAAATTCCTTGAACATTTCCGAAGAAACTTGAAACCTTTTCGCGATACTTCATTGCAATTTAGAAGTTCTGTAGATCCTTTTCCCGCCGAATATTCCATCTTGTCATTTGTTACGCTGTCACTGTCAGGCCAAAGACCAATGTCATTTTTGAAACCACAAAATTCTGCTTGCTCTTGATTATGATAATCAGTTTCAGAAAAAGACTTAAGAAAAGATGCGCTTGAAAAAGCTCATAACCAATAAGAAAATAGTCGTTGAGTTGATAGTCGTGCAAGTGGAATCATTAGCAGAAAAACTATTCAGTTACGTGCATGGACTGAAAAAATAAGAGATAAAAGCAGAAGTGAATTGAAGAAAATTATTTCAAATTTGAATTAAAGAATTTTATTACCTTTTGATTATAATATTCCAGTCCCATAAATAATTGAATACATTCAAGCAGAACTAAACAAACGCATTATAATCATTAATTAATCATAACCTCTCCGTAACCCTATTTTATGTTGTTCTTAAGACTTCCATTTGGTTATTTTTTTTTTGTGGTATCTATTTACTCGTCGGAATTTGAAATTTCATCCATTGTGGAGGCCCCTGTTTTGTGGAGGCCCGGGGCTGTAGCCCCGGCTGCCCTCCCTTAAATCCGGCACTGGATATGGCCAGTCTGGGGAGAAACGATGAAATTTTAGAAAAGGTTGAAGAATTTATATGTCAGTTGTATGGATTCAAATTGTTGTATGGTCAAATGTAGATAAAGCATAGAGTGCAAATGTTCTTAAAAACATACAAAGTTCTGGAGAACGATGACGTATTTCGCTTGCCAAAAATAAATATCGATGGCTCAGCATTACCACCATCTAGAACAGAGTTGCACCCACATTTTCTACGGGCCTGCTATATTTCAAAAGTTTGGACTCATGCCCACTTAAAAGTACCCAGTAAAGAATCTCCACATAATTTTGGCTGGGAACTGGAAGGTGATAGATATGTATTCAAATGGTTTTTTAGCGATCAGTTGCCTGGATCTGTTGACGATATAATAGTTCAGTCGGATACAGATAATAAATACTTTTGTGTTAAAAATATACATTGTTTACATTACAATTTTATTAATTACCCAAATCCAATATCACTATCCACTTTTGAAGAGATTTATTACTAAACTTTCCTAGTTGATTCTTTCGATAGGCATATAAATGTACATTTATTATTAAAATTTATGAACGGGTGCAATTATATTAAAGTTATTGTTTTCATAATGTCTTTATGTGTGTGTTTATGTAAATATTTATAGATGATAATAATGAAGAAGACATTATTGAAGCTTCTGAAAGTGAATCGGGGAGCGATACGGAAGACAATTTTACACCAACCTAAAATGATGAATCCTGATTTTGTTGTTATTATTTAATTTGCTTAATTTGTAATAAACTAAAATAAATTTTGAAATAAATTAGCATCTTTTACATTTTTGTGTTTGACGCTTTGAAGCTAATTAATATTCCACTTTGAAGATGGAGTGAAAGACTGCTTTTCAAAAATATTGAATAATTTGAGTGTTTGAATGAATATCTTCAAATAGGTAACATATTTTCTGTCAAATCTAAGATTTGGTTATACAAAAAGTTAATGAATCGTTTTATAATAGAATGATAATAATCAAAGCATTGTAAACCGGATGGAAAACCTCGTTTGACATAGTGTTTTGTGCGTGGGATGTGAAACCGTATTTTTGTACTAGTACTATTCACCACGTCAGCTGACGGTCTTAGTACCGCAATACAGCCAGCTGATTTGTCTTTTTGCGTAAATAATGTATAAGCTATCAGATAACCAAATTTCAGCTTTGGCGGAATCATTGAATTTTACACGTTTTTTTACATGTTGACGTCAGCAGCTGACGTATGTAGTACCGCGCTTCAGCCAGCTGATTATTTTTTTTCGATTGCTTAAAATAATGGCAAACAGTATGCAAAGTTTCAGCTTTGGCGGTTTGATTAAATTTTTCATTTTTTTTACATCTTTGAGAGGCTGCTGTAGCCCAAGGTACCGCTCGCGCCGCAGCTGATTACCACCATTCTTCAATGCAAAGCCAAATTAACCAATTTACAAAGAATTAGCTTTGGCGAAATGATTGACTAAAATCTGTTGCGAGCTCCCGGGCTATTAGTTTTTAAAGTATTCGCGAAAAATTAAAGAAGGGGACCTTTAACCCCCTCCCCCTTCCGGCCTTAAGCTCGCGGCCCTGGGCTGGGGACTTTTAGTTTGTTATACCTGGGGGTCACCCCTACCACATAAAATAATAGCTTAGAGAGCATGATTTATTGCATTTATTTTTCCTTCGTTGACTGGACTAAAATAATAAAAACTATAAATAATAAATAAAATCTATATTAAAGTTAACTTTTCGTATATGTATTACTTAATTTTGTTTTTATTTAACTTAAATAGCAAAACGTTTGAATCATTTTATTTAATTGCTATTTCGCAAGTAGGTACTCCATTAATTAAGCTAAACTTAGTAAAAACTTAACAAATTATAAAAAATATACTAATATCTTAAACCGTTAAATGTACAAGTATTTATCTGCGAAAAGAAATCCCTCTCACTCCTTGAGCTGAGCAGTCAGTTTGTATGATATTCGAGCTAAGTCGAAGGAGATTTCTTAACTTTGTGTCATCAAAAAGATAAATTACTTTCGTTTACTTATATTTATATATATATTATAATATTTGTAACACAAAATTAAGTTTTTAACCGCTGGAAATCTTTAAAAATTTTAAATATCTTTATTTGTATGTGTATATGATTTTAGTTATACAAACATATGTGTTTGTTTATCACCATAAAAACAGACAAAAATCAACTTTTCTCAAAGTGGGTCACGGCATATTAAAATTCGCGTTTGTCATGGATCGCGTGTTAAGAAGATCCCACTCAACCGTAAGTGTTCTTTTGAGAGAAGAAAATGCAATTTCTCCTCATTACTTAATGATTATGGCTTCTAGTTGGACGGAAATGACCAGCGCGCTGACCAAAACTTGTTCTAGCACCGATTTATCTAATATTTAAGAATTCGTGTATAACGAATCCAACTGTCAAGTAACGCCATCACATAACAAGCCATTCAACTGCCCACCCAAACTCAAGCATCCAAAAGATCCTCCAGAGATTGAGAACTTTTAGACTAGCTATAAGTAAGGTTAATCTTCAGGCGAGGAAGAAACAGGTATGGTCGTATTCGTATCTTATATCCCGAAATGAGATAGGTGGCATACCAGACTTGCAACGGTAATTCTATATGCTAATGACCGCAAAGCATATATAGTAAAGAGTCCGCAAAGTGCAAATAGAAATGGAAAATCTAGGTGAGCACCTAAGCAACGGGTGTCTTATACATATTATTGCAACTGACACCTCTGATAGACGCCCTGATTTTTACTTAGATTTTGCGTACGTCGGCGGGCGTCGCGTCTGTGTCTACAATGTGGTGCTGAAGAACAAATTGAAATTCACAATGATTGTCCAATAGTAGGTCAGATGTTGTGGTTGATGTGGTTAAACTGCATCAACTTTGTACAATTATTCGTGTTTCCCTACCATCATTTATTGTTATTGTGATTGTGATTCTGATTGTGGCAATCCTTAAATTTAATTGATTTAACCGTTGACGTTGTGAGCTTAGATTTGGCTCGGATTGAAGGCGAACCACGGTAAATGAGCTATTAGAAAAAATTTAGTGATATCGCAATTCTAGCTGAAAATAATTTACACGACATCAGTTCAGTATATCACACGCAGTTGATCTTATAGCTGGAATGATCAGAATTTGTCTTGAAAACGGGTCTAACGATTTTGATAAAACTTCTTTCATGTATACTTAGTCTGGGGATTCAGCTAGCGTTTGGAGTTAATGATTCCAGAGAAGTTGTTGGCATTTTCCCATTTACTTTATTCGGTATCACTGAAATGTAAATCGACCATAACCTCGTCGACTAATGGTTGCTGTGACAGTCACCCAAACATGTAACTATAAAATTATGATAAGAAAATAGATACCAAAGTCTTAGATTTGCGGAGATTTTTTGCTATCGAAGACAAACAAAAAACATGAGCAGCTGAACTCTAAGTTGAGGGTTATGCGTCTGCTTCTCATATTATCTAACATTTCAAAAATTCGAAAAATCAAAAGGTTTCAGAAAATTTTAAGTTTAGTACAAAAGTAACTACATGCATACATATCTAGGTATCATAAAAAATTGCGCAAAGATACTAATGTTCTGAACTTTCAGCACTTGGTAGCGTTTCCACCGGATAAACATTCATGGATCTAAATACCTGCCTACTGCCCCTGGTGGCACTCAAAACAGCAGGCTAAAACGCTCTGATACATCAGCAGGTACTACGCCCCTGGTGGCACTCAAAACAGCAGGCTAAAGCGCTCTGGTACATCAGCAGGTACTACGCCCTGGTGGCATTCAAAACAGCAGGCTAAAACACTCTGGTACATCAGCAGGTACTACGCCCCTGGTGGCACTCAAAACAGCAGGCTAAAACGCTCTAGTACATCAGCAGGTGCTACGCCCCTGGTGGCACTCAAAACAGCCGTCTAGAACGCTGTGGTAGATCAGCAGGTACCGAAACCCCTGGTGGCAATTAACTTGGTAGGCGCATAACGCTCTACTACATCAGCAGGTACTACGCCCCAGGTGGCACTCACAACAGTCAGCAGGTACCAAAGCCCCTGGTGGCAATTAGGACGTTTAACTTCGAACAAAAACCCCTTACCACTGGGGGGGGGGGGAAGCTTTTGTAAGAAATAGTTGGGCAATCTCTCCTACCTAAACTTTTCAACGAAACCCCTTACCACTGGTGGGGGGAAGCTTCGAGAAAGCGATAAAGCTATAGCCAGATCGTCTCGAATTGTCTTCGACCGGAAGTAATATGATTAATTAAACCAAATTTACTATTATTGTCGTCTGACTTATCGTATGACCGAAGAGGTGCTTTTCGTTCATCCAAGCAGATCCTCATGTTACTTTTTCAGTAAAGACTGAATGTGAACTGTAAAAGTGATGAACGAAAAATGATAATATAGATTTTGCTGTGACGTGACGTATCCATAGTGTGTGTGAATTGATAGCAGTGAAGTACAATTTTCACAAGTAGTAAATAAGATAATACGACAGTAAAAGAAGTGGAGTAGCATGGAACGCTTCGTTACAAATGCATTCACAATTAGGTTTCCCTGAAAATAAAACCAAATTTTTTTAACATTTCAGTACCAATTCACATGTCACATCTCACTTCACTGAAGGAGTGAATACTTTAAAGTCAAAATCAATCCAGTTTTTCAGTTCGACAAATTGTCTTATTTTTCAGTTATTTCCGTTTTATTTTCTTAATGGTTTGCTGAATTTAATAAATCAAATTTTTTATAAACAAAAGAAAATCAAAGAAAAAAAAATATTATTTTTTGGTAGGGGGGAAGCGAACACCTATGGACGCAATACCAAAGCAAGAGCGAAAACCAAACTACGAACTTGGCAATATAGCCTTTTATTATCGTCAATGGCTTTCAGTTGTCCTCTAAATAGTCGACTGAAAGTAGCCCACTGTGAAGGTTGTTATGCTTAAATTGTAAGTTCTTTTTATATTTTTTTAATTACCACGATTATTGATTCGAACCGAAGACTTATTTCATATCTCAAAGTTTAGTACATTTTAAATCTAATAAATTAGGTATAATTCATAGTTAATTTTTGTTTTTAATACACTCCCCGTTCAATTGAATAGGTTTAAAATTTTCGAGTGCGATTTACCGTTATAACTCCGCACTATGTGGAATAAATGAATTTTTGAAAATGGCATTAGAGAAAGCATCCAATTGAGGAGAGAATAAGAAAACACACAATATCAAACTTACCATCATTACACGTTTTATTATCATTTCTTTAAATTCATATTGAAATCGTAGCACTTTTTTTCGTTTATTTGAATAGGTGCATCGCCTTTATAATCAATTTTGCTTTGAATTAGTTGAAGGTTAGACCAGCTTTAAAAGCTATTTTTGGGCTTTATATCTTGGTTTCTTTGATATGACACAAACAAATTGAGAACAAACGTAGAATGGGTGGAGGAAAAGCTCTTTTCGCGGCTGAGTACGCGCAAATTTATTGTTTTCGTGATAAATGACTAACGGGACATCAAATTTCGGAAAAAACTTACAGAATCCATTCTTTGGTCTATATTTATCAGAGAAGTAAGCAAAAAGATGGTGTCGATATGAAAGGATGTAATAACCTGCTACCTCCGCAAGTGATAGAGGAAAAATTCTGAGGGTTGGATCTTATTTGTCGGTTTAAATGGCTTAAATAAGGGAAGAAGCTAGGTTTAGTGCGATTATATATTTCTACAGTCGAGAGTGTAATATAAAGTTCTTCATACCAAAAAACAAGAAAAAATTAAAATAAACCACCGCTTAGTTGAAAGAAGTTAAAATTTGAGAATTCAAGGAAAAGAAATTTAACCCCACATATTTGAACTATAAGTATGACTATGGTTTAGTTACACAAAAACGCTCAGTCATGGAAATGCAATTTGAATCGATCAATTCCGTTGAATTTAATCCCTTTTTCATTAGAAAAAACGACTTTACGCCACTTATTCTTTCAAGTCTTATGAAGCTTACAAAACTGCATTCGGTTTTTTTTTTTGTTTGTTTTGGCTAACTTCGTTTAGGTGTGATTTCATTTAATTTTTTTCTTTTTCTGTATGCAGAACTTTTAATAATACTCTCGACTGCTGAAATACTGGCACTGAACCTAGCTTCTTCCCTTGTTTTAGCCATTTAAACCGACGAATTAGACGCAACCCTCAGACTTTTGCGGAAGTAGCAGGTTACTTACATCCTTTCATATCGACACCATCTTTTTGTTTATTTTTCAAATAATTTAAGGTCAAAGAATAGATTCTGTAAGTTTTTTTTTCCGAAATTTGATGTCCCGTTAGCCATTTATCATGAAAACAATAAATTTGCGCGTACTCAGCCGCGAAAAGAGCTTTTCCTCCACCCATTCTACGTTTGTTCTCAATTTGTTAGTGTCATATCAAAGAAACCAAGATATAAAGCCCAAAAATAGCTTTTAAAGGTCTGACCTTCAACTAGATCAAAGCAAATGTGATTATAAAGGCGGTGCACCTATTCAAATAAACGAAAAAAGTGCTACGATTTCAATATGAATTTAAAGAAATGATAATAAAACGTGTAATGATGGTTAGTTTGATATTGTGTGTTTTCTTATTCTCTCCTCAATTGGATGCTTTCTCTAATGCCATTTTCAAAAATTCATTTATTCCACATAGTTCGGAGTTATAACGGTAAATCGCACTCGAAAATGTTGAACCTATTCAATTGAACGGGAGTTTATATCCCCTGACCCTTCCCCACACTCCTCTTGGTGTACAGTAAAATAAATGGCCATCTAAAAGGATGAAAACTGATATTTTTAATATATTCAAAAACTGACACTGGAAAATAAATGATCAAACGTTAGACGAAAAATGCTTCCCCTACTAAAACTGTAGTTGATAGTCTAAAGATGTTACTCATGATGAATAAGCTAGGAAGCATCTAACACACAAAATAACCCCTTCAGACTGACGGATTGATTGCTCATTGAAAGTCAATCATAGATATTTGCTCAAAAATTCAGTTTGTTGACAGATGATGAAAATGATTAAATGCGAAATGCAATTGATTTGCATGAGAACATGGATGAGTATAGTGAATCTTTGTCAATTCAAAGAATGCATCTAATAAAATTGAAATCATGAATTGATACTTGCAGTATGGGTAAAACGTTGAAAAAATTTCAGCATGCTAGTTTCACTTAAGTGGTTGACCTTTACAAATGGAAGTTCCAAGCTTTAGTTAAAGAAAGATACACAGACCGATGGAACTACTCTATGGCGAGATCCGTTCATAAAAAAACGTTTTCTGTTTGAGCTCCTGACAACAAATGATTTGATGATATTTGGCTATCAACAAAGTAAAACGATTGGAATAGGGAAGCTTCGGCTGATTTTATTTCAAGTAATTTACAAAAATTTTGTTTATTTTTCATTATATATATGTGTGTATGTGATGTAGGAGACCTAGTTCTTTCTAACCCTCCAACCTTTCCAAATACTGAGAAAAAAAACCTGCCAGAAGCCAGACTTACCTAAATATCCGATATCAAGATACATATGTACATACTACATATCTACGCTATAAACCCTCAAGCTCAGATTTTGGTTATGCATTCACTCCCGAAATTTGCTGTCAGGTCCTTATAATACTTTAATAAAAATGTATGTAAGTGTTACGGTTTGTCTGTATTTTATTTGTAAAATTTAAATGAGTTCATCAAAAATTCGATTACTGTAACAGAGCACTATTTTTATATTTAGAATATTGACCATTTCATCTTCATCGTCGTTCAACTAACTCCTTTCTAAATGTACCTACTCCTCCTAGTTTCAACAAGAAAAGACATCTACCCTTAAAATAGAACACGTTCTCCCTCTCTATAATAGTCTAAGAGCTTCCAGCCACTTTGACTAACCTACTAGACACAAGGCTACAACTTGGTGTATGCTTGATTTGGGACCAGTGTTGTCACTTTACCACAATTGTGGTAGATCTACCACTTTTTTCTAAGATTTTGATAATCTACAACTTCTACCACTGTATGAAAATATTCTACCACTTTTTGCTCATCCATAACAAAAACAAATCAAATTCAACGAATATCTGCTCATATGAAAATAATCCCAAAATCGGTAGAAAAAATTTTAACAAAACATTTCCCTAAATTCCAGATAATCTTTTTCGGTTAAAAATTGTTTCTTAAATTAAATGTTTAGGTACCTTTCAACGAGTTGGGTCTTTAAATAGCAAATGTAGATCACTCTTACTTTTCGACAAAATTAAGATAAGACTTTTTGAAAGATAACATTGTGAAAAGTTTAATGAAGTTGGGGAAAGAGATGAACAAAATATGAAGAATCAATATTCGAAAACTTTAGTAAATTTCTAATGTATAATTTAGCTGTTTTATCTCATAGGAGTACGGCATTGGAAAGATTATTTTCGTTATGAATGAAATAAAAAAGAAACATGCTCGATGTTAAAACTATGAATGATTTAATAAAACAGAATTATTTATCCTTCAACAGAAATCATCATTTTTTATTTGTGATTTAAATTTGTTTTTTTTTGTGGTCAAAAATGTATCAATAATAACGGCTCTATTATAGCTTTTATTGAATTACGAGATAAAGTGTGCATACAAGAAATATTAAGCATGTAATTTTGAACCATGACTGTCATAGGTCAAACTCTCTGTAGTTATTATATTCCCTAAAAAGATATAAAGTGGCAAATTTTCCCAATGTTTGGAAACTTCCCAGCTTTCTATCTTCTAGGGACGAAATACAGACGGCCAAATTTAAAAAAGAGGAATAGCAAAGGATTAGGCCTTAATCCGTGGATTAAATGCAAAATGTGACTAATAAAACACAATCTCTGCTAAGTGACGTTTACAATACTTAACCACCGAAGCAAATGGTTTAGCGAAAGAATAACCAGCAGGCTCTTTCTATTACTGGTGTTGGTATCAAAAACTTTTCATATTCAATGGGCCTTACCAATAATCAAATTTGAAGACGGCTTTAATATTTAAGTAAAATGAACCATAATGATATGGACAAGAAATAATGAACCATACATCACATGATTGATATTTAAGTAATAAAGAATCTTGAATGGAATCCCATTGGCGACAACACTTCTGGTCAAGTAGGTATTCGCCAGAAAATGCCCGAAATGCCAGAAATGTTCCAAATCTGACTCGCAAGTATTTAGGCACAGTTCGCCACGTGTCGGGTAATCTCAGACTTTTCACGATTCAATGCCGTTGTTCGTTCAATAGATGGAAAAGTTCTGTCTCAAGTCAGAGAAGCTGTATTACAGCCACCTGCAACTGGAAAATACGATAATTTAATAAAAGCTTTAATCGATTGTTTTTGTCAGACTCCGAACAGAAGAAGATTAGAAAACTCTTGTCAGATGGGGACTTGGGAGATAAGAAGCCATTTCAACTTCTTAGCGAATTAAAAGGCCTGGCTGGAGATTCAGTTAGAGAAGACTTCCTAAAAACATCTGGCTATAACGTTTACCAACGAAAGTTTAAGCTATTTTGGCTGCTTTTAAAAGTGAAGATGTGAAGAAGCTCGTCGCTGAAACAATTTTTGAGACGACATTACATGGACACACTGTGGCTAGAATTGACCATCGCAATTCAACATCTTTTCATGACGATGATCTGAAAAATAAAATCGAAACACTTAGCACTCGGCACACACACTAGATACAGGTAGAATAAGCATTTTTTATTAACAGCACATTTTTTTACCTATGGCAACAATTTTCAAAATTATAAAATTCTCTTGGACTTAAAAAAAGTTGTTTTCCTATTTAATTTTTGGAAATTAAAATCTACCACTAAAAATCTGGATCTACCACTTTTTTTTAGATTGATCTACCACTTTTTTAAAACTTGAAGTGACAACACTGTTTGGGACTAGTTAAGTATGACAACCACGGTCTGGCAGGGTTGCCGCGATGGAAAGGTTTCCATCTGATTTTTTCAAAATGCAAAAAAAGGGTCAACATTAACCTACTCGCACAAGGCTGAAACTTATTTATAATTTAGTTTTCGTATGCATGAACAAAATTATGCCAGATGGGTATAGCTCTTAAAGATTACCTAATAAAAGATATTGGATAACCTGAGACATTTGTTAGGTATAAGGCTAAAACTTAGTGTATTCTTTATTCGTGAACAGATATGTTAAAAAATAAAGATCTGAGAAAAAATTCTAGGGTTGCCACCTATTTTTTTTTTTTTTTCAAAATGTAAAATAACTTCCAAATGTAACATATCTACTTTTAGAATGCTGATTTTTGAATTTATAATAACTTATGTCTTCTTGTACATGAAAGAAAAGATGCCAGACCAGTTTTGATAGAGGAAAATAGCTTGCCAGACGTGTTTTTAAAGTTGGTATTAAAAAATAATGTCATTGATTAATCAGAGAATAATGTATTAAATATAACACATTAACTGCGTATAATCCTAATACATATTAGATCAAGTCAACAAATGATGATATGGTTCTTTTACTGTAGACCCAGGGTTGCCATATATTTTTCAAAATTTTATAAAATTGACAAAGCTGAAACACCAATGACCTACCTATAGTTTTCGCATATATGTAAGCTTATGTCATCTTGTATATACAAAAAACATACTTGGCGAGTTGGGCTGTCAAAAGCTCCTGCCAGACGAGCCTAAGGTTTTAAAAATTGGTATTTATAAGAAATACATATCTTTTCTTGATTTTTTCTTAAATTTCAAAAAACTTTCGAAATTGCAAACCTCCCCGCACAAAGCTGATTTTTACATATACATATATTAGCTGACATCTTCTTGAATATGAAAAAAATATCAGACCGGACGGACGGTCAAAAGGTCCTGCCAGACGGGCCACAAGTTTCAAAAGGTTGTATTATAAGAAATATCCTTTTTTTTTATTTTTTTTTTTAAATTTCAAAAAACTGTCAAAATTGCAAACCTACCCGCACAAAGCTGATTTGAACATATATGTTACCTGACATCTTCTTAAATATGAAAAAAATATATCAGACCGGACGGACGCACAGTGTTTCGCCTAGAACAAGCTAGGTGGACAAATCTCATTTCTTCCTTTCAAAAAATAAGGAATCAGGTATTGTACAAAATACTCCCAAACTCCCGATTTAAAAAATATATGCGTCTTATATATATCAGTACGGTGACCATCTTTCTGGGAGCAAAACCCGGGACAAAAATTGAAGAATTTGAAAACATTACAAAATTGTTGGGCTTTTCAATAATTTTTATTTAATATCTAAAAAAACAAAATGTAATAACTGAAAACCATACGAAAAAAGAAAGGAACAATAACATAAGTTATTATGTCTTCGCAACAAACAAACTAAAAAATAAAAAAAATAAGCTTAACATTTTCAATTTCATTGTTAAAATAAGGGCCATTTTTTCAGTGCAGAGTTAGCTCTGAGTTAAATCAGGGTTAGCTAGTTCTAAAAATTAGTCAATCCTGAGTTATTTCAGAAGCAGTTTTTTCACTTAATATTTCAGCTATCAAAAATCTTTTTACGACTTTTACAACTTTTACAACTTTTACAATCGAAATCAACATAGCGCAACTACGAAAACTTTGCACTTTTCAAACATTTCAATAACTTTCAGTATCAAAATCGAGATAGCTCTACAACGGAAGAGTTTGGTCCCTGAGCCAACTTATCAAATCAAGCGAGTTAACTTGGAGCTACCTTACAGCATTATGTTTGAACACTTATTAGAGACTGCGTAAAGTAACAATGCCTCCTAACACCAAAATGTTATTCATACAATTTATGTGGCGTTGAGTAGAGTCATTTTCAGCTAAACTCGTTAGAGGTAGGATAGTGACTACATAAGGATACTTTTGTTTGACATCTAACCGTAATAGATTTATCTTTTTCGTATTATTTTTAACACAAGAGCATTTTTAAATAAAATGGGTCGCAAAATATTTTCTGAATAAGGATTTACGCAGCGTAGAATAGAGCCTTAATAGGGGCTAATACACTGCGTAAATGTTGACTCGTTGAGAGTTTTTAGTGAATTGTAATGAATACGACTGTTAGAATATTGATGGAAAAACTCAACACTGAACTATTGGCCTTTATTCTTTTAATAATTTATATTTTTTTATTTATTTCCTTATGTGAACTAAAAAGACTTCTTGGAATGTGCAAATACGGGACAAATCGCAACAAATATCTGAATACGGGACGCTTGTACGTCCCGGGTTTCTTAAAAAATAAGCCGGGACAGGCTTTAGAAATACGGGACAATCCCGGGAAACCCGGGACGGATGGTCACCGTATATATCAGTGACGAGTGATCGGGTTCAAAAAACAACTAAAAACAAAAATCAAATTTAAATGAAATTTATTGTTTAATTGGGGGTGGATTGGATTGCATATAACTGTAATTTTTTGTAACCAACTGGAATGTTTTAGTGATGGATTTAGTTAATAAAGGTATAAACTTTATTTATTTATCAAAATGATTTATTTATCTTGTTTAATTAATACATACTAAGGATTTGAAAGTATTAGTTAAAAAAATTATAGTTTCAGTTATACACGGAGAGAATTCGAAGCGCATATCACGACAAAACTGCTGCAATTCACGAAAAAAAAGTACAGTTTTAGACCCTCGAACAAGTTTTTGTAAATCACGACTTTTTGTTTGTAATCACGAAAACATCGCCATTCTATGTGATTACAACTTAAAAGTACTGATTTACAAGCCAAAAGTATAGATCCCGAACCCGAGCGAAAAAAATAATTGCAACCAATTTATTTAAAATTGCAACAATTTTTTTAAATTTGGTATCGATTTTGTATCAATTTACCATATTCTAATTGTAGATTGCAAATATTGTTCCCCAAATGTACAACAATTTGATCGTAAATTACGATTTTCTAGTCGCAATCTCTCTTTTGAAGTTGCATTTCGTTGGAAATCATAGTTTCTTTACTTTAAATTTGCAAACTATTCTTTGCAAATTAGTAAACCTTCGCCTTGAATCACAAATAAGCATTTGTAAAATAAAACTATTTGTGGAAGATTGCCATTATAAAATCGTGATTTACAAACTCTTAATCGCAATTTAAAAAGTACCTCGTTGTAAAATATAGATATAATAGCTTAAATTGAGATCATTTCGTTGCAAATTACAAGAAATATGTTTAAAAATACAACTTTTTTGTTGCAATTAATCTCAATCATTGAGAAAATAATTCAAAATTACAGCAAAACCGCTGTATTTTAGTATATAGGAGTTGCAATTTTATAACTTTTGATCGAAGATTGCGACTGTTAGGTAGTGAATTATAACTGATGACTTGTAGATCACAAATATTTGATTGTAATTTACAATAAGAAAGTTGAAATTCAAGGAAAACATTTGTAATTTACAATAATAAAGTTCTAAATTGCAATATTAGTGTTGTGATTTAGCTCTTTAATATTGTAGATTGCAAATATTTATTGTAAATTACGATTAGATATTTGTAAATTGCTCCGAACTTGTTGTAAATTATACTTACTTCAGTGTCATTTCTGAAAATGTTTTTGCAATTTGCAACTTAACTGCTGCAAATCAAGCCTGTTCAGTAGTGAATTATAACTTTTGAGTTGTAGATTACAAATATTTGATTGTAATTTACAATAAGAAAGTTGAAATTCAAGGAAAACATTTGTAATTTACAATAATAAAGTTCTAAATTGCAATATTAGTGTTGTGATTTAGCTCTTTAATATTGTAGATTGCAAATATTTATTGTAAATTACGATTAGATATTTGTAAATTGCTCCGAACTTGTTGTAAATTATACTTACTTCAGTGTCATTTCTGAAAATGTTTTTGCAATTTGCAACTTAACTGCTGCAAATCAAGCCTGTTCAGTAGTGAATTATAACTTTTGAGTTGTAGATTACAAATATTTGATTGTAATTTACAATAAGAAAGTTGAAATTCAAGGAAAACATTTGTAATTTACAATAATAAAGTTCTAAATTGCAATATTAGTGTTGTGATTTAGCTCTTTAATATTGTAGATTGCAAATATTTATTGTAAATTACGATTAGATATTTGTAAATTGCTCCGAACTTGTTGTAAATTATACTTACTTCAGTGTCATTTCTGAAAATGTTTTTGCAATTTGCAACTTAACTGCTGCAAATCAAGCCTGTTCAGTAGTGAATTATAACTTTTGAGTTGTAGATTACAAATATTTGATTGTAATTTACAATAAGAAAGTTGAAATTCAAGGAAAACATTTGTAATTTACAATAATAAAGTTCTAAATTGCAATATTAGTGTTGTGATTTAGCTCTTTAATATTGTAGATTGCAAATATTTATTGTAAATTACGATTAGATATTTGTAAATTGCTCCGAACTTGTTGTAAATTATACTTACTTCAGTGTCATTTCTGAAAATGTTTTTGCAATTTGCAACTTAACTGCTGCAAATCAAGCCTGTTCAGTAGTGAATTATAACTTTTGAGTTGTAGATTACAAATATTTGATTGTAATTTACAATAAGAAAGTTGAAATTCAAGGAAAACATTTGTAATTTACAATAATAAAGTTCTAAATTGCAATATTAGTGTTGTGATTTAGCTCTTTAATATTGTAGATTGCAAATATTTATTGTAAATTACGATTAGATATTTGTAAATTGCTCCGAACTTGTTGTAAATTATACTTACTTCAGTGTCATTTCTGAAAATGTTTTTGCAATTTGCAACTTAACTGCTGCAAATCAAGCCTGTTCAGTAGTGAATTATAACTTTTGAGTTGTAGATTACAAATATTTGATTGTAATTTACAATAAGAAAGTTGAAATTCAAGGAAAACATTTGTAATTTACAATAATAAAGTTCTAAATTGCAATATTAGTGTTGTGATTTAGCTCTTTAATATTGTAGATTGCAAATATTTATTGTAAATTACGATTAGATATTTGTAAATTGCTCCGAACTTGTTGTAAATTATACTTACTTCAGTGTCATTTCTGAAAATGTTTTTGCAATTTGCAACTTAACTGCTGCAAATCAAGCCTGTTCAGTAGTGAATTATAACTTTTGAGTTGTAGATTACAAATATTTGATTGTAATTTACAATAAGAAAGTTGAAATTCAAGGAAAACATTTGTAATTTACAATAATAAAGTTCTAAATTGCAATATTAGTGTTGTGATTTAGCTCTTTAATATTGTAGATTGCAAATATTTATTGTAAATTACGATTAGATATTTGTAAATTGCTCCGAACTTGTTGTAAATTATACTTACTTCAGTGTCATTTCTGAAAATGTTTTTGCAATTTGCAACTTAACTGCTGCAAATCAAGCCTGTTCAGTAGTGAATTATAACTTTTGAGTTGTAGATTACAAATATTTGATTGTAATTTACAATAAGAAAGTTGAAATTCAAGGAAAACATTTGTAATTTACAATAATAAAGTTCTAAATTGCAATATTAGTGTTGTGATTTAGCTCTTTAATATTGTAGATTGCAAATATTTATTGTAAATTACGATTAGATATTTGTAAATTGCTCCGAACTTGTTGTAAATTATACTTACTTCAGTGTCATTTCTGAAAATGTTTTTGCAATTTGCAACTTAACTGCTGCAAATCAAGCCTGTTCAGTAGTGAATTATAACTTTTGAGTTGTAGATTACAAATATTTGATTGTAATTTACAATAAGAAAGTTGAAATTCAAGGAAAACATTTGTAATTTACAATAATAAAGTTCTAAATTGCAATATTAGTGTTGTGATTTAGCTCTTTAATATTGTAGATTGCAAATATTTATTGTAAATTACGATTAGATATTTGTAAATTGCTCCGAACTTGTTGTAAATTATACTTACTTCAGTGTCATTTCTGAAAATGTTTTTGCAATTTGCAACTTAACTGCTGCAAATCAAGCCTGTTCAGTAGTGAATTATAACTTATTAGTTGTAAATTACAAATACTTGGTTGTAATTTACAACGAAAGAGTTGAATTTCAGGAGAAAAAGTTGTAATTTACAATAATACAGTTCTAAATTACAATATTATTATTGTAATTTATCTCTGTAATATTGTAGATTGCAAATATTTCGTTGTAAATTACGATTAGATATTTGTAAATTGCTCCGAATTTGTTGTAAATTATACTTACTTCAGTGTCATTTCTGAAAATGTTTTTGTAATTTTCAACTTAACTGCTGCAAATCAAGCCTGTTCAGTAGTGAATTATAACTTATTAGTTGTAAATTACAAATATTTGGTTGTAATTTACAACGAAAGAGTTGAATTTCAGGAGAAAAAGTTGTAATTTACAATAATAAAGTTCTAAATTACAATATTATTATTGTAATTTAGCTCTGTAATATTGTAGATTGCAAATGTTTCGTTGTAAATTACGATTAGATATTTGTAAATTACTCCAAATTTGTTGTGATTAATAACTTAAATGCTGTAAATCAAGCCTATTCTGTAGTGAATTACAACTTATTAGTTGTAAATTACAAATATTGATGGTTGTAATTTACAATGAAAAAGTTGAATTTTTGGAGAAAAAGTTGTAATTTACAATAATACAGTTCTAAATTACAATGTTACTATTGTAATTTAGCTCTGTAATATTGTAGATTTCAAATATGTATTTCATTGTAAATTGCAAATTTTTATTTGTAAATTACACTTAATTAGTTTTAATTTATAATTACTTATAGTTGTTATCTAAAAAGTAAGATACAGTATCTGATATAAATGAACCTCTGTTTTGTTAAATAAGAAGAGAAAATTTACATTTTAGACGACAAGTCTATTTATTTTCTTTATAACTACTATCTACATTATTATAATACTTAAATCTAATTTGTGTTCTTATTTTTAATTTTATTACATTGATTCTTAAACATTATTTGATTTTTGGTAAAATGTTTTCATTTAGTATAGTATACAAACTTAGAAATAAATACAAATTTTTACAAGTATGGCTCATAGGCCGCCTGCGATAAAATTTTATGGTGAAAAATACATTTTGAAAATAAAATTTGATTCCTTTAGAAATTTTAAATCATACAAATCTGTTGCCAAGTGACCCCAGTACTAAAAGTTTGATAATTTAAAAACAATTCGACCGTCCATTAGCGTGTACGAAAGGAATGGTTTCAATTGAAATGAATCAATTGAAAATATTTCGTATTCTGTCTTTGTATGGGATATTATATAACAGTGAAAGTGCTTATCTATGCTTTTTATTATTACTTCGTTCACCAATAAAAAAATATTATTTTCAAATAAAGCTATGTCTATTATTTTGAAAAACATATCGCTTTTAAAAACGAAAAAATTTGTTTTGTAAAGAGTACCTTGGTATTGTATTTCAGAGTAAAACTGTACTTTTTCGTAATCATCAAATGAAATGGGATTACTAATTATTTCATGAAAATAATTAATTCTCTCTTTTTTTTTTTTAATTGAAAGTTATTAGAATTAATCTTGCTTGAAATTAGGAAGTATGCGAATTTAAGTGAACATTTTTTTGCCAATGAGTACGGTAAATTTCGACGTGATTTTGTAGCATTTGTATATGATTTCATTTCCTTATTTTTCGATTCAAAACGCATACACCAAAGAAATTTCAAGGGTCCCGAATATCTTATTAAAGTGCCATAGTGGGTCATTAAATGGTGTTTAGGTTTCAAAGTGTCATTAAAAATTTCTATATACATTGCGTGATGCTTTGAAATTAAAATTTCAGTTTCACATATTTCTGCCTCAGTAAAAGACGATGACGAAGTTTTAAACATAATTTTTTCCAACAGTAGTATATATTTCCAAAACTTATTAGATTTAGGAATTTTATGACCCAACATTAACGAAAAAAAATGTAACAATGACATAGTTTCTCTGGCACTAGCTTGAAGTTTTTTTTCTTTTAAATGAGAAAGTTTAAGTTTTGGACACTTGTTACGTGTTTCTATTTCACCGTAGTCGAAAAATTCTAATTTATCATTTAACTCATCAAGAGTGAAAAGTCCCTCCCCAATTAAATGTGATATACTGTTCATAAGTCCGTACTTGATAACACCCTCAAACGTATCGTGCATTAAATCAGAAAAATAATTTTCTGTGACATGAAATGAGGGAATTTCATTCAGAACTGATTCGAATTTAATTCCAGATTCTGAATACGTTTTATTAGTAACTTGATCTTCGTAATTTGAAATGGATCTATAAAGCAGTTTATTTTCTGTACTTTTTGTTTGGTTTTCATTTTTAGGACTTAAACAAATTCTACAGTAAAAATTGTGGCTAAAAGATTGTGTAAATCCTAGCAACAGATTGACTGCCAAATTATCGCCGACTACAAGGCCTAAAATAAAACGAATATTAAGAACTTCATCGTCCTTAGTTTTGAAATTTATTCCTTTAGTTTCAAGCTGAATCAGTTCGTCCACAAGAATTTGAATACATTGATTGCTTCCGAATTTTTTAAAATCTTGTGTTTTTACGAACATGACAGGAAAAATATAGTCTATTCGAGAACATAGCTCGCGAGAAAGTGACGGAATACTTATGTAAAAAGCTGCCATAGCTTGGGATCCTGAATGGCTTCCCAAAGGATTTCCAGCTTCAAAATCATCGTAGTATAAATTATAGTTAATGCAAAGATCATTGGGGTATTTTTTTTTTTTTTGTTTCCATAGTTCACCCTGTAAGAAGTCCGATATTATTGAATTATCACAAGATTCAAGTTTTTGTATGTGTAACAAAGCTTGTTCTAAGTTGTTAGAAGTTTCAAATAAACTTTTGAAAATAAATTTTATTGGAAGAATTGTTCCTGATACTAAACTGTCAGAAAAGTTAGAGATACCTTTTTTATTGACTAATTTTATAGTTTTATCTATGACAAACTGTTGAGGTTCTTCAATCAAATTTAAATCATGTAAAAATGAATGCAGTTTGTGTTCAGTTGCAAATTTATTAAAAGGATCAGCGCAATACTCAAAAAGGTCAGAAAATGATTGCTTGAATTTTCTATCAATATATCTAAGGATGGGTTTTAACTTTCCAAACATAAGTTGAAGTAAATTTGAGGTATCAGATACAATTTCTTCAATTTGTTTTGTTGTCATGTGACTATAACTATTAAGCTTGAGAACAAAATCGAGGCAGACATTTTGAACTTCTTCTATATCTTCAGGATGAAATAATTCATCAGTATAATTATTGGTATTACAATTGTTGTAAATCGGTTCGTAGTGTTCTTTCAATTCTTCCGTAAGACTTACATTTCCTGAATTTTTTGAAATATTTCTATCGACAGGGCACTCCTTATTATATAACTTGGAATGTTGTTCTAAATGCCTCTTCAACTTATTAATGTTCAGAAATTGTGATGTGCAATTATACTGAGCACATTGGTATGTATGGTTCGCTTTAAAAATGTGAACGCATTTGAAATGAGTAATAAGTGATTTTATCGACTCGAATACAAGCCTGCATTCAAAACATGTAAACATTGTAAGAAACGTTTCCCTACCTTACTCATTGACTAAAAAAATGTGATAATTAGAACATTATACAACAAGATAAATAATATTGTTAATGTTAGTGGAGATGTTTGAAATGAAAATAAAAATTTCAAACGAGAGCATTTAAAAAAGTGACACGTTGTTTTTGTAATCCTAATTAAAGAAATAGTGAAATTAAAATGAAAACGATAGTACTGTTAGTCAATTGGTCTTAAGACACAAATTCGTGCAAAATAATATAAGTACCTATATAAGGCAAAGGATAATAGGTTAAGTGCAAAGATAAGAAAGTGTAACTGAAATGTCAATTTAGGCTAATGTAAATTAAAGGATTATAAGTTAAGTGCGCAGCACTTAATGTATAACCTTAACGTTAGAGTAGGTTAATGTTTGAATCAAACAAGGATATAAAATTTACATTCTTAGCAAAAAAAAGTATATTATTCCGTAAGTGAAAATGTTTGAGCTAAACATATCAAAAATTCTTGATTGTAAAAGCTCCTAAGCCTAGTAACATTCTTTTTGATAATCTAAATCAAAAACGTTGTGCAAGTGAAAGTTTCTTAAGTAACTCGGTCTTAAGACACAAATTCATGAAAAATAATATAAGTACCTATATTAGGAAAATAGGTTAAGTGCAAAGATAAGCAAGTGTTACTGAAATGTCAATTTACACTAATGTAAATTAAAGGATAATTAGTTAGGTGCAAAGCACTTAAAGTATAACTTTAACATTAGAGCAGGTTAATATTTGAATCAAACAAGGATACAAAATTTACGCTCTTAGCAAAGAAAGTAAATTATTAACGTTAGTGGAAGTGTTTGAACTATAAATATCAAAAATTCTGCATTGTAAAAACTCCCAAACCAAATAACATTCTTTCTGGTAATCTAAATCAAAAACGTAGTGAATTTTAAATGCACAAGAAAGTGCTTTAATAAAGGAATCAAATTTGTACATTATAGTGTCATATACCACTTGAATGCTGGTAATATCTGAAAAGTCTTCATTTGCTACAATTAATAAAAATGGTTGCATGTGCATTTCATGATTTTTATATAAATTTCTTCGTTCTTCAACAACTTCTAGATATGAATTTGAGTTATTTACTCTAAATATAAAGGACTTTTGGCTATCAGCAATGCTAAATTTCTAGTTTTTTTTTGACAATTTATGTTTAGCATGACCTCCAGGAGGTAGGACTGCATGTAAAAGTAAAGTAAATAATAAATCTCTTTGCTCACCAGTGCATGACTCAAGCATTCGTAGTTTATTTAAGCTGTATTTATCTTTTATTTTTTTGGTCAGGATCGGCATCATTTCAGCTATAAAGTTCGGCCATTTTTCCATCAAGATTAAGTCTTTTCCCGGATGCAGATACTCGAAATCGATGTCAATCTAGATTCGAAGTTTATAAAATTAATTAGTACTTTCATAAAAAAAATGTAAATATGTAAATAGGTATATAAAAAATTAAAATTGCATGACGTATAGCATGTGAAATTTGCATAAGGCTATCAGTACTGCTTAGTGCAAGTATTTAAGGCAACAGCTATTCCCCTAAGAGTTTTTTTCAACTCCAGAGGAACTTAAATGTCACTTGTAACATGCGTGACATAATGATTTTGGTTTCTTTCACAATTATTGCAAAAAAAAATATATTTTATTAGAAATTCCAAGAGACCCCCTTTTTTCCTCTTCCCTATAGTTGTGATGTCAAGTTTGTGAAGTTTTTTTGTTTTTGAATAATAAACCCAAAAACATGGAAAGTTAATTTTTTATTTATTTTTTAAAGAATTTATAACGACAAAAATAAAGGTGAAGTTCCTAAATTGTAATTCTTATCTGACGATATGTATTTTGATTAAGGGGTTATTTCTCAAAGCTACGGATACTGATAAGAATATGCAAAATAGTAAAAGTTTCTTAAAAAATATACCAATCTAGACCCTTCTGGTATTAAAAATGATGGCCAATCGTCTAGAATAATTGTAATGTCCTTTGTTTTTGAGTTCTTTATCTTTTTTGATCGAATTTCTGTGGTTGCCATCCACTTTGCCTCTAATGTGGCAAATGGAGTGGTGTGGGTCTTCAACCACTTCTGATCCTCAGAATCTGGAGTTGACTCTATAGATAATAAAGGAAAATATTTTGAAATGAATGTTTTTATAAATTAGGAATGAACTTTAAATATATTTATGTCAGTGAAGCTATTATGTTAGTATCTTCCTTTATGAATTAGTACTTTTTTCCGATCATCACCAAATCGTAACAATATAAAATAAAACCCGAAAGCGTTTTTCTCTTATTTACCAAAAAAATCATGAATAACTCACTAAAACATTTATTTTTATTTATTTGATTTAAGAAACAGAAAATGGCATAAAATTGGAAAGTGCATTGCAGCCTAGAATATAAAAACATATCAACAGCTGTCATTTTAGAACAAATTTCAATGGGCTAGGTACTTAAAAGTTAAAAGAAGTATTTTCAGGGAAATAACAAACAAAAGTATACAAAATGAGAGACAATTAAGCGGAAAGGTAGTTAAGTAAAGCTTACTAATAATTTAAATTTTATATGAAGAGTTCTTCAAATTGTTGGTAATGAAGAAATAGAGGCACTTAAGTGAGACAAACTTATCCGGGTTTTATTGTACAAACATAATATTTTGTTTTTTCTGACAACATATTTTTACTTTACTTTTCTTATTAGAAAAAATAAATTAAAACTTCTTTATTAAAATTCACCCAAAAAAATATATACATATATATAGGCAATTCTCTGCCAACAACTGTGATTTTTGTATCCAAAAATGTTCAAAAATTTAAACTCATTGAAAACTTTTTATTTTTTTATTTTTATGGCTTTACTTATGTTTGTATGTATGATTTGTCAAAGCCTTTTGCTAGAACTTTTAGAGAGCAAAAAATATACGGAAATGTACTTATTCCCAACCGTACCTATTGTTTTTTTTTTCTTTTCATAGTAAATAGTCATTTACCCAATTCAAATCAGAAATGCATACGAAAATTAAACATTAAATAACAAAACAGCACTGGACACAAACATATCACAGTTGGCAGAAAATCACCGATATGACCTTAAAATCAGTTAGTTTATATGTCGTTTTTTTCCCCTAGTTGTACCTATTACACTACACATACATTTCTATAGCAGTTAATAGAATGAAGTAATCATGATGCGATGTAACACTTTTAGTAAAATTGCAAATTTAATTTTAGTGAAAATCAGTATATGTAACTTAAATGTATTGACTGGATATAAAGTAAGAAAATGTTGCAATTTTGCAATAGTACTAAAATAGTTAAGTCACATCATGAATGGCCTGAAGTATATAATATGAACTTTAAATACACACCTGAACCTGTGTTTTGTATAGTTTCTGTAGATGACATTTTTTTCCTTTTAGTCATAAGTGGTAGACCATTTCGACGGAGGCGGGCTATTGTGGTTTTGTAAATGGATTGAAGTCGCCCCTTTCGAGTTTGTTGATTGTAGTAAACAAGCTATATCAAAATAATAAGACTGTACTTGTTCCATGCACACAAATTTATCATAATACCAAGGGTTCATTTGGAAAAGATTCAGATATCTGTTTTGCTATGCATACAAAATCATCGTGCCTCATTAAATAATTTTTGTCCGTGTAAAATTTAACGGCTTCTTGTATGAGCTCCTCTCTTAAGTAGTCCGGCAAATAGTTAGTTACATTATAAGCAATATTGAATTTAGTATGATGGCTCAAAAAAAAAGCCAAGTCCTAAAAAACATCATAGCATGAATGTGTTTCTAACTTCAAAAAGTCAGACTATGTAGATATCATTGAAATGCATCAGTGAAACGAAAAATTATTATATTTTTTTTCTAATAGGTTAGTTTAAGCAATCAGTAGAAAAATTATTGTAGCTGTGAAGATATCACCTATTAATTTTTGATTTTGAGATTTTGAGTTGATCATGAACAAAAACACCCAAACATGGAACCATAACAAAAAAAAATAGCATGCCAGTAATGTAAACGAAAATCATCTGTTTCATAAAGTGGATTTCTATCAGTAGAAAATAAAAAATATTGTTGGTCAATCTACCGGTAATGTTTTGATTTGATATAATTAAAGTGGTCGTTACAAAAATTTAATTTCGTTGGGTCTAAGTAAATCAGCTTCTAAAGAAGAAATAATAATAACTCTTTCTTTTTTTTCAAAATTTGTTATGGGATTTATTTTCCTCCTTTAAGCATAACGGGCAATTTAGTGAAAAAATGAATGAAGAGTGACATACAATTATTAAAAATATACAATGTTCAAAATAATATGCGAAGGCATTTTTAGGACTTAATAATCTATTCTTTTATTTTGTTTTTGAATCAAAAGTGAGTAGTTTCTAATTTTTCAAAATTTTTCTTAACTAAGAATGCTTGTTTTCTGATATTTTAATCCGTTTTTAGATGAACGGTGGAAACTTAAAGGTTTTATTTTTGAGCAAGTCGAGAATTACGAACTCAATTATTTTGAATTCCAAAAATATTTTGTGTGTATTCAGTTTCAAAAAATTCTGGAATAATATGTTGAAGATTTTTAAACACTGTATAGAAATGTAATAGGTATAGTTTTTATTGATTCGAATCTTAATCTCATACTAATTATAGAACATAGGTAGTAATACAAAATTTCGGAATCACAATTTTTGTAGACAAACAATTATGACCCCAAAGCCACTTTTTTCTGATATGATTTTTTTCTTCATTTGAATCTGATTTGAGTTAATCCAAATATGAAAACACAAAAAAAAAACATTACGACCAACCTAATATACATACATATTTCGTAAGTTCGAAAGATAAACGCACATTTTTCGAAATAAGTGAAAGGAAATGAAAAAAAACTCCAATTTCCAATAATCTGTACAAATATTTAATCGAAAAGTAACTCTGTAAATTCCAAATATTGAACTTCAGTAGATATTTTTTCTTTTCTACACCAAGTTTTAAATTTTTTTGAATTGTGCCGTTTTTCTGCCGATATGTGCATTATTTAATTCGTATATTAAAATGAAAATATGATATTACTCGTACTTGAAGCTATTGCATTTTTCTTGAAATTTGTATAGTAATTTGTCATGGTTCCGTGGTAAACTTGTACTGTACAGTTTTTCACAGTTCAAAATAAAAATAGATATTTAATAAAATTTATTCAGAAAAAAAGTTTTTCAATATATTTTTCATAAAGAGAAGCAAGGTTCGCAAGGGGCATACTGCTATATGCTTTTTTAATCCTTTCAATATATGAAAATCTAATGCGGTACGAATGTCACGGGAAAATGCTAACAGTCTATACATTTTCAAATAAAATTGTCACTGATGTATTACAATGATCACTATAGCTGGCATCCTGAATTAAAGTTTTTGCTTACAAAAGATTGAAGTGCGTGATTGCTCCTTGATGGAGTTGATGGAGCTGAAGAAGGGCTTTGAGAATACAACCAATTTTGAATTCCATTATCTAAACTAAGTATTTTCCCATCATTCTGCATGAAAAATATAAAAAAAAATCATTCACGAGGTAAAAACAAACATAAAAACAAAGCCTTACTATGCCTTCCCGCCATTTTGAAATTTTTGTTCTAACTTTGACACGACTGCCAACATCAGTCGGAAAAAGTGTCAAAAGGTCACTTTCGGATAAGAGTTTCAATGTATCCACATCAAGAATATTGAAATCTATAAAATGTTTAAATAGTTATAATATAATGAAAATACATATAAAGCAAGTTTTGGAGTTTTAACTTTCTTGTGTTACTATTTGTACGTTGCCATAGTAAACAATATTATAACAATTATTCACTTCGATAATGATAGAAACAAAAAACATGGGCACCTAGCGTAACGGATACAATTATTGGCACCCTTAAGGAAATTTCCACTTTAATCAACCACCACTTTTATATCTGTAGAGTGATGAGAATCCTTTGTATATAAACGTATAATTATAAGTTCATCAATTAAAAATTTACTTTTAATAACAAATAAAAAAAAGCTAAACAAAACCTACAATTATCGGCACCATGATTCATAACCGATGAATGCTACAACTATTGGCAGCGTAAATTAAAAGTATATTTATTCGCAGTTCCAATAATTGAAGCTAAATAGGATGCAATAATTGGTACCCCCTGCCAATAATTGAACCTTTGTTTGTTTTTGAAACCAGTTATTGGCACCCATTTAAGTAATAGAATAATGCAAATTTAAAATACCTTATTCAAGGCATTATTATAATAAATAAAATAAGTTTTTATCAACAAATTGAGCCAGAAACAGTGAAAAACATCTTAAAATTATGGATCGTTAACAAAAAGATCAAAAAATTTTCGCAATTATTTATTTGCATCTCTTTATACTTTTACTTAAAAGAAGAAGATCGAAAGCAAATATGTATTTTCAAACCAAAGACACAAAAATGTGAGAAATATGTGCAAGTTCAAAATAAAAAATAAATTGACTTATTCGGTCAACGAGTTATTGAGAAAATCACTATTGCATAAGGTGCCAATAATTGGTGCAAAAATTGGGGGTGCCTATAATTGTATCCGTTACGCTATACAATAAAAGCCAACTTAAGATTTGTAATTAAAGATTAATGACTGACAACGACCTGAAACACACCTTCCATTTCTATAATTGTCGCAAATAAGGTTAGCTAAAGAAAATTGCACTTTACCTAATCGCTTTATGTATTTTGTTTTGCAATTTACAATATAACGTTGATAAAAATCTTATTGTTCCATGGTATGAACTACTTCGTACAAACTTTCTATACTTGTACGCCTTACCCTGCACAGCAACAACACCAAAGCCTTTGTTTTAAAAACACAAATATGTATTATTGTTTAACTGTTTGATATTTTTTTAATCTCCTAATAAAACTGCAGCTGAGTCGATCTATGTTTATGATAAAAGAAAATTGAACGGAGCAAAACCTGCATGCAAAAAATCGCCCGTCGCATCGCCCAACTATTCGAAAAAAAGCAGCATGTTGTACAGACAGCATTCACAGTAATAGACAAAAACTCTGAATGATAAAAACTCACAGAAAATATAGCATTTTTGCAACACGAATATGTAGACATGTTTATAATTGTGGTGCCATTTAATAGAAAAATCGAAATAAAACTACCTTTATTAAAAAAACAAGCCAACAGCTGCCCCTTTCCCAAAAATGCAGCAAACGCAAACCCCACACAACAACAGCACAAAAACTTTGGATAATAAAACTTCACGTAAATTGTAGCATTTTTCTAGACAAGAATATGTACAAAAGTATGTATACGTAATTGTTTGGCAATATGATATTTTTTTTTTTCAAAACAAAATCTTAATGAAACTACCTTTTATATCACCAAATAAAAAATAACCAACGAGGTACATAATAGTTATATACATATCTGTATCTTGCTTCTAAAAGGGCCAATGTCAGTATTTTTTTCAAATATTGACTTAAGTACACTTTTTGACTCAGAGGAAGATTATCTACGACTTTAATAAGGGCAAATGTCTTAAAATTGTTTCCTAATATATATTTTTCAAAAGTAATAAACATTTTCGGAAATTAAAAAGCAAAATCTTCGATTTCTCAAAAATTAACATATTAGACATAGGCCCTTTAAGACCCAAGGTCCAGATATATTTATATATGCATCACTATCCGCTCACCAGCGGAAGAATTTGACCGTCAAAAGCTGAGTTTTTGGACAGATCTGAATGGGAAAAAATAATTTAGTTTACTAAAATGAAACCCAATTAACTCGATACCCATCAGCAACTAAAGTATTTACTACTTCACACAAACTTTCCAAAATGTTCACCTAACAAAACCCACTGGTAAAAGTAAAGCAAAAGCAGCAAAGCCTATATTATAAATAAATAAATATTTGTCCAAAGAAAAAAATAATAATTGTCCCATAAAAAATGAACTTTCATATCAGAAAAACCAAAGCTCTTAATAAAGCGAAAACAAACAGCCGAATGAATAAAATAAAACCAAAAAAGTTTTCCATTTCAATGTGAATACAAATTAAAGAGCAATATCACTAAAGCATTAAACATTAGAAATTCACACGAGTTGAAAACTTTTTTATATGCGATACGTATTAAAATTACTTTTTTCAACAAACGAAATTGTAAGCAAACAATTGATTTCTTTTTTAAAAGATGATAGCGACTATCCTTTTTATAATATGTGAAGAATATGGTTTTTCTTAAATTAAAACCAATCTGCAAATAAAGCAAAAATCTATTGTTTTGCAAACAAAATCGATTTTCATATTTTTCTTCCGTCACTTTGCAAGTCACTTTGAAAGTTCTCATTTATTTATTTTGTTGAAGTTTTATAGAGAAAAGTATTTTAAACTGAAGAATAATTAATTAAAAATTAATTTGCGTATGGCAAAATCAGCAAGAAAAAAGTACCTACAAATCGCGATAAAAAGCTACTAGCGTTTTGGCTTCAAAATTATTAAAGATAGAAAAGTATAAGCAACACACTTTGCTATCTTTTATATACGCTACCCATATAAAAATAATAATTCGTAATGATTGTAACCTACTTTGAAAATGTTGATGAAACTCTTGAAGTTCCATCGACTTGAGTTCATCAGAGGTTTACCATTTGAACGCAAAAAAAAAAAACAGCAACAAAAATTAATGCTGAGCTACAATCCGAAAAAAAAATTGCACTTTGTTCACAATACCAAGAACATACAAATTGAAAACGATTAATGAAGCGAAAAAACAGCAAAAAAAAAAATAAAAAGAATACTAATTTTTCAAAACCCGTTTTCCAATTAACGTTAGTAGCAATATTTTTATTTTAAACAATTCAGTGAAGTAATTTACTTTGATAATGGTGAAAAAACTAGTTCCATGGTATTTACTACTTCACATAAGCTTTCCATAATTTTCACCTAAGACCCCCACTGGCAAAAGTTAATCAAAAGCCGCAAATTCTATATGTGAAAAATTCCCAAAAATATTTGTTTTAACAAGAAAGTAATATATTTGTCCCATAAAAAATTAACTTTCATATAAGAAAAACAAATTGAAAACGCTTAATAAAGCGAAAACCAACAACCGAATGAATAAAATAAAACCAAAAAAGTTTTCCATTTCAATGTGAATACAAAAAGAAAGAGCAATAGCACTAAAGCTTTAACCATTAGAAATTCACACGAATTGAAAAACTTTTTTATATGCGACACGTATTAAAATTACCTTTTTCAACAAACGAAATTGTAAGCAAACAATCGATTTCTTTTTTAAAAGATGATAGCTACTATTCTTTTTATATAATGTGAAGAATATGGTTTTTCTTATTTTAAAACCAATCTGCAACTAAAGCAAAAATCAATTTTTTGCCAACAAATTCGATTTTTATATTTGTCTTCCGTCTTTTTGGAATTTAAAGTTCTAATTTTTTTTATTTAGTTGACGTTTGAAAAAGAAAAGTATTTTAAACTGAAGAATAATTAATTTTAAATTATTTTGCTTGGCAAAATCCCCAAGAAAAAAATGCCTACAAATCGCGATAAAAAGCTACTAGTGTTTTGGCTTCAAAATTATTAAAGATAAAAAAAGTATAAATAACATACTTTGCTATCTTTTTTATATGCTACACATTAAAAAATTATAATTCGTAATGATTGTAACTTACTTTGAAAGTGTTGATGAAACTCTTGAAGTTCCATTGAGTTGAGTACATCAAAAAGGTTTTCCATCGGAACACAACAAAAATTAATGCTGAACTAGGGACTCCACAACCCAGATACAGCCAGCACACAAACCTTGAATAATAGAAATTCACTTGAACTATAGAATTTTTCTAAAAACGATTATTGGTGTATATAATTGTTTGGCTTTTCAATAATGTTCTTTTTAAAAATACTTCAAACAAAACTACCTTAAAAAAAAGAAATTATCAGCAACGGCAGCAGCAGCACCAACGAAATAAATCGGCCAATCCACACAGCACTACTCAACTAATGCAGATAAACAGAAATAGAATTTCATATGAATAGTAGCATTTTTCTAAACGCGATTATCTATTATCTACTCAATAAAATTACATAATTACATAACAAAATTACCTTTTTTCAAAAAATAAATACACAGCAATGGTCCCACTGCCACAAGCCAAAAATGCAGCAAACAGGCACCCGAACAACAGCAACAGCTAAAGACTTTGAAAAATGAAAAAAGAAATTCATAAATGTATGTTTACAATTTTGTGGCTATTTAATAAAAACTCAAAATGAATAACTTACCTTTATCAAAAAAGGAATCAACAGCAGCCCGTTTCCCGAAAATGCCAGCAGACGCAGACGCCCGGACCCCGCCCAGCAACAGCACAAGAACTTAAAAAAAAAAGAAAATTCGGGTTAAAAGAAGCATTTTTCTAGACAAGAATACGTGCATAATTATGTATATACATATTGTTTGGCAACCTAGTTTTTATTTTCTTAAACTCATAAAAAATTACCTTTTTATCACCAAATTAATTGCGCCACAAAAAATACCCAACAATATATGCAAATGCATCACCATCCGCTCACCAGCGTGCACAGAAACGAAAATCAGTAGCCTCATGTAATTAAAAAGAAATAACATTTTAATATTGTCTAAACAGGAAAATAATATTTCATAAAAATTACCTTTCTTATGAGAAAATATTCTTTTTTGTGCAGCACAGCACAAACAACGCCTTAAAACCGGTAAACGTTTAAAAGTACAGCCACGCAGTACGGAGAGCGAACGAGAACCAACGACCAACACGACGCTAAACTTGAAAACAGACTAACCACTGGCGTCATCTTCATCGTCTGCTCAAGCACAAAACAGATCGTTTTGTCTTTTTCTTTTTCGCGATTGAAATTAGTGGTGCCAATTTTTTTTTTAAGGCATGCTCAGACTGATTTAAGAACTGGAAAAAGCTGTTTTTGTGTTGAATAATAGATTTGATTGGGAACTTGAAATTTCTGACAAATTTTCACAATTTGGTGAAAATTAGTAAAAATTCCATGTTTAGTTATGTGGTGTTCAATGGTTTTATTTAATTTGTTGTAGATTCTACTTTTTCAATGTTAGGATTGATACAATCCAATTTCATATTTTACATTAATGATTGAAAATAGTTTTGCAGAATTGAGTAGAATAAAGAAAGACGAAAACTTTCTGGAACTAGTTGAACAGAATATGTTCTTTTTATGAAGTATCGGTAATATTCCCCACCAGGCATTAGGGCCAAGTATGCTTTTTAAATTTGTTGATGGCCAAAGAGAGGGCGCAATGATATTTAATATTTTCCGTATAAAAGTCAACCCAATGCATCAACAATGTTCGTATTTTGGATGTTTTTAGCAACTAAATCTTTCATAATTAAGCTAGAAGTTTAAAATTTTGTAAGTATATTTTCCATGAGGTCATGCTTTTACAATATAACAACATACTCATTGCAGCGCCCTCTATATGTTTTTTTAAAGGTTAAGCCAGAGCTTTGAAATTGTGTGCATAAATTTTTCAGGACCTGCTGCATTTCGGATGTAAAAAACTAGCCAACTGCAGCGCCCCCTTAAAAATATTCAAATTTAATTGAGTACGAATACGAATTTTACGAAATATGAATTTTAAACGTATATTTTTCATGAGCTCATGCTTTTATTATTTATTATAATTATTAATGGACTGATTGCAGCGCCCTCTATATGTTTTTAAAGGCTTTAAGGTATAACTACGTACAATATTAAATTAGAGCTTTGAAATTTTGTGCATATATTTTTCAGGAACTGCTGCATTTCGGATGTAAAAAACTAGCCGACTGCAGCGCCCCCTTCAAAACATGCAGGTTTAATTTAGTACTTATGCTTAATTAAGCTAGACTTTTGAATTTTGAACGTATATTTTTCATGAGCTCATGCATTTACAATATAACAATGGACTGATTGCAGCGCCCTCTATATGTTTTTAAAGGTTTTAAGGTATAACTTCTTACAAAATTAAGCCAGAGCTTTGAAATTTTGTGCATATATTTTCACTACCTGCTGCATTTCGGATGTAAAAACTAACCGACTGCAGCGCCCCCTTCAAAATGTTCACCTTTAATTTAGTACGTATACTTAATCAAGCTGGACTTTTGAATTTTTTACGTTTATTTTCCATTAGCTCGAACTTTTTGATATGATTGATTAAAGCGCCCTCTACATATTCTTTATAATACTGAGCTATAACTTCGTACTGAATGCAGCTAACACCTTGGATGTTTTTGTATATATTTCTCAAGAGCTTCTGTTTTTCTAACGAAATTACTGAGCACCTGTAGCGTCTCCTACATATCTTTTTACTTACGTACCTGGTTGTCAAAATTGAAAACAAAAATACATCATTTATGTCCAAATGGACTTAATGAGATTGTTTGCTTTAATTCTTCGGGCCCACACACTCGCCAGTACGTTACACAATAAGGTATAATTTTTATTGTGAATTCTTTCACAATTTCATTAAAAACATATATGTTTTAATATATAATAATTGAATAGTGAATGCGCTCTTATATTTCTACAGTAAAAATGCGGAAAATGTCCAAACCTAGAAATTAATTCATAAGTTATTAAAATGTTATTGTCTTAATCTTCTACAATTCTACAAGTTTAAACATACCTTAAACATGAATTTGGTATCACTGTCACTGATTGCAATCTTTGTAGTAACAAAAAGGCGCTAAAGCATTCTCTTATCTCTTTCACATTGTCTTTTCATTCGCACGCTCTTGAAATTTCTAATAAATGTTTGCTGTCATTGCGTAGAAAATAAAAGACGCCAAAACTATGGTTAGTTTTTAATAAAATAAATAATTTGTAATCAAAGAGCGATAACTTAAAAATGCCAACTACGACGTTTCTCTGGTGGTTTTTCTTTCACGCGATCATGAAATTCTTAATACAGTAAAGCCCAGATAAGTGCCTCACTATAAATTCCCCATTTTGAGAGGTACTTATCCCATTTTGCAAGTTATAAAAAAACATTTTAGTGCTCAGATTCACTCTTATCTTATAAATAAAAACATACTTGTCATACAAATTTGTTTAGTTAAAAAAAAAAAAAAATCATAGCAAAAAGTTATTGCAGTTATGATCGTAATTAATAAAAAGTTTCGATTGCGAATGAAAGAACATTAAACCGATTTCAATAGGCTAGGAACTTTATAGGAAGTATTTTCAGGAAAATTTAATTAAAGTACACAATATAAGTGGGGAAGGAAGTTAAGTGAAAGGTAATATTAGGATGAGTTTTATATGAAAAACTTCTCAAAATTTTGGTTCTCTAGAGCTAAAGATACTTATCCGGGTATTACTGTATATGTAAAGCATTTCGTTTTCTATGAGGAATTTCAAGTGCGTGCGAAAGAGAAAATATCAATGAGACAGAAAGCAATTTAGCGGGCTTTTACACTTGCAATCAGTGCTACCAATTTCGATTTTATGGTATGTTTAAACTTGTAAATTTTTTTTGCAATCAGAACGGGTCAAATAATTTTATAAAGATTTATGAAATAATTTAGGGTTTTTGACATTTTCGGCGGTGTTGTACATAAATAAAAAAGCCCATTGAATTTTACTCAAAAGTAGCAAATTTCTTTAGTTACGTTACATTTGCACGTCCATTGATATACTTCTCGCTCAAACAAATAAACACATTAAAATAATTTATTTAAACGATTAAAAAGTTGGCATTTTTCCTGGGAAATCGATGAAAATTTCTATTTATTGTCAGTTTAGTGGCAGAAATATTTTCAGTTTGCCAATCATGTAAATCGTTCACTACGAGTGAACAATGTAAAAACTTGAAGACGCCAAAATCGTTTGGCTCTTTTATCACTTTTTTAAGTTTTCTCATAAACATGTTTTCAAATCTTTTTCTGAAATAGACTTTTATTATTTGCAATCAGTTTGTTGAAAGTCAATGGTTCTGAAATTAATGTCCTTTTGCTATTTTTTCTTTGGCATACACACGCAACTCCTAATAAAATACATTATTGTATGATATGTTCGTTTACTTTCGAAAACTGCAACTTTCTACAAATTTTAGTACAATTTAACTTTTATATATCGATACCTTCCCATTAGAATGTACTCGTATTAAGCGACATTTTCAAAATTTTAAATAAAATTTTTAAAATACATCTTATTCAGTTATTTATTTGGGTATTTTGTTGTAGTAAACAGATTTTTAGAGACATTTTGAGTTGAAAATCCCGTTCCAAATCTTTTTATTTTTTTAAATACATAAATAAATAACTGAACCAGACACCAGAGGCTTTTTTCGATGCCATTAAAATTTTTGAAATGTCGCTTAATACATTTTTCCGGGAAGGTATCGATATGTATATATTTTGACAACTATGAACGTAAAAAATAGGCAGTTACCAGTACTCACGTTAATATAAAATATCGGCCCAGTGAAGCCTTATATGGAAAAGTGAAATTTACATTGGGAAAATGCCATAAGCGTTTCAATCTTATGACTGTTCAGTAACGCTTAACTTTATTATCCTGAATGCGCTTTTATTCATCTGCCGAAATATCGTAAGCTAAAAACCAGTTCATACATAAGTCATTCAACAACTTAAATATGAATTAATTATTCGTTTCATTCTGCACGAAACCTAACAGTATGAACATAACTTAAGCATGAAATTGGTAGCACTGGTTTCAAAAAAGTATAGGCGCAAAAATTCTTTATCCTGTTCATTTTAGTATTATATCTTCTCTTTCGCACGCTCTAAAAATTTGTAATACAGGCACATTATTTTTCAATCAAGCTGGGTGTAATTGATGTGGAAACTTGAAGAACCCAAAATAATTGTTACTTCTCTATTAATTATAGTTTATTCAGCTTTTCCTTTGGCATGTAATCGAAATGCCTTGCAGAATAAAACACCTACACTTTATTTGCCAAAGACGTTGTGCGGTTCATGAAAAATAGCAAAAAGGTATGTATATACATATATGTATGCTCATCAAGTACGTGACGTCACAAATATATTTTTTTGGAGAACAGAAAAATAAAATGTATCCATTTGACTGTTTATTTCTACTAGTTATTCTAATTACAAGATTTTATCCGCCATAAATAACTTTTGTTATTTAATTTTCAATTATAGTTTCATTCAAAAAAGATGGTAAAAGATGATTGTGACGTCACAAAAACACCAAAAAGGCAAATTGCGAGTATTTAATTAATAAAATTAAATTTTTATACCTAAGGAATTTCAAGTGAGTGCGAAAGAGAAAACAGCACGGACACAAGGACTTTGGCGTCTTCTAGTTTCCACATCATTAACACCCAGCTTACACCCAGTGCTACAATTTGTATGTTAAGTGTATGTTTACACTTGTGAAAATTAAACGAATAATGTCATTACAACTCATGTTTTAATTTTTTGACCATTGGATTATTTTACTAGGTACAAAGATAAATAAGTTGTATTTGGTAGCTGCTCCAACTTGCTACAGTTCACAAACTGTCAAAAATTCCTATGGGATTTGAAAGCAATTTGTGCAATTTCGCGTCGTACGAAGTAGAAAGTTTAACAACTAACAAATATATTTTTGAAGTTGTGCTGCGTTAACAAGTTCATTTATACCAACATTAGTAAACAAATTCGCTCCAATTCTTAAAGCATGAGTTTCATATACATATGTACACAACAATTTGTGTAACACCAAATTCTTGCAATTCCACAAGAGTAAGTTGCACATTTTTTTTACAGAAAACGGGTACACTTATGACGATTTTTTTAAAAATATAGTTTAAGTGTGAATAGAAAGTATAGAAGAAATAATTCGCACTGAAGAATTAGGCCAATAAAGTTTTACAAGTGCCCGTGTTCAGATATCTATCCAAGGCGATCTTGATAGCCTGGTATTGTTATAATCCCTTGTTAAAAATGATGTAACAAGAACTCGTCAATTCCATGATTGTGTGAACTAAATGACGGTTCAGTGAAGCTTGGTGAGAATTTTGTATATTAAGGTTCTCCCAAACCAACGCAAAATCAGCGAATCAGTCGCAACGATACAAAATAAGAACGATACACAATGCTAAACAACAATAAAAAAAACATCTTTGCGAATGATTCGCTATACTTTCGCGTCGGTTTGGAAGAGCCTTTAAGCCTAGTACATACTTGTAAATCAGGTCGTGAATCCGTACAAAATTTACATTTTTGTTCACCCGTTAACGTGCTCGTAAAGCTGTGTGGAGGCGAAAGTTGAGTATTTTCGTTCTCGAGCTATTCCCGTGCAAAATGTACGGGGATAATTGATACGGTGGTTTTAGATTCCTACTTTTGTATTTTGGACTAGTTATTTGAGGTATTATGGTTTTTAGGTCAAGCCTTCACAACACATTCGCAAGTCTGTTTCAGTGAGAAATGTCAAAAAATCACTTTCTCCACTGGTGACTGTTTACTTCACGAGAAAGTATGTACTAGGCTTAAAAATTATATTATTTTTAAGTGAATTGTGACATTTGCAGCATGTTATCGATTTTAAATATCTAAAATTAGTTCATAAAGGCCTGTACAAGCAGCGCGCGTTCCAGTGGGTGTTGACTTAAGTCACCATTTTCTTTTCTCTCGATTCTCTGCCTATTTTGGTGTATATAATCTTATCGAACACCGTAAATGCCACAGTAGTAAGACCTAGTTGGCATTTTATATTAAAAAAACTTACTCGCTGGGCCAGAGTAAGCAACTAAAACTTGCTTTGTGCTGTGACAACTAAGTTCTATGAGCAACTCGGAACAAATAAAAGTCCCTTATTCGGTATATGACTCAATCGAAATGAATCGAGACTAGTGCGTGTGATCCCTTTATCTTAAAACAAACCAACAAGTTTAAACGTGCCTTTATAACAAATTTGGTAGCACTGATTGTAATCTCGAAGGCGTGAAAATCATTGTCTCTGCTCTCTCTTTGACACATCTGATATGATGTTTTCTCATTCGCACGGCAGCACGAAGCCTACCTACATATTATGCACAGGAAATAATTTTTCTTCGATGATCGATTCAATGGAAATACCTAATAAATAGATACTTTTACTGCAATCAGTGCCTAAAAAATAATCAGTTTTTCGTCAAAATTTCTAGTGCGTGTGAAAGAAAAACCAGCATTTGCTCCCTTCAATTTTCCACCATGTTTGCATTCATTGCTTTTGCTAAATTTATTGAAAACTATCAGTGATTACTTTCATAATTCATGTTTAAATATAAACAAATTCGCACACTGGGTGTAAATGATGTATGGAAACTTGAAGATGCCAAAGTCATAACTGTGTGTTTTAGTGCATTTTTATCTACGCTTAAAAAGTAATCTTGTGAAACATACTACAAATTTGGTATAGTTCCGTATTTTGTATTTAGCTAACATGAAAATTAGTTTTTAAGCGAAGATAAAAATGCGCTAAAAAACAAGCCTATTGTGTCCTTGCTGGTTTGTCATTTACACGCACTTGAAATTCTTTATAAATCGTGCATACAAGAAAACAAAAAAATGGACCTAACCATGTAACATAATTTTTTTCTAATCCATTCGAATTCAAAAGTGGTTGGTGTTATATGAATACAAGTAGGATGAAATGTTAGTTCCGACTTTTTGCCAAAGAAACTCCAATTGGGGTTGCTCTATTTAAGTTCATAAGTGCTTCCTGAAATAAAAATGCGCTTATTGAAGATTCAGTGACAAAAAGACTGAAGCACTAACATTTTATCCTACTTTATCTTATATTTCCACTTTTAATAAGCCAAGCATTTAAAATAACTTTAAATAGATGCGAAAATGAATAAAGAATGTTACATAGTAAGGCCCCTGGACAGTCTGGCATTGCAAACAATAAGTATTCTATTTTATAAGGCATTTCGATAAATGCCTAGGAAGTAGAATGCAAGTATTCTGGTGCTTGTACCACAAAACTACAAGTAGGGTGATGGCACTAGTAGTCAGTCCCTTAAATTTATACTTTTATGTTAAACTGGACTTCAGAAATCCTATTCAAATAGTTGAATAGAGTGCTTACGTTATTGGTTGGAATGTTTAGGCCATTAAATAAAAGGCGTATTTAGTAAATTTGTTAACAAAAGTTAGTTATTAATAAGTGCGATTCGTGTGAAGTCGACCAACTAAGTTTCAGAAGTTGGCCACATAAGAACGCCAGTAGTCAACCCCCTGTAAACAAAATGAAAAATTGGGGCTGACTTTAGGGACACCCATTCTTTCATTTTGTAAACAGGCGGCTGACTACTAAAAATGGGATTTTTTAAAAATAGTTTTAACAGAAATCAAGAGAGAATAAAAGGTCCATTCAATTTTCATGCCCAGTATAATAAAAAATAAAAAACTGCAGTCTTCAGTAGTCAGCCGGGAGGGAGTGGGGGCAAGCTTAAGAGAATTGAAGGCCAGCCCCCTTCTAAATATTTATCTGTTGAAAAAATTCATGTTTTCTTGCAAAATACAATACAAGAACAATGGAGTTCTCTTCAGCTCTTTAGTTATTCGAGAAATTTGTAACCTTACGGTTCCTCATCAGGAATGACTAGCTTCAATAGAGTATTTTGTATATTTGTTATACAAAAAAGGCATTATCCTAGTCTGAGGGCCATCCTTGAGCTGCCAGGTTAGTCGCATATAGTTTGCTCGAATAAAAAGTGCCTTACCAATAATCAAATTTAAAAACGACTCAAGTAAAATTAACCATATAATGAAATGGACTATAAAAATAATGAATCATACAACACAAATGTTTCATATTTAAGAGTTCATACCATGTTATATTCATTATTTAGGATCTACTTAATAATACCTTAAGGCCGTCCTTGCGATGACATATAATTTGTACGCATATAAAGTGCAAGCGAACAAAACTTAGGGTGATAAAAAACACGTTTATGTTTTGTTGCTTTTTGAAAGTGCATTTTTGTGGTCTTATGACCATCCTAGTGCTGGTAGGTTGATGGCATATTGTTTGACTTGCAAGTGAACCAACCTTAGAGCGGAATAAAACATTTTAATTTTATTTTGCTAGATTTTGAAAGCGCATTTTGGTGGCTAGGTTGGTCGTTTATAATTTGTAGTTTGCACAGATAAAAATTGTATGTTCACGAAATTTGAAGCGGTATAAAACACTTTTACATCGCTCAAATTTTTGCATTAAGAAAGAACATTATGATGGCCAAAGGGTTGAGGTATCGCTACCAGGTTGCTACCATGTATAGTTTGTACTGATGCAAATAATACGTCTATAAAATGTGTAGCGGTATAAAATACTTTCATCAAAACGTTCACCATAGCTCTTGATTTTAGTATAGCATGCACTACCATGGGTACATAAGAAATAATATCTTAATATGTAGGATTGAAGAATTATTTTTGAGATTTTTGACATATTTAGTTAAAAAAATTAAGCAATTTTAGTTAAAAACCTTGCTAAAGGTTTCAAACTATTAACTCAACAAATCTATAAATATATGATATGTACGCGTTTTATACGGTAGTAGAATAGAATAGAAAAAAATTTAATTATATTTTTACTTGCGTTATAACTGAGTATTAATGGGGAGAGTTTTGGAATAGTAACAAAATCTAACTGTTAATTAAACTTGATGATTAAAAAAGTGGGTCCCGCAGCTTTAATCATCCGTCTATCTATTCCGTATATGTAATGTATGTATATGCAACCCAGTCGTGCATTTTATGTCCTAAAACTACATTATATTTACTCACGAAATGAAACGCCTTTTACCTCAAAAGTAATCAGAAGGTGCATAATTTTAACTAAAAGAAAATTGTCGAAAAATAAAACTAAAAATGTAAAAAAGATACTATTTTACAATCACTTATGCTCAAAATTAGCATTGTTATAAATGATCAAATTCAGTAAAACTTTGTATTGATTTAATACAACTCGTGATGATTAAACAGGAACTAATCTTTGTAAATTACAATTTCCGAGTGCGTTGCAAATTAATACTTTATTTATAGATTTGATCTTCTTATTTGTGTTCTTATTTGTGTTGAATCAAGACTAGTTTTTTTGTAAACTGCAAATTAATGTATCAACTCAAGAATTACAATTCGAGTTATAAATTTAATCTTTCTGTTGTGATGAATTACCAAAAATTATTTGTAAATTACGAATTCAAAATGCAAACCAAAAGTTTAAACTTTAGTTTTAGATTTGATATGTCTGTTGTATTGAATCACAAAATATATTTGTTTGTAAACTACAACTTGACAATATCATCCCCCGAATTAAAACTTGAGTTATAGATTTGATCTTCTTATTTGTGTTGAATCACCACTCGTTTTGTTTGTAAATTGCAAATTAATGCATCAACCCAGGAATTACAATTCGAGTTATAGATTTAATCTTTCTGTTGTGTTGAATTACCAAAAATTATTTGTAAATTACGAATTCAAAATGCAAACCAAAAGTTTAAACTTTAGTTTTAGATTTGATATGTCTGTTGTATTGAATCACAAAATATATTTGTTTGTAAACTACAACTTGACAATATCATCCCCCGAATTAAAACTTGAGTTATAGATTTGATCTTCTTATTTGTGTTGAATCACCACTCGTTTTGTTTGTAAATTGCAAATTAATGCATCAACCCAGGAATTACAATTCGAGTTATAGATTTAATCTTTCTGTTGTGTTGAATTACCAAAAATTATTTGTAAATTACGAATTCAAAATGCAAACCAAAAGTTTAAACTTTAGTTTTAGATTTGATATTTCTGTTGTATTGAATCACAAAATATATTTGTTTGTAAATTACAACTTGACAATATCATCCCCCGAATTAAAACTTGAGTTATAGATTTGATCTTCTTATTTGTGTTGAATCACCACTCGTTTTGTTTGTAAATTGCAAATTAATGCATCAACCCAGGAATTACAATTCGAGTTATAGATTTAATCTTTCTGTTGTGTTGAATTACCAAAAATTATTTGTAAATTACGAATTCAAAATGCAAACCAAAAGTTTAAACTTTAGTTTTAGATTTGATATGTCTGTTGTATTGAATCACAAAATATATTTGTTTGTAAACTACAACTTGACAATATCATCCCCCGAATTAAAACTTGAGTTATAGATTTGATCTTCTTATTTGTGTTGAATCACCACTCGTTTTGTTTGTAAATTGCAAATTAATGCATCAACCCAGGAATTACAATTCGAGTTATAGATTTAATCTTTCTGTTGTGTTGAATTACCAAAAATTATTTGTAAATTACGAATTCAAAATGCAAACCAAAAGTTTAAACTTTAGTTTTAGATTTGATATTTCTGTTGTATTGAATCACAAAATATATTTGTTTGTAAATTACAACTTGAAAATATCATCCCCCGAATTAAAACTATAGTTATAGATTTGATCTTGCTATTGTGTTGAATTACCATATCTTTTTTGTAAATTGCAAATTGGAAAGTTTAAACTTACGAATTATAATTCGAGTTATAGATTTGATCTTTCTGTTCTGATGATTCACCACTTATTTGTTTGTAAATTACAATATAAAAATTTCAATTCCTGTATTGCTACTTCAGTTACTGATTTGATCACTCTGTTGTGGTGAATCAGCAAATATTTTTTGTGAATTATAAATTGAAAATCGTAATAACAAAAATTCCAACGGTAAAAATCTAAATCTAAACTTTAAGTTATAAATTTGCTTCAAAATGTTTGTAATTTACAATTTTTTCTCAAATTGTGAATTGCGACTTTTTTTATTGATTCAACAAATAAAAAATTTCGTAAATTAGGGAGACTTGAGGTCAAATCAAAACTTAGTTTTATAAATTCAAGACAAATAAGCGTTAATTTAAAAAAAAAGAGCAGTTCGTGAATTGATCCCGAGAATTTTGTAATCGGTGATTTTTAATTCTCTCCGTGTAGTCAAAACTTTAAAGGCGTGTTAAGTACTTGTAACCTCATGTACCCCGGCTAAATTTTTCATATGTGTTAGGAGCATCCTTCATAATTATAAGAACATATATTTTAGCCTGCACACTTGAGTTCATCTTTTTTTTTTTTTTTTACACTTCAGATTCTTAGTTGTAGTGAGCTTAGAGCAAGCTGCAACCTGCAATCAGAGGCTCATCATAAGTGCATGTGTTAGTGGTTAGTAAAAAAGGCAATCTAACACATGCATAATAATATACTAATAAATAAACAAAATTAAACAAAAAATCTATATACATACATAATTAAACAATATACAAAATATTTAAGTCATAGCTTCAAGAAGTAAAAACAATCACGACCGTGGAGCACTGGTTCGAAATACTTTCTTTAATGCCATCTTACTTATGTTAAAATCAACAGAGGAGCCGTTTAAATTAAAAATCATGCACATACGGTTAAGAGGCTCATGTATACCGTAGTTAGTTCTATGGAAATTAACGTGTAAAAGTTCAAATCTTCGCAGGTGGTGAGATCCTCCTCGGTAATTTATGCCAATACAGGCTAACAATTCAGGAGCATCAATTTGGCCATTTATAAGTTGGTGAAGAAATAGTAAATCATTATTAACACGCCTTTGATATAAGGTTTGGACCTGCAGTAGCTGGATCCGAAGTTCATATGGTGGAAGGTTGTACGGATCATCCCAAGGAAGACCCTTTAGAGCAAAGCGAATGAATTTATGCTGTATTGATTCAATACGATTTTTATGAATTTCATAAAAGGGAGACCATATTTGCGAGGCATACTCTAGATGAGGTCGTACATAACAATTGTATAAAGAAAGGGTAACATAAGGATCACTAAATTCCTTAGCCCAACGTTTTATAAATCCAAGCATAGAGCTTGCTTTATTAACAATGTAATTAATGTGTTCAGTGAATTCTAAATTTGAGCTAAAGTTAACACCCAAGTCCTTGAAACTAAAGACTCGACAGAGTTTTTGCTGCGAAATGGAATAATCAAAAGCACTTGCAAGTCGCTTCCTGGAAAAAGTAATTGTTTTGCATTTAACAGGGTTAAGAGAAAGACCATTCTTACCACACCAAATATTGAAACTGTCAATATCGGCTTGCAGGAGAACGTGGTCAGTGTCAGCTTTTATTGACTTAAATATCTTCATATCATCGGCAAATATAAGAATGTCACTAGAGCGTATACATGAAACAACATCATTTATAGCCAGGATAAATAGAAATGGACCAAGATGACTTCCCTGGGGCACACCGGAGTGAGCAATGAATGAATTTGAAAGGCAGTTTCTAAATTTTACTAGATACGATCTATTTTCAAGATATGATTTTATCCATGTGATAAAAAAAGTTGGAAAACCAAAAGCTTTTAGTTTGAAGATAATAATGTTGTGGCTTAGTTGGTCGAACGCTTTAGAGAAATCAGTGTATATGCAATCCACTTCACTGCCATATTCCAACGCATTAGAACATTTATGCAAGAATGTAAGTAGGTTTGTTACTGTTGATTTTCTTCTCACAAACCCATGCTGTTGATTGCATATTAAATTCTTGGTATGGAATGCTAAAGTCTCACATATAACTTGTTCAAAGAGCTTTGGTATACATGACAGTTTGGATATAGGCCTATAATTCGAAATATCAGTCTTATCACCCTTTTTAAAAATTGGAGTTAGGAATGAGGTTTTCCATAAACAAGGAAATTTCCCTGATTTAATAGAAAATTCAAACAAGAATTGTAGAGGCTCAACCAGAATATGTCTACACTTTTTCAATAATATTGGAGGAATTCCATCTGGTCTAGATGAGTAATCATCATTTAACGATGACAGAAGTTCTAAAACAGTACTCTGTTGCACAGCGAAATTGGTGCAATTCGTTTGTGCATAGGAATGTAAATTTCGGAAATAATCTTCATCAATATCGAGAGGCGTGTTTACAAAAGAGTTACGAAAATTTTTCGCAAAGGCGTTGCAAATATCAATAGTTTCTTTTAACACACAATTTTCATAAACGAAATTTGCGGGGTAACCATCTGAGTTTTTCTTCGAATTTACAAACTTCCAAAATGCCTTTGGGTCTTCTTTAAGAGATCTTCCCATTTCGTATACATGATTAGTGTATAGAGACTTGGAAAGAGACTTAAATTCTTCGAAAAGGGCAATGTAAAAGTTGTGGTCAACGGAAGAAAGAGTTTTTAAATATATTTTCCATGCTCCATTTCTTCTATTCCGGAGTGACCTTAACTCCCTCGTATACCATGAGGGGCAAGAGCTCGCATTTTATTAATTTTATTTTATTTAAAATACGTTCACTCAATGTCGAAATATAAGTTTTTTTCAATAAATGATTTAATACGAATAGATGAAATAAACGCCAAACTTTTTCAATTAATTTCTTTGGAAAAATCAAGGAAAATTAGTATGGGAAGTGGTTAGAGGTCTCTTTCCTGACGTTAAGGTTTAAGGCAGTTTTCTTTTAAAAATTGACTTAAACTGAAAAAATATTAAAAAGCAACGGCAGTACAATATATCTTGCTATATATTTTTTTTAAGTTACGAATCGACTTTTTTATTAAAATCAAGTTATTTTAATGAATATTTTTTGAAAAACTAATTTTCATACCTACCATCATAAAAACTAATAATTAAAATAAAATAAAAATGATTTTATTTTAAATTTTAACAAATTAAGTGACTGCTTTGGCTTTTTGAAATCCATTGCTCGTATTAATTTTAGTTCAAATGCTAACAATTAGAATGTATTAAGGCTTTAAGTTTTTGAGTAGGTACATTGAAATTTACAAAATTAACTTTTTTAGAAGAATTTCTTTTTTTTTGGGTATTTAGTATAAATTGAAAACACAAACACCACTATCGATAGATAAAACGATGAATTTTTATATAGTTTTTCTTAAAGTATAAGAAACACAATTGTCATAATATTTTATTTTTAATATTAGGTATATAGGAACTTTTCTCTCACACTTCCCCATATTACCCCTAAACAAATGATTTATTTTGATTTCTATTAGTCGGAAAGTAAAGTTGGAACCGAAAAATTGCCAGAAGAGATTTGACATTAGGGTGTCCATTATTTTCTAAAATCATTTTAAAAAGTGTTTGCAAAAAAAAAGTTCTTAACCAACTAAAGAGGTTACCATCTCGCGTCTCTAAGACCATACTTTATTACTTTTCCCATACAAATTGTAATAATATTTACTCCTTCGTTCAATGTGCAGTTGCGTTTGTTTGCTTTTAAGAACTAGGATTTAGGATCGACAACTTACTTAAGTAAATTCGTGAAAAAACTTTTTGAATTTTTGTTCAAATTGATAACGAAATTTTGAGTTTGAAAAATTTTTAGAAGATTGGACCTCCCGAATAAATGGGGATAAATAAACTACTTATATCATAGAACCCAACCTATATGCTCTTATTCTTTAATAAATACCTACAATGACATGTGCTATGAAAATCATCTTCAATACAATAAGTACCTATGTACCTACACTATTTTTTAATTGTTTTTTTTTTATAATAAAATCTTAATTTAAACTTTATTTATTATAATTTACAATAATATATCGTGATCACCCCATATCAATTCACAAATAACAAAAAAAAATATTTTGTCCACCTAGCTTTTTCTACGCGAAAAACTGTGGGACGGTCAAAGGTTCCTGCCAGATGGGCCTAAAGTTTCAAAAGTTGGTATTATAAGAAATATCCTTTTTTTTATTTTTTCTTAAATTTAAAAAAACTGTCAAAATTGCAAACCTATCCCCACAAGCTGATTTTTACATACAGCTGTGAAAATGAAAATATCAGTGTTCTTACATACACATTGTTGAATGCTTTCTACTTTTGGTTCTAGACTTTCTAATTAAAAAAGAATGCACTCGGTGAAAGCCTAAATCATAAGCATTGTTAAGAAAGAGAAAACTATAGTTAATTTCAATTTTTTCGGAATAACGGTAGATTTAATCGTTGGGGATCGTTTTTGAAGCGAATACTTAAATAGCAGTATTTTGTAAATATTCGATTGTTTACTTTTTTGAAGTGTTATAAACCGAAAGCAAGTGAACATAAACAAACATTTGTAATATTTTTTTTGCAAAAGTGGGCCGTAGTAATAATACATTATTCTCTGATTAATCAATGACATTATTTTTGAATACCAACTTTAAAAACACGTCTGGCAAGCTATTTTCGTCCACCAAAACTGGTCTGGCATATTTTTTTTTCATTACAAAAAGACATAAGTTATTATAAATTCAAAAATCAGAATTCTAAAAGTAGATATGTTACATTTGGAAGTTATTTTACATTTTGAAAAAAAAAAAAAAAAATAGGTGGCAACCCTAGAATTTTTTCTCAGATCTTTATTTTTTAACTAATCTGTTCACGAATAAAAATTACACTAAGTTTTAGCCTTGTACCTAACAAATGTCTCAAGTTATCCAATATCTTTTATTAATCTTTAAGAGCTATACCCATCTGACATAATTTTGTTCATGCATAAGAATGTATAAACTAAATTATAAATAAGTTTCAGCCTTGTGCGAGTAGGTTAACTTTGACCCTTTTTTTGCATTTGAAAAAAATCAGATGGCAACCTTTCGACTGCGGCAACCCTGCCAGACCGTGGTTTTAATACTTAACTAGTCCCAAATCAAGCATACACAAAGTTGTAGCCTTGTGTCTAGTAGGTTCGTCAAAGTGGCTGGTAGCTCTCCGACTAAAACTGTCACTGTATAAGACGGTTATCATCCCGGTCCTGATGTATGGTGCAGAGGCATGGACACTGTTAACGGTGGATGAGAACGCGTTAGGCTGTTTTGAGAGGAAAACTCTCTCTTTCGGTCCCGTCTGCATAGATTGGGAATGGAGAAGAAGATACAACAACGAACTATACGGGCTGTACAGCGACACCGACCTAACCACAAAAGTGAAAAGCCAACGACTGAGATGTGTGGGTCACTTAGAGCGAATTGACACCAATGCTCCGGCCCGGAAAGTCTTTGAATCCAACCCCTTGGGATAGCGCAGCAGAGGTGGACAGCGTAAAAGGCAGCGCACTTAAGTAGAAGAGGACCTCAACCAACTTGGCGTGTGAAACTGGAGACAGCAAGCTAGAAGCCGAGCCGGATAGAAAAAGCTTGTTGGTTGAGGCCCTGGCCCACCCGGACTGTAGCGCCACCTTAAGTAAGCAAGTAAGATTTGTCATTCTATTGGTAGCGTCAAAGTACGTTTTAAAAGATATCTCTTAGAAGCTGCTTTACAACACGTGTTCAAAAAACCTTCACTTAGATACGAGTATGATGTAAGATATTTTGATGAATTTTTTCGAAGATCATCATAAGCCTTCGCTTTTTTGTACCAACATTTTTATATAGGTTGCTCAAATTCTGGAAAGTATTGTTCGGATTCAGTTTTGAATTCATTAATAAAAATAATTACATTTTCAAAATGTTTTCGAATGTTATCAAACATGAGTGTAGTTTTCTCTATGGAACCCTTTCGACCAATAGTGGAATTTTACAGATGAATGCACTTAATTTGGTTTCAAAACTGAAATTTTTTCTGGAATCCTGTTTTTGTATTGCAGGATCTTTGTAATTCTTGCGAGTTGAATTTAAAATGTGCAAAAATTTCCAGTTGCAATTCAGCTTCTGGAGCATGTGCTAACATTTATCACATTTTGATAATCAACGAACTTCAGTGTGATAAAGCCAAGTGGTCGGTGGAATTTTTCCATGGAATTTGATTTTAATGTAGTCGTAAAAATAATTGCTCGTCCTTGATTGTACGATTGTACCACAAACCACAACTTAGCAATGGACTCAAATTTTGTATTAGGAAATAGTAATTTTAATTGGAAAAAACAGGGAACGTGCATGATCTGCTCCATTGGTTACATACCTACCTATACATCAATTCAAAAAATGTGGGTCTATTCTTACCTACGACCTAAACCAAAAACATGAAGGTACAGACCGAGTTTTTTTTTCAATTTTTAAAAATAATTTGCTCCTGCAAACACAATTACATCTCTACTTATATGCATTCTAAAATAAATGGAAATAACTGACATCCATCAATCATTATACAATAAGTGCATGTCATTAATGGCTCCAATCATCAGAGTTTGACCGTGGTTGATGCAAACAAAATTATCATGTGGTTTTTTGAATTCATATCGTGGCATAATGGTGGCCTATAACTTGCCCAATCCAACCAGCTTTCAAGGCAATTTTCAAAAGGGAAAAAGGACTTAGAGATATTTTAAGATTCCCGGCGTTTAAGTATCGATGTTAATACCGCACCTGGGCATTAGCCTGCACCTCAGTGGTATTAAGTTCTATTAGCAGTAGCAATCCATTCAGTGCTAAATGATAAACCTGCTTCAGCAGAGAATCTCTATCAAGGAGCCCTGTGCTAGAATTTCGAACGAACTTCAGCACAGTGCATCGCAGTAAAAGTGCCGTCAAATAGAAACTGGAATGCAATTCCACTCCTCAACAATTGTTCTAGTGAGTGTAATCAATTTAAAATGACCAAACAACTGACAGAGAGTTGAGTGCCATCCATTGACCTTGCTTGGTGGTTAGAATAGGAACCCGCACTCCCAGCTGCTGCCAACTACACTCATATGAATTCCTATACAACGCTCATATTAATATCCATATGATTATGTTATTACCACCACCTGGAGAGTGGGGTGTGCTAAGGTTCTTTCTTCAACTAAGGATATAGCTGCGTCATCTCTTTCTCGATCCCATGCCGTCTTATAATCTCATTTGTCCTCAGCTTGAAGCCTGACTGACATCGTAAACCATCCGTAAAACTGATGTCGGCTTGAATTTGCCTTATTTCTATGAATTTTGTTTCATCCTGTTTTCAGTTCATCCGCTCATCGTTATCGTACGAGGCTCGCTTGGGCATAAAAGCCGGAGACGTGTTAAGTAGCCGCCAATTATTTGTGTTTGTCCGTGGCAATGCTTCTTCTTCGGGGGCTATCGATGGGTCTTTGTGATTGCGTTAAATGGCCAAGGCGCTTCTCATGTTTATTTTTATTGCTTGGTGCAAGGATTTATGGCGCTTGGCAGGATCAAATGGACTTTTGACTGATTGGATTGTATTATATTTTATTTTTTTTTTATTTTCTTTGCTTTCTGATTGAAATCTCAGAAAGGGAGTTACGAATTGCTTGTGGCATGAAAAGTATTTTTTGTGCTTTTATGATGTGCCTAGGTATAGGTATAGATGTGCAAATGGATAAAAAGACTTGGAAGGAATTTTTAACAGATATAATACAACATTTGCTTAAAAGCAACGCATGATTTATATAATCAACTATTCATTTTGTAAATTATAGCTCAATAAACTACGATGTTGAGGAATGTTCTTAAGAAAAAGTTAAATCAAAATGTTTGTCAAATTATGCACACAAGTCATAGCAAAATCGTAGCGTCACCTTCTAGTGGTGCCCGCTGGATAGCTGAAAGGTGAGTTCACGATGAATGTTGGATCCATCGGCTGTGACACCTGAGCTATCTTCTCAAAAAGTAGGAGCAAAAGAACATTATACTGCTCTGAAGACCCAGCCCTTAGATCTCAGTAATGCGCAGGCCTCAAAATAAAGTAATAGCCTCGGGTGTACGGACTGATAATGTTTACGAAAAAGATAAGCAGTTGCAGTGCCGGATTTAAGGCAGGGCAGCTGGGGCTACAGCCCTGGGCTTCCACAAAACAGGGGCCTCCACAATGGATGAAATTTCAAATCCCGACGAGTACATACCACAAAAAAAAAAACAAATAATAACCAAAAGCAAGTCTTAAGAACAAGAACATATAATCAAAAGTTAATAACATTAGTTAATTCAAATATGAAATAATTTCCTTCAATTTACTCCTGCTTTTATCTCTCATTTTTTTAGTGCATGTACCAACGTAACTGGACAATTTTTAATGCATTGCTCGCAGCATCTCTACTTTTCTCATTTTCCACTATTCTTAACCCTCATAGCCCTTTTTTGTGGTTCTGCTGATGTTTCCTATTGCTCGACCAACAACTCAACGGGTATACTTATTTTCTTATTGGTTATGGGCTTTTTCAGGTGGAGATTTTTTTTAGTCTTTTTTTAAAACTGATTATCAGAATCAAGAGCAAGCAGAATTTTGTGGTCTCAAAAATTACAGTGGTCACTGGCCTGACAGCGTAACAAATGAAATGATGAAAAAGGTTCCACAGAACTTCTAAATTGCGATGCAATATCGCGAAAAAGTTTCAACTTTCTTCGGAAATGCTCGCAGAATTTGCTTACACGCCACAATAAAAATCAAGAGACCTTCAATTCTGGCTTGGCTTTTTTCCAACTACGGGGAAAATATATTGTTAAGCGTGTTAGTTAATGTCCAATCAAAACATCAAACTCAGTGATGTTCGTTCGAATATGAATTTCAAAGACTCATTCGAAATCAGTAATGAGCTTAGTGTAACAGGAAAAAGTCACAGGACGCATCAATCAAGAATTATTGAGACAAAAGGCACACAAAATCCTCAGAATTATAGTTAATACCTGCTATCAAATTCATTGCTGAATGCAGATTAGCCTTTCGAGGTGACAGTGAAGTAAGGCATCTGTTATAGCTTTCTTTGAAACTCATCATTGACATTTTTAATAATTGATTCTGAGACTGAAAGGTGAAATCAGTGATTAAATTGATGCCAAAACAAAACTCCTGTCTTAAATATTTTTTCTAGAAAGAAAAAGTTTTCATTTTGGCCCGGCCTTCAATATAAAATTAGTTTTACTTTTTCAAGGATTGAACTCCCTTACCAATGATCACTGAAATATTCAGACTTTTTATGTGAAAAGGGATGAACATTTTTGATTTTTTTTTTGCTAGGAATATTAATTAGCTAATTTTATTTTTTAACTCTTCAAAATCGAAGAACAAAATTTTCAATGATAGCTATAACTGGGGCCTAATTGGTTCACCGAAAAATGGAAAGGGGGCCTCCACTCCTTTGTGGCCCCAGGGCCTCCAGACCTCTAAATCCGGCCCTGAGCAGTCGTGTATGTGCCAACATGGAATGTGCATACACTTAACCAGACACGCAAAGCAGAACACTTTTCCGGGGCCCTTGCCAATATCAAACCTGATATGACAGCGCTCTTAGGAGATGCGATGGAAGGGACCAGGCGAGAGGAATATTGGAAGACCAGGCTGCGACTTTTACTGTTGGGAGTGCCTACTCGATATTAAGAAGCATTTGTTTGGGTGTGGATTTGCTGTCAGTGGAACACTTAGTTTCAAGCTTTTAGTTCGCATCAAGACCAAATTCTACCACTTGAGTCTCATCATCAGCACACATATGGGTAAAGAAAGCAACTTTGGCACGAAATCACTTCAAGAAACGGACTCCAGACTTGGAAAATACCATAGTGGAAACGCAGTTGGTGTTAAAAAATTAGGAGAGATTACTTCAACCAGCAGCTTAACGGCCATAAGCGCCAAAATCCCACTAATGAGCAGGCCCGTCAGTTCATTTTATCTGGAAGTTAAGCCACCTGACTGAAAGGAGATCAAGGTAGCCACCACCAGGCTAAAATAGAACTAAGCATCTGGTGCCGATAAGGAGCATACACTGACTCGTAAATAGTGGAGTCGAGTGGAGTGGAAGCTTAGCATCACCTGCCCGATCTACAAAAAGGTGTTCGCCTTTTATGCACTAACTACACAGTCTTTTGAATTATCGCCTACGAGTTACTGTCAAGCATATTATGTGAGTACTACGTCTAAGTACTACGCACAATTATTTATGATCAAGTTTGTGTCAATACACCAAAATAACACCTGATGGCAAAAGCGACACAACCATTGCCCTTAGTAAAAATACTACGTGCTCAACAGCTCATTTGGCTAGGGCATATAGAGCGAATGAACGTTGAAACTCCAGGCCGGAAGGTATTCAACACGCTAAGCCAGAGGGAGCGAGGAACAGAGGCAGACTTAATCTCTGGTTCCGTGACCAAATGAGAGATATAAGCCGACTTCATGTATAAGGCTCGCGATAGCAAGCTAGACCTCGAGATAGCTGGTGGAGTTCAATTCTTGAGGCTCAGTAGCACCCCGCACTGTAGCGCCAACTAAAGTAAAGTAAGTTGGTAGTATGTAGGAATACAAGTCCCAGCTGTGCCACCTAAACACAGAAATGTTTTATCCGAGGTAGTGCCTATCCTCGCGAGGAACTGACAAATCCTCCAAGAGTAATACTTGTCATGAATAAGTGTTGCTCATTAATCCGTTCGTACTCGGCTAAAAACTGTAGGTCCCCTCCATTCCTGCCAATAACACGCACACAGGAATGGTTGAGAGTTTTAAGTCACTAGGCCCTGGTTCTCCATGAGCTGTTACGCCACCCAATTTATTTTATTTATTTTTTAGGAATACAAGTCCAATCTCCTTCAAGAATATCTATTTTTATTTTTTTTATAAGTGTCTCTTATTTTAACCTTTCGGAATGTGGCAAAAATTGAAAGTCCCCTCTATTTCTGTCAAGAAAACACCAACAAAAATAGCAGAAATCTGTAAGGCACTAGGTTTTGGTTCTCAACCAGCTGTCGCGCAACCAAATTTTATTAATTTATTTTCAATCACTAACCTAATATCTCCTTTCTCAAGTAGGTATTCCGTTAATTTGATTAAATTATAGTTTTCTGAGACACTTTGTTCGATAATAGATGGATGCAACGTGTAACAACTGCAAACAAAAATATTTTAAAACCAAAAAGTATTTTATAATAGTTTTCAATTTTCATCGCATTGACATTACATTAGTTAAGTTTCACTCAAAGACAAATTATTGAATGGCTTGGAAACAATCCTATATGCCTCTAGGCTGAATATGAAAGTGAATTCAATAAAAAACAAAAGAGCTGATGAAGAAGTATATAATAATATTATTCTGTTAACACACATTTTGATGACGATGACGGACTGAGACACAATTACGAATTAAAAAAAAAAAAATAATCTACTCATTGGTTCCGTACCTACTCTAACGTTGACACTTGCTCTTGTGCGTATTGTCACAATGAATGAATGTAAGGAAAATAATTGAAACACGTTTCACTATAAAAATGAACAATTTTCTAATTTAATTTTTTATTAAAAGTATAGTTTCACTGGGTTGATAAAGTTGGACGGCTTCACTTATATTTATTAAAATATGCTATGGATTTTTTTTTAGAAAGCGCAAAGATTTGCTGGTCAGTTACTCTTTCAGTTACTTTACTTCAATGTAGGCTAGGAATAGGGACTCGTATGATTTGTTTTGTAACATTTTTTATTTCTATATTTTATCCACATCTTGTCAAATGATGCTCCAGAAAATCTAATTTTTTATTTAATTAATTTAACGTTCAGTTAGCTGTCAGTTTGGGATCCGTTGCGTCGGGCAGATTGATAGTAATTCTATGGCAGTTTGAAGCTGACCGTGTATTTCGATATACCACGGATCGTCTGAAGCAAGACAACTCGGATTTGACTGATTTTACTTTGAAGCTATATCTTGTATGGGACTCCTGCAGCCATTTCGCGTGCTTTTTTACTTTTCGGGTTCCAGTGACTGGTGACATGGATTTAGCATTATTATGTAAGTGAATCGTCTACATAGAGCAAATTAATATCATTGTTCGGTTGAAGGTTGAGACCGGTCTGACCACTGACTGTAGAAGATGTTGTAAAGGTTTGGTCCCAACTTTGGTTCTTGCAACTCCTGATTCTCTAATGTTGTTGGTTATTGACTTGGTTTTTAATCTGTACAACGAACGATCTCGAAAAATTATTTTATAAGGATAGCTGGAAAATTAAAAATGGTAAAATATGAGTTAGTCCCTGTATCGAGATTCTTTCAAAAGCTTTCTCTAAATGAAGGAAGCATCCGATAGCAACCTGACAGTAATTGAAGGTGCTAACAACGTCGAGTCGTTCTGGTTCTGGAATCTAAAGAGTGAATGTAAGATAGAGTGTTTCTCCCTAAATCAAAACTGCATGTCCCGAATGATGTTGTTAGTGGTACAGAATCCAATTAGCTTCCGAGGAATAATTCCTTCAAGGATTTGTTGCTTAGGAGAGATATGGGACGATACCCGGGAACGGTATCTACTTTTATTGAATTCTTCTGCTGTCTTCCATCCCAATGACTTGGGGAACCATCATAGCTGATCCAAGCAGGCCCGTGCGTAGGAGGTTGAGGTTGTTGAGGTTCCATATTTGCCATGGTATAATGATTATTAAAAACGACAAGAAATATTGATTTTTCATAAAAGAAATTTTAATTCATATATATAGACCGGAAAATGGGGGGGGGGGGGGTATAAAGGAACAATTAAGTGCAAAGGTTTTTACTATTGAAAATGTTTGTCTGGCACATAAGCCTGCCACCCATGCGTTTCTAACAGACACACTGGCCACTTTTCAATATTTTTGGTAGATATAATTCAAAAACTAAGCTGATTTGGATAGTTTTACGCTTTTTGGTCAAAATTAAATTGTATATATGAATAGTTTAAAAAATTTCATAAAAAAATTGAGCAGGAAAAGTTCACAAAAACCAACAGAAAAACGAAAAGTCTTTAGATTTTTAAAATTTTTCATAAATTTCACTTTTCTGATTTTGTGCGGAGTAAAGAATTTAGTAGCATTTTCGGTTTTAAGAATGCTTATGGGCCAAATAAACATATTCGATATTAAAAACCCTTGCATGAAATTGTTCCATTTAAAAAGTTTATTCAATAACCTACAGGGTGTCCCAAAAGCCCTGGATAATAATTGCTGTCAATAAATTTAGAAAATTCGTATTTTCGGGCAAAACGCAAATGGAAACAGTAATTTCATATTCTTTTAATACTGTTAGGACTTATATCTTAAAAACTTTGAATGAAACGCGCAGAGTTTTTACTTGAATGTAGAACCACAATATACCTACCTACTTAGTACACCAATAGGAGGGGATGAACGCCCAAAACCCCCCGGCACACGAGCCAGGATCCATATATTTTATTAAGGTCCTTCACTACCATTGGCGTAGGGAGACATTTTTTCTAAGGTGAGCAACCAGCCATTGCTTAAAACAAATTTCACAAAAATGCGTAGACTAAATAATTTTTCAATGTAAAGGATTCCTTAATAATTATGTATTTGGGCTTGTTCAAAAGAGAACTAATAAATGAAGCCGACTACGACAGGAATTGTTAAGCAAATTAACAGTCCCTTGAAGTGCTACCAAACTTAATTTTACAGCAATGTCTTAAGATGCATCTAAATTAAAAATGAATGGTTTTGTGTCATAGTAGTTCCCAACCATGTTTTGTCGAGAAACTTCTCTCACAGCTGGCGGAACTAACCGCAGTCGCTAATGTGACCTGCAGCAGTCTGTATGTATTTGGGAACATATTCCTTCCAATATGTTTTTTAAATTTTCAAGGATAGCATTTTAATTCGAACATATTTCTTCATAATCAAAACCTCTGCACTCAATGCGGATAAAACCATTTTTAAACATCTTTAAAGTAACCCATTGATAAAATCGTCTAAAAGTATTTTTGCATTTGTTTTCATTTTTTCACACTTCGGGAATAGCATTTGGCGTGAAGGCTTAGTAATAAGATTTATCATTTCACAGTTTCACAGATAGATAATTGACCCTCAGTACTCATTTCTAGTTTGACCAAGGGGAATATTTTGCCTTTTGAATTTGACAGTTATGTTATCCATTAGCTTAGTCGAAAAAGAGTTATACGATCGTATTTTAAGCTTTGTCTTTCTTACTTTAGACAGCCGGTCAACTCCAAAAAATTATTTAAAGCTTTGCACACTCTTATCTAAAGTTTGGTTACTTGGATAACGGCATCAGTTGTCTAATCTTTTTCTAACTTGACATTTCATTTAATTAAATAATACATATTTCCAACTATAAGGAACTTTTAAGAAATTGTGCTACTAGTCAACCGTCTAAAAAATCTAATAAATAAGGCTCATAATATTTAAAGGCTTTTTTAAATTCAGAGTATTAAAATTATTCAGTTTTATTTGCTTAAAAAAAAGAGCTAGTCTTTTGAATTATTGAAAAGATAAATAAATGTTTCAACTAAAAATTTCATCGCATTTTGAAAAGAATTTTCAGAACATGAATTTAAATAGTGGAACATTAAAAACAAATTGAAGCTGCATACAAAATAAAACTTGATTACAAAATCTACCTGGGTATAAATATGTATTTTTCAACAATTTTCGGTTTCGATATCGGATGCCAAATCAAGGGTTTTCCTTTTGCCATCAACTGTTGCTGGAAATTAAAAATCTTTTTTATGATGTCTCCTTTTTGATGCCTTTTTGGTGTTACCTACCTACTTCTCTAATTTTTTTTATTTTAAAATCATTCTTGAATGTTTCAAAGTTATTGTACTATAGGTAGTAGGTACCGGTACAGAAGAAGTGTATTTTGATTCAAATGTCACCCGATTGCCTTAAAATTAACTTTTTCCAGAGCAGTAAAAATCGAAAATATCGGATTTTTTTAATCTGTTTAATTCATCCACATCATATTGTTCCCCATAAAACGCAGGCGATAGGTGAAGACACAGAACAATTATTACCGAGTTGATACATACCGAAACCAAATTACCTTTCGGTCCAAGTCGGAAGCTTGGCAGATGTAGCGATTTATCGCCAAACAGGCGATTTGAAATTTCAGTTGGCGGCACGAAAATCGATTTGCCGACGTACCTACCCAAAACAGGCGATATTTTTAGCTTTTGGCGATTTTAATTTTTGGAATCAAAATCCTTATACATACATTTTTTTTCCAATTTTTACTTAAACCTAACATTCGTTTTTTTATTTATTTTTCCTAAATGGAGCCATCATAGTACTAAATCTGAACGCACCCCAAAACTGAAAATCGATTTCTTTCCCATTCCTAAATTAATTTTAGTATATTTTTGAATTCTGTTTTTATGGAGTGGAAAATTTTGAAATGTTGCTATTTTTTGACAATTTATGTATATCTTACGTTTGGTGATTCCGCTTTTTAAACCTAACAACCTACCCATGTTCAAGCTAACTCTGTTTGAGAAAATTTTAAATCGGTTCAATTCGGTTTGTGCTTCATTCGGTTTCATAAGCCGAGTTGAGGGTGAGGCTTCCCGGACAGTGGTGCAATGAATGAACAAAGTTACGGTGGACAAAAATTTCTTTTATGTGACAACCACCTTTAACTGCAGGCAAAATTTTATTGTTGGACTTCAGTTAGCTCGAGATCACTTGCAGGATTACCCACGCATCCGCATCGTTAAAAATGGTAATTTCGCCGTACGTTTGCTGCAGCTGCTAAATTGTTGACTCGACTTCCCCTAAAACAGCGTCCATATTATGTTGATTTGCGTGAATTAAACATTGTTGATCAAAATTGCTGATTAAATTAAAACGTGCTGATCAACAATATTGTTCAACTGAACAAAAATATTTGAGTATGGGTGTGTTTATCAACACATAACTGCTAGCTGTCCTTTTTTTCGTCACAAATTATACAAAAAACATATAAACACAATTGGCAGTTTTCACGTCAACACTCAATACTGACACGTTCAATTACATACACAATAGGATGATGATTCACAATGTAAAAAAACTATGTTGATCCGCATAGTGTGAAGGTGAACCCTGCTCAAGAATGATGGATCGTTGGCAGGGTTCGGTACGAAATTTTATTCAAAATATTTGGTTAATGCTTCCGCTGTATGTGTGTCTTGAGTTGTCAGCTTCTGATTTTATGTGGTTTGTTATCTTTTGCCAATATCTAGTTGATTTCTTTGAATGCAATGGTTCAATTTTGTATGGATTAAAGGATTAAAGCCTTTTTTGGAACTAGTTGTTGTTGAAGCATGATCTTTAACATGCATAATTTACGTACTGTGAGCGTCAAAAAAAGTGTACAGCTGTGAACTGCGTTTTTGTAACTCGGTTGAAGAAAATATATTCGATCTTCTAGGAAAATTCTTATCTTATTTTATAAAGTGGTTAATCTTCAATGAATTGGCATATAAAACTTAATAAAAAATACTATAGTAAAAATTCAATACAAAAATAACAAAAAATACTTAATTTTTATGGTGTCAAAAGAAAGTGTACACTATTCAATTAAAGCGAAAAACTTAAAACCAATATTTCGTCTGCTTCTTCCCTTTCGCCCTTAAGGCAGCTTCTATATGCGTCTGGGGATTGACTCTACTAGCCTCCCTGTCAATTTAGCTGGGATTTATTGCCACTCTTCAAACAAAATTGAATTTTGTGCCTTTTTGCTTAATAATTTCCTCTTTTGCATCTGTTTGTACAGATAATCTCACAAATGATCAATGAGGTCAATGCCTGGGGATCGCGGAAGGTCTTCAAGTTGCTTAGAAGTACCATGGAGTAGCCATTCCTTGACCAATTTCGATGAATGCTTGAGGTCGTTGTCTTGTTATGGAAGACGCATGAATCAGTTAACCTCAGTTTTGCAACACTAAACGGCAAATTATCTCTTAAAATATTAAGGCAATCTTCAGTCCTCATTGTATTATCAATAAAGACAAGGTTTCTAACTCCAGAAGGCGTCATTCATCCCCAGACCATTACCAACCCTCCTCCGTGCTTTTTGCAAGAAACCTGTTTTAATTCAGTGTTTTTCAGTTGCCATATTTTTGGTGGCTGTCTTGAGCCAAAAATAGCAATTTTGCTCCTATCCGCATACAAGATCATTTCCCAGAATGATGAACTGTATTTTTTATTATTCTTGGCATCAAGAAGTTTTCAATTTCGATTTTTTTCGGAAAGGTATGGCTATACGGCAACGTTTCTGAGACGGTTCGGTAGTGGTCTGGGGATTTCTGAGAAGAAGTTTAGTAATGGTATGGGGATATATGGCGTCATCTGGAGTTGGAACCCTTGTATTTATTGACAGTACGATGAGGACTGAAGATTGCCTTAATATTTTTAGAGACAATTTGCCGTTTAGTGTTGCAAAACTGAGGTTAACTGATTCATGCGTCTTCCAACAAGACAACGACCTCAAGCATTCATCGAAATTGGTCAAGGAATGGCTACCCCATGGTACTTCTAAGCAACTTGAAGACCTTCCGCGATCCTCAGGCATTGACCTCATTGATCATTTGTGAGATTTTCTGTACAAACAGATCTTACTAAGCAAAAGGGCACAAAATTCAATTTTGTTTGAAGAGTGGCAATAAATCCCAGCTGAATTGACAGGGAAGCTAGTAGAGTCAATCCCCAGACGCATAGAAGCTGCCTAAGGGCAAAAGAAAAGCAGACGAAATATTGGTTTTTAAGTTTTTCGCTTTATTTGAATAGTGTACACTTTCTTTTTTGCCGCCATAAAAATGAAGTATTTTTTGTTGGTGTTTTTATTGAATTTTTTCTATAGTATTTTTTATTAAGTTTTAAATGCCAATTCATTGAAGACTAACCGCTTTATAAAATAAGATAAGTATTTTCCTAAAAGATCGAATATATTTTCTTCAACCGATTTACAAAAACGCAGTTCTCAGCTGTACACTTTTTTTGACGCTCACAGTACATTGAAGTTCACTCTTCATCATTCGGTATTTTCCGTTGGCTCTGTTCAAACCATTTTGTTGGATCGTTTGCAATCGCTTCTACAATCACTGTCGATGATCATACAATCGAACAATACCTTCTGGAAGATACTCGTATATTTTCCTCCAGGTACTCGAACTCTTCTGCTCGTCGAAGGGGTTATTTGTTGGGAACTCCAACTCTATTGCTTCGATGACTTCCTCAATTTCATGGTGGGAAGGTTTTTCTTGACATCCGGCATCATAATGAAATCCTTGATTTTTTCTTTGAAAAACCTTCAGAGAGGATAGATCACTCACTTCCACCTGATAGAATGCCAATCCCAGTTGTTTTTTTTCCTTTGATGCATAGTTTAATTACATAATTGCAATGACAACATTACCTTCATATGACGATATTTTTTTGAATATGTTTATGTTTTTTTTTTTTTATTTTTTTTTTCAACAAAATCCTTTCCTTTGCACAGCCGAGTTTTTTTTCGTGGAGAATTTTAAACGCACAGTTTGTTAATTATAGAAGCGATACGATTCCAGATACATAATTAATTACATAAACTCTGAAGTGCAAACTACAATTTAATTTTCATCGAATATGAGGAGGAAGATAAAATTTCAAATTTATAGTGAGAGATGCATAGGTTTCGTTGCAAATAAGATTAATTTTATTTGACAGTAGTTCGTCTCACTTGAAAAATCGAGAGAGAAACATTTGTTCGTTAACCATGTGGCTTCAGTGGCGCGGTGTGTAGTGCCTAGTGCATCGGCCTTTTACGCATCGGATTATTACGAGAGTGTGCGTCTAAGCGGCTTTATTCCGCCCGATGCATTCCTCTATTTAGACAGTCGAGGGCTGATCCAGGATAGAGCGGCGGTTCCGCTAATCTACCACGTCGGCCGTAGAACTGTGGATCGGTGGCTCCTTTACAGTCGAGACGTCCTCGCACAAGACGGAGCCGAGCACCTTCGGTTCAGTAGGACTGTGTCCGATCGGGACCGAAGAGATAGGGTAAAGCAGGAGAACCAGTTCTGGTGGTTGAAACCTGAACAGGAAGTTTCTTCGGATATTTAAAAGTTGACTGCATTTTTCTATGCCATGGCCGACTTACATAGGTTTAGGTATTTAGTTTTAAGCAGGGACAGTCAGGGTGGCACCACAAAAAAAAAAAAAAAAACACAAAAAAAAAATATAAAACCAATAAAAACACAAAAAAATTATAAAAACCCGAAAATGCTTGCTGTGGCTGTTCTAGTTTGTAAGTAGTTTATAAGTAGCTTGTAAGTAGTTTTAAGTAGTTTTATAGTAGTTTTAATTAGTTTTAATTAGCTTTAAGTAGTTTTAATTTAGTTTTATTTAGTTTGTAAGTTTTATATAAAACAAAAAAAAATAAAGATAAATATACCAAGTTTTTTTTCTCAATTCTTCTTGGTGAAAAATAAAACCAACATGAATTCTAGTTTTAAGATAGTTCTTAGGCCGAAAGGCATTAGCATTAAGTTATTAGTTTAACTTAGAGCGCCCGAATGGGGCCAGTAAGTTAGTTGTAAGATGTTGATAAGTAGGCTAGTTTTTATGAATTTTTGTCTAGCTTTAAGATAGTTTTAAGATGAATGAAAAATAAAAATGAATTTACAAAAAAAAAAAAAGTGCATCGGCCTCTGAATCGCAAGGTTCATGGTTCGCTCCCATATGACGGCAAAGAGTTTTTCAATTAATACGAGCATAACCAAACTAAGCACCACTAAAGGAGTCTGATGATCGAGGTGGCTCTCGTGAAATAGCTATAACTCCAGCCTATAAAAAAAACTTGGTGGTAACACACACAAGTTGTTGTTGTTCATTCAAAATTATTCAATATAAATTGATGTATAATGCGCAGGTTGCACTGCACTTGTGTGTGAATTTCCATTTACACACAAGACCCAACTTAAATTTGTTCGTTATGTTTTTTGGTTCAAAAACTACAAATACTTAATTTTTTTTTTTTAATATCCGCTTAAATTTTTCGTTTAGCTTAAGCTTTAAACTATTGCAATTCCTATTACAAATGTGAAAACTTTTAATATTTGGTTAAATTTGTTTTCAACTTAAAAGAGCTGAAATGTTTATAAAAATAAAGACTGTGGAGGCTGTCTCCATCACTCCATCATGGTCGTTTCGAACATTTAAGTACCTACATACCTTTGCTAAAATTATAACAACTTTACCTACGAATTTATCTGAAATACATCTTTGCCTCCAAGACTATAAGTAAAGATGCTCTAAGTTCTCATCAAAGAACTTAGAAACTAAGGTATTTTGTTAACAAACATCCTATTGCTAAAAAATAAGCCATCGTTGATCTTTTGTTATAAAGTAAAATAATAATGTAGGTAGTTGAGAATCTAGAATAAAAATAAAAATAAAGATTTTAGCGGTGACTTTGCTGATTGCAGGTGATTAAATTTTCTAGAACACTCGTAATCACTCACGAAAGTAGTTAAGTTTTGAAAACACTTGCTGCTTCTGTGATCAACAGAATCCGTGTGATAGCTAATTGAGGAAATGTAGTTCAGTTTAATGAATCCATCAGCAAAGGGAGATTGAATTTGGATTTTAAGTTTAATTGGTTTTACAATCACATCTTTGTTGATACAGAGAACTAATAAAATGAGAATTATGTATGCTTAAAAGGGAAAAACAAGTTTGGATTTATTAATAAAAATATATGTATGTATACCTATAGCTACATATCAGTTTGTTGTCTATAAAATGATTGAGTGAAAATCTAATGTCTCTATTATCATTTGTACGTGCCGATGATTGTTCCCCAAAACGAAACAAATTAAATTCAATTATTAGTTGTAGTGTAGGTAATCTTTTAAATTAATCAAAACCGTTATTTCACAACACTCAAAAAATGTTTAAACCAAAAATAGTAATAATCAAAATTATTTAAAGATACATTTTGATGATAAATTGGATTGACTAAAATTGTTTACCTACGTGATTAAATATTTGAGAAAAACTCAAGGAAAAAGAACAAAATGCAATACACGAGTAAAATCGATTTAATTTCAGTTTTATGTCTTGCATGAGTTAATTGCCATCAAGAACAAAATATTTTGATGCTGTTCCAATTTCTAAGCGCACACCGCTAAGGTTCACTGCTCATATAGCTCACCAAAACTCGTGAAAATGAATCAGTCGCTTTGGCAATGCCAATGCCAATAACAGTTACGAAAAAAAAATCTCTCCATTATTCAAATTACTCCCGAATCTGGGTCATTGGGAAAAAAGAGGTACTAGACAAGACTTGATTCTGCACCACATATATGCCAAGAACCCCATCATACTCGTATACCTGCAGTAATTAGTCGTTCGCGAAGCTTTGTTAGTTCTTTTCATCATCAAGAGTTATCTGATCCTAACATCATAATCGGTGGGCTCTAGATTCTGCTGCAGAAACAGAAGTCAATTAAATGTAGTTTCAGATCTCACCTGGAAGTAATGTTAAATTAATTTGAGTTCAGCCACAAGATGACTCTGAAGAGATAATTATGATCTTGATGCGAAAAAGAAGGAGGAAATGATGCGAATACAGCGCACAGACAAACTTTGGAGAAGAAAAAAAAGAAGCGGAAAAGGATTCTGTTGTCATTCACGATGCGAATACGAACCACGCTTCAAGTAGGTATCTGTGTTAGTGGGTCAACGAGAATTTGCATCTAAAATGGAAAACGGACTTCCAGGTCCATATCCAAATACAGAAGACTCCCAATTGTTAGTTCCATATAAGGAAAGATGTTGACACCATAAAGATATAGGACCCGACGCAGCTCGACTTGACGACGGCGACGACGACAATAATAACCACAACAACGACAACAAGATGAATATGGATTAAGAAATGGAAATTAGCTTAGAGTTTATAGATTTTAGACCAACACCAATATGGATGCTCGCTCCAAGCGCCAATCGAGAATCTAATTTTTGTGCGGTTCGAGTATTAGGGTCAGAGTCGGTGAATCGAATTGAATCTGAGTGGAGGAAAACAAATCAATGACCGGCTTTCTGTTTTCTTGTTCGATTGTATCTGAATTCAATGATGGCTGGGTGATGGCGGTTTAATAAAACGAGTTTGTAAGACAGATTTATGGGCTTACAATGGTGATGGGTTTATTGGTTGAACTGGTTGGTTCGGTGGCAAATGCAAGTGAATGGCGGAAGAATTATTGTTTGGTTGGAATTCTACCGGCGGGATTCTCCACACATTCGAGATTAGCAACGCTGCAGAAGCTGATTTGATTTGAAACGACGACGACGACGGTGATAGTGACGAACGGCGCACGATGACGCCACTTTTATTTGTACTGCTCAAAGATTTATCATATGTGTGGTGTGTGGTATAAGAAATCGGAAGGCCAAATGGAAAGCTAACCTCTGTGACATTGGAATTCCAGAATGTATTAATTTTCTATTTGGCTACTCGAGCTCCACAAGATAAAAGAATGGATTAGAAAAGCAATCAACAAATTAGCAACACATCATGGATGTGTTAAAAATAGAAACAATGTAGAAACTATTTGATTTGTAACGCATTCTTCTCAAAATGTAGTCCATTGCTAGTTCAATAAGGCTGACTCAGAATCCAAAATGGATGGTATGTAGGTAATAGTTCTTATAATTTAAACAAAACTTATTACAATTCTAGTTCCCCAAACGAAAGAATTTAAATATGGTTCTCTTAAAAGTTTTTGGGAAATGTTGGTACGGGGTACCTACTTCCGAATCGGCTTTAAAATAAGGGAATATCTTGGGAAATAAACCATTCACTCGACAAAAAAGAAAAAAATTCATAGCATTGTTTTCGCTCTCCTCTTTCTCACACGAGCCAATTCACGGGCAAAAGCAATTATTTTTTAGCTCTCAGAATTTAAAAATTAACAGCAAAACCTACATACTGCATGTTTCATTAGTGTAATTATTTATCGACTAATAATGTTTAATCTTAGCGACACGAGGTCAACGCATTTGGTAGCAATAAAGATTCCACTGAAAGTCAGTTTATTTCATCTTGATATTATGAGCGAATGGTCATTTTATTTGATTACAAGAAATAGACAGTTCTTTAATACGTGACTAGTGAGCCGCAAATGTAGTCAGTTCTTTTTTTCTATACCACATATTTTGAAACTTTCATTTTTACTATTATTTCGAAAGTTTTGTAAGATAAGAGCTCTTGATGTTCAGTCATATGATATTATGATCAAGACATAATTAGTTGATTCATTTGATCCGAAGCCCGTTCAACTAATAAAAACTTACTTAATAAAATGACCACCAATACCACAAAAAAGCGAAGCAATTTTGAAAATAAAAAGATGCAACTTAAAATATTCACTATATAAGACATACATAAATACAATCAAATTTCATTTTTGATATCACAAGCGCTTTTAATACGCTGAGATGCGTTCTGGTACTGACGTGTAAATTTTTATTGTTGCCAGATACATTAAGTGAAATTCTCCTTTTTCCTGAGAATCCCGATGAATTCCTCTCAATTATTTCGGTAAAAAATAGCTCCTCTATACTCTGTTTAGTGAAACGCGTCAGAATTATGAAAAATTTTTATTGAAAATAATGAAAAAATCAAATTTTATTTCAAATAATAATATAATGAGAAATATCTGAATTCACCTCACCTTTTTCAGTCTAGTTAATTTGTTATTTACATATACTGTCTGTTACTATACTAGTTGTAATTATAAATTTACTAATTGATCTATTTTGAACAGCTGTATTTTGGAAACTGTTTGGCCTAAAGAAACGATTTAAGGCTCAAATTCATTTTACTAATCGCAAACACAGTTTTAGTCTAAAACGAATTCTTGAGGGAGAAAATACTCAATACCTGAAAATGTGTAAAAAAACGATGATTTTAGATTTTTGACAATGTTGCGTTCGGTGTTCGAGGTCGAAAACATGGATTATTTATAAGACCTTCGCCATAAGGAACTGAGCGAAAAATTACAACTACCAGATTTGATGCAAGGTCTCCTTTCTCCTATCCTTTGTCCAACAAGACTCCCGCACTGTAAAGAGTGAGGTAGATTTGGTTATTTTTATTTTTATCAAAAAATGAAAGATTTTTTAGCATATGGTTTTCAGAATTTGACTTAGAATTGATAAAAGCATTAAATGTTAAAAACAAAAAAATATCTAGAATCCATTGGCGTAGGAAGGAATTTTTTCTAAGGTGGGCAACCAGTCCAAATTAAACCCAATCATTAAACAATTTTTCGGTGCAAATGATTCCTTGCATTTAATTAATTCCCGAATTTGTTCAAAAGAGATCTAATGAATGAAGACGACAACGACGTCAACAGTAAGGCAAATTAACAGTCATTAGAAGTGCTACCAAATCAACTCTGCAACAATGCCTTACGATGCATCTATATTAAAAATGAATGGTTTTGGGTAAAATAAGTTCTCAACCAAGTTTTTATCCGCCGCACTGCCGATAAACTTCTTTCACATTTGGTGCAACTAACCGGAAGCGGTAATGCGGCCTCTTGCAGTTTGTATATACATGGGTCAATATTTCAAAATATTAATATTTCAGTCTCTTCATTTTTGAACCGAAGTACAAAATTTTATTATAAGTTTGTTAATTGGATGGCTTGAAACAAACGGGTTCTAATATTCGCTCTAGAAAAAAAAAGTTAAAAAATTATCATTCCCGCTATCTCCATTCAAACACCCAAAATGTCATTCCCCTGACGTGTCCCCAGGCCTACTTATCACACTGCCTGAATTTTAACAACGAAACTAAAAACGATACAAAAAATGTAATGATGCAGTCTTTTTAATAACATATGCTTCCTAATTAAAAAATAGTTAAATGATTTTAAGCTGCTTTATTGTTTTGAATAGGAGCTATTAAGTAAGTGTCCCCCCTAAATTGATCATTTCTATCCCACCAAGGAAATTTAAAAAAAAATATATATAGGCTCAAAATAGAAAACTGATTTTTTGTTGTTTATAATGGTACAGAATTTCTCTTTATGAAAATTGAAGTAAGAGTTTCAAAAAAACTTAGTTGTCTTTTTTGTTTCAAGTTAAGGCAACGATTTTGTTTTTGTCAAGCGAAACTGTCATTCCTCTAACGCGTGTTTTTTACTAAACCGTCTGGTATAAAAATTACAAAATTTTACTCGTCTGTGTCTCTTACAAGGCCTTTCGTGAAAAATAATATAAAACATCTAATTTTCTAATAACCTCCTTTTAATTCTCATAAAACACCCTTCGGAGTCATTCCCCTAACATCATTTTTTGTGTCATTCCCCTGACTTTCAAGTTTTCATTATAATGATTGATTGCGTTTTGGTAACTCTAGAAGAATCAATAATATAACATTTAAACATAATTACAGTATTTTTAGTAGTTTTGAATTTTTTCACATTTTCTCGGTCAAAATATCATACAAAAATACGATTATTACTATAAAATGTTAAGTCACGCAAAATCCTTGAATCACGAGAGCAAGTTCGTGCAACATAGTTGTGGATGCTATTTTTCATGTTAATATTTGTTCTCTCTTTTCTTTACGCTCCTGAAACCATTCGCAAAATTAAATATCCATCTAATCAACGAAGTAAATATAAATTTGTGTCATTCCCCTGATACAAGTATCATTTCCCTGACTTAAAAAACCGTTAGATTTGATCAAATGTTATGACTCCTTCTTTTAAAGTGGTTATTAAAGAGTTATTAAGAGATATAATTGTTCGTCTACCAAAATAGGTTCTTTTGAGCGAGGGTCCACTTTGGAGTGAAAAATATTAATATTTTGAAATATGAGGGCGTGAGAGCCATAGTGGCCTAACTGCATGTTTCATTATTTTCAGTAGATCAAAAATAAGGAACAAATTATTTTCAAATAATTGTGGTTTAAAAAAAATGTCAAATATTTGCCGTTTTAAAATAAAGAAATATAGATTTGATTTTTTTCGCAATATGATCAAAAATAGATGGTTTTTGATTTTGTATTAATTATTTTTCAAAATAAGTCATATTTTTCCGGAACGGTAAAAAAAACTAATAATTTCTGATTTTGTTGAGGCTTTTTAATTCATCCACATTTTACTGTTCCGCAGGCAATAAGTAGAAGCAAATACTACGTTAACATAGGATTTTCACACCAGACCCCAAAACAGGTTTTCGGCGAAAACTTTTCAAAAACGCGAAAACCATTCACACTGAACATTACACGTTTTCGTTTGACATTCCATTTTTTTTAAACAAAAAACGCACAATTTTTTTTATTTTCTTCCATTTTTTTTAAATAAAAACGGTGATTTATTTTATAAACAGGATATGAACAATTTGACTTGCCACAAAAAATTATTTATCAATTTTAAATGAAATTATTTATTTTGAAATTCGAATTTTATATTTGATATGACAGAATTCCGTCAGCTGCTTTCAATTTCTTTTGAAAGCATCCCATCAGTTTCTTTTTTGACACTTCAATAGGCGCTGAACTTATTTAAAGGTATGTTTGTTTTGTTCATCTCTGAATTCCAACATGTTTTCGACTGGTTTTATATAAAACTTGTGTTGTACGAAAACCTGAAGCTACAAAAAATGTATGATAAAACTTGTGTTTTCGATTAGGTTTTTCTCCAAAACCGATATTTTCGCGAAAACCGCGTTTTGGGTTCGGTGTGAAAAGGCTATAAGTCTGAGTCGATGACAAACGAGTTGATACATACCGAAACAGAACCGTAAGCTTTAATTTTAAACAAACCAAATCGAATTGCGTTTCGGTTCATGTTCCAAATTTGTCAGATGTAGCAATTTATCGCCAAACAGACGATTTGAAATTTCATTGGTGGCATGAAAATCGATTTGGTGACGTACACAAAACAAGCAATATTATTAGCTTTTGGTGATATTAATTTTTTGAGTTCAAATCTTTTTACGTTTTTACTTAAACCTAACATTCGTTTTATAATTTAATATTTTGCTAGATGGAGCCATCGTATTACTAAATCTGAACGCACTCCAAATATCTTACATTTGGTGATTCCGCTTTTTAAACCTCAAAACCTACTCATCTTCAAGGTTCAAGCTAACTCGGTTTGAGACAAATTTAAACCGGTTCAACTAGGTTTGTGCGTGTTGCAAAATTTTAGTTTTCGTGTCTGAAATTTCATTCACAGTTGTTCAATCTCGCTTCTTGGGCGGGTTGTAGAACCAGGAAGGTTTAAATGTCGATTTTTCTAAGGTGGGCAGTTCATTTTTTAAGGTGGGCACTGCCCACCTCCGCTCCCCCCTTCCTACGCCTATGCTAGAACCACAAAATAAAAAAAAAATAGTTAACAAAAATATTATTTTTTTCATTTTCAAAATTTTGTGTTGGAAACTTAATTTTTCAAAAACTATCGACACTATCAATATCAATATCAATTATCTAAAAAAGCCTAAGAGGAGCTAAAGAATTTTTCTCCAAATATTAACACTGTTCTTTTCTCAGGAGTTTTGAACTGTCTTATCTCAAGCACACTGTATTTGTTATTATACGGTTATACTGTTATTCTACTTGTTGGTAACATTTATTACTGATATCAAAAAATTGTCCTTCAGGTATACAGGGTGTCCTGTAATGAGTGGATAATACTGCAACTGGTGATAGCAGGCCTTATGACTGCTCAGAAAAATAAATTAAAAAAAAATATTTTTTTTTGTGGTTTCCATGGTATTTTCGAAAAATGTTAAAAAATTCGGGGTCTCCCAAAATACCTAATTACAACGGCCACCCATAAAGGATTCTTATTATTTTTGTATTTTTATAATATTTTTGAATAACCGTTCTAAATGATGGGTAGTAAATTTAACACCAGCTGATGCATTTTTTGTGTTATAGTTTTTTAAAATTATTTTTTTATTCAAAAATAATTCAATTTTTTTTTTCACCAAAGTTTGAAAAATCATAAAGGGAAAAAATGTATGAGAACATAGGTGGCAAATTTGATTTGGCCTGTTTATTGTACTTTCCAAAATGGTATGACACTTGTTTGTGTAGTAGTTTTTTAACATTTTATCAGATGAAATTAAGTTACTAAATTAAGTAAACACTACGACGACGAATGCATGGCAAATATTGTTTTTTTAATTTTTATTGCATTTAAAAATAACCATTCTTAAATAAAGGCAGTAACATTTAACACTAGTTGCTGGATTTTTTTTTTTAATAATATTTTTAATTAATTTTTAATAAAAAAATGATTAAATATTTATTTTCATCAAAGAATTTAAAACTCTTTCAAAAAACCTATGCACCACCTATGTAAACGAAATGGGTAGTTCTCTTAAGGATGACCCAAAGACATTTTGGAGGTTTGTTAATTCGAAAAAAAAACTCGGATGGTTACCCGGCTAATTTCACGTACGAAAATTGTTTGTTGCAGGAAACCGTTGATATTTGTAACGCTTTTGCGAAATTTTTCGTAATTCTTTTATTGACAAGCATTTGGATGTCGACGAAAATTATTTTAGAGATTTACATACCTATGCCCAAACTAGCTGCAATAATATCCCAGCACCGTCGAGTACTGTTTTAGTCCTTCTCTCATCATTAAATGATGATTACTCATCTGGTCCAGATGGAATTCCGCCTATAGTATTAAAAAAATGTAAACATATACTAGTTCAGCCCCTTAAATTTTTGTTCGAGTTTTCTTTAAGGACAGGCAGTTTTCCGTATTTAAGAAAGAAATCGTTTCTTACACCAATCTTTTAAAAGGGCGAAAAAACTGATATCAAAAATTATAGGCCCATAGCAAAGCTCTTTTGCATTCCAAAACTATTCGAACAAGTTGTTTGTGAGAGCTTAACATTTCATACTAAAAATATAATATGTGAACAACAGCATGGCTTTGTGAGAAGAAAATCAACGGTAAAAAATCTCCTTACGTTTTTGCATACTTGTTCTCTTGCATTAAAAACGGAAATGAAGTTGATTGCATATACACTGATTTTTCTAAAGCACTTGATCAGCTTAGTCACAACATTGTTATATTCAAACTCAAAGCTTTTGGTTTTCCGATTTTTTTATAGCATGGATAAAATCATACTTTGAGAATAGATCTTACCAAGTTAAATTTAGAAACTTCCTTTCAAACTCATTCAATGCTCACTCGGGTGTACCCCAGGAAAGCCATTTGGGCCCGTTATTTTTCATTCTCGCTATAAATGATGTTACTTCGTGCATACACTTTAGTGATATTCTTATTTATGCTGATGATATGAAGATTTTTAAAACAATACAATCTAGTCATGACCACATTCTCCTGCAGGCTGATATTGACAATTTTAATGTTTGGTGTGGGAAAAACGGTCTTTCTCTTAACCCAGTCAGATGTCAAACTATAACTTTCTCTAAAAAACGAGTAATGAGTGATTTTGATTATTCCATTTCACAGCACACACTTTGTCGTGTTTTTAGTTTCAATGATCTGGGTGTTCACCTTAGTTCTGATCTATGTTTCATAGAACATATTAATTATATTGTAAATAAGGCGAGTTCCATGCTTGGATTTATAAAACGCTGGGCAAAAGAATTTAACGATCCGTATGTTACTCTTTCCTTATACAATTGTTATGTACGACCCCATCTTGAGTACGCCTCCCAAGTTTGGGCACCCTTCTACGAAAGCCGTATTGAAGCAATACAAAATAGATTCATTTGTTTTGCCTTGAAAGGTTTTCCCTGGGCTGAACACAGAATTTAGCTTCTTCAACTTCAAACTTTATATCAAAGGCGTGTTAATAATGATTTGGTATTTTTTCATCAACTTATCAATGGCAAAATTGATGCGCCTGACTTGCTAGCCCATGTAGGCATTAATTTTCGCAGCGGATCGCACCACTTGCGAAGATTTGAACTTTTTTATGTTCCTTTTCACAGAACAAACTATGGTACACACGAACCTCTCAATCGTATGTGCAAACTTTTCAACTTGAACGCCTCATATGTTGATTTTAACATGAGTTAAATGGGATTAAAAATATTGTTTCGAACCAGTGCTCCACTCTCGGTTTAATGTTTTAACTTTGATTATTTAATTTTATATGTTTATATTTTTTCTAATTTTGTATATTGTTTGTCTAAGTTTTGTTAATTATCTGTATTTTTGTGTATGTGCTTGTGTTAGTTTACTTAATTTTCATCATCATCATCAAGTCCTGTAACCCCGGTTGGGACATAGGGCGCCAACAAATCGTTTCCATCCTTCACGGTCTGCAGATAGATATTTTAACTGTGGCCACGTCTTTCTCTGGGAGTCTGCTTCAGCTAGAACTGTTGATTTCCATGTTGTTCTTGGTCTTCCAACCCGCCGTGCACCCTGAGGATTCCATTTAAATGACTGCTTTGCAATTTCATCGTTTGGTTTCCTCAGTGTGTGACCAATCCATTGCCATTTACGCTTTCTTATGTCAACGTCCAGCCGCTCTTGTTTTGTCCTGCGCCACAATTCCTCGTTTGATATAATTTGTGGCCAGCGAATTTTTAGAATATGGCGTAGACAACGGTTCACAAAAGCCTGCAATTTCTTTGAGATGGTAGTCGTGACTTTCCAGGTTTCGCAAGCATATAACAGCACGGATTTAACATTGGATTCGAAGAATCTCAACTTTGTGCGCAAGGAGATTTGACATGATTTCCAAATTTGGGAGAGAGAACCGAAGGCTGCGCGAGCTTTATTTATTCTACTTTGAACGTCCAGATCAGTACCACCATTTGCTGAAACAATACTTCCAAGGTAGTTAAATTGTTCAACCTCTTCAACTGGCGTCTCCTGTATTAAAATACGCTGATGTGTGGAGCGGCCTGTAAGCATTATTTTTGTCTTTTTGCTATTTATTTTAAGACCACTCGCCTCTCCTTTTACCTTCAGAGCTTGACACATCCCGTTCAGCCCGCTTATGTTATTTGCCAAGAGACATATATCATCGGCATAGTCTAAGTGGCTAAGCCTTTCAAACGGTCTCCATTGAATGCCCTGCCTCTCTGATGTTCCAACGCTGGCCGTCAAAACATCGTCAATTGCCAGTAGAAAGAGAATTGGCGATAGAACATCTCCCTGTCTCACACCCTGCCGCACTTCGAAAGAGTCGGATAGCTGCCCATTGTGTAAAACAAAGCATCTTGCGTTGTTATAGGACTCTCTTATAATGGCAACAATTTTTGGGGGAATTCCTCTACCAAGAAGTGATCTCCATATACATTCACGGTTGACTCGGTCAAAGGCCTTCTCAAAATCCACGAACATGAGGTAAAGCGGTGATTGAAACTCCGCAGATTGCTCAAGTACGATACGCAGAGTGTTGATATGGTCGACACAAGACCGCCCACTGCGGAAACCAGCTTGATGCCTCTTGAGTGTAGACTCGATTCTAACCTTTATCCGCTCCAGAATGATGGTTGCCATTAATTTTGGAAAAACGGACAAAACTGTAATACCTCGCCAATTGTTGCAATTCTTAAGATCACCTTTCTTTGGCAACTTAACAATTACACCATCCTTCCAGTCGCTGGGATAGATTTCGTTTGCCCACACAGCTTGTATCAACGGGTGTAGAATACTAGCTGTTCTGACAGGGTCAGCTTTCAGGAACTCGGCTGGTATACCGTCAAGTCCAGCTGCTTTGTTGTTTTTGAGAAGATTTATCGAAGATTGAATTTCTAGTACTGTGGGGGGTTCGATGTCAATACCCCTATATGATCTACGCATCTCGTTAAGCTGGGGCACTTCAGCACTCTGCTCGACAGAATCCTCATTAAGCAAGGCACAAAAGTGATCCTTCCACCTGCGCAGCTGATCCTCGATTGATACCAAAAGTGTACCATCCACATCCATTACAGGATGATTGGTGTTGGTTTTCTTCCCGAAAACTTCCTTGGATATTTGGTACAATTCCCTCATATCTCCTCTTCTTGCAGCGTTTTCCGCATTTTCTGCGAGACCGTCTAACCTCACCCTCTTGTCACGTCTCACACAGCGATAGACCATCTTATGTGCTAATCGATACTCTCTTCGCAATTCAGCCTTTCGTTGAGCATCCGCTTCGGCATTTATTTGCATCTTCAACGATTTGCGAAGCTCGATTTTATCCCAGGTGTCTTGGGATATCCAAGAGTCTCTAACTCTCGACTGCTTGGGTACAGTTTCGGATCCAGCATCCATAAAAACACTTTTTATATCACCCCACATCTCATCAATTGTTGAATGGTGTATTCCGTTTAATGACGAAGCTCTGTCGTTAAGGTTGGTGACATAGTTACGACATATGTTGGGATCACTTAAAGCATTTGTATTGAACTTCGAATTCCTTGCTGCACCCTGTGATTGACGTTTTACAGCTGCAGTTCGTAGCTTGAGACTCATGAGAACCAAATGGTGGTCGCTTCCCATGTCGGCATTTCTAATGCTTCGAACATCGCACATTGACTTCCTCCATCGTTGTTGAATCATGATGTGGTCAATTTGGTTTTCAGTTTGACCATCCGGATGTACCCAGGTGATTTTGTTGCAAGTCTTATGTTTAAACACAGTCCCACCCAGTACAAGACGATTAGCGTTACAAAAATCGACCAGCAAATCGCCATTTTCATTTCGTGACCCCAAGCCATTTTTCCCCATGACGCGTTCCAGACCGTAGTTGTCTGATCCGACTTGGGCATTGAGATCTCCCATGACAATTATGATGTCGGCTCTTGGAACACCACTGTAAACTGAGCTAAGATGAGTGTAGAAAGCGGTTTTGTCTTCCTCGGTCGCTTCATTTGTGGGGGCGTAGCACTGAATTATTGCGAATTTTTGAACGGAACCTTGCTGTCATTATTCTTGCAGAAATGGGCGCCCAGGATATAAGACTACGCCTCGCTTCTTCGTTCAACATAATTCCGACACCATGCAGCCTTTGGCCACCCTCTCTTTCATCCTCCCCGGAATACAGCATTCTCGTTTGCCCAGAGTCAGCTCTGTATTCGGCTCTTCCTCTCCACCTAGTTTCGCTGATGCCCAGGATACTGATCTTAAGGTGAAGCATTTCACGCTCAACCTGCTGGTATCTACCTTCGCCGTACAAGGATCGAACGTTCCATGCTCCGATTTTCGTACGTATGCGATAGCCAAAAGTATCATTTGCTCTTCTTAAAAGACTTCTTCTATTTGTTAACGATTCATTTATTGTTATGGCGTCTTGATTGACGCTGGTACACGAAAGATGCCGCACCCCCAAATCCGATGTGCGGTTTACAGCAGCCGAAGCTGCCGAAGGATTCTCCATAAAATGGTTACCTCTTGGGGACTCATTTCCATTTGTTGTCATATTTCATGTATTAGCACATATCCTTCCACCATGGTGTTTTCCGAGATACGATTAATAACATACATAAGCTCAGATTTGACAGGCACACCCGCCTTTTGTATGGTCAAACACATAACTGCTCGAGGCCGCCCACTATGGGAAAACAGACGCCTTTTGTAGCCGCCCAATATGGGTTACAGACGCAACCTGCTGCTGCCGTTGGCCTTTTACCAAAAAAAAAGCTCCTCCGCCACCAGACTATCATGCCGTTGACCGCTACCTGCAGTTCATCCGTCTTAAGGGGGCTTTTAACCATCCCAAGGACAAGTTTGTGCCCTAACCAGCAAAGCTGGGTTGTCTGCTTATCCCGGCATCCATTCGGTCCCCCTGCACGTTAGCGTTACCCGCCCTCTACCACGCGGAGGTGTGCATAGGGATTTTCCTATCATTGAGCCTAGGGCCATATGGCGTCCTAGCACTCTCAAGTACTTTTAGAGGGCTTAATTTTACTAACCACTAACCCATGCACTCATGATGAGACTCTGATTGTAGAATGCAGCTTACCTAAGCTTACTACAACAAAGAATCTGAAGTGTAAAAAAAAAAAAAAAAATGAGGCCCCATCGAAATGAAAAAAAAGCCTCACAAATAAATGAAATAAGGCCACAACTTGTTTTGTCTTTTTATGTTTTAAATATTGAAATAAGACCCCAATTTGTTTTTTTAATTCCCCAAACCATCAAACAAATACTTGGATTATTTCCTGTACAACAAGTATACACTTGTAGTTCTCCTCTCCTTCAGCCATAGACTCAGCTTGAACTTTGAGGTTGCATTCAGCACAAATTTTTAAATGCCTGCAAGGCAATAGAACAATATAAACCCGCAATTCCTTTCATACAACGCAAATATGTTCGTCAATGGACGTGATTTTTGTCAGCTATTCTGTTACTTACTGCTGCTTTTCAATATAATCTGATTTAACCAGAGTGACGATCGTATTCTCTTCAAGCTATTACATCACCTCGATTTTACATTGAAACAGGACTGCTGAGACCACACCTAGCGGTATTTTGCTTGCTCTGGGTCCTCGATTTGCGGATTTTCATAATACTTTTTGTAAAAACAATGTTGTTTTGGCAATTTCATGGAAATTATGCAAAATGAAAAAAAGACCCCAAATTGTATTTCTTTTCAAAATAAAATTAAATTGAGCCCCAAATTTATTGTTCGGGTCTTTTTTCATTGGGGCCTTATTTCATAATGAAATAAGGCCCCAAAAAATGAAATAACACCCCAATTTTCGAGAATTTTCATTGTTGTTGGTTTGTATGCATTTTATTTTTTGTTGGGACTTATTTCATTTTTTTGATGGCCTTATTTCCTGGGGTCTAATTTCGCGGAGCCTCATTTATATCTTTTTCAACTATTTCACAATTATGAAAATACATTTATTCATGTTTAAGGTTTTTATGACCTTTAGTCCAATTGCGTTTCGTCCAGGCAAGACAGTTGGGCTCATCAGTTAGATGCTGTCGTTACCCTTCTAAGACGCAATATACATTTATATATGTTTGTAAATACATTTATGTAAGATATAAATGTACTTTAAAGTGGTTCAAGTAATATTTTTTTTTAATATTTTTCAAAAATATTAATGTCAAACAATCAAATCAAATCATAAATCCATTTTTGTAACTAATACAAATATTATCACTTTTTTCGAACATTTTCAAAAATGGATTTCCCGATTTTGATTTAACTTATTTCGGAACACTCATGTCTCTTTCTATTTTTCAGATTTGATTAATGTTTAAGGCCAAGGAAATAAAACTGGGGCACCATTCTACCCAAAAAAAGTTAAATCCGGTGCTGATATGTACCAATCCTACCTAAATATGAGGGGTATAGTTTTAAAACTCTCTTATTTCAGTTTCTTCAAAAATTACTTATAGTCAAGTCAAAATAGACATGTGACCTAGCCAAAATTCCGATAAGGCTGAAAATTGGTATAGACCTTCAACAAATCAGCTGCGAAAAGTCCTTGTCAATCCCACGCGAGCATAAAAAGTTATTGAAGGTCAAGTGTCGAAAAAAGTGGTTTTTCACTTACAACTTTCAAACGGTAAATGCTATTGAAAAGTAGTATGAGTAAGTTTTGTAGATAAAAAGATATAATTATTTTAAGAATTTGGTCAAAAGCATTATCTACAGCTCGAATTACTTTTTGATAACATTCACCGTTTAGGAGTTGTAGATGAAAATCCTATATTTTTGACATTTGGCCCTTTTTAAATTGCAATATTTTTTGACCAATCACTCCTATGAGACAAAATTTTACTTTTTATTAGGTCATGGCATTTCAATCTTTACAAACTCAATCTAAAATTTTCTTGAATGACTTAGCCATTTAAAAGTTAAAATTAAAAAACCGTTATTTTTAAATTTTGACCAAATTCTTAAAATAACTATATCTATTGATTGATACATTTTAGAAAAAAAATTTCTTTTTTCTTGTAGAACACCACATTATGTACAAACTCTGCATAAAGAACTTAACGATAGCGTTTACCGTTTAAGAGTTATACGTGAAAATTCTATATTTTCGACATTTGGCCATTTTGAAATCGCAATATCTTGTAACCGACCACTCGTAAGGAAAAAGTGTAACAATCTTTTAAGCAGAAAATTTCAACGTCTACAAATTGGGCATACATTAATTTTGAACAACTTCGTCATTTACGAGTAATAATCAGAAAACCATTATTTTTGGCTTTTGACCAAATTCTTACAATAATTATATCTTTTTAACGGTACATTTTTTGATTTTTTTAAAAATATTTTCTTTTAAAGAGTCAAATGGTCTACAAACGTTACCTGAAACACTTTCCGAAATTATTTACCGTTAAGGAGTTATACCCGAAAAACCGCTATTTTCGTCAATTTACCATTTTTAAAACAGCTCTATTCCCTAAACCATCTATCTTACGAAAAAATGTGTTTTAATATTTTTTGTAGAAAATTGCCTGATCTACAAAATTTACTCACACTACTTTTCAATAGCATTTACCGTTTGAATGTTATAAGTGAAAAATCACTTTTTTCGACACTTGACCTTCAATAACTTTTTATGCTCGTGTGGGATTGACAAGGAGTTTTCGCAGCTGATTTGTTATGTCAAAAGGAAGGTCTATACCAATTTTCAGCCTTATCGGAATTTTGGCTAGGTTTGCACATTTTTATGTCTATTTTGACTGGACTATTAAGCATGAGGAAATGTTCCTTAGACGGTCCTTTATCTACGCAATCAGGTAAAATTTATAAAAAACTTGTTATTTTCTAAACTTTTTTGTACTTGAAAAGTGTTGTTTTTTTTAAACTACACTATTCCACTCATCTATTCCCTTACAAATCAAATTCTGCACCAAAAATCTTCTCTTTCTTTAAGATTTTAATATTTTCAAAACTCTTCTATTCCTATACTCTTCTGAATCAAAAGTCATATATTCTCATTCTAATCAAATCAACTGCAATCGCTCGCTAAATATGTTCAAAACCCTAAAGAGTGAATAATGGTCATCCTTAACTTATATTTTAGCGTTAAAGCCAATCGCTATTACTATTTTTGTAGCTTTTAACAGTTTTTTTTTTTCATTTCACTCAACATTCTCAAAAGTGGAAAAGAAGAGTTTTGAAACTTTACCCCTCATATATTAAATCTTGAAAGTTAATAAACTACTTGATCTAGAGGACCAAGAACGTGCAATACAACCCAGCATTTTTATTTTATGCCTCAGATTTTAAGTAACAATAAAAAGCAAAGCTCACCCAGTTACAAATTTTTGTTTAACATTAATAGCTTGATTTGGGAATAAACATTGAAAAACTTTATGACCCATTGTTGCCAACATTATACATATCTGTACCTATCCGTATAGACAAAATTCTTTTCAACTCCAAAACATAGAACAAAAATATTTTTTGATTTATCTTAGCAATTTTAAGGTAGAGGTAGACACACAAGAGAAAAAAACGACACCTCTATTTCCGTCATACGTCATGCAAAAAGTTGCATCATGCATCAATCAATTTGGCACTAAGAATTTTTTCACAGCCCAAACACGAAACCTCACTAAAAGAGAAAAAAAAACTGTTAGTTGCCATGAAGCAGGTGTATACTTCTATGCAATAGAAATGACGACGGACGAAGAAGAAATCAAATCTCTAAAGCAGAACATTTACACCCAGCAGAACAGGTAGAGGAAACTCAGATGAAGTTGAAGTTGATGCTAGCCATCACAGTGCGCTTGGATTTGTTCATAGTCTTACTTGTCCCGCTCTTGGTTCCATCTCCCATCTTAAGTCCCACCAGCAGAGTGCGCAGCGCCGCTATCAGGGAATCGTTCTTGGATGGAAACAGTTAAAATAAAACCCTCAAAACTCATCAAGACAGTTGTCATCTTTATGCTTCTGAAGGTTCCCTAATGATCTTTCCTCTAAACCTCCTCCTTTTCCTCCCGTTTTTTATTTATTGTCGTGCTTTTCCATTTTCTATTTTGTTCTTTTTGTATTTTTGTCAGGTGAACATGACGAAGATGATGATGATGATGAAATTCAATTAAAATTTGTTTGTGACTCTATTCACTTTTACCAGACCAGAATGCTCTCTATCGTCGGTGTGGATAATCTTTTTCAAAGTTTCAAAGTCACAAAATTATATCCCTGTCTTACACTCAAAAAAATTAGAAATTACTAAGATAAAGCCTAATTATGCAAGGGCAAAGGCATTGGATTTTATTAGGTTTTCTTTTGATACTTTTTGACAGTTGCACTTGCTGTCCAGCTTGTCATTGTCTAAAACTAAATGGACACTTAAGCTATATTCAGTGTCTATAATATTCAATGACATATTTGTAATCTACTAATTTCGAATGAATTAATGAATTTGAGTGAACTTTTGGAAACGATTAATGAACATTATATTAATTTGAAGATAATTTGTCAATGAGATAATAAAAACTTTCTAGCCTCGAAGTCCTCATGTTCGTTAAACATTCCTACATTATATACTTGTATGGAACAGCACATTTTAGGAGCTTAGTTACACAATCGAATCGATTAGAAATGTTTTGGAGATGGTATTATGCCTGTATACGACAGAGAATGTATATTTTAGAGGATGGATTGACCTGAAGGTTTTTACTGTTTTTAACTTCCTATTGGAAGTTGTTGTTGTAATTGGTTCGATTTGTCAAAAAAATAATTTTGTACATATCACCACGTTTCGAACTGCCTAGAATTGGTATCCATCATTTTGAGAGAGATGTCTGTGGTTGTTCGTAGATTTGTCCGTTCGTACGTTCCTTTCACCTTTTTACGTTGAACATCTCACGAACGAATAAAGACGGCCTTACTAATAATCAAATTTAGTGTTAAGCTTAGAAGAAAATCTCCGAATTTTAGAAAATCCACATACCAATAACGAATTTAATCTCCAGTTTAGTCGTTAGCAATATGTCAAAATTTAATACATGGAAATCCATGTTTAAAGTTGAACACTAAATAAAAAGTGTTGCCCTAGTGCTGTTTTATGGTATTTAAATTTGTATTTAATACTTAAATCTATTCCCAAGTTATCAGGTATATTTCAATAGGTACCTATTTTCATGGGTTGGTTTCAATCTTCAGATCCTTGTTTTACAGTGAAAAAGAAGAACTTTATTTAGAAGTACTTTATTTATTGTTCTTATGTTTATGTATTGCAACAGGAACAGATTATCTATTTTTTCCTAAATATTTAGTACGTCTGGATTAACGTTGAATATGTGCATAGTTTTTTGATTCCGTTATATATATTAGCATACCAAATTACGTATTATCTAAAAAGTGATTTTTTGTGTTGAATGGGAAAGGATTTCTTTTGAGTTTTTAGAATTCGTTTCATAGTTTTTTATTTATTTAACATTATATAAGTTAATCAAATCTATTTGAACATTTTAAAGTATATCTTTCAAAATGGTTGTCAATCATGTGGTTTTTCTTTGGTCACTCTTAGTAGTCCTTTTTAACTCCTCTATTGCAATAATAGTCTTCCAGTGGCTTCGTTCATTACAATCATGTTTTAGGAGTGTTTTTTACTTCCCGCTGTCATTAACCAGTGAGAGCACACCTATACACGTAAACATACGTAGTTATTCTTCGGATTACTTGTCAGAGAAATTAATGTTTGAAAAAACGTTTTTCATAAAATAGCATAGGTTAGGTTAGGTTAGGAGGGGTGTGCACAGCACAGGGCTGTTGCGTACACGGGGGCCTGTCGGTCCATTGTGATCCCCTTACAATAAGAAAGCAGAGATGCTCCTAAGCTAATGATTCAGATAGACTGGCTCATTTACGAACCAGCCTGTGATATCTATGAATTTCTTCATATTTACCATTGAGACCTGCGCTAGATCGTCCAGTTCTCCAACAAACCTGTTTCCCAAGTAGCGGAGGCGGCTTGTTTGGAGGTTTGGACAATCGCAGAGCAGGTGTTTAATGGTTTCTATTTCTTCTACATCCTGACAGCTCCTACAACTGTCGGGTGCGAGTACACCCAATCTGGTGGCCATTGTGCCAATGGCGCAGTGACCCGTTAGTACACCTATCAAGATTCTAATGTTCTTTTTACTCAGCGATATAATATACTGAGTTTCCTTTTCATTAATTCTAGGCCATAAACTTCTAGAGATAGCGCAATCGTTCCTGGTAATCCAGGATTTATTGATTTGCTCTTTCATTATTAGGTCCATTTTCGTTTTAATTACGCTGATCGGGATGTCTAGTCCCGTGTCTAATTGGCTACTACTGTTTCCATTTGACAATTACCCCTTCCTTGCCAGTTCATCTGCTAAATCATTCCCTTCTATATTGCTATGTCCAGGAACCCAGCAGAGTTTGACTCGGTTAGTGTTGCAAATTTTGTTCAGTATGCCTCGACATTTTGCCACTGTTTTGGATCTTATGGTCTAACTGGCTATTGCTTTGATCGCAGCTTGGCTGTCCACGAAAAAAAGTGATCTCCGACGAGATCAGTTTTTTCTTGTGTACCAATTCTGCCGCTTTATGAATAGCATAAATCTCAGCCTGAAAGACACTACACTCATCTGGGAGTTTATATGATTGAAAATAGCATCATTTGTCATTTGAAATTCGTTCGTTTCATATTTTATTGAAATAAAAAAGGATAACATTTCTAAGAAAACCAATGGAAACAAAAGTACTCTGGTAACTAAAAAAATAACTACTAAATTGGCAGGAACAGAAATATCACTGTAGGAATCCCAACAGAAAATAATTTATTTCCGTAGCAATTTCCAATATCATACTGGTATGTTCATATGTCATACAACAATGGGGCATATTCATAGATGTTTGCTAAACTATTGCTTAGTTGTTACTAAGCAAGTCCAGAGTTTAGGATATTCATAAATGAATTTAAACCTAAAGTTAGGGCTAAACCTGTGGTCTAACTTTAAACATAGGAAATGCTGTGTTTAAGTAGTTATTATCACAGCCAAATGTCAATTTTTTTTTTTTGTGAATTAAAAAGCTGAAAAGTAATTTATATTTAATGTGAATGCCTTCAAATAAATAAATAAATGTAAATGTAAATGTAAAATGTATATCAAATAAAATGCTAAGTAAACTTATCGTCCTGAAAAATGTCGATTGATACCGCAATTGGAGAAGATATGGATATTTTAGATGAATTTGAGTTATGAAGTGAATTGCAAAATGTGCCACAAAGAAAAAGAAAAATAGAAAAGAGAGAAGAATAGAATAAGAAAAAAGTTCCTTCTCTGGTTGCGACCAGTTTTCCTGGCGTTCGCGTTTAATATTTTCTTTGTTGTTCGTCTAAAAATATAATAGAATATTTGTTCGAGTTTCTTTTTTGGATTTTTTATTTAATAGTTTTGTTTTTTTACTTTTTTCGACATGCAATATGAGGAGGGACCACACAAAATTTACACTTTGGGAATATAAGTGTATTTTTTTTTCTTTGAACTGTCATCATTTTAAGTATAATTGTAGTAGAACACAACCTTAACATGGGGTTCTTCTAAACACAGCTGGGAAATTGACTATGAATAAGAGCTGTGTTTAATTAACCAACAAGCCTTAAACTATAGATCAAGAAATCACGACTTTAGTAATTCTCTATGAATACGCCCCAATAAGTTTACTCAAAATATGCATGTTCTTGCATTATGGTTATCAACTATATCAAATTACATACTATAGTACTGAAAAAGTTGCTGTTAAAAAAGAACACGGCAATACTTATCTTCACTCTTTGAACAATAAAAAAATTGAAATTCATCTGTCATTTTGTCGAGCTAAGGAAAGTGTATTGAGATTTCGATTCGGTAAACAAGTGAAAAAAACCTAATTAAACTAAATAAAAAGTGTAATATAATTAGTGTAATGAACACTAGCAATACTTTATTAAACAAAACATAAAAAAAAACACGTGGTGCTACGTTAAATCCTGTAAAAACGCCTATAACAAAGAGTGTACAAATATTTCATTTCAAAAGTGAGTTTTGTCTGATATTTCCCCATAAAGTAATGTGAAGTGATGTTTCTTAGGTTATTAAACTATCGTAGAATACTTTTCAACTGATATTTCATGATATTTTGCTTTTATAAATCTAATTTGTTGTAAATAAAAATATACTTCAATCGAGTGATTTAGTTGAGATTGATCTGTCAAATGAGAAATTCTCTTCCAGGAGGGACGGACTCATTTTTGTTGGTGATGGCAAGGCGCTTTAGTGTCTGAAGTGCAAAGTTATTTTTAACGTTTGAAATGATTATATTCTTAAAGGTCTTTTTGCTGTCGGCCCTAACTATCATCACAGTTTTGTATTTTCGCAATAGTCCTATTTCATTTTAAAAGTATTCTAAGATGATGTATTTACCTAAAGAACTCCACTTCACATAACTTTATGTAGAATATGAGACAAAAATTACTGTGAAATGAAAAATTTGTTCACTACGTATTATAGGTGTTCTTACATTATTTAATGCCGCATGTCTTATACATATATTTTTTTTTTAAATAAGTATTGTTTTATTTAGTTTGATTAGCTTTTTTTTAATTTTTCAACGTTTTAAAATCTCTATACACTTTGCTATAGCTCGGCAAAAATGACAAGCACCTCAATGATTTTTTTTCTTTTTTTTAATCTTGCTTTCCTTAGGCGCCCCAGAGTTAAGCCGTGTAACTGCACGCCGACCCTGTGTCAATGCATTTGTGTCTGTGTATTTCTTCTTCTATGTTTTCACTTTTCTTAATGTAGTGTGCGGTTTTGTTTGATGGAATTTGACGCAAATTGTAGTAGATTCAAGGAAAGTCTGAGGATTTTGTTAGCAAAAGGGTAAAAATCTTTATTGGTAGCATTCCGTTTACTGGCTGAACAGAATGCAAGACGCAACTGGAATAGATGTCAAAAAAGCTGCAGTAGATGTCAAAAATGCTGCAGTAAAAGTTAAAAATTGTTCAACTCTTGCAGCTCCGGCTGCAGCATTTTTGACATCTATTCCAGCTCCGTTTTGCATTCTGTTCAGCCAGTTAAGCTCCACATTTTATTTTAACCTCTCAGTTAGCTAATAGTCGACATTAGTGTTTGATTATTAGTAAGGCCCATTGACTTCGGATATGCATGTATATTATTTTATAGACAATTCTGTCGTTAAGTGTGGAAAAAATACAATTAGCATATTTTTTACCAAAACAATCTGTAAAATTGTATGGTTATTTTCTTGTTCATACGAGTTCTTGTAGAATAAATATAATGGATGTTTTTTTGCAACACGAAGTACCTTTGTGTCATGCCATTTTACTTGCGTTCCCTTTTCGTTAATATTCAAATTGCTATACCCCACTCTGCTTGGAGTATTTTCAGATCTGTCATGATACATTTCGTTCACTCTGTATGGTTCCCCTCATTTTGATCAGGCCAGATTTAAGAAAGCGCTTAACTATTTTTTTAACTACGTATACACATTGCCACCCTCGTTTTGCCAGGGTTGCGAAGGGTTTTTTGCAATTTTACATTTCCAATATTCTAGATTTCTTACCCTCTTTCTGCCTCTTTGTTCCACTTGCACTTCCTGACCAATATTCAACTCTGAACAGCTGGTCCAGCAGTTGATGAAGCGGGATTCAAGGAATTATTTGCTTCATTATCAGAGCAATTCGATGAGGAGCTACTGGTACTATTTGAAGGAGAGCTGCTTGAAGTTGAGCTACTTGACGAAGAACGACTTTGCGGTTTTGTTAATAGGCATGGCACTAAACTTTCAGCATTTCTTATTGGACTGATGGATACAAAATTGGGGTCAGCATCGGAATCATCAAAGTCATTATGATCAGTGCGCGTAGGGGAAATATAGTATTACCTTTGCTCAACACTGCAAGATGTGAACTGAAGATGTACATGGTGCACTGTTTTATTCTTGAAAAACTCGAGAAGGTGAAGTTTTGAAGTATGGCTTGTTATTTTCCTTCTCCTGCGAACTATTGTCTTGGCTTTTGTAGCCATTTCGACAAACAATCGGGCACGATGCATTTTTAATCTACAAAAAAAGAAAGTAATTTCATTTTTGATGTCGAGGTTACTTAAAACCGAGAATTTGATATGTCAAAAAATCATGAAAAATCTCCTTATCATAAAAATATGCATGCCAGACGTTTTAAGTGTCGCCACAACTAGCCAGACAACCCAACAGCTCAAAAGGGGCGAACATTTGTTTTTGATATCGTGGGTATAACCTTATCATATTTTGAGGAGATTTTTCATGATTTTTTGACATATCAAATTTTCGGTTATACCCACGACATCAAAAACTAATTTTTGCCCCTTTTGAGCTGTTTGGCCGTCTGTCTGGTTGTGGTGACACTTAAAACATCTGGTATGCATATTTTTGTGATGAGGAGAATTTTTATGATTTTTTGACATATCATTTTTTTACCCCTGACCGCAAAATTGTTATTTTCTTACACTTTTTGGGAGCGTCTGACTGGGTGTGGCGACACTTTAAACGCTTGGGAACTGGGAACCCAAAAGTCAAAACCAAAGCGTAGTTCTTTATAGTTTAAACTTATATAAAAGTGGTTATACCCGCAAAAATCCGTAAAATCACCGTATTCAACCCCCCTTCTCCAGCACTGGTGACAAAAGAAGCCAGACGACTGGATTCGAAATCAAGGCCCTCTATAACCTCAACATAAACGTTCGTGAATAATGGTTATACCATCATCCACATAATTTGCTCTCAGCTCTTAGAGTATAAGGGTTACTAACTTCAGCCAATTAGAAACAAATGACTCTTACTCCCATCTCTATGTGGTTTCTTGCACTATAAAAACGGCGCTGTTATTGACTTGTAGGGAAATTAATTTTACGTTTGACTACAGTGTTGTCTCAAAATCGGCATTTATTGAGTTACTACAGTATTGTAATACTAGTGCGATATATCAATTTTTATAAAATTTTTAAGGACAAATTTTGGTATAAAATCTAAAATATATTTATTTATGTGCATTGGGGTGTAGGATTTTTTTATTTTTTATATTCACATTCGGTATACCTACAGGGTGTCCTGGACCTGATTGGAAGTATTTTAGGGTGTGATTCTTGGGGTTGTTCTAAGAAAAAAAAATTTATGGGGGGAAGTTGTATCTGAGGCAGGGGGGGGGGGGGTCAGTTTTATGAAAAATTGACTTTAAATGCAAAAAAAACATTAATAATCAACGAAAACACATCTAATAATGTGCTATAGTTTTTTTGAAAGCTAATACTCCACTCTAACATTTGGGTTTTAAATCAAGTTGTTTCTCAAAATTAAAAAAAAAAATTGTGATTTTTTTTCTTAAGTCGATATTTTTAAAAATTTTACGTTATTCAGTGCTTTTTTGTGTTAGCTTTTAGTCCATTACCGAAAACCAAATGTTAAAATCTTTATTAGTTTTTGAGAAATTAAGAAAAAACAAAAAGTACTTTTACCATAACATGCCCGAAAAATGAATTTATTTATGAATTATCCATAATTTAACCCTTTTTTCGGGCTTAGTTGGTAAAAGTACCTTTTCTTTTTTCTTAATTTCTCAAGCACTAAGAACGATTTTGACATTTGATTTTTGGTAATGGATTAATAAATAATGAGGGCATTGAATATTAAACATAAAAAAAGCACTTAATTACGGCTCTGGACCTTTGGCACCTCATATGAGGGAAATTTGATAAGAAAATATCCCATCTAATTGGTCAGTAATTGGTCAGAAAAGGTCAACTGGTCCCAGAAATTGGTCAGCCCTAGATAACTTTCTCAAGGTCGCTCAAGGTCTTTCGCGATTTTTGGCACCTCATTAAAGGGAAATTTGCAAAAAGTTAACACCATCAGAAAGGTCCTGAGAACTATATAAAAGGTCAGCTAGTTTTAGTAATTGGTCAGTCATAGTTTTTTTTTACGAATTTTTAAATTATTGTTCAAGGTCACGCGCGATTTTTGGCACCTCATTTATGGGAAATTTACAAAAATTTAATACCATCTGAAAGGCCCTATGATCTGTATAAAAGGTCAGCTAGTTTCAGTAATTGGTCAGTTATAGATTCTTTTATACGATTTTTTCTAGGCTTTTTTTTTCTAGGTCATGAACGGTTCGTGACCTTGAAAAAAAAATACTTTAAAAAATCGTATAAAAGTATCTTTAACTGACCAATTACTGAAACTGGCTGACCTTTTACACAGATCACATGGCCTTTCAGGTGGTACTAAGTTTTTGCAAATTTCCCATTAATGAGGTGCCAAAAATCGCGCGTGATCTTGAACAATAATTTAAAAATTCATAAAAAAAAAACTATGGCTGACCAATTACTAAAACTAGCTGACCTTTTATATAGTTCTCAGGACCTTTCTGATGGTGTTAAATTTTTGCAAATTTCCCATAAATGAGGTGCCAAAAATAGCTATAACCTTGAAATTTTTAAAAATTCTTTAAAAAAAATCTATACCTGACCAATAACTTAAACAAGCTGACCTTTTATAAAGATCTAGAGATCTTTTAGATGGTACACTTTTTTGGCAAATTTACCTAAAATCTTTTTGACCTTGAAATTTTTTTAAAATTCAATAAATATTCATACAAAAAAATCTATGGCTGACCAATTACTGAAAATAGCTGACCTTTTACAACCGTGAAGAGGCCTTTCAAATTGCATACTTTTTTTTTAAATGACCCAAATGAGGTGCCAAAAGTTTGTTTGTGACCTTGAAACGAACTTCAAAAATTCATAGAAAAAAATCTATGGCTGATCAATTACTGAAAAAAGTTGACCTTTTATCACGATCTAGAAATATTTCGGATGGTATAAAATTTTGGCAAATTTCCCTTAAATGAGGTGCCAAAAATCGCGCGTGACCTTGAGCGACCTTGAGAAAGTTTAAGCCTTGATTAAAATATATCTAGGGCTGACCAATCTCTGGGACCAGTTGACCTTTTCTGACCGATTACTGACCAATTAGATGGGATATTTTTTTATCAAATTTCCCTCATATGAGGTGCCAAAGGTCCAGAGCCCTTAATTACGTAAAATTTTGAAAAATATCGACTTAAGAAAAAAAATCACATTTTTTTTTTTAATTTTGACTTTGAAATTTAATTGCTCAAAAACTATTCGCTTAAACAATTTGATTTAAAAACCTTATGCAAGAATGGAGTATTAGCTTTCAAAAAAACTCTAGCACATTATTAGATGTGTTTTCGTTGATTTTTAATGTTTTTTTTGTTGCATTTAAAGTCAATGTTTCACAAAACTGCCCCCATGCCTCAGGGAGGGGATATTCAACTTTCCCCCCACATAACTTTTTACTTAGAATAACCCCAAGAACCACACCCTAAAATACGCCCACTCAGGTCCAGAACACCCTGTATTGTGGATCTTTAGAAGGGGCAAGAGAAGAGAGAAGTAATTTTTGTTCTGGGACCCCGCGGCCGTTTTTAGGTTAAAAACCCTCAATTCGAAAAAGCGGTCTGAAAAAACAATATTTTATGAGGTCAATGTAACTTATAATGACTTTTTTTGCTTTTGTACAATGTTGCTAAGAAAATAGCAACTTTTTACATTAAATCCCCCCGAAAGATAGATCGATTTTTTAGATGTTTTCGATTATTTTTTCTAAATGGAATGCCCGAATTGGCTGAAACTTACTTTCTTAACACTATACAGCATTTCTTAATTGATGTTTGGTCAATACAAATGACAAAAGAAAGCCAAAATAAATCATTATAAGTAATTTTGAGAATATATCGACGCAAATTTAATTGGTTTTCCTGACCACTTTTTCAATTGTGCTGTTTTTCACCTAAAAACGGCTCCGGGGTCTCAAAATTCGATTTTGGAAAATGTCCCAAAACAAAAATTTCATATTTCTTATCCCTTTACAAGATCCACCATAACCATTTTGAATATAAAAATAAGTACAAAAAAATTCCGACACCCCTAATGTAATAAATATAAATATAATAACGTTTAAGAAAAAAGAATTGTCAACCCAATTTTGAGATATCGAATGTTCAAAGAAAAAAATTGAAACTTTTTTTTAAAAAATCACAAATTTTTTGAAAATTTTGATATGGAATATTATTTGAACTTATTTGTATATACAGCAAAATTAATCTAAATTCATTCAGCCGATAATGACAAAATTCAAAATAAAAAAAATATTCTATGAGAGGTAGGTGCTGCTAGCTAATAAGTTTAAATTTTTATAATTTTTGGTAGAAGATCAGACTAATTTCAGCATATGAAAAAGTTTTAGTAAAAGCCTTGTTTACATTTCCCGTCCGCAAAAAACCTATGCAAATACTATCGCGAGTCAAAAATAATTAAAGTGAAATGCAAAATTAATTGATTGCATGATTGGTTACAGTTTCATGCAAAAAAATTGCTGTCATGGAATGTGCTGAATAAAATATTTTTTTATGGTCGTCTTACACTTCAAAAAAAGAAATGTATTTACCTCTAGGCATTATTTGCATGCAAATGGTTTTTGCATCCAAAAATAATTATTTTCCATTTTAGGGTTAAAGTTTATTAATTAACAGTTAATGACATTAATGACTCAATGGGTGGTTTAGGCCAAAGCAAATATTTTCCGCCTTGAATATTATTCAATTTGGTAAGGAGACAAGGTGGAAAATCGTTTTGAAAATTTTGATTTTTTGTTCGCCTTGTAACTATGCTTAAAATACTCTAGAAAGTGTAAAACAATTCTTAAGTATCGAGTTTCCAAAAAATCGATTGTATCGTTTTGAAATATTAGATTTTCTAAAAACCCAAAGGTAGTCTATACTTTACTTTAAGTGATATATAATTTTTTTTAAGAAAAGTTGTATAGCTGTTTTTGAGAAAAAATGATTATGTAAAATTGCTAAAATTGCTTTATTTTTGGTGCTAAAAAAGATATGTGGGGAGAATGACCAAAAAATGCTACGTACCAAGTTTAAATAAACTTGATCTAGCCGTTTAGGCTGTAGCTCGACGGACATACAGAATTGTGAGACCAACTTTTGACCTATTCTCTATCATCGTTATATCAAGTTTGATCAAAATCTCGAGTTCAATAAAAAAGTGTTTAAAAACGTTTTTTAGATTTCATAAATAAAAAATTATATTTTTCAAAACCACTCCAACGATTTGCAAAATTTTTCGCATCAATTCAAATATATTCAAGAATTAAGTTGCAGATGGCATAGCTGTCGCTAAAGATGTTTAAAGAGTTGTTTTAGCATTTAAACGTATACGAATTCATCCATGTATACAATTTTAATTAATAATTCTAAGATACTAGAACCTAGGAAAAATTTTAGTTGGTTTTTCATCAGTTATTGCTCACAGTGTATTTATAAATCTATAGAATTTTTATGCAAAGAATGTTTGAAAATAATGATGAAGATGAAATGGAGGTGAACTTTTCAGGTGCTAATGTTGATTCAACGGTATTTGTGCAAAACATCACCCAATGCGCATGCGCAACAGCAGCACAGTAAACGAAATGTCTTTCAGCAGCAACAACAACAACAACTACCTACAACATGAACGGTTTGGATAATTACTGAATGAGTAATTCATCGTTAAGGTAGTTTTCTTTGCTTAGTAATTAAGGAGCCGCGAGTGTCGTTTGGTATAAATAGTGATATTTGCTTTTCTATGAATTTGCCAGGGTTGTATACGTTGTGCCATTAGTATATCTATATTAAAGAATACCTATAGTGGAAGAATGACAAATATTGGGCTGAGGAATGACTTAAGTTTAACGGCACTCAGGCTCATGTTTGTCTAGAGTTTTGAGATAAGTATTCTTTGAAAAAAAAAAAAACAACAGAAAGCAACACGAAGATGCTTAACTCAAGATAAAACGGCTTCTTTAGGAGATTCATCGCAATGGTGTAAGTAAGATAGTTTGGTAAATTTAAGTGACCTATTTCTGGTTCAATGTGTCGAATTGTATCCCACCCTGCTTTGTATAGTTTTATTTTTTTTTTGATTAAATCTATTATTTGTCTAAATGAACAATAATTAAAAAATCTTCTTTTTTTGGAAACGAAAATATTATAATAACGGTTATTTTTACAGGAAAAATGTACTGGAAATCCAATGAGAGCTTTGATAATGCGAAATTACCCAGACTTTTAATTGTTTTACTGTGTCAGGAAAACCCCCTACAGATAATAGTAACTGAGCCAAAAGAAACTATGTTAGTGGAGAAGATTTGTGAGATAAGAAAAACAAACAAACAAACTTATTTAACATTTAATCGTGTATTTTAAGGTCAACTATAAGAGTGTTTCTATACGAAAATGACTTGCAATTGGTTTAATTCTTTTACTTTATCAAAATATATTTGTAGGTATCTGTGCGTGAGTGTATTCTGTATTTTTAATAATAATAATAAATTTTAATAATAATAATAAATTAATAAAACTTTAAATCTTTTAGCCGCATTGGTAAGAGTCCTTTATGTTTTGATTTCATAATTCATTCCCTGTTTATTGGGTGTACCTTGGTGTACCGCCTACCAAATGAATGGTGGACAAAGTCCAAAGGGAATTATGAAAACAAAACATTTCCAACTTCAAGCAATGCTGCTGAATACTTTACAAATACACCGGTAATTTCTAGAATTTCAATATTTTTGGGAATTTTTTAAATAACTCCTACATTATGTATGCAGAACAATAAATAAATAATAATATGATTTATTTATTGTACTACATTTAAAACTTATTTAAACAAAGAAATACTCATCAATCATACATAGGTATGTACACTAGGCTCTAAATGAAGAAAAAAATTCCCTATTTTTTTCAGATTTTTATTTTCATCCTCTATTGTAGCTGTAAGGGTAAATTAAATTCCCCATTTTTTTGTGCATACTAGGAAATTCGCGTAAAATCTGCCAAAAAATTCAGAGCATTTAGGTGGGAAGTAGACAAGAAAAAAAAATGCTACAGAAATGGGGTAATATCTCCCTCCGCATGGACGGGATAGGGGCAATTTAATAAAATAATTGCATAAAATAGAAAAAAAATATAATAAAAACAACGGCAACACTTGCAGTGATGTTTTATAGCTTTTTGGAAAGCCAGAAGTTTTTTTAACGACTACCTTAATGTAAATATGTGTGTACGCATCCTACCGTCACGTCGCTTTGATTGTATTTAAAAAATACAAATTTGGAGCCTTACTACAATTTGCTAGCATGCTTTGCTCATTAAGATAAACAATGTGACCTGCTAACTTCACTGTAAAGTAATTTGTTGAACTGCAAAATCGGGAATAGAAATGCAAAAAGTGCAACAGTGTAAAAGGTACCATTGGCCTAGGTGACAGTTGCCCTACTAACTTGTGCTACTATAAGCCGTATTTAAAAAATCGTATACTAACAGTAGGTAGTTCTAAGAGGGTAGCGATTTCATCGAACAAAAAATATATTACATTTATTTTGGGTTATTTTCCACTATATTGGTCAATATTTTTTAAGGTTACGTATCCTCCAGGAACAGATTGACAAGAAATGAGTTTTTGACATTCCAAAATCCGAGGGGTTTGCTCGATTCAAGATTTAGTGGCAGCGTTCAATGGTAGTTTCACTTATGCGAAGTTGAATAAGTGCAAAATTAGCATTTGAGACGAAAATATTTGTTTCATTATGCGAAGTTTTCATATAACCGGAGTTCAGCTATGCGAAGTAGTTTGTGTGAAAAATGCTCAAAAAGGCTCCGTTATAAATTTCTTGTTTCAGATAGGCGAGGTTTTCAGTTAAACGGAGTGCAGTTAAGCGGAATTGACTGTATACCCATTCAAACTTTACCATTTGTTTTCCTCTTTTTTAAATATTCATTTCGATTGAAAATTTAATTTTGAACAAAAAGTTTTAGGCAAGTGCAAAATTGTCCAATTCGGCTTAGTTTCCAAGTTAACCACCTCGAATGCCACTATCCATGAGCAGTACTTGCATCGATGAAACTGAACAGCTTTCAGTTCTGGGTTATTGCCTCACAGATCACCTTCTATGCCTGTGGAATGATCACATATTCAACGTCGCTAAGAACGCTGCAGTGTTTAGGTTTTCTTCGAATGTGCAAGAAATTTTGTTCCTCTTCTGATCTGGCTGTAATCTACAAAGCCTTCATTTGCCCAATGCTAGAATACAATTCTCACATTTGGGCAGGTGCTCCAATAACCTGTTTAAGTCTCTTGGATCGTATCCAAAAACGAGCTTCTAAAATGATAGGTGATGGCACTTCAACGGAAACATTCGAATGTCTTGAACATCGTCGTAATGTTTCATGCCTCATGTGTTCTAGTGAAATAGCTACTTGTATTTCTCCTCTTAAATACTTCCACCGTAATACTTGCACCGCCAGGAATGCATATCAGTTTACCCTGGAGCCCAATTTCAGACGTACTGTTAAGTATAGATATTCGTTTTTTAGCCGAGCCACACGAATTTGGAATGCTTTACTCGGCTCTATTTTTCCCTCCCATTTTGATATGCAGGATTTCAAAACCAATTTACATCGGCTTCTCCTTTTAAATCCCTCCATATTTTCTCAACGGTCGTACTGTGTTCAATCATCTTAAGGGTAATCACAACCCCTTTAGTGCGCGCATAATTATAAGAAAAAATATTGAAAAGTGGCCAGTGTGACCACTCTCTCAGAAACGCATGATTGAAATTAGTAGCATTTTCGGTTTCAAGCATGCTTATAGGCTAAACGAACATATTATTCAATAGTAAAACCCTTGCATGTAATTGTTCCTTTTTAAAAGGTCTATTCAATAGGCTATTACTGCACAAGTTAAGCACAATACAACACAATTTTTTTTGCAAATCGAATTTACATAGAAGTTGCTCAAACTTACTTATTTAAGGTGGCTCTACAGTTCAGTTTGGACCAGGGCCTCAACCAACAAGCTTCTTCCAGCCGGCTTGGTTGCAATAGCTAGCTATTTCTAGGATGATGTCCTCATCCACTGGCTACGCTAACTTCTTAAACTGCGCCACCGTCCCATGGGGTTGGATTCAAAAACTTTTCGGCCCGGAGCTTTGATGTTCATTCGCTATAGTACACCAAGTCGTTGGCTTTTCACTTTTGTGGCTAGGTTGGGCGTAGCTGTACAATCCGTACAGTTCGTTGTTGTCTTCTTCTCCATTCATGCAGACGGTATCAAAAATCATCCGGAGAGTTATCCACTTCAAGCAGCACAAAGCATTTTCATCCACCGTTAATAGTCCCCATGCCTCTTCACCATACATCAAAAGTGGGATGTATTATACAGAGACACTTAAGTTGCTTCGAAGAGGGCTTTGCTTCTCAATTGCATTCTTAGCCCTAAGAAACGGCAATTGGCAAGAGTAATTCTTCATTTGATCTCAGCACTGGTATCGTTCGCTGAGTTGATAGCGGAGCCCAGATAGACAAAGTCTCTGACCACCTCATCTTTACAGCTCTCTATAGTGAAGTTTTGTCCAAGACGTCCTATCTTGTTTACAGTATATGTATATTTGGTCTTTCCTTTATTTATCGTTAAACCCGTCTTCTTCCACCTCAATACTCACGAAAGCCCCACTGACATCATTGTATATAAAAAGTTTTTAAAAAGTTTTATATAAAAAGTTTGTATATACAATGCTGACATCAAGGTTTGTATGTACGTCCAATTATGTCAATATCTTGGGCGTAAGCGAGTTATTGGACGGGCTTTTGAAAGAATGTGCCTCTAGTGTTGACGTTATAATTTTGGATTATTCTTTCAAGAACGATCTTGCTACCAAAAACCATCTCCTCCATGTTACATCCACCACAACATTAGTTGGCTTAGTTTTCTGTTTTTAAACTTATCGGTGGACGGTGGCAAAATAAAAATTTGCCTGAAGGCCGGCAAAAACGGGAGCGCTACGATATCCCGCAAACCAAAATCTCGAATAACGAAATCTCGCAAGTTTAAGAACTTGTTTTTCATAATCTCGCAATTACAAAATCTCGCTTTTTACAATCTCGCATTCACATTTCGAACCTAAAAATCTCGCAAAAAATCAACCAAAATCTCGCAATTTAAAATCTCGCAAATCAAAATCTCGCAACTTCAAATTTCACAGCAACGAATCATCGAATTCATCGAATCGAATCTAACATACCTATACCCAAAGGCACTTTGCATAATTTTTCTTTCCAGCTAATAACTATACCCGTCAACAAAAAATGTGTACATCCTTTATTACTGTTAATAACCATTTTGGTTGTCTTTTACGCGTTTATAATGGAACTAAAAGTATCTTCTAGTTCAAGGTCAAATACGATTAATGCAATTTGCACATGACACTTTACAACTGGATATACCATCTCCATGTTCTCTCTCTTTCTTGTTCTTTTGACAACAATAATATTGAAAAATCAACAGTTCAAATTAATAATAACAGTGTGGTACTCAGACACTGGATTATATATTTTGCAGTAGGTAGGATATGTCGCAAAATTGAATTGCATTGCAACAAATAATTTTTTTAAATCAAAATCTTGCAAATTGAAATCTCGCGCGAGATTTTAATTTGCGAGATTTTGATTAAAAAAAATTATTTGTTACAATGCAATTCAATTTTGCGAGATTTTGATATGCGAGATTTTAGTTTGCGGGATTTCGTTATTGCGAGATTATGAAAAGCGGGATTTTGTAATTGCGGGATTATGAAAGGCGAGATTTTGTAATTGCGAGATTTCGCTATGCGAGATTTCGAATCCGAGATTTTGATTTGCGAGATTTCGTAGCCAACCCGGCAAAAACTACTGGTTTGGCACCATATGCAGGTAACAATGAGCTGTAATAGCACTAGCTTGTAGGCTCTGCTTTAGAAAATAATATCATTTTCAGGAAATTGAATGAGAATATAATGTTCCCGAACTTGCCAATATGCCATTCTAGGAAACAGTAACAGCCATCAGCAATACCCTATATCTGTCTTCAGGGCTTCAGAAATTTGTATCTAGACATTTTCAAAGAAGATGGGTTTTATCCTTGTAATGCAACTGATATACCATCTCCAGCTGAAGTCCCGGATAAGACATTGCCTTGAACTTACTTATAGACTGTGAATATTTCTGAAATTGACTTGTTTTCAACTTTAACAAGAAACTGCTGGCTCTGATCGAAACACAATATGTACCCTCACTGCAGCGGAAGATTTCTCCCGAAAATACTGTGTCATATCCAAAATTGGACTGAGTTGTCCTAATGGATACCTTTGAAAAAAAATGCTTTGAAAGAAGAAGCAAACCATGCACCTGATTAAGTAAATTATTCAAGTTTCAACTATCGTTGAGGAATTTTGGAGCTCACAACAAAATGGTGGGATATACCACAGCTTTTATCTCTACATCATTTGTAAAATTAATATCTTCTTTTACCATCCAAACTTTCTATGATTTATTTAAAACAAAAAACGAACATTTATAAAATCAATCTGGCTACAAATAATAATCAAAGAGTAGGTATAACTAAAAGATAACCAAAAAATCATTCGTATAGCGTTTCTTCAAATAACAGTAATTAACGTATCTATAATAGTGTGTAACCCATGCACTATCATCTATCAGTCAGGCCAATTAATTTCTATTCAAAACACGGAATAAATGGCGGTCTACTTTTAACACATCATCATAGCTCTGAACATACATATGTGTGCAGTGAGCTTCCCGCATCTGAGTTCTATGTGAGGAGGGAAGTCACACAAGCTTACACGTCGTTATTCATATTCTAGAGCCGAACCATATGTAAGACGCGCTCTCAAGACCTCTGTTTCTTTTTCTAATTCACCTCTAAATTGCCGCAATTTATTATGTCCCAAACACAAGCATTTTTGCCTCCTTTGTGTTCTTTTGTAAAACTTAGCCTAGCTATTTCACTTCACTCCGGAATGGAGAATCAATGCCATCGAGTCAAGGCATATAAAGAAGTAACAGCAGAAAGTTGAACGGAATTTCCCTGGAAACTGAATCGCATAACAATAATAACCAAACGACTGCAACTGACAGAGCGCAGCAAAGCTGGAATTGCGTTGTCAGGAGGTCGGTCGGTAGGTTCTTGGAGCATCCGCTTTCTACCATTTGGCCCGATGCGATGGATGGTGTTGCTGGTTGATTATATTGGTTGGCTTTGGCTACCGCAAAAATTCCTGCACTATTTTCATAGACACAAGAAGATGACTTTGTGTGTGCATACGTGCATGTGTACGCATCCATCTTGATTTATTATTTCACAGATAGTTTGCGCTGTCGTCGTCATATCATTGTCTACGTTAGTCGTCATCGTCATTTTTGACTACGTCTGTGTTGTGTTGATGAACTTTCATCGTATTTACTGTGCTGGGGTTGTAGCATAGTCTACAAAGAAACACTCTTAGCCAGAGCCAGATGATGAAGGCTAACAACGTGTAAGCTATTCATAGCGATGGACGGATGGAAGAATATATACGCATCACAATAGAGTACGTGTCCGTGATGGTGTTGTAGAACAAATGCATGCTAATGAAGAAATCTCCAAATGAAGCACTTAATTACAGTTGGAGCGGAAAAGTTATGAAAACATTAATTTCATAGGCGGGTGTAGGGTTAAGTACATTATACATATATTTTCATTCTAATATGTTCTGTATGATGGCGCTTAACGTGAGAGTTTGAGTAATGAACATGACACACTTTTTCCAAAATATTCATACAGAAAGGAGCACCTTCTTAATGAGAACTATGCCATTACAAATTTTTGATTGAAACTGAAAAAAGGGTGATAAGATCACTGCTTTGTTAGTAATACATAATGTAAGCAATTTTGTATGTGTATCTTTTTAATAAATTAAGTTCATCGAATCAAAGTAGGTCTATGAAGAACCGTTTTAATAATGAAACCAATTATTGTTTTTTTTTCGAGTCATGTAGATTTTGTAACTTGGGATTGGGAATTACGCTAGTTTCTCAAAGATTTTTTGCTTCCATATAGTCAAAAATCTGCGTACAGAATAGAAACATGACTAATCATCGCCAACGTACCTATGTACCCAACCAACATACATACATACGAGTAGCTAAGGAAGCAGACGAAAAAGGTTCTGTGACAAGGAAATTCCTTATGAATTAACCAAGGAATTTAAGACTTGAATCCTCAATTAAACATAAGGCTACCTTAGGAAATGTTGAAAACATTTCTATGTTGTATTTAACCTTTGCTTAGAAAAGCACATGTGAATCCCACACAAAATAATTATTTTATAACAAAATTGCAACATCTTAAAGAGACATAAAGGTAATCGGCATCTATTTGTCTACTTCCCTTAATTCTTTATCCAAAAATGCATGGCTTCATCTGTCACAGTTTTCTAATAAAATTGCTTCTGAGGATGTAATCAAACACATATGTGTCAGACGAAACAAACATTGCTTCAGAACTATTTATATGCTACGTGCTCTTAAAAAAAGGTGCAGATATATCCTAAATGAAATTCATAACTTTTAAACTTAGCTTTCCAATACACAAATAATCAACTGTCATGGATTCATCCGTTTGGCCGTAGCATGAGCAAATCAAATACTTTTTCTCAATAAGCAAACAAGAGAAAACACCGATAATATCGTCTCCATCGCGCCGCCACTTGTACAGTTACAGACCTAGTATCATCGCCTTTAAAGTGCCTCTACACTATCCCACAGAGTATTAACACATGTCAGAATAAAGTGGGAAAGAATTTCATACGACTGCCAAATTTGTGTGATGAAAATGATTTTCATATTTTGCTTCCACACTTGCATCAAAACAAATCAGTTTCACCATAACCTCAAACGCCCAAGTGGGATAGAATGTGTGATGGTTTTAGAACCAATCCTAAATATTTTCAGGTATAAACACATGTCAAATCGTGTCGGATGCGCTGTCAATTTGTTTGTGATGAAATTTCATATTTTGTTTCCACACTATTATATGTACATGATTTCTTCCCACTTTTTTGACAAGTGTTAATACTCAGTGGGATAGTGTGGAATGGCTATTATCACCATCGCTCCCGGTTAGTTCATCTAAGCTTGCTCTTTCTTCATCATCATTGCTCGTCGTCAACAACTTTGGTTCTGCGCCATCTGCTTCGTCAAGTCATCTTGCTTCTTCTTTATCATCATCGCTCTTCGTCACTGACTTTCGTCGTTCTCAGTCTTCACCATCATCACTTTTCGTCAATAGCTCCCATCTTGCTCCATTAACAGCAGCGTTGCCATAAAGTGTCCAATCGGGCCATTCTGCCCTCTATTTTGAGTGTAGGCCCTTTGGCCCGGGCCAACCAGAAATGGCCCGCAAATTATGATTTCCTGTTTTCATACGAAAATATTTTGTGTAGAAGAATGCTATAAATGATAAGGTTAAAAAGCTCAAAAGTATGGCTGAATTAGTAGGTAAGTAGTTCTTGTTTTCAAATCTTCTCGAAAGCGGTAAGCAACTTTGGTACAACTTCGTCAGTTTTTGTTTCATTGCGCATCGATCATCAATTCAAAAAAAATTTTAACAGAATGTGGCCCGGACTTTTTTGAAAATTGACACCAAAATGCCCTCATTATGTTTTTTATCGTAGTAACGCTGTTAATAGATAGATACGCACAATTTTCTGGGCTATTACCAAAATGTTGGGGGCATGCCCGCAAAAATTCAATAATTGCTATTATCTTCTTCCTCTCTATAACTTGATTTCATTATACTCTTACAGAAAAATCTACAAAGCACTAAAATTCAGAGATTTTCAACTATCAATATCAATATCAAGATGGTTTCCTTATCTCATCTGAACACCAAATGAGATAAGGATATGATACCGTCAAATCAATATGAACGTACTGAATGCATACACACTGTAAAAGAGTCTACCTGCCATTTACGAAGTATTCGCTAACTTTTTAAGGTCAAATTATTAGTTTCAAGAGATATTAATGTCTTCTCTTCGGAACCATCTAACAAAATCATAAGCATTGGTCGACTTAGACAACTTTTAAATAGATCACTTGAGATATGTGATTTTCTTACCGAATGGAAAATATCTTTATTACTCCGAATCATAACTGTGGTCCTAAGCAACTCATCGAACTATTGTCCAATTTGTATAAGCTATCTTTAATACCAAAATAGTTTCAAAAATATTTTTTGTGATAAACTTTCGTTTTTATTAAATGAAAAAATATCGCCATTTCAATTTCGTTAGTGTCTGAAAAATCAACAACAACAAATTCCACAATTTTCTTGAACTTAGTTCTGAACAAACTTGAAAAGGCATATTAGGATTATTTTGTAATTAACAGAGTTTACCACAAAATTTCAATTCAGAAACAAGAAAAACAGGGTATTCTGAATTATTTGCGTTCTTATCTCACACACCGCATTCAGTATGTTCGTATCGGTTTGACGGTATCAAATCCTTGTTTCACCTGGTGTTCCACAAGAAAGCCATCTTGGACTACTATTGTTTCTTATTTTTATGAATGACTTACCTGATGGGATCCTTAACTCTTTAAGCCCAATGTTTGCCTATGGACTCACATTTTTGAGATGTTTGTATTGCTTAGAATTGATTTAAATTCTCATTTTAGGAAAGATGCATTCAAAAATATGTTAATCTTATACTTTGCAATAAATTAAATACATAATACAATTTTTTTTCTAAATTAGTATATATAATAAATAATTTAAGTACACTCAGTTTTAGTGCCAAGTATAAACTATTTGAGGCAACTTCGAAATCAGTTTTGTTTTATGCAGCGCAAGTCTGGGGATACGAACAAAGTGAAGAAGTTGAAAAACTGCTAAGATTTTTTCTGAAAAGATTATTTAAACTGCCGTCTAACTCTCCAAACTATATGCTTTTGCTGGAAACAGGAATGTCACCTCTTTTTATCGCAACGCTGAAGCTTCATTTCGATTTCGTTGTTAAAGCAATGTCTCATCCTGCGAACCGCTTGACAAGGCTTATTGTAATGCATGCTATCGCTACGAAATCTTTATTTTTCAAGGAGTGGCAGCTTTTGGCAAGTAGGTACGACCTGCATCTTAATGTTTCCCTTGATAATTTCAATGATTGGAGAGAGCAGTTGTATTCATTTATAAGGAGATTGGACGAGAAACTTAGAGAGGAGTTTAAAGAGCAGGCGCAGTCGTCACTTTACAGACAATATTACTGCACACTTAACTACGACTTAGCCGAACGCAACTATTTCCGGGATGAAAACAGCTGCTTTGTTATCTCAACCATCTTTAAAGCTAGAGGGGAACTGCTTAATTTGAATTTTAAGCCACACAGGGAGGATCTTCCATTATATTGCTCTTTATGCAACCTAGGAGCTCGGGAGGACGTATTTCATTTTATAGCAATATGCCCTATACTTGGAGAGATCAGAAGAGTTTTCTTTGACTGCACAAAGCTCACACTGGAGAGAACATTGGATATTCTGAACGGATGTGAAGGCTGGGAAGCTCTTACCGCATTTTGCAAGGAAGCCGCCAGCTACAGGGCCAAAATAATAGCTGAAGAATTTTAACTCACTGCCTACTTTATTAATATTGAAGAATCGTAACTTATTTTCTACTTTATAAAAAAAATCCTTACCCATGTATTCAATAGTAACTTTTCTTTTAAATTTTGTTTCTTTAAAAAAAAGCATAATATTTTGAATTTTTTATTTAATTGCCATCTGAGGTGACGGCCAAGGCCATACCTTCATAAGATTGTTTGTTAATTAACTACTGTTAAATTTGTAATTATCATTACTTTTAAAGAAATAAAACAATCCATCTAATCTAAATCTAATAAATAATTTATTAATCAAAATGATGAAATATAAACAAAACAAAAATAAATAATTTATTAATCGAAATGATGAAATATAAACAAAACTAGCTAATGCATAAATATTCAGTTCCGAAAAATGAAAAGTATGATTAAAATTGTAGCTTAAGAATCACATTCAACGATTAAAAAGTTGCAATAATAAGTGATTTAAGGTAAGTTGTTGACAGAGTTTGGTAGAAATGAAAATTGCAATTAATTAGTAATTAATTACAACTCAATTCCATTACATGTTATTACATTACAATTTGCTTACTTCCCAATTACTCAGCAATTGTAACTAAACATTCCAATTATAATTACACGCTTACTATTACAGTTGACGCTCGATTAAGTGAATCTCAAAATAGTGAACTATCCACAATAGTGAACAAACAAAATTTTATATAAAAATGTATTTTGTATAAAAATATTTCGCAAGCATTTAAGATTGCTTGAGAACTATGAAGAATTGTCTCTGTTTTTTTATTAAATCTGATAGACTAAGAGCTGGCAGCAAATTTTGTGGGTGAACGCATAACCAAAATATGAGTATGAGGGTTTGTAGGTGCATGCATCTTGATATCGAATATCAAAGTCTGGCAGGATTTTTTTGGTGCCCGTAAAGGGGACGAGGGATTGAAAATAGCGGTTTTTCCATTTGTTGTGTCAAGGGTACAATCACTTCATTTCATTTTTTTAAAATGGGAAATGATACTCTGTCATTTTCCCTAAGTCCAAAGATTTTATTTTTAATGATCCAATTGATAATACTCAAGATACAATCATTTCAGGCACACCATATCGAGAGAAATTTGGAGATTTGAAAAAAATTGAAAATCAACAAAAAAAGTCTCCAAAATAAGGCTGATAAGGTTCGCTTCAAAAGGGCATATCTTGAGTTTTATTAATCAGATCATTAAAAAGAAAAATTGTGGACAAGGGAAAAATTACCGAGCATCATTCCTCATTTTTAATAAAGGAATTGAACTGGTCTTACTCATGACACAACAAATGGGAAAACCGCTAATTTCGATCTCTCGTCCCCACTACGGGCGCCAAAAAAATCCTGCCAGACTTTTATATTCGATATCAAGATGCATGCACCTACAAACCCTCATACTCAGATTTGGTTATGCGTTCACCCATAAAATTTGCTACCAGCTCTTAGACTATGAAAGAAAGCATTGTTTAACGCTTAAATAAATGTTAAAACATTCACATCACACAAAATGTGCATTTTGGATCAAATTCACCATTAGAAAGTCTTTTAAAACAACCGCTCGAAAAAGTGTGCAATCACGAGAGAGTGAACAACAGGCCTGGTTTTTATTTCTTCACTATATCGAGCGTCTACTGTATATATTACACTGGTCAACACAAATTTTGTGCCTGGGTTCTGCATACGATTTCCTTATTCCTCACATATTACTTATTAAATAAAAAATAGTCTTGTTTAAAAAAGGTTGCTTTTGTAGCCAGGAGCACATTATTTGAAAATCCATGAATATGTGCTATGTTAGAATCAATTAAAATAGATATTTTAAGATATAAGACTTAGATACACCAAAACGCTAGAGCATGGAGGCTGGTTCGAAACCAAAAAAATATATGAGAAGGGGCGTCTATGTTCCCCTGTTTAGGCAGGAGGGGTAATTTTCTTTAAAAAGTTACTTAAAATAGAAAAAAAAATATTAAACAACAACGGCAACACCAAAAAGATCAAGGTATAATTTTTTTAAAGCTAAGACTCCATTCTTTAATAAAGTTTTTAATTTAAGTCATCTCCATGAATATTTTTTTTTTAATTAATTTTCAAATACAAAATTTTGAAGAAAAAAAAATCAATATTCTTATTTGTTTAAATTAAATTTTTCTTAGTTTTACGTGAAAAAGTTTTTTCTTTTCAATATTCAATAATTTCACCAATCTTGAGTGAAAATTTAAAATCCAGATGGTTGTATGTATTTTTTTTTAAATTGTATTCTTTTTAATTTTGATAAAATTGAAAATAACAAAAACTCCTTTTTTCTTAATTATTTTGTTTAATGTTTGGTACCAACATTAAAATAGTAATTTTTACTAACAAACACACTGATTTTGGAATGTGATATTCTAGAATAATTTTCCATCATTGTTTCATTTTATTGACCTTGGTTATGAAGGCTCTCGAAGTCCATAAAATCCTAATTTAAACGTTTTCCTTTTTCTTCTAAGTATGCTTCCAATGAAGTTTTTAATTTTTTTACTAAATGACCGTGCAGAATATTCAATCTTAGAGACATCCTGCATGTCTCTTAAGTTTCTTAACATATTTTCAAAAATGATAATAATGTGAATTTTGATAAAATAACCACATATATAGCAAAATGCACTAGCATCATTTTAACATATTCTTAACAACATTTTAACGTCATCAAATTTCAAAACAAAAATGGTAATTAATACATGAAAACACTTGTTAATAAAAGATCCACAATAATTTTTGATAAAATTTAACTTTTTTTTATATAAAATAATTATCCGACGCGTTTCGTCCTATAAAGACATCATCAGGGAACTAATATTGCTTGTCAAATACAGATTGAAAAAGCTCAAATCTAAGTAAAAAGTATATAAACAAAAATATAAACATATATGGGTCAATATTTCAAAACATTAATATTTTTCAATCCAAATTGGACCCTTGCTCAAAACAACCTATTTTGCTAGAATAACAATTATATCTCTTATTAACTCTTTAATAACCACTTTAAAACAAGGGGTCATAGTATTTGATTAATTCTAACGGTTTTTTAAGTCAGGGAAATGACATTTGTACAGGGGAATGACAAAAATGTATATTAACTCCGGTGATTTGATAGATATTTAATTTTGCGGATGGTTTCAGGAGGATTAAGAAAAAATAGAACAAATACTATCATTAAAATTAGTATCTACGACTATGTCGCACGAACTTGCTCTTGTGGTTCAAGGTTTTTGCGAGAGTAGACATTTTTTAGCAATAATTACATTATTGTATGATATTTTGAACGAGAAAATGATTAAAAATTGAAAACAACTAAAAATACTGAAAATATGTTTAAATGCAATGTTATTGATCCTTCCAGAAGTTCTAAAACTCAATCAATCATTATAATGAAAACTTGAAAGTCAGGGGAATGACACAAAAAATGATGTTAGGGGAATGACTGCGAAGGGTGTTTTATGAGAATTAAATCGAAGTTGTAAGAAAATTAGGTGTTTTATATTATTTATCATGTAGGTCCTTGTAAAAAACACAGACGAGTTAACTTGTAAAATTTTTATACCACACGGTTTAGTAAAAAACACGCGTTAGAGGAATGACAATTTCGCTTGACGAAAAACAAAATCGTTGCCTTAACTTGAAATTAAAAAGACAACTAAGTTTTTTTGAAACTCTTACTTCAATTTCCATAAAGAGCAATCCGGTACCGTTAAACAACAAAAAAATCAGTTTTCTATTTTGAGCCTATATATTTTTTTTTTTAATTTCCATTGGTGGAATAGAAATGATCAATTTATAGGGGACACTTACTTAATAGCTCTTATTAAAAAAAAAAAAAGCAACTAAAAATCATTTAAATATTTTTCAGTTAGAATGCATATATTATTAAGAAGACTGCATCATTAGATTTTTTGTATCGTTTTTAGTTTCGTTGCTAAAATTCAGGCAGTGTGGTAAGCAGACCTGGGGACACGTCAGGGGAATGACATTTTGGGTGTTTAAATGGAGATAGCGGGTATGATAATTTTTTTAACTTTTTTTTTTCTAGAGCGAATATTAGAACCCGTTTGTTTCAAGCCATCCAATTAACAAACTTATAGTAAAATTTTGTACTTCGGTTCAAAAATGAAGGAGACTAAGATATTAATATTTTGAAATATTGACCCATATTAACTATATTTTAATATTTAGCAAAGGGCTATTTATTCGTCAAGTCAATTTGACTGTTGAGTAGTACACCTTCTGATTTCAAAATACTACAGTACAGTGCACTAACCCTGTAATATAATTGTAATTGTAGTTTTAATGTAATTCAATTTTTTACTACCCAACTTGGGTTGTGAACAAGTAAGCCTTAGCTATGGCTACAAATCAAAGATCATTACCACTTTCTATTTAGAAAACCTGTAGAGTTTGTCCTTTTTAGAAGCTACATGCAACGGCGTATTGTGATTTTAAAATACCTATGTCTCTTATGATAATACAATGGTGCATAATTCCTTCTTCGTTTGGCTTCATAAGAGGTAATAACATTTTACATATAACTAAATATTAATATACACATCGTTGAAATAGAACTTTCAGTTATATATTCATGTACCCATACTTTTTCATATTTGATCTGAATATTTTCTTTTATAAGTATGTTAATATACATATAATTGAATTTAAGAACCTTATTTTTTGAGATAGAAAACGACACTTGAACTTTGGATTCCACAAAAGAATAAAACAACCACAGCAAGTGTCTTGATCATTCTGTTGACCTATAAACTTAAAAAAAAAACTTCGATTAATCATTTAGCGATCTGAATTCATGTTAAAAATAAAGAAATCCCGTTTGATTTTACTTGGATGTAAAGGCATTCGTTAAACTGTTATAAGAAGTAAAAAATAAGTCTAAGATAACAATTCATCATCAAATATAATAACAGTTGCGGCCTTAAGAAGCTTACCTACATTTGGTTTATTGAATACTTTTGCGAGTTCGCTGCTCAGCTCTTTTGTTTAAATATTTGACCTAATGTTGTTTAACCATATATCTTTTCTGTTGATAACTTATTGAAAGAAGATTCTATTTTTTATATTGAAGTTATTAATAAAATCAAAAGAATATGGACAATATTAAAGACTAGAAATAATTAAGGACAGTTAATGAAGAATATACACAAAATTATAATAAATATCGCTTTTTTTTTTTTGAAGAATCAAGAATGATGATTTATTCGTAGATGATTGAAGATGGTGTCTTAAAATAAGGCATAACTGTGTTCGTTTTGGTTATATGTTTTTTTTTTTTTTTTTTTGTTCGACCTTGGAATAAGGTCAGAAAGCTACACGCTGAAATTATTTAATGATGTGTGTACTGTGTATGCTAAATCTTGGTTCTCAGAGGAAAATAACAAGAAAACGAAAGTTTGTCCTAGAGCAACAATTATATTTGGCAGTTCACACACTTAATAAAGTGCCAAATATGGAATAAGAAGCTTGGTCTTATTTGAAAAGAAATTCATCAAATAAATTTGGACAGACAAATTGTCTGCCTATTAATGTATGTAGGTGTACAGTACATGTACATGTACTTGTATGTATTTCAACGAAGAAGAAACTACTTTCATATTTCAAAAATTATAGACAATGTGGTTGATATTTTTTGTAAACTGCTGTAGAAACAACAACACGTTTAATACTTGGACCTTAGAAGCTTTTAGAACTTTTAGAAATCTTAATCTTTTTGATATAACTTATAGTGAATTTGTGTCACAATGGCAGTATTTAAGATGAACTAACCTTATTGGGACCTATCAATAACCAAATTTAGAGATGACTTAAATATTTAGGTAAAATGGAGCATAATGATATGCACTCTATATAAAATTAAAATATTATTGTATGCCATTGCATTGCATTATTTGTCTAATATTATTAAAAAAGACAAAATAAAATATGTATTTTTTTTATCGTTTCTAATTAGTTTTTAACCACTGCATTCGCAAGTAAAAGTCAAATATTTGAAGCTATAATTATAGCCTTGGATCCCGCAATAGGACGACCTACCCTCATACAGGAACCAGATGAGTGGTATGCAGTTTTTTAGGTAGGGTCTGAAAAAACAATTTTCACATGGGTTGCCTATCGAAATAAGCTCACGGCATAGGGTTGGCCAGCAATTATTCCCAGTTATTGAGGTTTTGCAATTGTCTATCCCAGCTTAGATGGTTAAACTTAGAGATATAAAAAAAATACCCTATAAAGAAAATTTTAATTGAAAATTATAAACTACGTGATTTCTTGACATTCAAAATTTCAGTAGGGAAAATGAGGGTAAACAAAGAGAAAGGTCTAAAATCTAATTTCCTAACGAAAAATGATAGAAATGTTTTTTCTTTTGTGATCGGTAGATTTTTTAAATACAAGAAAATCATTATATAGTACCTATGTACAAAAAATTGTAATCTGCAAATTGAGATATGAACATTGAAGAATTGCAAATAGAGGTTTAAGAAATAATTCATCATAAATCAGAATGATGTTGAAAAATATTTATATATTTTTTAAAGAGAAAATTAAAAAAATTACTACCCGTGCTGTGTTTAATCTTTATTTTTAGTGTAGTAAATTTTTGAAATTTGCAAATTTATAATGATACAAGTACAAGAGCGACAGCATATTTTGAGAGCGGATGTTTAAACAAAGTCTGGGTATACGGGTATTTCGACAGACATGCGCAAATTACTTTTTTAGACACTACGTACAAAACTCTTTACCGCTCATTTGGTACCTTTATGAGGGTATGTAGTCCTGTGGCGGGATCTTCTACTATCAGTTTTCCTAAATGTAAAACGCAATGTTAAAATGGACTCGTCGCAATAGTCAAAAAAAGTTTGCTGACAGTTGGTATCGTGTTGAGGACGGTCTTATCTTTCATTTAATATCCCATTTATTGAAGTTGCTTATATTATTGGTACATTTTGTGGAAAATTCTACTTGAAAAGTGCATTTTCTAACCTTTGCGACCAGATAAAGCTTGTCCGACCAGTAGCTTTGTTTTTGGACTAAGCTATCGATTGGCATCCTCTTTTTTCCTGGCCGCGATGAGATAAGTAATCTTGCAGTCGGCTCCTGGACTATTAGTACCGATAAAATAGTACCAAAATTCTTAGAAAAAAAAACTAGTATACCATCATGAAACATGGTAAAAACATTTCATGTACCATGAGAATGAAGAATCAAAAGAGTTTATAAAAATATTTCACATGGGAGAGTATTTTTTTGAGAGGGAAAGGGGGGGGGAAGTTGTGGTGTATCAAATGGAACAATTTGCCTTGAAACAACCTAATCATATGACACATGATTTTTAGATATGTAGTTTTAAATGCTGAGTAAATAGGCATGATAACCAAGTTTATCCGGGCCTCCATGAAAAAAACATTGTCATGATAATGGTGCGTTGATGAAACTTGGCGTCAAGGGCTCCATTTGTCATTGAATGCCATAGCCAGAAGAATATAACAATATATTTGGTGAAATAGTGTTTTTTTGGGAGTAGAGATAGTGATGGGATTACAACCATACAACCTGTGACAGAAATGGTACCCCCATTAAACTTGGTAAATATGTGTAATGAGCTAAAAGAGTCTATTAAAATATTTCGGTGGTAGTGCTATTTTTCAAAAAATTTTAGAATAGGATGGTAGCCTTTAGAACTTTTTTAAAATATTTCATTAATTACGAGACTTAAGAATCAAAGGAGAAGTTTACAAAAGTATTACGTGTTTCTGGGGGTTTTGAAAAAGGGATGTTATTTGTTTTTGAAAACAATATTTGTTTTTGAAGAAAAATATTATTCTTCCCTTCATCCATAAAAAAACGCCTTTTTACGATGGATATCTCTATAGACTTTTCTGAATCTTCTCTCTGGTAGTTTATAACAAATTTCTAGTAAGTTTTATGAGGGTACCATTTTTGTCACAGGTTTTATGGTATTTTAACCTCAACCCCAAAAAAAAAGTAATTTTCAACAAAAATATTCTTATGAAATTTTCAGATTAACCAGTTATTCCAAGTTTCATCAACGAACCGTTACTTTCAATTAGTTTTCGGTAACATTTAAGTTTTATACTGAAGATATTGTCATCCTTACATAAAAATGGCAGTGATTGTTTTTTTTTTCATGGAAGCCGGTTCGACTTGTTTTTTATGTAATTTCGTTCAGCATTTAAATCTACCCTCTTAATACATTGTTATATGCTTAACCCTCAAACAAATACTGTTCCATGTGAATTAGATAATTTTATAGACTCTTTTGATTCTTCATTTTCATGGTGCATGAAACGTTTTTACCCAGTTTCATGATGCTACAATTTTTTTTGTTTTATTTTATGGTGGAAAATGCTAGCATATTGTCTATAAGAGTCGTAAACCGGGACGAACAAGAGCAAGAAATCTTTATAAAAAATTGATCCAAGAGTTGGAAATGAACATTTCAGATACGATGACCCGACGATGACCCGATGTCGTTTGAAATAAATGTGATTTTCTTGCCACCATCCAGCAAATAAGCTTATTTTCACAAAAACTATACGGTTCAAATGGGCTTAACCACAAACGGCCAGTCTTTTGATATGCAGTCATTATGTGCTAAGCTCATGGAAACTGTTTTTCCTGCACAGTTATTGTAATAATTAACTTTTGCTTGACGGTGGCAAGCAAATCCCATTTCTTTCAAACAAAATTGCGTCATCATGAAATGTTGATTCCCGATTGCTGGGTAAAAATGGTCAATAACTGTCCGTCTTGACTTTTTTCTCTTTTATATAGATTTCTGATATTTTTTGTTTATCTCGCGCCGTTCTAGTTCTTTTTTGTCCAAGTAATCCAACTCTTATAGCCAATATGTTGGCTTTTTCCACCTTTTTTTAATAAATTTTATCCACTGGAGACTCTTACATCCCTGTTAATAATGCTGTCTTCCTCTCAGAATTGTCAGTTCTTTATTAAGTTGTCTAAATGTCTGCAAATTTTTCGACAACGTACTGAAAACGGTAATATACATAAACATATTTAAAATAATTAAATATTTCACTTTTTTGCAAAAAACCTAGCTAAAAATGTCCAAAACTAGAAATTTTGACGAGGAAAACTTTCAAAAATTTAAAAAATAAGAAAATATTTCCATATAAAGAAATTGAGTTCATCTTTTTTTTAAAGCTTGTGGTATTTTAGATAATTTTTTCACTTTCTTATTTTCAAAGCTTAGATAATAACCACAAATTTAGATACAACGAAAATATAATAAGTTGTTAAATGTTTATGTTTATTATTTACTATTAAAGTTATAATCAAAATTTAAACATTGAAAAAATTCATATGTTTTTGATTATAACTTTTTTATTTATAACTTTAGGGTAAAAAGTATGTTAACATAAATTGAAGAGAATTGAATTTGCTACAAATTTGTACCAAAGTTTTTTTTTCTAAGAGTAATTAAATTTAAGTTGCCACGGAAAACTTTTCAGAACTCGTTTTTCAATATGGTGGCCAAATGGTGAGGCTTTAAACAACTAAAATCGAGTTTTATACTTGCACTGAACCCCCTTACACATCAATAGAGAAAATCTGTGTTCAACCCAAATTGGGAGGTTATTTTAACATTTTAGTAGACATTTTCTCATTCAATTTTAGTTTATTAGAGGTGGTCAAACTTTTTTGAAAATAAATTTATGTACTGAAAAAAATATTTTAAAAAATTATAATAAGAAAAATGCAATAACTACTATTAAATCTTACCATCTATCTATTACAACAGTCATTCTAGAATATTACAATAATAAAAAAAATAGCAAAAATTGTTCATCCATGGTCGTAGCGTTCACGTATTTGAGGAAAGTAGTACTTGTTAACAACTTTTGGAAAAAGCATCATAACATAGTAACCACTGGGAAAATATTTGTTTTCTATTTTTTTTCTGGAAAGGTCATAAGGCCTGCTATAACTAGTTGCAAGGTTATCCATTATTTACTGGACACCCTGTATACATATCAGACTTTACTTTGATTAACTGGAACTTTAACTTTAAAAATAATAATATCTAATAAAAATAGCGGAGATATAAGTGCACTAAAAAACAGGGCTAATATCAACAAATCTGAACAGAGAATCATTCAATTATTTTTTGAGCTATAAAGAATAATTTAGCGAAAGCTCACTTCAAGGGTTTCTTACTTTCCATGCTATGTATTTTTGCCATTCGCAATGCACTCGCACACATCATATATTACATATACAAATGCAAACTAGAAGACTAGAACCCAAGAAGACCCATACATTCTTATGTATACAGATATTTGTGCCATAAACAAAATAACAATATTTCTCTATCATGAAATGCTTTTTTATTCAAATTCTTTTATGTTTTCAAAAAGCAGTAAAGAGAAAGTGAGAAAGAACCTACAGAATAAAAGAAAGAAAGACGATACTGGAAAACTGAGAATATAACTTTAGACTGGGCAACTGGAGAAAGTCGTCGACATCATTGGGTGTAGTGTGTAGACTGTAGAGATGTCAGCAGAGAGAGAGAAAAAGCGTTGATCGCAAATACTTTAGAATCATTAAGTGCAAAAAAAGTACCCACTTTGGACGATGCAAACTGGAAGTAATATGATACTTCTTACAAACTGATGAACATTCCATTTAAAATCAAGAAGAAATAATTGTAAGTGTCATGTGTTCGGCCTGAATATATTTTATTATTACAAGAAGTGATGGTTATGTTCTGTATAGTCTGTCGGTAACAGCGTTAAAAAGTTTGAATAAGCTTATTGGTGGTGGCGCCTCATTAGTTTGCGGAGATAAAAGTAACTTCTGGTTTTTGTTTGTTAATAAAAAAAGTATATTGAGATACCTACTGATTGAGGCCAAATAAGTGTTTTCACTTGTCAAGTCAACGATCTGTCAAAGAGTAGGTGTTTATTATTATTTTTATGACACAACAAGATATATTTCATATGTGTCCAACATTTAAGAGGTGTTAAAATTAGATACCTAATAAAATTGTGAGATAAAATAATTATTAGTTTAGTTGAATGCTAACAAAATAATAACGTTGCAAAACTTTAAATCCACAAACTCTTGCCTTCAGAATTTTATAGTTTGGTACTTAAAAGTCTTATATAAATTAAAATAAAACGATCAACTCAAAGTTGAATCCAGCACTTGCATATCTGTGGTGTTTGGTGGAAACATTTTGACTCCAAAAAATAATTTGTGTCCTTACGTCCACTTTACATCAGGCTAGAGCCTCTAGAGCACCGATTTTTCAAAATTGAAAAAGAATCTTATTAAGAGCTTGTATATTAAGACGTATAGGTACATAATCAGCCTTTATTATTAGATTTTTTAAGATGGTTAGATAGTTTCTTAAAAGATGACAATAGGTGGAAATATGCTTTATTTAATAAAATACAATAAAATTCAAGTTAGATATTAGACAACCGATGCCGTTTTCCAAGTTAGACCACTTAGACCACTATAGGTTAGACTACGTTGGACGTGGCTGTCTTAAAATAGGCAAAGCTTATTAATACGACTGAGTATGTACTTATAAATTTTTTTTTTCAAATAAATAATATCAACAACACTTATAATGTCACTTTTGGACCGTATACATACGGCAAGTTGACCATAATGTGATATTGTATTAAGCATTTAATATTTGGACTTGTTAATAATAATAATTGATTCAAAATAGGTTTTAATTGTCACTAGCCAATTTTTTTTTTTTGGACCTGGACCTTTCAAATGGTTGTGTTCAATAATGATATAGGTACACAGTTAAAAATTCTGGGGTGTATTTTTCATGCAGCCTTTGTATTATAGCCGTATACATACAATACAGAAAATATTACGTTTTAATAATTCGTAAATATTAAAGAAATTTTCTACTTTTTTAAGACGAAAAATATTATAATTTAATACAAATTGTATTAAAAGATCAGGACGCTTATCTTTTTAATACAAAAGTATTAAAATTTAATACAAATTTTATTAAAAGGATCGGGACGCGTGTATATTAACACAAAACGTATTAAAATTTAACCCAAATTGTATTAAAATAGTGAGATGCGTATACTTTTAATACAAGAGTGTTAAAATCTAATACAATTTGTATTAAAACAGGAAGCCATTACAAGCAAGGATTATTATATGAAGTATCTTTATCCAAGCAGGGGGGCTTACATACTGCACGGTTCATCCGCCGTAATGCTGGGTGCCAGTAGTATATTTATGTAAGGTAATGCAACTGTAAATAAGATCAGTGCTAGGACCCAGCATTCCTGCGAATAAACTGTGAAGTATATTACCCCCCTGCTTGGGCACAATATAGGATTTGGGGACGGTGCGAGGTTGGGTGTATGCAAAGTTTCTTTTGCATGTTAAGAATTTGGATTTAAAGAAACTTTGAATCTATCCTTTATCCAACAATCATTGTTACTGTATCATTTTGAGAGCTTTAAATAGAAGATCATTTAAAAGCAGAGTATGGATCATACTTTAAGTGTGGGCTTAAACGCCAAATCTAAAAAACAATAACACCCGAGGTTCTTATTTCTTTTCTTTCGTGAGTTTTATTGCCATTACTTAAAAATGGAAAATATACCCGTGGGTGTTTTTTTTTTTATTATTTTGGGAAATAAGGCCCATGGGGTTTATAACCGCGGGTGTTATTGCACTGCACCCACGTTATCTACTGTAAGATACCTTATATATGAAAAATTAAAATACGTTTATGTTTGTATTTTTTCCTTCAAATCAAAATAAAAGAGCTCAAATTGGATCATCTTTTATTACCTTTTATCTTAAACTGTGTGATGCTTTTAGGAAATTCTACTTTTTGAGTCAAAAAAAAATGTTCTATACTACTACTACTTCTAAGCTCACTACAACTAAGAATCTGAAGTGTAATAATGATTATTTCTACCCATTTCATTTAGAATTGTGTATGTTGCAATTTATCTTTAATCGCAAAAACTAATATCAATTAAAATTTCCTTTTAATAAATTAATATATATGTATAGTGCATACATATAAGGATGGTCCTTATTTTAAAAAGTTTTTAGAACAATTTTATTCATTGACATCTAAAAACACTACCCTATTTTGTTTTTCAAACCACGTTAACATGTGCCGTACTGAGCTTTAAGTCTACGCTTCTGTGAAAGTTTGGGTCTATTGAAATCCTCAAACGATTTCGATAAAAAATCTAAAAACGTTTGTTTAGTTACTTGAATTTTTTCAAAAATTGTTAATTTCCAAGCAACTTGAGCTTTTTGAGCAAGCACTTGCGACCCAGTCAAGCCCTTTATTTTAACAGTAAAAGATTTGAAAATGCACTTCATCAATTTAGTAAATCAATTTTTTGATAGCCCCCGACTTTGTTCGGTTTTATCAAAAAAAGAATTCAAGTTTGAAACTCATTGTGGCACGTGTTTATATTTACCAAGAAAAACAAAAAAAAAATGGTGCTCTGTAAAAGCAAACAATTTTGTTTCCTTCGTAAAAATAAGAACCACCCTAATACAGTCAAACTTCTTTATAACGAACTTCCTTATAACGAATATCTATCTATCATATTTTCGATGATCGACTTTCGATAAAAGTCACCGCTTATCGAAAACAAACAACAATCGTAATAAGGGCTTCAGTTCTGATTCCATAAATGTTAAAATAAGAATGAGTACAGATAAAGATAGTTCCTGGAATTTCCAAACTGCATACGTCACATCTTTTTAAATGTCGACGTAGAAAGCTATTTCACTTTCAATATTACTGTCCATTTTTGAAAATGAAAATAATAACGTTTGCTGTCATTTATTCATTTATAGACATTACCTGATGTGAAAAAAATAACATTTTCAACAATTTTAGTCAATTTCTTTATAGCGAATTTTATCTAAAACTTTTCTATAACAAACCTATTTTGCTGTCCCTTATAAAGAAGTTTGACTGTATAAGTCCATATATACAACAGAAAATTGATGCATTATCAGAATAGTTCATTAAAATCAATCACAAGTAGCACAATTTAAAATCAGTTATTTATCTTGAAAGCTATTTTTCTGATTCAATAATTTATTGTAGAAATTGTCTTATCATACTCATGACCTTGACGTGCCATATTTAAATATTTCATTTTTTTAGGACAGTAACGACATTTTAAATTTAATTGCAAATCTAATTTTCTATTAAAACTCAACACTGGCATCCAAATTTGAATATGGTATGTCTACAATTGAAGCTTTTGAATGAGAAGCTTTTTAAACCAACAGTTAAAAAAGCTCTTCTTATTGACACTGCAATTGTAACCTTGATCTTACTCAATGCTAAGGTCTTTGACGTTTCTTTCCATTGAGAGTCCAAGTCCAAGAGAACAAAACTTCTCTCATTCTCATGATTATTGACGCTATACTTACGAATCTCTTTCCTCTTGCCATTAACAAAAAAAAACACACTACCTCTATACCAACTTACCATTGCAAAAACCGCTCTTGTAGCTGATGGTAGCAGGAAACATTTTCCATCCAAGTTAAAGAAGGGGAAATAATAGAGCTTGAAGAATTTTCTTTTCAGAGTTTTTCCTCACAAAGTATCTTAATCTAAAAGCAAAGTTAAATTCCCGTGTTAGGCACCACACACTCTCTGGAATGGTAAATTGATAAATTTCTCCAGCACATAAAAATAAAATGCAGAAAAGAAAAGAACTGAAAGAACGTAAAAGCAGCCAACAACCATCATCGTTGTCATCATATTTATATCGTTCTTTACTTCTTCGCGCTATAATTATATTTGTTTCTCCCCTTTTTCTGAGTTTTGTATTTTACCTCACACACTCATGTGTAATTTGGAGAGTCTCTTTGGAAAAGGCATAAAAAGAGGAACGTTTACAGGTTCAAAGTCATTGCCCATGATGCAACTAATGTAGTAACATCTTTACCCAATTATACCACCAAGTTTGGAGAAACCTTGTTTCTTGTCTGCTCCCAATTTAGTGTGTTTTGTGTTCTTTTGTTGAAAACTCATTGCTATTCGTTTTCCTTAATAAATCGGGGTATTAAGAATTTTATTAATTATTCGGATTTTTTTCGTGAAGTTTTATGTGCAGCATCAGAGGCTTACGATCATAACAAAAAGGATTTAAAAGGATAATTTTGGAAGATCGTGAAGAAGAAAAAAAACTGTGAAAAATATAGTGAAATTGTGCAAGAGTGGATTCTTATAACGCAAAGTGAAATAAAATAGAAATCAGACAGATTTGTGGATAAATAAAATTAAAAAAAGAAACAAAAATAACACTTGTTGGCGTCCAGCTTTTGGGATCATATTGGATATTTCTACACCACAGTTGACTTGAAGTCCAGTAAGTAGACTAAACTAAGTTTCATCAAATTAAAATGGATAACATAAGCTCGGTTTAGAAATCAAGGGGTACAAATTCTTCCTTTAGAACAGAAAATCATTGGTTTAATCTGCAGTAGAAAAGCAAAACTACTATGCTATTGTTTTTGGGAAACTATTTTTAATGTTTAAAGCATTTCTCATTGTAAAGTTTTATGTTTTAGAAAAAAACTACAAAGAAAAGAGATAAATGTAACTAAAAATATTCATTTAAACATCCAACCACAACAAGCTAATTATGTTTAGATACATTAATGAGCAGCCAAAACAAAAGAGCTGAGCAGCGAACTCTGTTTTTAAATATTTTGTTTTTTTTTTGCCGATTTTTTAAATTTGAATACATTTTGAGTGGCCTTCAAAAACATTTTCATATTTACCATGATAATTTGAGTCAATATTTTCAAAAATAACTGGAATTTTGTCTTCTCATCAACCCCAAAATGGTTTTCAAAATATTTTTTTTTAACTGGTCGCTTGCAAAGTTTTAGTTGGTTTGGTGATTATTGAAAAGAGTAATTGCACTGAGTTCCTGTGAAGAATCTTGAAAATAATTATAAAATTATTTTGATTACTAAAAATCTTAATATAAATTATTTTCACTTTACCAAACAGCATTTAAATAAGAAAATTATTACAAATTGTTGCATAGTCTCATACAGAGCCATAAATTTAGAAAATTTCGTATTGAATAAAGTGAAGTGCATTTCAAAATTCTTTTATTTTCATGATGTTTTAAATATGTTTTAACCACTTAGCAGTACAGAATGCACTAGTAAAAACATTTTTTTACTAACTTTCTGAATAAAAAAAGTTTTTTCTTTAAGAAAAGTTTGCCTTTTTAGCTATCGATTTTATGAAAATTAAAAGCTGAATCAAATTTTGAATCTTTAATTTTGAAAGATTCATGGTTAGTTATCAAACTATCAGACAATAATGGTTACATATTTCATTTACACCTTATTCAGGTAATTTTTAAATATTGCGCCTCTCGTATATATTCTTTTTACCAATACAATTTTTAATTTGTGCATTTTATTATAATAAAATTTGTAAACAATTTAAATCTCATTAAAATCAACCGATGGGTTCTTGAGAAATAGAGTGAATACTACTATCTCACAATAAGTTCATCTTTGTGATTATGATTATTAACTATTTGAAAAATATCTAAGAATACAAAAAATCTATTAATTCATTTGAATTTTTTCGAGTTTAGTTCTAAGAATTTTCGAAATAAAAACTTTTTTAATACCTTTTAGTAAAAAAAAAATAAATGGAGTAAGCTGTTTTTCACTTTAAAACGGCAATATTCAACTAAAGTTTTAACTTAACTAGTGTATTGACTAAATTGAATTTTCCAGGCATATGAGAATAAGCTTGAGTAAAATTTAATTGAAATCAGCTGACTGATTTTCACAAATAAATAAAATAAGAAATGCAAAAATCATTAAAATTGAATTGAGTTGACTTAAATTAAAAAGCAGGCAATAGGTTTTAGTACTTGAATTCTTTAAAAAAAATGTGTTCAAGTCTTAGTAATATTCAAATGAATTTGTTGTATTTGTTGAGATATTTTTAGACCGAGAGCTGACAGCAAATTTTGGGAGTGGAGGTATAACCAAAATCGGAGTATGAGGGATTAAAGGTACATTATGTATCATGATATGGAATATGAAAGTCTAGCAGGTTTTTTCTCAGCCTTTGGTGGGTGTGAGGGTTTAAAACCCGCTTGATTTCCTATTTGTATGGAGGGGTCATAAGCACTTCAATTCACTTTTAAAAAATAGGATATGATGCTCTGTCATTTTCCCTAAGTCTTAAGACTTTTATCTTGGTGTACCGATAAATAGGACCCACGATTTAACCTTAAGCACACCTTATTGGCATTTTTGTGGAGACTTTATTTGTTGATTTTTTGTTTTGCTGAAAATCTCCAAAAAAGGGATGGTGAGGTTCACGTAAAATGGTTATATCTTGAGTTCTATCAATCGGAACGTCAAGATTGTGGTGTTTTTTTATGCTTAGATAAAATGACAGGGAATCATATCCGGGTTTTTTTTAAAATGAATTAAAGAGGTTATAATCCTGAAAATAAATCAGGGGATCTAGCACTTTTTAACCCTCCACCCCTCCCAAAGGCTGAAAACAAAACCTGCCAGACTTTGGTATTTGATATCACGATACATGTACCTATAATCTCTCATACTCTGATTTTGGTAATACCTCCACTCCCAAAATTTGCTGTCGACTCTTAGACTATTTGAATTCTTTCTTATGTACGGAACAAGAAAGTACACCAAGTCTAAAACATTTTTTAACGACCTTCTGCATTATAAAAACCATATTTTTCAAAAGTTTTTTACCACCTGAATTCAGAGTTTTACATCCAGTTAATTTTTTCTATTCTTTAGTGCTGAGTTAACTCTGAATCATAATCAGATGAAGTTAATCTGATGCAAATAAACTATGCCTGAATCAATTAAAACACTGTTTTCAAGTGCAGTATATTTTTTACATTCAGTTTTCAAAAATTTACTAATGTGAGTTGCGCTTCATTATATTTTTGAAAAATTGAAGTGACATAACTAAAGAAATTGACCGTTGTATAGAATGGATAGAGAATTTACTCAATGTATATTGTATGTGTGATTTTATTTAAATCCAAGTAGGATACTATATATTTTAATCAGACCAGCTTGAATTTGAAATTGAAAACCTGTGTTTCATATGCAGATGCAGATGTAATGCAAATTTCAAATTCCAAAGCTCAAATATTGAGATAACGAAAATACGTTGTGGATGGTTTTATCTAAATTGAACCTTAATTCATTTATTTTCACTAATGGTGCTAATAGTGCCATAACGGTCCGTGACCAAAGATTTGCACAACAGAAAATAATAACTTCCCCAATAAACAAACAGAAATTTGTTTTGTGTGATGTTATCTTCAAAAGACACTTGAAAAAAGTCGGTACGAAGTACTGTGGAACTAATACCCTACTGAAACCACCTGTGAATCAGGACCAATCTATGAAAGATCGACAAATGATTTTTCTCTCTTAATTTTAAAATCACATTTGGGGAAGTTTAAGGTTATAACACGTTCCCACAGCTTTTAGACCATCAGTTCATGAGGTTTCTTGATCTCCGAACATTGTCTCGTACTTTTAAGACGGTCCCCATTTCATTGTTGGTACGACTTTGCAGTACCTGATTTTTTGCTACACCGTGTTTTTGTAACCAATTCTGAAAAAAATAGCAAACAATTTAAAACTGGATTAAAAAAAAAAAAAAAAAACAAAAAAGTTTTAGTCAAATTGGTTCATTTTACAATTGAGGAGTTTATGAATAAAAGGTGACAATTTCATTTTTTTTTGAGAAAAACGAAATTAAAATTTATATAATTGAATGAAAAATGTCACTTTATCTCCTTGGCAATCGATAAAATTAAGTGTTCTGGACCCGACGACAAGGAAAAAAAGTACCAAAAGCGAAAATGTCATCTTTTATTCCTAAACTCTTCAATTTTCTTTTTATTATGGCTTCGACTTGATAAACCACTTTAAAGATTTGGGATTAAATACGTTAAATCAATTGCATGTAATCCAATCATTTGCATGTTACCATTTACCAATTTGTTTATCAGTTAAATGAAAACCATACACATACCTACATACATTAAAAATACAAAAAAACATTATGGATTCCATAGAGATACAATCTTGTTCAATATGTCTGCTCATTTTTGAATAATTTCCAATTAATCTTTCATTTTGATCTTCTTTTTTTATGATTGAATTCTCTCTTGTTATATTTTTCTTGGAACCTAACATATTTTTTATTTTTGGGATTATATGATCACCAAATAGCCATTCAAATAACAACATTAAAAGAATAATTAATTCTTACATATACAAATTAATTTTAAAATGTTCTTGCTCCCCAATATTACAATATATTTAATTACCTCCGAAGCTATGGACAAAAAACATTGAGGCATATAAAACACTAAACTTCAGTTTAAGATCAACTGGATCGATCCATGAAAAAGCTCAAATAAAAATAAAAATAAAAATAAATTAGCCTCAGATAAGTAAGTCATTTAAATTCATATTAATTTGGACTACACACAAACATTGCATTAATTTTTATTTAGATATTATGTGATGACTCATTTTCACTCGGTGTGGTGCTTCAATTCTTGTTAAAGAACGAACTGCAATGTAACATGAACAAAATTCACAAACAAACCTGAAACCCAAAGGTTATATTTTCAGCAGGCCTGTAAATTTTTTCTCCCACCATAAGAATGCATATATGTAATGTATGTATTTCAGACGTAACATTAAAATCGAAATTTTTGAAGCACCCTGTCCATTTAAAAATATGATACTCAGCTCTACTTCCAAGCCAGTGTAATCCACAAAAAAGTCCAGTTTGATCATCTATAGACTAGACAATAAATTCTTTTATAGGATTCTGTTATATTTCCACAAATTTTAGATAAAATATATTCCGCGGCTGTTTTTTAGATACAAAATACTTCTTGCGATTTAAAATCACCTAATGCACGAAAATTATTATTTATTTAATGTCATGTGAGTTTTTAAAGATATTCCATCTGAGAATCGTCAGCACATCTATTCTTGAAAAAAAAAACATTAACCCTTAGTTTCACAGGGGAAGTTCAAACTCCACTTTCGGTTTAAACTATAGTTCAGCAAATAAAAACACTTGAACTCAGTTCAAGGTTTAAACGAGACTATGAAACTGGGGGTAAGCATTTTCATCCGCAGTTTTTATCTAGACTACACTCAATATTTGACCTAAACTAAATTGCCTAACATAACGATCAATTACATACCCACAAATATGTAAATTGGATATTTTTCTGTCTTATAAAAATTCTCGAAATTATTCTTGAGAAATTTTTTGTGGCAGTTGTCACTTATTCCCTTAGAATTTTACAAAAATTGTTGAATTTTTTGTTGGCAACGCTTCAATCTACGTTCGGTACGTTACGTTCCTGCGTTTACTTGCAACTGCTCGTAATTGTGAGCTTTTTGTTGCCATAATCGTTTGCTTTTGGAGTTTGGACTCGATAAGTGTTGTGGAAATTGTATCAGTCAATATCTGGCAACATGTAATAAAATCCTTTCGCGAAATGCCGATTTGTACCAAATATTGCCTTTTTTTAACATTTCGTTTTACATTAAGGAAACCCACTTTAAATGTTTGGAGTAAAGCTATCGGTTGGCATCGCGTGGTCACGATGAGGTAGGTAATGTTACGGTCGGCTCTCAGGTCTTTAAATTTTGTCTACGAATTGAAACTCTAAAAATTTCTTTTTTTTTATTATTCGTTTCGATTTTAAGTGGACTCAAAATTCAATTTTTGATCAATATTTGTATATACACTGGATTTTGGATTTTTAAAAACTTTCAACTTAAAACTAATATGAGTATTAAATGCTGAAAATAAACTTGTATTTCCTTAAGTACAAAATAATTTGAACTAAATCAGAAGCCAATTTTCTTTTTCTTCAAAACTTTGAGTTTAAGAACGATTTTTTCAAAAAGTATAAATTCAAATTATGTTACTTAATGGAGTTATTTGATGGAAGCTTTGAAAAAAGTTATAGCATGTCTATGAGCTATAGTGTTGTTTATTGCGCTCGTTGTTTTCTACAATTTTTTTACATTTAAAATCAATGTTTTTACAAATTACACCCTCTGGATAAAAGTCGGAAAATAAACCTACCTCCCGTTTAGTACAGGTTAAATAGGATTAATAAAACAAAAAATTAGTACCATCATCAAACTTGGTGAAAACGTTTCATGTATTATGAGAATGAAAGATCAAAAGAGTCTATACAAATATTTCACATGGAAGGGTGTTTTTTTTTTTGAGGGGGGTAGGGGGTTAAACTGAGGTGTATCAAACAGTCAATAAAAATATCTATATGGAGAAGGATGTTTTAATTTTAATGGGTGAATGAGAGTATAATACTTTTTCCAAAAACAAAAATTGTTTCCAAAAACAAATAACAGCCTTCACCCAAACCCACAAAAACACCCTTTCTGTCTTGATATTTTGGTAAGCTCCTTTGATTCTTCATTCTCGTAGTAAATAAAACACTTTTACCAAGTTTCTTGAAAGTACCATCCTCTTAGATTTTTTTGAAAAAATAACTACACACTTCCCCCTATCTTTAAAAAAAACACCCTTTCGAGTGAAATATATCTATAGACTCTTTTGTTTCTTCATTCTGTTAGGTCATAGCACATTTTAACAAAATCTCAGGTGGTACCATTTTTGTCACAGGTTTTATGGTAATAATCCCACCAACTCCCCAAAAAACACCCTTTAACCACAGATATTTGTAAAGACTCTTCTTACTATTGAATTTCATGACAAGTGAACCATTGATGACAAGTTTCATCGACGGACCATTAATTTCAACTAGTTTTCGTCAATATTTAACGTTTATACTGAAAATATAGTCATCGTTACATACAAATTACAATAACTTTTTCACGGAGGTGGTATGGACTTGGTTTTGGTGTCATTTGTTTCAACATGCAAAACTACCTCAAAAACATGTGTCATATGCTTAGGTTGCACAAAAGTAAATTTTTCTATTTGATACACCACAATTTCCCCCCTCTCCCCCTCAAAAAACACCCTTCCATGTGAAATATTTTTATAGACTCTTTTGATTTCTCATTCTCATAATACATGAAACATCTATTACAGCCAGTTCAGATGGAAAAGCAAACATATTTGTTTCACTTTTGAAGAAACTTTTTACAGAGTTCTTGGCTACATTGGATATGTGGTCATTCCATTATAAACGCGGTGGATGAGATACATGCATCCAAAACAACTTTCAAGTTAAGTATTATCTCTCTCTCTGTCTCTATTAATCAATTATAAATCACCTGCAATCATTTCACTTTCTTAAAAAAAGTTTGAATTCTGAGTTTCCTATTCGACGGGCGCCGAAAAAAAGATGAATGATGATTAATTAAATTCAGGCCATAATTTGATCTGAACAAAATGATCCAAAAGCCTAATTACACATTACATTATAGATTATCGTATTCAATACTCGGTAAATACACTCATCTCATACATAGATAACGTCTTACGTCAATCACAGAGAAAATACATAGAAAATAATACAAGAAAAATCGTGCAGTGAAAATTCTCTCACAACTTATTTTATTTTTGTTCTCTCGATCGGTTGACCCAAATTCAGTTAATTATTACCACCATCACACTTTTTATTCCCATTCCCAGTCACAGGCCCAAGCAGTTATTTTGAGTTTCAGACTGGTTTCCCAAAAGTGGTAAAAGTAACAGGAAGAGACAGTCAAAGAAAGCGTCACCATATTATACGTCGTGTTGTCTTCGGCTGCGGCATCATCACCACTGCATTTTGTTGTTATTTCTCGTGGTGGGAATTCTAACAAAAAAGGGCATCAACTGCAGCAGGCCCTCTGGCATTAGAATAGAAATAAATAGATTTATCTGTGCCGATTGAATTTAAAACCAAGACAGCCCACCACAAACTGATGAGGCTTCATAGTTACAAAGCTATTTCCGGCTTTTCGTGTTGCCGATGGCCTACAAAAGAGCATGAATTATCACTGCAGTGATCTTTGCTCAGTATGTTCTTTTCGGTCGACCGGTAATTTTGGTTTAAACTTGATTTTTTTTTCGCTAGTTCAAAGTTAATGGAATGCAAAAAATAATAACATTCTATAAAAAGTGAAAACCTCTTTTCGGGGAAATCGAAGAAAGAGAGGTTTCAAAGAAGTTAAATGTAAACCATAGGTACCAAAAAAGTATTCTTGTAGAGATTTCAAGTAGGTATAGGTAAGGTACTTTGTGACTTTGAAAACAAAAATTGATTTTATAAAATCAGGAGAATTCTTTAGTTACTGTTGTTCTTTTTTGTTCTGATTGTGATAAAGGGTTATCTCGTAAGGATCCAATTTTTATTGAAATTGCTTTAAGCAAAATGTCTATTTGGCAAGTAGATACTGGTCTCGTGTAAGAAAAAATTTTGGGGTTTTAATTTACCTTTCTTCCGGCTATTCTTCCAATTTATCTTGTTGCTGATATATTGCTTAAAGCAAAAGTGACTGATTTGAGTAAAAATGCCAGATTTAATTGAAGTTCAGATAGGGTGTGCTTTATGTGTATGTTCTACATCGTCTTGTATAGTGAAGTAGCTTAATATCGGAATTCGTAATCATTCGAAACGTAAAATAATACAGAAAAGCCAGTTCTCTGAAAATAAATCATGGGCAATGCCCTCAAAAACAGGTCCTCGACGTCAGTTGAGACTAGGAACAGACTTCTGGAAGTGCATAGAATATTCGAGTATATACCCCAAAACTGCTAGAAAATAAATTTAAGATTCTGACCAGTAAAGGATTCCCTTGACACCAGACGCCATTACCGTAGAATAGCACATGCTGCCTTTTGACAAGAAATGGAAACTGGTCTTAGGATGACTTGACAGCAGCGGGGTATGTAAGGGAAGAAGCTGTTGTACCGTATGCTTCATGTATCGGCTAAAATTGATTCTTCATTCTATATCCTAATGCAAAATAACGCTCGTCTCCACACTTTGTACAGAGTTTCTGCGTGTCTTCGAGAGGTTCAAGTCCACCTGAACACCCTAGACTTTACCATCAGATCACTCCCCTGATTTAATTTCCATTGAATATTTGTTGGACATGCTTGGAAGACAGTTAAATGAAAAAAAATCCAAGGCCATTAACTTAAGAAGAGCTATAAAGTGTTTTGGTTGAAGTATTAGACCAAATACCCCATCAAAACATCGAAAATATAATCAGAAGTATGCCAAGTAATTCTGTTATAAGAGCTTAGAGCAAGAGGAGGGAACACCAGGTTCTAACTCATCCTCATTTTCACTGAGCTTTAAAGGTATACTTGAAGTTTTTAAATGAACGAAAATCATTATTGTAAGCATGATTTGTAGGTTTTGTTTCCACAGGAAAACAAGTATGATTTTTTGAAGGTTTTTTCTAAAGGAAAACAAGTATGTAGCAGGTTTATTTTGTGTCAAATGATTTAAAATCGATCTAGTTATTAACAGCCATATTATTCAGTCAATTAATCCGGTTTTAAATTTACACCTTGGTTCAAAGTGAGTTAAGTCTCAAAAGTTCAACCCAAGCGCATAATATTCACTATTAAAACCCGGTAATAAACTCTATTCATTAAACTTTGTCGCGTTTAACCCGATTCAATTTTAACTGCCCTCCAGGGAGCTGTTTAAGTAGTTTAACCCGGGTGTAAACTAGATTTTCAGTACATTCACTCATTTAAGCGAAGCAAAGTCATATTTGAAGTTTTTACGCACATATGTATGTACATTATTAAAGATAAAATAAAAAAGCAACAAAATAAAATGGATTTTATAAATGAAATGGTGATGTCTTCGTCGTCAAAAGATGAATTTTTGGACTAGATGGAGAATCAACGTCGTTCTCGTCGAGTGTACCGCATGTACAAGCGGGCTTGCGTCGATGATTATGATGATGTGGATTTCAGGAAATATTTTCGATTTGGGAAAAACGTTTTCCTCTTTTTTGTGTTATTGCTTCCATAACCATCACCTTTTATTTCGCGATTCGACATTTTTTTGTATCAATTTATTATACATTATGTACATAAATTGAGATAAATTGACAATAATTTCACTGTTTTGATTTTTTTTTTTCAAACGCCAACTAATTTTTTAAATTTTGAAAGATAAAATTTGAAACACAACAACAAGAAACGAAGAAACAGGAAACACGTGCTTGCAAATGTCAAATTATTGACATTCCGTATGTTTAAAATCGGTGTATAGTCAAGTTTAAACAATTTTACATCCGGTTGTAATGTATTTTAAATCCACCGAGTTTAATGCGCGTTTTGAGTGAATATTATGAACAAAAGTTTGAATTGAAAAGTTTAAAAAATGCGAGTTAAAAGAACAGGTTTAAAATTCACTTAAACCTTACTTACACCTGGAGTGAATAATATAGCTGTAAGAGCCAGTTTGATCACCTTGGGTTAGTTTAAATCACAACAAAAACATGAATGTTAAAAAATGAGCCAAGTTCTTATGTGTACAAGAAACCTGTGCGTAAAAAGTCAGCCAAAAAAAGTAATGAGATCTAAAATAAATGCCAAGTTTTAAGTTCATGAAGTTTAATATCAAATATCTTAAGTAGAGTAATATCGAAACAATTCCAAATCATGACAGAAATTTGGTAATTAATGATTACTGACTAAAATTTGGTGGGTTCACTGGTCAAGTTTTCATAGGTAGGTAGGTAGGTAAAAATGGTGGCAAGAGCGTAACACTCGCTGTTGCCCAATTAGCACTGGATTGCGCCGTTTTGATACCATAACTCGTTTGACCTGTGTATGAAAGTAGATAAAAGCGTTCCTTGCTTTGAAATAGGACGGCTGTGGAGCATGGTTAATGTATCTTGTGAGTTGGGGTCATAGGACACTCACTCGATCGGATCGCATCTCGCCCGAGCTTGCCACATTATGCCGAGCTCGGCAGGTTGTAGAGTAGCAACGAAGCGATCGATCAGATCATGTGGTCATCATTGCCATTGAGCATCATGAAGCTCCTCAGAAACCCGGGTTCCGATTACTCGCGGACTTTGGATCTGGGGGGGGAACATGATGCAGAACGCAACAGATTTCTGTCTCAGAACCATTTCGTGGCGTTAAGAAAAGAGATCAAGTCTTTGATCTTCATTTCGGAAAGTTCGTTTAGGTCGTCAAAAAAAGCCATTCCAAACGATTGTGCTCTCATTCTGGCTAGAGCTGGACATTTACAGAGAAAATGTAGGACTGTTTCCTTTTCTTGCTGGTCTCCACAACTGCGACAGTGAGTATTGTAAGGAATACCCAGCCTCGCCGCATGTTCTCCAATTGGCCAGTGTCCAGTGCAGGTTGCTACGACCCTGGCTATGTCCCGCCTGGGTCTACATATGAGATCAATTGTTCGGGATTTATTTAAGGCGGGCCAGATCGTTCTGGATATTTTGGAGTTGGTCAAACTGCTCCACCTACGGTTAAATTCTCTAAGGAAAATTGACAATATATTGCCCTTCACAACTCCAAGGGGAATGTAGACTCTTTCCGCAAGTGAGATGTGAAGGGCTGATCCTTGCCTGGCTAGTTCATCTGCCCGTTCATTACCCTCAATGCCACTGTGACCAGGAACCCAGATAAGAGTGACCTTGAGGTTAATGTTTAGACTTGCGAGCTCATCTCGGCATTGTTGGACCAATTTAGAGGATGATGTAGCCGAATCAATGGCTTTAACAGCCGCCTGACTGTCTGTAAGGATGGCTGTATTACGATTTTGGTTTGGATCTGCTTTTAGCATCTTGCAAGCCTCCCTGATTGCCAGTATTTCAGCTTGAAATACACTAGCGAAATTCGGTAGCCGAAATGACTTGGAGATTTTGAGAGACTCAGAGAAGACTCCTGAGCCAACACCGCACTCCATCTTTGAGCCATCAGTATAGATAGTTGTGTCGAAGTCTCTCGTCACGTCGTCATCATCCCAGTCCCCTCTGGATGGGAATAAGACTTTAAAATCTTTACTGAGGCTCATTGTAGGAGCGCGGTAGTCAGTGGGAGTCGAAAGTATATCAGCGGGAATCACATTTGTGATATTGCTGTGACCATAAGGTTTAGCAACCCAAGAATTTGATTCTTTAAGTCTTAGGGCACTGCAAGATACTAGATATTTAATGTGTAGATCAAGTGGTAGAAGGTGCAGAAAAACGCTTAAGGCATCCGTTGGGCAAGATCGAAGAGCCCCTGTGGTACCAACACTAGCTGTTCTTTGAACCTTTTTTAGTTTGTCGATGTTATATGTCTTATTTAGTGCGGGCCACCAGACAATCGAACCATATGTTAGAATCGGCCGTACCACTGCAGTATACGTCCATAGGATCATCTTTGATTGAAGGCCCCAGTTTTTACCGAAGGTTTTGCTACAGGCGTAGAAAGCTATGCAGGCCTTCCTGACCCGTTCTTCGATGTTTAATTTCCAGTTTAACTTAGGGTCTAGGATGACACCTAGATATTTTGCACTGGTTGATAGTGAGAGTGTTTGGCCGTTAAGTCGGGGTGGAGTGAAGGGTTGTATCTTAGTTTTGGTAGTAAAAAGCATCAGTTCAGTTTTGCTCTGGTTGACTCCTAGACCACAACTCGTAGCCCAGTTGCTAACTTTTCTCAAAGCCATCTCTGTGATTTCGCTTATCACAGGAGTAAACTTCCCTGACACTAATAATACCAAGTCGTCCGCATACGCAACCGCCTTCACACCACATCTCTCCAGTTTAAATAGGATTTTGTTCATGACTAAAAGCCATAGAAGTGGTGACAGAACACCGCCCTGGGGTGTTCCTCTCCTGACGTGTTTTGTCGAGTTTGCATTACCTAACGTGCCATGAATCTTTCTATCTTTGAGCATGGATATTATCCATTCTCTGATGTAGTCCTCTACACCAAAGTCAACGAGTGCCTCAAGAATAGATTCGGTTAGCACATTGTTGAAAGCCCCTTCTACATCTAAGAATGTAGCGAGGGTATATTCTTTGAAGTTGATGGTTTTCTCAATTGTACGCACTACCTCATGAAGGGCCGTCTCGGTCGACTTACCTTTGAGATATGCATGTTGAGAGTTTACTAGAGGACATTCCACAAGTATGTCTCTAATATGTGTGTCTAGAATACGCTCTAGAGTTTTAAGTACAAAAGAGGTTAGGCTAATTGGACGAAAATCCTTCGCGGATTCGTGTCCTCGCTTGCCTACTTTTGGAATAAAAACCACTTTTACATGTCTCCAAGACTCTGGAACATGGTTGAGAAGGAGGCATCCTTTAAAAATCATCTCTAGCCGTGGGACTACCAAATCTTGTAGCTTTTGAAGCATGATTGGCAGAATTCCATCTCGGCCTGGAGATTTATACGGGGAGAAAGTATTAATAGCCCAGGCTATTCTTTCTTTAGTTATAACGGTATTGATATGCTCTACACGAGCTAAAGGTAAATTATAAGTTCTATGCGTTTCGGGGTTGCTATTCTCGCAGCCCGGAAAGTGTGTCGTCATCAGCAGTTCTAAGGACTCCGTCGGAGAAACTGTCCAAGATCCATCAGGCTTTTTCAAGAACGAAGGTTTACAATGCTCCTTAGAAAGAACTTTGCTAAGCCTTGCGGAATCTTTTAAGCTCTCAATAGAAAGGCAGTATTCTCTCCAACCAAGTTTCTTCGCTGATGCGAGAGCACGCTTGTAGACTTTCAAACAGTCTTTATAAGGTTGGTAAAACTTGTGTCTGTGGCAGATATTGAAGATCTTCCTAGTCATTTTTCTCAGACTAGACAGGTCTTCATTCCACCATAGAGGAAGGGTTTTACGGCTATATTTAACTGGGCAAGAGACCTTAAAAGCAGTGTTCATAGACACTTCAATGGTTTTCACCATTGATTCTAGATCTATAACTGATTCTGGACTCAGATTCGGTATATTGCGCAGTTTGGAATTTACGATTTGGCTGAACTTCTTCCAGTCAATTCTTTTCGGGTTTCTATAGGGAGCAGGGGTTTCAGACTCGAAATTAATATTGAAGAGAATCCATCTGTGATCCGAAAAGGAATTAAGAGGGGATACTCTCCAACTCCAAGTTATTATTAATGACGGTAATATCAAGTATGTCCTCCCACCCTTCGTAGCTATCCGAGCTCGGAAAGACAAAAGTAGGAGTAGTACCTCTGTTACATACAGTTAAGTTGTTTTCAATAATAAAATTAAAAAGAGACTCACCTCGTTCATTAATCTCCGAACTACCCCAGAGAGTATGTCGTGCGTTAGCATCACATCCAATCAGGAGGTTTGTCCCTTTCGTGTTGACCTCGGACGAAAGCGTGCGCCACTCTTCCGGCGGTGACAGCCTGTCGTGCGCCGAGTACGCTGAGGCCACCAGTAAGCCGTCTGCATTTTTATCGTCCAATCTGACGACTGTCAGATCGGAAGTGCTAAGGTTAGGACACAAAAAAGCTTTTAAGTGTTTTTAAGCTAAAATACAAGTTCGAGGCTTACCTTGGTCTTGGTTTGCGGTTTTGTAGAACAGATCATACTGGCTGTCTTGGAGACCTCTCACTCTACGGCCGTTAACCCACGGTTCTTGTATGATGCCGACGTCAATGTTCTCCTCACTCAGGAAAACCCTCAGATTATCTGATGCACATTTCGAGTGCTTCAGATTAATCTGAATGACCCTCAGCATCGCGTTTTTAATTTTGATTGCATTCTGCACAATCAGGGCCCGGCGGCTCGCTGGGGACCTCGACTCCATCGATGACATCGTCGAACTCGACATTGTCATCAACTTTGTCGGGGTCTGTACCCTGACTGGGCAGAATTTTGACTTTGGCAAACCTGATGCCAAAGCGGAGTTTGAAGTCAGCCTTCTCAAGTTCTCCTACACTTTCTTCGCTAATCTTCAGAAGATAAGAAGCGCTGTTCTTCTGCGGTTCCTCAGTCTTGATGACTGCCCAGTCCCGCATCGGAATCAATGGATTTAGCCTCTGAAGACCGCGGATCAGCTCCTGTCCGCTTGGCTTAATACTCATGAGGGGCAACCAGATACGCGCCTTTGGTTGTCTAGGGATATCCTTAGCTGGGATGAGCTTGAGCCTCAAGCCATCCCAGTGATTGCTAATCTTAGCAATGCAGCTACTAAGGAAATCCCTAGAGAACAAGTCCGCGCATTTGATAACCCTGTGTCCCCTGAGCATCTCACCAGAGTCAAAACTAGGGTAGGGTCCCTCGCTTGCCGTCACGGTGTAGGAAAACACCATCTCCGAGAGCTTGGCCTCGATGGAGTTCCACACTTCCAGCAGACCTCTGCTGTTGGTAGAGAGCTCATCCACAACCGATACTTGGAGGTCATCTCTGACGACCTCACTTAAAGTACGCGGTTGCGCTGCTCTGGGAGGTGGCACTTTCTTTTTCTGGCCATCAAACTTACTCCTTTTCGGAGGTTGGTTGGTCTCGTCTCGAGACCTATTTCGTTTGACAGCTTTTTCTTGGGTTGACTTTTCTTGCGTAGCCAGAAAACTGTTGTACTCTTCAACAATTTTCTGGTACTTGATTTTATCAGCTAGGTCTCTCTCAAGAACAGTCCCAGCTTCCTCATTCTTGGCAATCTTGTCAAGAATGAAGGTAGCCTTCCGGAACTGGAACTTGAGAAGAGTACCCGCCGATTTCTTTTTACTACGCCGTACAGCGCTGCTTTGGCTGGCATTGCTGCACGAAGGCTTTGGTTCGGAATTGGTGGTCGGTCGGGGCACAGGTGTACTATGGCTGGTACTACCAGTGCTCCCTGTGTTTGCAGGTTTCCCTACGATGGTCTCCTGACTGGAGGCCAAAAGTTCATCCTCAGTGTCAGCGGATGGTAAGTTAGTCATGTCTAAATCGTCCATTGTTGTTAAAAAAAGTAAATGAAGGTCCCACGAGTAGGTCGGAAAAGATGGTCAGCCCCGGCAGAGCCGATATACCGGGGTAAGGCAGTCTAAGACGGACCCTGCCAAGGCGCCCGAATGAGCTCGTTAGTGACTAGTTTGCCCCCCAGCCTTCCATTTCTTCGGCACGGATTATGAAAATCGCTCACACCACCACTGAAAATTAGGGACTCGCATCTATGGTCAGATCGAATTGCTGAGGGTTGAACTATTGAGGAGTAAAGGAACACCTCAACAGTTCGACCTGACCTTAGCTGATCCCCAATCTTGTCAAAGCACAAGATCAACTGTGGTGATCATTACCGCCCGGCACCCACTTGGAGGGTTTGATGCGAGATTTTTGCCAGGCAAGTTTTCATACATTTTAAATTTGTGATTACGTAAGTATTTAAGAGAAAACTTGCCAAGTAAATCCACCAAACTTTAATCAGTAATCATTAATTACCAAATTTCTGTCATGATTTGGAATTGTTTCGATATTACTCTACTTAAGATATTTGATATTAAACTTCATGAACTTAAAACTTGGCATTTATCTTAGATCTCATTACTTTTTTTGGCTGACTTTTTACGCACAGGTTTCTTGTACACATAAGAACTTGGCTCATTTTTTAACATTCATGTTTTTGTTGTGATTTCACTCCTTTTTGCAAAGATTTATTTTGCCAGGTGAAAGTCAAGCTCTACCGCTCTACAAAGTTTCATAATTCTACGACAACCTAAAGTGCTCCATACCAATAATAGCAATTCTGATAAAGTGGGTGCATGGCAACCCCCCCCTAAATGGACAATTCCAAATTTTCGATTTTTTTCCTTTCTAAGTACTTCAAGTCCTACCAATTTGCATCGTTCTACAACAATCGGAAGTGCTCCATATAATTTATAAGAATTTTTAAGAATGTGGGTGGATGCCACGCCCCCTGAACAGAAACTTCCAATTTTTCCATTTTTTTCTTCTAAGTACTTCAAGGCCTACCGACCTACCAATTTTCATCGTTCTACAACAATCGGAAGTGCTCCATATAATTTATAAGAATTTTTAAGAATGTGGGTGGATGCCACGCCCCCTGAATGCAAAATTCCAATTTTTCAATTTTGTCTTTCTAAGTACCTTAAGTCCTCCCGACCTACCAATTTTCATCGTTCTACAACAATCGGAAGTGCTCCATATATTTTATTAGAATTTTTAAGAATGTGGGTGGATGCCACGCCCCCTGTATGGAAAATTCCAATTTTTCAATTTTTTTCTTTCTAAGTACCTCAAACCCTACCAACTAACCAATTTTCATTGTTCTACAACAATCGGAAAGGCTCCATATAATTTATAGATTATTTAAGAAAGTGGGTGGATGCCACGCCCCCTGAATAGAAAATTGCAGATTTTCGATTTTTTCCTTTGTATGTACCACAAGGCCTACCGTTTTGCGAAATTTCAAGTTTCTACGATGTCGGGAAGTGCTCCATAATTTTGATGATCTGTCAGTGAGTCAGTGAGTCAGTGAATCAGTGAGTCAGTGAGTCAGTGGGTGATATGAATAAAACGGAGCACGTTCTCAGAGCAGGTGCTCCTTGAGAATCAGAGAAGGTGCTCAATAAAAAAGAACTTCCTCTCATTTCGTATGAATAAAATTATAAACAAACTCGAGAAGACCTCCTCATTCAAACAGAGTAGCTGCTCTCATACCTCAAACCTAATTACATATATTGTTTTTGACGTTAAGAATTAATTTCGATGATTTATAATATAAAAATTATATAAAATATGAACATTTTTCAGTTTTGACACGCATTTTTTGTGAAAAGATTCGTTCGATGAAGTTTGCCCACGGTTGAACCACGTTTTCTTGACAATCCCAAGAGTTTTCAAAAAATATGGGTTTTTCGGCTCTCAAAAAACACCAAAGGGTTTTCAATTGTGTTTTTGAGATTAGAAATAAATAACATTTCTTTTAAAAATGGATAAAAACAAACCACAGTTTCCGTTTTCTACTTATATTTGTAATTATTAAAGTAAATTTGCGTGTACTTGAATTTTTATTTCAAAATCAAGAGGATTACCTGCAGAATGTAAATCCAATACAAAAAATGCTTCAGAGCTCATACAACTTTGACAGTTTCATCATCCTTACATCAGTTCCAATTGTAGGGTTTTTGAGCTACTGCCGTAATTTCAAAAGAAAAAGTTGAAAAGACCATTGGCCGTGGACTTATGCACGGCAAATGTCTTCTCCAGCTCAGCTAAACTTTTGAAAACTTGAATCTCCTACATACTTATGTAGCGAAGAAAACCCGCATTTGTTACATTATTTGTTAGGGCCACCACCCCCTATATCCTTAATTATTAAAAGGGAAATGGTTCCTTAAGAAAAAACATTTTCTGTGCTGAATTTATATCCTTCTCTTTTTCTCTTCAAAAATTTAACCCTGCGATTAAAAATCTGTATAAACTTCCCCATTTATGAAGCAAAAGGTATTAAACGCTATTTTCTTCAACGTTGAGCAACCAACTGATCTAACTTACAATTGAGGAGCAGGTGCTCCTCTCGATAGAGCACGTGCTTCGGTTTATTCATTCCGTACAATGGAGCAGGTGCTTACCCTGAGAAGGTTCTCATCAAACATGGAGATGCTCAATCGTTGAGCAACTTCCCAAGTATTTTATTCATACTAAATGAAGCACCTGCTTCGGAAAGTTGAGTTTTGAGCAGGTACTCTGTTTTATTCATATCACCAAGTGAGTCAGTCAGTTACAGTTTTTGCGATTTTTGAAGTCCTATATCTTGGGAATTACTAATGCTAAAGAGTTGAAATTTGGTGAGCCACCTGTGTTTGATCAGTTCAGCAAATACTCCGAATTTGAAGTTTCTGACTTTATTGGTACTGAAGTTAGAGGAGGGTTGAAAATCGCCTGAGTTTGTTCCTGTAAAAAGGGTGTAGTGCCGCGAACTTGGCTGGGCACTACCGTGCCCTTTGATTTAAAATTTTCCACTTTCTGCAATAGCGTTCCTCTAATTTTGTCCAGCAGTGTTAATTAGTTCATTACCTTCAGTGTTTGTTCGAATTTTCTATAAGGACAGAGAATTTCCCTATACCTTCAAATTTTTGAAAAGGTTATCCGCAGAACCATTCAAGCACTGAAGGGATGTGTTGAAACGGCACAAACAACAACTTATCAACCAAGATTGGGTGGAAGCAGGCCCGGACTTAGAGAATCAGGGCCCCCCCTTGATCACGAAACTATTTTATTTTAGTCTGGTAAATAATTGTTAATACACTACAAATCAAATAATTTTCAAACGACTTTAATTTTAAGAAAATACAACATTTATGTATATACATTGATACTTTTATCTATATAATTTAATTTATCATTCCGCGAACATTCTTTTAGACAGAATGACATCATCGTAATAGATTGACTGCACGATTTCTGATTCGATGTACATACAGAACAGATAGTGAATTCAGCCTGTTTTCTTCAATGTTCGATCTTAAATAGATCTTTACACTCTTTAGCGCCGAAAATGACCGTTCTGCTGAACAATTTGACGTTGGTGTACACAAAAGCATTCTGAGCGAGATTCCTACATTTCCTACATTTCCAATAGAATATCCTATATCCAATAAAATATCCAAAAAGCCCTTTTCTAACAAAAATTTGTACAGCTTTAGTGACGACAACTCTGTAACTTCATCATTGAATGACAAGTTAGCTCGAAGGTCCAGATCCAGACACTCGTTTTCTAAAGCTCCATCAAAATCTCTAATATGTTTTAATTCCAAGCGATCTAGTTTCGAAAGAAAGTCAAACTTTCTGCTTAATTCTTTATAAGCCGATCCCCGTTTCTGCATTTCCGCAATCAGTCTATCAATAATGACATTGAAAGTCGCAACTCTAATTCTGTCCTTACCAGAGAGTTCGGTCTCATTTCTCGTGACTTCATCGAAATGGTCTTTCCGTTTCCGTTTTCTCTGCATGTCATCAGCATAGTTATTATAGGCCGATTTTTCAAAAGCTTTCGACTCATAAAGGTCAAAGATACTGGATTTACGTATCTGGTATCTCTTCTATATAAATTATTATCAAAGACTGATAGAGTTTAGCGACGGTACCCAGGTCAATGTTGACAGACTGAAGTAGCTTGTTCACTTTGTTGAACCTTTCTAGGATATCGTTTCAAAGAATTGCCAAAAAACAAGTATCCATCGAGTCTAATGAGTTCAAAAGACAAGAAGCTTCAGCGCGCGTCAACGGTTTCTCATTTGAATCATTGGCAATTATCTGTAGAGCTGCCATGATTTCATCCCAGGAAGAACACAGACTTCGGCAGGCGTCAGCTCGAGCAGACCATCTTGTCTGGGAAAGACTTTTTAAGACAGTTGAATTGAGTTTCAGTGTCAACTGCAACATTTCCCATCGATGTGTTGATGCCGAAAAAAAAATTGTACAATGATTGCAAAAATATGAAAAATGATATAGCAGCTTGACAACACTCGGCCTTACATGTTCCAACAAGATTTAGGGAATGAGCTGAACAAGAAACGAAATCAATCAGAGGGTTAACTTGTTTTTTTCTCGCTTGAAGTCCAGAATATACACCAGAAATATTGCTTGCATTATCGTAAGACTGGCCTCGACAACTGGGACTTGGGGCCCCTAAGCTGGCTGTGGTTAATTGTATGTTAATTTGTTCAGGGTTAAACCTTAGATTTCCCTGATTAAATATGCTTTTTTATCTGATAAGGAGCATACAAAAGAATTAATCCAGTAAATTATTCTATACAGAGTTGTTGGTCCACCCATGACTTGGGACCCTTAGGCTGGCTCTGGGCCCCTAGGTCTGGGCCTTGTAGGCACTGGGTGGAAGGAAGCATTACCGATGACTGGTCTATCGGCTTCATATGTCCCATCTCCAGAAGAGGCGATCTTGTGTCCTGTAAGAACAATCGAGACATATCCCTTTTCTAAAGGTACCTACTCTTCTCTATGGCAAGTCATTCACTCATAAAAAAATCAAACGGAAGTAGAAAAAAGTGGGTCCCTCAACCCTGTTTGTCTGTCTTTTCAACTACAGCCTAAACGGTTAAATCAATTATCTTTAAACTTGCTACATCATATCATATTATTAAACGGCAAACACGAATCTTGTGGTACAATTTACGCGGTCTACAAAAGCCAAAGGCATATAAATTATATTTCGTTTGAAAGGTTTTTTTGCACAGAAGTGCAGAATTCAAAAATGTATTAATTAACTGCACCACAGAAACTAAAAAACAATAAAAGAAAACTGCACAATAAGTGCGAGCGAGAGCCAGAGCGAGACCGAGTATTTGTTCAAATCATTTAATTTTTTGATATATTGACATTTTTACTTTAAAGCTCACGACACTATTGTTTTCTATTTACAAGATTCGTCTTTGCCGAACATTGATATATTTCCGAACATTTTTCTTTTTTTTATTTGTTATTATTCTTATCTTTTTTGTTTACTTATAGTTTTTTTTTCTTTTTGTCAGTAACGTTTTGATTTTGTCACCCACCAACCAACTAATTTTCCAGCACTGACTGGAAAGATTATTGGAATGTGCGATGGCAGCGTTTAGTGCTGCAGAAAAGTAGCTCAGTTCTTTTCGACGCTCAAGACTGATTTTAAACGATGCAATTATTTTTGTGATTTTTTTAAATGTTGGAGTAAATCCAAAAATCGTATGGACATACCCTGGCCCTGGCTCATTTCAATTGTCAATTTTTGCTAAAATTTATCACACTTTTTTGTCAGGCTGACTGGCAGTCAGCGGACTCTCATACTTGGTCGATATAGCTGTTTTTTTACAAGCCCGAAGGGAATCGGATGAAAAAAACGATGTCGGTGCTCATCAATTTACGAAGAATTTTCGGTGCTTAACTTAAGCACGGAGAAAAATTAGCTTACCGGAATGAATTACATACATGTTATCGATAGTTTGAATTGAAGCTCCGTGTTTTTTATGTGATGGCGTCGGTAATCCCCGATGTCGTTTTTTTTCGACCGATTGCACCCATGCTTCCAAAAAAGCTATAAGTCGTCAACATGCTTCTAACTAGAACGTTTTTTGTGTTACTCACATCGGTAACACAGTTTTTCTCCGCATATAAGCTAAGCGCTGATAATTCTCTTCATTTCTACTTCGTCTCTACCTGCGTGAATGACTTTGTAATCGATAAATCGCATGCAAATGCAACTTCTCTTGATTCAGCTTAGCTCCAATTTTATGCAAATGTCACTTTGGCTACGAGCTGTCAACGCGTTGACACAAAGGTAACACAGTTTGTATCCGCTTTTAAATTGAATGCCGAGAATCCTGTGCGTTTGCGTTTAGCTTAACAAGCTGGCTCCAAGTGTCACCCAATTGCCTTAAAATCAACTATGGAGCAGAAAAAATCATCAAAAATTTGTAATTTTTACAGTTTTTTTTATTCATCGACAACGAAGCCATCCGTCAATGGAATTTAAATCATGATGGCTTGAAATGTAGGGGACAAACTATATTTTGACAGAAAAAGTATATTTTGAACTAAATGTCACCCAATTGCCTTAAAATCACCTTTTTCTGGACCATTAAAAATCCATCAAGAATTTCAGATTTTTTAGAGGCTTTTCAATCCATCGACATCGTAGCCATCCGTCATTGGAATTTGACAGTCAATGGCTTGAAATATAGGAGACAAACTATTTTTTGAAAGAAAAAGTATATTTTGATACAAATGTCGCCCAACTGCCTTAAAATCACCTTTTTTTTTGGAAAAGTAAAAATGCATCAAAAATTTGTGATTTTTCATAGGTTTTTTCATCCATTGACATCTTAGCCATCCGTCAATGGAATTTGACAGTTAATGGCTTGAAATATAAGGGACAAACTATATTTTGACAGAAAAAGTATATTTTGATCCAAATGTCACCTTAATTGCTTTAAAATCACCTTTTTCTGGAGCAGTAAGAACTCATCAAAAATTTCAGAAGTTTTTTAATCCATTGACATCGTAGCCATCCGTCAATGAAATTTGACAGTTGATGTCTTTATGGATAAGAGCCAACCTATGTTTTCACGTTAGAAGTGTATTATGATCCAAATGTCAACCAATTGACATAAAATCACCTCTTTCCGGAGCTGTAAAAAACTGAAAATTTCATATTTTTTTGAGCTTCTTTAAACAATCCAATTTTCTTTTTGTTTTTAATTTTGATTAAATTGCATTCGGTTCAGTATGGATTTAAATTCATTAAAATCGGATAGATCTAATTCCAGCGAAATCAAAATGAATAAAATTGAATCGGAAATAAATTCAGTGAAATGAAAATGATCGAAAGATCGATTGATTGAAATAATCGAGTCATTTTGGTGATCGGTTCTTGAACGATTTTCTAGAATTTTGCCAACTAGTAGAAAGTAATATTTGCACTCGAGCTTCGAAGGCTGGACTTACTAGTAAATATTATTGTCTACCAACATTGAAACCAAATATTGCTAAAACGACATAATATACATAAGTCTATTCTTTGAATGTTTTTTTTAACACTTTTAAGAATATTAAAAAAAATATGTCACTTTTATGAAAAAATAACGATATGTACCTATCATACAAATGATAAAAACGATTAAGCAAAATCTTTTTTTTTATCAAAACTTTACGTTCACGTTCAAAAAATGTTCACTGTGCTGAAACTATTGACAACTACTAGGACCTGCCATATAGTGTTCTATGGTTTTTCTCATTATTGGCTGATTGGACTTAAACTATTTTTTCTTTTATTAAAATTTCAATTACATAAGTATGCATGTAAACTCTTTTTTAATGCATATTAATAAATACTTAATACTTGTATACCATTTTGTTTTACTTTAAATTTTTTTTTTTTTAAATCGCTCCAACCATTTTTAATTTTTTTTTTTGTAATCAAGAATTCAGATATAATTCTTTTTTTTTAAATCTCGAATTTCATATTTTAAAAAATGTCAATCTTTTAATTTCTATGTCTCTGTATACAATTTTGAAACCTTGAGTAAGCCTCTTGAGTATAAGCGCAAAAACGTGCGACTCAGTCTTAAATTTTATTTAAAGCTCTGTTTATGAATTTTCTACTCATTTATTATTTCTTTAAATTTAATTCATAGGCTCTATACACAAATTTTAATAAGGGTGCAAAGAGTAAAGAGAAAAAGTAACTACATAGAAGAAAATAACTTTTTTTGGAATTGGTGTTCATCATCGTAAAACATAATTATAAGGTTCCATTGAAACCTTAAAAAAATGTAACATAAAGCAAGTTAGAACTATGACGAATCATATCTGACCCCATAAGGTACTTATTATATTATGTTCATTAATGTAAGTAGGTCCAAATTTTAGAAAGCAAAATGATCAACCAAGCGCAATGATTTCAATGAGACCATGAACTCGATAGCCTAGAACATAAAACCATCAAAATAAAATTCAAGATTCCATAGAAGTTCTCAGCTCATCTTATATTTGTTTGTGTCTAGTTTGAGTGAACTTTTGTAATCCAAACCAATCTACAAAAGGAATTTTGTTGGCATAAACTAATTAATAACTATAATATACAAATCCTTGGTTAAAACAAATTCACCACATGATATTTTTATATATCTACAATGTAGAATTAACATAGGTACCTATAAGAATTTTGTTCTGAATTTTTTATTTACATATTTTGTTCTATGATAACCACAATTACAGATAGATTTCAATGATAAATATAGAAGCAAAACCACTAACCAACGCGGAACACTATTTCCAACTGTTTCCTTTTTATAACATCCACATACAACATACATTTTCACATGTTCATTCACCTATAAGTTTTTTACTATGATCATCTCGATGACAAAGATGAATTAATTCCATTTACATCAGAAGCTAGTTCCCATAATGGAGATCTTCATCCCAGAGTTATTTCCATTCACGCAGTTCCTCTTGGTATCAAATAACGCGTCAGCAAAGTCAAAACAGAAGACGAGGATGTAAAAATGTCGTTCCGTTATGCGTAATACCACACCATAATGACCGCAACGACGACATCATCATCATCATCATAGTCGTCTCCCCTTTACCTGCCTGTGGAGACAAATTAAAAAGACGAAGTTTCTGGATGGATTGTGGTCTGGATAATGTATGCACCCAATTGGAGCTCATTGATCTTGTTATGTGATATTTTTATAATCTACACGGTCTTTGCTAGATATGTTACTCAATAAATTTATATGCGGGTATGCCTGTAGTTTCACCAAGCTTTCTGATGAATTAATAGAGGATGATCATAGTTATTATAAAATAGTTTTGTTTGTATCAAGCAAGGAATTGCATTTAATGTGCTAAATTCAAAGCCATTATTAACAAGGACTTTCCTAGTACTACGTAATTTTTATTTGTAAAAAATATGGAAATATGACTTTTCAAATCAAAAATTTCGACGTATCTTTACGTATCGTTGTTTCTTGAATACAAATCCATCATTTTAGGAGAGATGTGTGTGGAAGTGCATCAAAACGTTCGTGACGCCCTTTCATCATTCACACTGCTATCGGATGGACTTTTTTTTACAGTTAATTACTTCCTTACTTACCCGGCTCTCAATTCATTTAAAATTGCAGCCCGGGATTCGACAACCTTAAACCATCTAGGCACTCAAGCACACTCCTTTCTGTCCCATAGAACAAGCCCTCTAGCATCCACGATAGCTTGGTTTTAAAACTGGAGGTTTTGTCTTCTGAAGAGTGGGACTCAAAAACTCTCTTGGCTGGAGCATCATTGTTCATTGGCTTGATGTTGCGAGGAAAATATAGTCAACGTGATTTAATTTTCTGGATGACATCCCTAGGGCCAGTTTGTTCACAGTGGGTTAAATCAGCAATTAGATTATCACTGATTCTGTTAAACCCATAGTTATGAATCTGTGATAATCAGAGAGTGTTTGTTCACTCAATTTTCAGTTTGATTAATAAATCATAGTTTTTCCAATAATCTTTCCATTTTCCAGTCTATCTGTCAATCAATTGTCAGACATATTCCGTCATTAACTTATTTCAGTGTGAGTGAGCTTTCGAAAAAAACATTTTTTGTGCAAAAAAAACACGGAAAATCAGTGCTTGAAATATAATGTTGTGTTCAATTTAAGATTATTTCCTGTTAAATTACTATACAGAATAGCTACACACGTGAAATTTGTATTTATTTTAATGCGGCTAATTGATTTTTTTTTTCCAAATATATAGTTGAAGTGTGTAGGTAGTGCTGGCATTTTGTGAAACCTAGTGATGGGATTTTTTCCCAGTTGTAGTTTTTCTATGCATATTTTATATTAGGCCTTGCAAAAAAGCTTTTTATTTTTGGATAGTAAATAAAATAACTACAATTTGTAGTAAAATCTGTACAAATTGTTTATTTTTTTCTTGCAAGATGGACGATGCTTGGTTTCTCTTCATTTATGTTCTTTGTTCGAAGGAATTTAATAGATTTTGTTTCTCTTTTTTATACCTACGCTCAGGAAATAACCAATGATGAACAAACGAAATTCCAGAAAATCTTTGATTAAATCATGTTAATCAGACAGAATCGGCGAATTAGTGATTTCTCCAATTAAGTGCTCAAATCATGGATTCTCTGTTTAAAATTTTGCTGAACAAACGCATTCAATGATAACCAACTGGAATAATCATTGATTTAAGTTGACAAGGTGTGAACAAACTGGCCCTTATTTTGATGCAGCTTGTTCGTGGTTGTACTTTTTTCATTCGAGACCTCCTCACTCAGTATCAGCTCTCCCTTTTTGCTCATCATCCAATCCAATACTCTTGGCGCAATAAAACAGGACATGCAGGATAAGGGTTTTATAGAGCGTGCACTTCGTCTTGCATGTGAGGAGTTTTGAGCCGATTTGTTGCCCCAGACTTAAAAAGCACCAGTTTCTGAGGTAATTTTTCGTCAGATCTCCCTTAAGATATCGCTTGTGGGATTAATGTTTACTCCGAGGTTGATGGACAACTTAATTACTTTGAAGTTGTTGCTATCAACAGTGACGTTTTGTCTTGTGACAGTGACTGGTTGATTATTTGATAGCATATTTGGTATTGTCCTCGTTTACTTCAAGACCAACAAGTTTTTCATGTTCCTCAATTACCATGAAAGATAAAAGACTTTAAAGCGGCCTGTTGGGAGCTGCCAATCATGTTGATATCATCGGATTTCCCTTGAAAATGGATAGAACTGTTGAAAATAGTGCTTTCAGTTTTAACACTTGCCCTGTGCACTATTTGCTCCAGAATGAGATTGAAGAAATCACATGCGATAGCGCATCTTCTTTCCTAAGATCTGTGAATGTTTGGAATAGAATAGTTTGGAAGAGATTTTCCCAACTTGCACATTGCATCGCGTATTTTCCAATGTCACGAGACACAACTGGATCAGTTTTCCCGAGATCCAGAATTTGCCTGAAAGTAAAAATATTATCTTTAGTCGATCTGCCTGCTGAAGTGCTTGAAGCCACATTGGTACCTACCGATTATAGTGTTGCAGAATGGCATAAGACGCTCACATAGTGCTTAGGTGGGTAGGATTTTGTATGCGATGTTTATCAGTTTTTAAATATGCCTCGATATCGATACAGTCATGGCAGGACATAGGATCGCCTTTTATGAAGATTGGACATATAGAACTAAAATACCAGTAATCGGGCATGCTTCCTCCACCCATAGACTTTTTCGATAATTTGATGCATGCACCCGAAGCACATCTCATTACGTACTTGAAGAGCTCCGCTGGCAAACCGTCAGATCCAGTGACCTTATTGTTCTTAAGCTTCTGTATAGCTAAATAAGTCTACCTCTTCTGGTGGTGGAACTGAGTCTTCATTTAGGTGGGTTCTCTTCTTGTCCTTTATCTTGCTTTACCTGATGCCCATTTAGTAGCTGCTGGAAATCCTGCTTGAATACATCAACCATTACTTGTGCTTCGGTGACAAAGTTACCTTCGCTATTTCGAAGAGCCTGCGTTCCAGTATTTAAATCAGCATTAAGATTCTTGGATTTTTTATCAATCTTTCCAGTTTTATTCCACTGTCGGGCTCTTCTATCTGCTTGAGCTGGGAAGCCTCATCTTTCTACACAGGGTCTTCTTCTTCTCTCTTCTCTTTGGTTGAAACTCCTCTTTTGCTGCTTATGTTACCTTTTGCAGCTACATGCATTCTTTTTTTTTTTTTTTTTTTTTTTTTTTTTTGAACTTTATTTCTTACAAAAACTTAACAACTAGAATTAAATTACAAATTGATTATATTTTACAATGGCTAGTTTTTGAAAGAAAAAGTTAAGTACTATCTATTGTGCGAAGACAAGTGGCGAAAGTACTTTCTAGTTAAAAAAAAAGTTAAAGTATATATTGTTGATGGGGAAAGCATTCTAAATTACAAATAACTTTATTTTAAACAAATAAATAAATATGTATAAAATTTTTTTTTTTTTTTTCTTTTCAAATTTGAATATAATTTAAAATTTAAACCAATAAATTTTCAATTTGTGAAAGGTTCAAGGATAAAAGCCATTGTTTTAATTTTCTTAAGAAAACAGATTTCTCTCTCTCACACCTAAGGTTAACTGGAAGATGATTAAATAAACGAGGGGCTGTAACGTAATAAAATTTTGAAAAATGTGTTTTATGAATTCTTGGTACATTTGCGAAGTTACTGGTGTTAATACGTAAATCAAAATTATCAATATATCTCGCATCGTAAAAACCGGAATTTTCAAAAAATATTTTCAAAACTTTGTAGCAATACAAATGTCTTAAAGGTAAAAATTCGAGATTTTTGAACAGATCATGACTTGGTGTTAAACGATTTACTTTACAGATTATTCTTATTGCATGTTTTTGTTTTATTAATAACGGTTCAATTTTGTTAAAATATGTGCCACCCCAACAAGAAATTCCATACTGTAGCTTTGATTTGATCAAACCATTATAAACCAGTTTTAATATTGGAAGATTACAATAAAGGCTAAGATGATAAAGTTGTCTTACAATCCTGTTCATATATTGTTTCAGGTAGGAAGTATGCACTGTCCAACTAAAATTTTGATCCAATATAACGCCTAGATATTTGAAATTATGAACACATTCAATTTTAAAGCAATGTTGACTACAGGTTATATGTTCATCAAATAATGTAGAACCACATCCCAAATTAAATTTTGAGCAGCCTGGTGAATGATAATATAAGGGCAAGTCCAGACAGTGGTTATCCTTGAGATTATAGATCATAAACTTAGTTTTATCGCTCATAATTAAGTTGTGTTGATTAAACCAACGCCTAAGTATATCCAAATCAAAATTAACATGCGAAAATAAATCAAGGTAGTTTTTACTCACGTAGGAAAGTGCCGTATCATCAGCAAATGCTGTTATTTTGCCCTTAAAAGGTTGGTCGAATAATGAGTTCACATATATAAGGAACAATATTGGACCCAAGACAGAGCCTTGAGGAACACCTAGATTTATAAAACATTCCGAGCTTAAATCATTGTTAATCTTTACAACTTGCTTGCGATTACTCAAGTAAGAAGCGAACCAGTCATAAAAGAAACCCCTAAAACCAGCTTTGAAAAGTTTATCTAATAATAGATCATGGTCTACCATATCAAAAGCCTTAGTTATGTCAATAAATCTTCATCATACCACGAGTTCTTTTTCGCAGATGATTTGTAAATAGTATCCTAATGTGACTTTTTTGCCTCTTTGATGTTATCGCGATACTAGAACCACTGGTTTTTGGTTTTTGTAGCACAGCGGAAAGCTTCTCGCTCAGATGCTCTCTGTAGGCTCTTACGACTATACCAACCAACGTCTTTAGGGCGGTTCACATTAACAGTTTCTTTTCATTTGGTGTTAAAGCTCTTAACTTTGCTGGAACAAGAAAATTATCAGAGTTGAAATTCTTATGATTTTAGAGGCGTGCCTTGCGTCGATTAGCACATGGTTGATTTGGTTGGTCAAGAAACCCCCCCCCCCCCCCCTCTGGGGCTTTTCCCAAGTGTGAATAAATTTAAAATATATTCCATCATTCAAAAATGGTTTCACTACTCATATGACAAAATTCGTCTGCGTGCGTATTTAAGGACACAATGCGAAAAAATCGGAGTAAAAACGTCACAAAAATAATTCTTCTTTCAGTGAAAAACAAAAAATTCCTTCAAGGATATACCGGATTTTAGGTATACGATTGAGGTGCCAAAAACCACTATAATATTAAAAACAAGCTCTGAAAATATATTAAAAAAATCTATCTATGACCAATTACTTAAACTTGCTTTTAAGATGACATAAATGAGGTACCAACAAATTTTGTATTGCCCTTGCGGGGCCTTGAAAAAAAAAACTTTTAAAATTCGTTTAAACATAATATCTACATCAATACCCGATTACTGAAACAAGTAAGCCTCTAATCACGATATGGCTTGAAAATTAAGATTTGGCGTTACAAAATCTTGCAATTACAAAATCTCACCTTAAACTATACCGCATTTAAAAAATCTCGCAAGCTTAAATCTCATAGATTAAAATCTCGCAAAACTTAATTGCATTGCCACAAACACACATTTTAATCGAAATTTTGCAAAACTTGCGTGAGATTCCTAATGTTGGGGACTTGTCTTGGAGTTTAATTTTTTTTTTTTTCAGTTCGAAACTAGGAGCGAATGTTACTGGAATTGCGAGATTTTAACTTGAGAGATTTCGTTAAAATGGGGATTTTTTAATTTTGGGATTATTAAATAAAGGTGAGAAATCGATATTCAAGATTTTGGTTCGCGGTATTTTGTAAGGTTCTTGGCTTTAAAGATATTACAAAGTTTGTGAGAATATCTCACAAATAAGGTATGTACCAAAAATCGTGTTTGACATAGAAAAGCAAATTGCGGTAGCGAATTTATATTTCGATTGCAATTTCTTTCCCAACAGTTTCTTTTCAGAAACTGTTGGGAGTTCAACGTCTTTTTTTTGTACATGGTGACGTAGCTTTGCTTCGTGTAGAAGATTTCATTAAAGGAAGTAGTAAGTTAAAAATAGATCTTTTAAGGGCTAAGGTCTTAAGGCCAAAAATTACGGTTCCTAAACTATATTTGCAAAAACAAAAAATTATTTTTTGAGTACAATTCATATTATTAATACATATTAAATGTAAAAATCAGTTTGCTGGAATTAAATCTTACCAAATTATTAACTCATTTTTTTTTTTACTCAACAGATCCCCCACCGTTAACGAAGAGAAGAGAAGAATACTCTTCTAAAGTCAACGATTGGAGGATTAATAGAATTATAAAAGGTAAGTACCTTCTATTAGTTCTTGTGTTAATGAAGTTTATTGTTAAAATTTACTTTAAGCAGGAATACAAATTTTAATGTAGCTCTAACTACTCAAACTATTTCGCTATATAAACAAGAATGTTTAAAAAACAGCTGATGGCTTTGTTTTTTCTACTACTGATAGAATCCTATAATCAAAACTACTTATATCAATTGATAGCTGTCGTGGTCGTTTTACTTGAATTTCAATTTGAAAACTCAAAAGTTTATTTTAACTTGAAATAAAACTAATAAATTGTTTATGATCTATTTAAATTAATAAAATAATTTGGTACTTGCTACGCACTGCCCGCGCATCAAACAAAAGCTAATGGTTAGTTTGAGACGTGTTTTAATATATTTCTAACAGGTCAGCGGTTATAACGGAAGGTATTTCATAACAATGCAACCACAAAAAATGGGAAACACTTTTTGACTCATTATAAACCAAGTTAAGACAAAAACGTTCAGATTTTTACTTTGAATACAAGGCGAAGCAACGCAAGTACGGGTGTACTAGTAATGCAAATATGCGTGAGTGGAAAAAAATGAGAAAAATAGGCCCATTTTAAAAGCATAGTAAATTTCATTTGAAGGAATACAGTTCTGTATACAGTTTGTATTGCTATCCGAAATAATTTAAACTAAAAAAAGACATCAAGACTCTCAAATCACATTACCAACAGCAAACAATTACTTTAGAATCAATTGTTTCCAGAAATTTGCATCACTTAGTTAACTCTGCTCAACATAACTCTTCTGATGGCATATTATTTAAATATAGGTGCATTTAACATCCAATTATCTCAACAGTTTGTTCAATCAATTATAGGTACTATTGAAAAAATGCACATAGTCACGCACACACTTACTTACGCCCTGTTTGAATAATTTATGGTTCTCTGAACTTCCAAGACACAAACATACTCGTATACCTTTCCTAATCGCTTTCCTACGGTCAAAAAATCACTTTTCCTCGTTTTATCTGTCCTCGGTATGCTGTGCAATTGTTTTTTATTTTTCTTTTCTAACAAACCAAAAGGGCAGTATTTCCATTTCCCGCGGCTAGCGGCCAAGTCATACAAGTTCGAAGCTAAATGTATACGGCATTTATGTACATCTATGCATGTGTTCCTATAGATTTAACACAAATATTTGCACAAATTTAAATCTTAAACGTGGCTAACTCATTGATTACATTCTCGGTAAAGGACTAGATCACTATAGCATCAGGCATCAGCATATATTCGTGTTCCTAACCATGTTACTCTTGGGGGCAAACACTATTCAGTCGACCCTTTGTGTACATTTGTTGTAGCGCGTCATCCTTGTAAACTTGCATGAGAATGGGATGAGGCTTGAGGCTTAAGGCCATATACTCGTATACACTGTGCACTGCGCAGTGCAGTGCACAGTTGTCATGTCCCGCGTTACAGCATATATGCTCCGCAATTGCGCATAGGTTCATCGCGCTTGATAGTTTGAATAATAAATACATAAAAATTGTTTTGTTTGCTCGCGAAGGATGATGTTTTTAGAGGGTAATTTACGTGACTTGGGCTTTTGTATTCTTCCATTAGGGATATATGTATGTATACGTCTTGAAATAGTTTTTACTGAGTGAGAACACGATCACGACTTGCAAGATCTTAGATGTCAATAATTGCTAGAGATATAAATTTTCATTTCGCATTTAAATTGAAAACAATTTTTTTTAATGCAAGAGAGGATGCTGCAAATATTATAAGAATAGTGCACTTGTTTTGGATAAAAGATACTTTGCCGATGCCATGTTGGTTAATTAGTTTTAAGACTTGTATAGCTTTTATGGGAATTAGCCTTTTTTAAAATTACATTTTTCCTATCTTTTATGTTCCTTGATTTCTTTAGGGTTCCGTGAAACGAGGAAAAGACAGTTTTTGTAAATTTTTTTAATATTTGTTTTGTTTGTTGCACTGAGCTTTTCCAAAGGGTGAATCAACAAGAGGTTTTATTTTAAATCATTAAAAAAAACATTTTTTTTTTTTGAAAAGTGGTGATGCTTTTGCTTATGTACATTTGTGTATCTAAAATACAAACTATGCGGTTAATAATATCAAGTTAACAATATGTGCTGCATTGTTAAATTTGGCGCATGTGGCATAAATTATTGGTGGAGCATTGGAGTAGACTTTATCTTTGAAACCACAAAGAATAACTCTAATGGTATAAAGGGGCACAATTATGGTAGTCAATCGAAGTGTCCATTTTGACAAATCACTTGCCATTTTTTGATGATCTTTAAATGGCCTGTTGTGCCATCCAGCTAAATGTAAACCCCCACCTTCCTAGTTTTAAAATCACACAAAGAAAATGTGTTTCAAAGTTGCGTTCCTGAAATCGTCTCGAAATGGACACACCTGGGATTTTTGTCATACTCAGCTATGCAGCGGTTATATTTTCACCTGACCATGCTGGACTAATAAAAGTTGGATTCTTCGCATTATTTACCTGCAGACGGTGCCCGATAAATGTTCTCGTCATATGTATTTTCATCATTTTTGTAGTGAAATTTCACTATCTCAATACTTTGTAAAAATGGTTTTCAATCTTTAACTAACCTTTAAGATTTTGCTAGTATAAACTGATCGCAAAAACAAAAATTAAAAAGACGTGAAATTTTAAATGAAACCTCTTATTGGACGCAATTTTTTAATAGGTTTTTCTGAACAACTTAAAATTAATTTAACATTTTTGCAGTGTTTAAATATTAAACACAAAATGTTTAATGTGATTTCTAAACACAGTTTAGTCTAAATAAAAAAATCCCCTAACCAAAAATCTTCAATAAATTCATCAAGAAATCGGCGAAAGACTCTTATTTTTCTCATCAGCGATTTTCGTTATTGCATTCAATTAGAGAACATAATCATCACTTGGTGTAAAATCTCCTTCCAAACTTTTATTCCAGGACAACATTTGTTTCCATTAACTTAATTTTTGCACTAGAAAATAAACTCTGGGCGTTGATTTTTTGTGAAGCTGTTTTTTGCAGCCCATTAACCATCAAGTCTTGGTGCTTGCTACCGCACTGAAAGCTGAAGCTATTGTACCTATTCATAGTCGAAGATGACAGTGAATAATGTGATGTTATTCGTAGCTAAATTCGTTTCTCAGAGATGCTCTTAACGTTTGTGTTGGATGGCATAGATGCATGTGGGTATATACTATTGTATAGGACTCCTTTAAACTAGGCAGAGGTACATATACGCTATTAGCAATTATTATCTTGCAACAATTTAACTTTAATGGTGCGGCAAAAAGCAAAAAGAATTGGTTTCATTTATGAACGTTTCAGACCATTCGAGCTATTAATAAGTATTTATGTGATAGAATCCTTGGTTCGTACGATTCTGTGTTCTTTAATTGGTGTGCCTCTATCTCGAGGTACCTCTAGGTAGTCTGTTTACTATGTAGGTTTATGTAGCTATATGTATACTGTGCACATATGTATAAAATGGAGCAAAAAGTATGTCATAGTGTAAAATAGTTGCCATTTTGTTAGAAATAAAAATAAAAATATCTTCTGTTGGCTTTATTAAAATTATGTTAAATTGATGGAATTAAGTTGAAAAACTGATATCGGTCAAATGACCACTTTACAGAACTTTATATGGTTGACCGCAACACATCTGGTTCTGGCGCAATTGGTGGGGAACACTGTATTACATTGCTTTTGCTCCATCTTGAATAAGCAACAGAACCGCTCAACCGATTGCGCTCATCGATATGGAAGACTTGAAAAGCTGAAGATGTGCCAATTTGTAGAAATTTGGATGGTTTTGGATGGTTTTATTGTGCACTGATTTAAAATGATTTGCTTCCTTAATTTAAAATATTTTATTTTAGTTCATATATTGAAAATACGTTAAAAAACAATCCATTCCATTACAATACATTACATTCCATTCCATTACAATACATTACATTACATTAAATAACATTTCATTTTGAGGAATCCGAGTATGTGAGTGTACCGCACTAGAATTTTGATTACAGGTTGTTATTTTTCGACTCGGTAGATGAGGCTAACTGTTTAACCAGATACTTAATTTTAATGTCGTGTTAAATCAACGTAGGTTGCAAGTTAAATCTGCGTGACATCTTGCAAATTTAGCACTGGCTTAAAATAGTATTCCTGTAAATTTTACATGAAAATCTAGTTAAATTTACATGAAAATCTAGTTAATTTTACATGACTCAATGTTCAATGTCCTGTAAATTTTACATACAAGTCTGGTGAATTTAACATGAAAATCTAGTTACATGATTCAATTTTAAATCAACACTGTATCATGTACTTGTACTTATGTCATGAATCTATTCGTCTCAGCCGTCTTTGATACTGGTTATTACTAAACACGTTTTGCATTACTCTGAAGGTATAAGAATTCACTATATATTTATTTAGTTTTTAAAATACCTTGTGATCCTTACTTACATATTTTTGAACTGGGAACCTTCCACACACGGAGATAGCACTCATCCATTGGTGCCAAAAATCAATAAATTCAAGCTCATTGGAAGGCCTGTGTGTGTATTTTAAGACTGGTGTAATATCTAGAATATCCTCACCTATAATAAATTGGAATTTGTCAATTGAGACTAAATTTATTAATTCAAAATAGGTACCCTAATACACATACAATCATTATACGTATAGGTACTTATACCTTTGCCCAAATCTCCCAAAGTACATTAAACACAACAAAGTTGTCAGTTATAAACACAAAAAAAAATATCAGCCACATTATCTGAGAGAAAAATTGCTGCATACAAAGTAGACTAAAAAAGACGAGGCGACTCAACTAATTGAAAAGGGTACAAACAGTATATCAAAACATAACAACTGTCAAAACCGTCTGCATACAAATAAGTATCTATTCTTTTCTATAGAGTTTAACCTTTTTGACTTCCTGAGCTCCTCTCAGTGCATTACACTCAAAACAAAAGCACTAAACAGAGGCATCATAGCTAGTTCGAAAAGAATCAACAGCATAGACAAAAATGTTTGTTTTCCTTTTTGAATCGTTTGCCTGACCAAACCATCAGAGGCATTAAGAAAAACAACAACGACAGCAAGGCACATACTGTAGGTATAACAAATAAATTTGTTGCCAAAAGGAAACCAGCTAGATCTAGCTAACCACCACCACCAATGAGGAGGAGGACAGCAGCAACTACTATACAAGAAGACATTCCTCTGACACTAAGGTCGTTGAATTTCATTTAAAACTCCTTTGGAACAGGCAGCAGAGAAATGTTCCTTCTATCCATGAATTCCCTTTTAGCAAGGATAAGAAGAAGAGAAGACCTGCAATGGCCGCAAAGAGGGATTAGCTTAACTTATCTATCAACTAATCTTTATCTTGGTAAGATGCAAGCGCTTGTCTGCCAGTGCATGGCACCAAAGCACCTAATCATGTCGTCTACCGTGACTACATTGGCCAGGGCTAGAATGCTAGAAGAATGGTTAAGTCATTCATTAGTTTGGACAGGTTGAACAGAGGCATACGTCTTTGTCAATGCATAGCCTAAGAGCCTTTGAATGCTCGCGCGTACTCTGAGTTAAGTGCTTGAATAATACTAATTGTGAGTCGAATTGAACTAAGAAAGTGAGATGATATGCAACAGGGTATAATATCTGTTAAAAAATGGTGATGATAGAGAGCTTGATGTATTGAAATTATAAAATTTTCAACGGCAATTAGTGTCAGAGGAAGGAAATTGTATGTCTACTTTGCGGTGTTCTATAATAAGATTCCAAGGTTTATTTGTTTAACCTTTATACTTCATAGCACTTTGTACTTGATTTTCCAAAACACATTCACCGAAATCATGAAGGAATCCGTATGTATGTACATCATACAACCTGTCGCATATAGTCATCAATGGAGTTTTTTTTAATTTTTGGGGTCATTACTCCATAATACCAACCAGCTGATGGCCGCATACCACATTCGAGCAAAGTAATTCACACTATCCTTTCCTGTTCTCAGACTTATTATACCAACTCTGTAGTGTATTCCCTTCTCTTTATCATATCCTCTGGAGAGTCACTTAGTCAGTAGTATGCACGCTATGGTTTCATAATTCCCAGAACTCTTGGTTGGTGTCCAATTCCATCACCATCCACACGCACGCTGTACATTTGCAAAAAAATGCGAAACCAAAATGTTCTTTAGGTTTCTTGAAGTTAGCAAGAAAAAAAAACAAAGATGAAAAGAAAACATATTGCGCATGCCACCCAAAGATGGCGCAAAGTTACTGCCATACTGCCACTCAGCGCACCATAATCTTGTGACAGTTTATTGTCTAGCTATCTCGCCAAACAGTTCTTAAGTGTACTTTCCTTTGCCGGAATCGCGTGTGATGACACTCTCTAGAGGTTGTATATGTGTTTTCTTGTTTGAGACATTTCATGCAAACGCCCGCACCGCTGCACCACTTCCACCACATCAACGCTACCTTAAAGCAAACTAACCATCAAGTCTAAATGCCATTGATACAGAGTTCTATAGTGTTACTGCTGACAAAGAAATGTTAAAGCAGCAACACAGCACCGTTCTTATGATCCTGAAAAAGAATTTTCTTCTTTAATCGTCTTCAAGAAAATGCAAGACCACATTTATGTTACAGGTTACACTACAAGATCCCCCCTGTTTACCGCATCTATCACCCATAATAGAATCTTCTTTGAAGAATCTCAAAATGTTTAACGGTTAGCCGATTAAAAGGAAAACAAGTTCAAGTTTTGTGCGAGCAACAGTTTGCCGGTTTTTCTTTACAGTCTCAGCTGGAACTAGCCGCTACAGAGCCAATTTTCGTTTGGTCATTCATGATTGCTTTGCTCAATTTGGTTCTTCTGGTCTAAGTTCTATTTTCTTCTATCTTTCCAAGAGTATGGCCTAGGAGGCTTCGATGTAAAAGGTAACAAAAAAAATCCGAACCAACGGGAAAGAGAAGGTTGTATATACTAAACCATCAACTGAAAGCAACTGCATCATCATCTTGGCCTCGTCCATCGCGTCGCCTGCTTTTGGCTTATGGTGAATCTACGTACCTACATTTATATAAATTGCGGATTTCTAATGACCAGAAATGGTAAATGAGAATGAGAATATACTGCGCGCCATTACAGTGTCCAATAGATCGATAAAGCGGTTAATTTAAACAAGTTCTCTTCGGAGCAACTTTTTGGTTCCAAGTTATTTCTTTTTTTCTATTTTCATTCCTCTTTATATGATACAACAACCATAAAACCTGGATATGCATAGACATGTGGTGTACTAGGAATTGTTAGCTCAGCAGATGTATCTTGGATAAGTATACCTACAGAAGGAGAGAAATACAACTGTGGTTATGTCAATGAATTGGGTAGTTTTAACGTATCGAACAAAACCCACGTTGAAATGATAATGATAGTCATAGAAAAGATGTGCACTTAACCTACTGGTAAAAGATTTCGGAAGGACTGTGTCTCAAATAAAACCCCTTGTACATGGTATCCTAATCAATGTCTATCATTAAGATTGCAAAAGGAGGTAATTAAAAGTTTTATTATACAGTCGTATTTTCTGTGCTATTCAGACGATTGCATCTCTGCTAAGAACACCAAGACTAAATTAATTCTATATCTACGTGGGAAACAATACAATTTAAGAAGACGTAGCATAGTCTTTTATTGAAAATACCCAAAGATCAATTTTAACATGCGATCAGGTTTGCCACCTATCTGAATACCGGGAATATAATGAATTTCATAATAAAACGAGACGCTGTCCCCTCGGGAAAATGCGCTACTACCCTAGTTCACAATTACCCTTTTGACCCTTAAAAAACATTTGTCTGATTATTATAAGTACAATCCACCTCTCATAGAACCACTTCATAATCAAATTTTTCACTATTGGATTTAGGGTAAAAAAATTAATAAAGAAAGTAGAAAGATTAAAAAATGGTTTGCATCACAATGTGTCAAAATAATTTAAAAATTTGGAGGTTTTTTGTCTAAAAAGTAAATTTAAAATTCAAAATTACTTGCAAAGTGAATATTTATTTTTTTTTTTGCAATAAATTGAAAATGTTTGAACCTATGGAACCTTCAATTTGCAAGTGGAGAAATAAAAGATATAGAAAGCTTAAAAAGTATTTAAATTTTGTAATTTTTTGAAAAAAAAAATACCCTGAAGTAAGGTATAATTTCAAACTGAAATGGACTTTGGACTCTCACATTTACTGAAGTTAAATAACTTTATTTACCAATTACAGAGTCTTCCGAAAAGAAGTCAACGTGTAATTGACATTGGATCACTTTGGATCAGTAAAAACTAAAAAAATAATAAAAGTTTTAAAAGATTGCAATCTTTCGTCACCATCAACTGATTGCAATCTTTTGGGACTTCATGAATTCTTTGCATTTTTTTGCACTCCTTGCTTCTTTGTGACTTCTTTCAAGATTTTGAATTATTTGAAAATTTTTTGGAGTCTTTTGCAATCTCTTAGAGTCTGCTGGATTCTTTGAAATTCTTTCATTTTTTTGAAGTAATTGGAAGTTTTTAGCATTCTTTGAACTCATTGCATTCATTTGCGTTTTGCACTCAATAATACTTACGTGAGCTGTGTTCACTTGGCCCGCAAAAGTCTCCAATTTTTTTTTTTTTTTCGTAAAAGATGACCATTTAAATGACCACCCTTTAACTTTTTTTGACCACCCACAGTTTTCGAGAAAATCGATTTTGAAAAATAGTGGGCCAAAAGAACGCTGCGCCTCAAAAATCGATTTTTTCAAATTTGATTAATGTTTTCGATAGATAATTTTTTGAACATAAATGACCACCCCTTAACTTTTTTTGACCACCCTTAGAAATATTTTTTTTTTTGATTTTTGAAAATTTTTTTTTTTTGATTTTTTTTTCTGTATATTCCCTTTCCATTTTTTTAAATTTTCGAATTTTGAAAGATGACCATTGTGAAAAACTCAATTATCTAAAATGACCACCCTTCAAAATTACTCTAACTTATCAAAAAGTATTTTTTTTCGAATTTTGAAAGATGACCATTGTGAAAAACTCAATTATCTAAAATGACCACCCTTCAAAATTACTCTAACTTATCAAAAAGTATTTTTTTCGAGTTTTGAAAGATGACCATTGTGAAAAACTCAATTATCTAAAATGACCACCCTTCAAAATTACGCTAACTTATCAAAAAGTATTTTTTTTCGAATTTTGAAAGATGACCATTGTGAAAAACTCAATTATCTAAAATGACCACCCTTCAAAATTACTCTCACTTATCAAAAACTTATCAAAAAGTTAGAGTAATTTTGAAGGGTGGTCATTTTAGATAATTGAGTTTTTCACAATGGTCATCTTTCAAAATTCGAAAATTTAAAAAAACGGAAAGGGAATATACAGAAAAAAAAATCAAAAAAAAAATTTTTCAAAAATCAAAAAAAAATATTTTTAAGGGTGGTCAAAAAAAGTTAACGGGTGGTCATTTATGTTCAAAAAATTATCTATCGAAAACATTAATCAAATTTGAAAAAATCGATTTTTGAGGCGCAGCGTTCTTTTGGCCCACTATTTTTCAAAATCGATTTTCTCGAAAACTGTGGGTGGTCAAAAAAAGTTAAAGGGTGGTCAAAAGTGGTCATTTAAATGGTCATCTTTTACGAAAAAAAAAAAAATTGGAGACTTTTGCGGGCCAAGTGAACACAGCTACTTACGTGTGCTGTTAAAAAACAGATATGTTATGCCTTAAATTCCTCAGATTAAATATTTTGTGTGGATGTTGCTTCTAAAAAACATTAAGGAATTCCCAACCCATTGTGAAACATTCGGTGATGACGATGAAGCAAAAACAATAACGTTTTTTGTCAATCATAGCAACGTTTTTATGTTATTTCAGTGCCGCCACCATTTAATATTTTGCATTGGTTTGGGAAACCCTCAATGCTTGTTAAAAATAACATCAACAAAAAAATTTTATCTAAGGCAGTGCACGCAAGTATTATGGCCATAACGCAAAAGAATTTCAAGAATTCAAAAAATTTAAAGAATTCAAAAAACTTCTAAAGAATGCAAAAAAATAAAGGATGCAAAAGAGTTGAAAAGAAAGCAAAGAATGCATGAAATCACAAAAGATTACAATCAGTTGATTGTGATAGAAAGATTGAAACAAGAATTTTATCGTTCTCTGACTTTAATATTTGTTGGGCAAGGTTGGTGAAAATACCACCACTGTAGCTGAAAGTGGAGCTGAAAACTCTGGTGTAACCATTTCGAGACAGTCTCAGGAATTTGGGTGATTTATACATTAATGGACTTTTTTTGTTTTAGACGTCAGTGACATTTACTTTGAGAAGAATGATGCTCTTAGTAAATACAGATCCTCATGTTACACCAATATGCTCAAAAAGTTCATGTATTTCAAAATGTAATAGCACTAAAATATACAAATATTTGTTAAAAAGTCCTATGGAGGTTCTATAACTTACTCGTGGAACTTGAACTAAAGTGACTTAAATGGAAGAGAATTATTTTCTAATTTACTTAATTTCATTATTTTCTCATGTGATTTTTCAAATCTGTATGTTAACGATCATTTATGTTATTGTAAAATACCGAATAAATTACATTAAATGAAAAAAATTAAATATTAAAAAAAAAAAGTTCGCTGCTCAGCTCTTTTGTTTAAATGAAGCCCATTATGTTTGCTAAAGGACGGCAATTCATCAGCTTTAAAGTTCAAATCATAAATATTAACGTAAAAATAGGGCTTTTTACATGAGAATGAGAAATTAATTTTCCCGTTAAGATTAAGTAGTAACTATTTTTGTATTCGTAAAAGTAAACATGCCGCATCACTGCCAAAAACAATTGTTAAAAAATGGTACTATTAATGTACTTTTTTGGTAAAATTTGCTCTCACTGTAGAGAGCAAGCACTCGCGCTTCATTTAAAGTGAAAATACTGTAGATCAGACAGCATTTGCCAGCAGAAACCCAAAAGTTATACATTCGTAAGAAAAGTTGATTTCGAGATTGAACAAATATGTTACTATACGATGATAAGAAAACGAAAAAAAAAAAACAAAATTATTTCTTTGACCAGAAATTGAAAATATTTGGATTAATGGAATTTTTAATTTGTCTGCCTGTCTGTTGAGCGATTTTCCTCAAGCTTGGTATATAGTGTTTTTTGGTCACAGACCCCTCACCCAATCTTTTACTTGCAATATAGGTATCTACTATAGGGCAAGTTTTGGATTCGTGCAAAAAAAAATATTTGAGTTAACAATCAAACATAACATAACGATGATAGAGAACACGAACAAAGTGGATGGCACAATTCTGTCTGTCTGTCTGGTTTCAAGCCAATGATGCGATTTTCTTAAAATGTTGAACTTGAGGTTTTCTTGTAACTCTCCAGAGGTGAAATTGAATTTTTTTAAGCTCTAAAAATAACGATAAAAAAATTTAAAAAAATTTATTATTATTAATTTTTAAGAAAACGGCTCCAACGATTTAAAATGTTTGCATATATTGATATTGTTTTAAGTAATCAAATGGCATACTTTTTTTTGAGCTCTAAGTTATTTAACAGGCTGTTTATACAATTAAAAGAACGATTTAAATGCTTTTTTATACTTTTTCTATAAATACTTGAACATTTCTTAAAGTTCTTAATAGCCTATTGAATAGACCGGAAAATGAAGTGTATAAAAGAACAATTACGTGCAAGTGTTTTTATTTTTGAATATGTTTGTTTGGCCCATAAGAATTATTAAAACCAAAAATGCTACTAAATTCACCCATTCTGAGAGAATGGTCACACTAGCCACTTTTTAATATTTTTGGAACAACTCGAAAACAAAGCCGAATTTGAAAATTTTACATTTAAAACTTTTTGTTCAAAATTAAATTTCCTATTGAAATGGATAGTTTAAAAAAATTTATAAACAAATTTAAGCAGGAAAAGTAAATAAAAACCAACCTAAAAAAAATTAAAAATCAAGGATTTCTAATTTTTTAATGAATTGTGCATCACTTTACTTGAAGCAAATATAGGGTCAAGACAAGCACAAACAAAAGAAAGTAGAGACTAAAGGCCTTAATATTGCATGCTCAAAAAGTAATATTTTGTTCAAAATTCACAGAGATATGCCCATTCAAACTTTACCATTTCTTATAATTTTTCGCAGTTTTGGCCCAAAAGCCCCTTTGTCGGTACAATATGGCAAATTTCACATTCGTAAAAATTTTCAAAATCAATATTTTGATATAATATGACATTACGACTATAGAGAATATTTAAAAAGTATGTAAGTTCGCAATTTTGTTTTTCGGCTGTTTTTAAATGCTTTCAGACCTACATATCGAACGGCTGGTCCGATTAATATAAGATTTGGTACTAGGTCCTAGAAATGTTAAATTTGTAATAAAGTACAAAAAAATAGGATTTCGGACAAAACACTGCGAAAAATGTCAGTTTTCAAATAATAAAGTTTTTTAACATGTTATGTTACGGCCTTAAGACTCTACTTTACTCTGTTTACGCATGTCTTGATCGTATACTTGCTCCGAAAAAAGTTATGCGCTATTTAGAAAAAAAATTGAAAAACATTGATTATTCGTTTTATTTATGTTCGTGTTTGCTATTTTTTTTTTGCTTAAATTTTTTTATGAAATTTTCTTAATCATCCATTTCGATAGAAAATTTAATTTTTAACAGAAAGTATTATATGTAAAATTGTCAAATTCCGCTTAGTTTTCGGGTTATACCAAAAATACTGAAAAGTGGCCAGTGTGACCATTCTCTCAGAAACGCATGGGTGAATTTAGTAGCATTTTTAGTTTTAAGTATGCTTATGGGTCAAACAAACATATTCAATAATAAAAACCCTTGCACGTAATTGTTCCTTTTTAAAAGGTCTATTCAAAAGGCTATAAGTCTTACATAACTTGAACATAAGAGCAAGTACGTGCGATCCAGTCGTGCATTTTATTTTTTATTCGTTTTTTTAAACTAAAAATTAATCTTTCTGCCACATAATATTTTTACTTTTCCTCAAAAAAATTCAATAAATTATATTTAGGTAAGCCTAACTTTGAGTTGAATAAACAATTTTTCAAAAAATGGTTATTAATGGGCACCTTTCAAAGAAACATTTTTTTTATTGTGCTTTTCTTTTGTTTCTTTATGGAGAAGCATCTAAATAGATTTAATAATATTGTTTATGAAAATATTATAAAAAATGTACAGTTGGACTGTTACTATCATACACGATTTTAAATTTTTTCACTATTCACGAACTCAAATTACTTTTTACATACAAATTTCAAATCAGTTGAAATAATATTTTTTGCTTATCAAAATTTTGACTTATTTTTTTTTATTAAGAAAATTCAAAACTTCTTTCTGAAAATTATAATTTGGAAATTTTATTTTTATATGCACATCAATGAATACTTAAGGTTTGCACACAATTTTTAAGCAACAATTCCAAATCATGACAGAAATTTGGTATTACTAATTAAAATTTGGTGGATTTACTTTGCAAATTTTCTCTTAAATACTTATTACTTAATCACAAATTTAAAATCTATGAAAACTTGACCAGTGAACTCACCAAATTTTAATCAGTATGTAATCATTACATACCAAATTTCTGTCATGATTTGGAATTGTTTCGATATAACTCTACTAAAGACATTTGATATGAACTTAAAATTTGGCATATATTTTAGATCAAATAAATATTTCCTTTCTTCGTGACCTTTCTGTATTTCTAAAAATTATTTGTCCTAATGTGGGCTCAAGGTCAATTGATTGTATTTTATTTTTCGAGTTGTGACGTTTCGGATGTGTTTACACCCTTCTTCAGACCTATTTATAAGAAAGTTTTAAATAAAAACATATACACATACTACATACAACAAACATCCAAATTTAAAAAAGAATTATACTCACAACTGCAGTAAATAAGAATTATAAAATTGATTCTTATTTGTGTTTGTGTGTTAGTATCCGTTTCTTTAAAATATCTTGAAAAAGACGTTTTAAAATAATGGGCGTATCCTTATTTTTGTTTTTGCTTTGAATGTTTGAAAATAAATTTCCAAACAAAATGAAGTTTGTTATTTTGAATATTGAAATATTCAAATGATTTAATTTTGAAAACAAACTCAGATATTTGTATGTATATCTCATATATGTATAGGTATATATTTTAAGGGTTGATTATTATTTAAGTAGATATGGTTTGATATTATTTATTAGTAAACTGACCATAAACATTACTAAGCCTATCACAATCTGAACGTCTGTTAATACTATTTTCTGTGTTTCTAATATGTAACATTTCTAGTAACATTCTTTTATTATAATTCTTTTCTGATTGTAAAATTGTTGTGTTTTTAAAATCAGGACGATGATTTTCTTCTATGCAATGTAGAGCTAAAGCGGTTTTTTGAGTATTACCATTATTTAAATCAGATCTATGTCCTGAGATGCGATTACGGAGCTTTTGCATTGAGGTTCCTACATAAACTGATGGACATGATGTCAATCCATCACCTAAACATTTTATCTTATACACTATATTTGATTTGTCTTCTTTTTCTATTTTATCTTTTAATTTTGAGAAAACTGAGTTTCTGAGTGTATTTGCTGATTTAAAGGCTATACGAGTTTTGTCTTTATCTCTAATTGGTGCGTTCAATAAACGATTTGAGAAATTTTGAACATATAAAGCACTTTTATATATTATTTGTTGGTTATCAACATTTTGATTGGGTTGTCTAACAGTATTAAAATAGTTGTTAATAAGTGATCTACTTATTCTTATAGGGAAAGAATTAGAGTATAATGTATCCATTATTATTTCTATATTTTTTTGTCGAAAAATGACATTACTATGGTCTAACACTCTATTTATAAAATTTTGTGCTGTATTGATAATGACCTTTTTTGGTTGCTTTGAATTAAAATTAATCAAACGACCTGAAGAGGTTGGTTTTTTATGCCAATCAAAAATAAGATGTCTATTTTTTCTAATAACTTTAACATCAAGATAAGGGAGTATTCCTTCTTTTTCAACTTCAAACGTAAATTGAATTTTAGGATGAAAGGAATTAAGTGCTGTTAAAGTAGAATTTACCTCATTTGATTTGATAATTAAAAATAAATCATCTACATATTTTTTAATAACTTTTGGTGCAAACGTTAATTTCTCTAAAACGTTATCAAGTAACCCTTCCATTACTATATCTGCTAAGATTGGGGATATAGGACTTCCCATAGGTACACCTTGTTTTTGCTGATAAATTGTTTTATTGAATTTTAAATAATTATTATCAATTATGCAAAAACGTAAAAGTTCAAAAAATTGTTTCTTTTGAATGTTTGTGTTATCTTTAATAGTATTCCAACTTTTTCCAACAAATTCGATTGCCATTTGGACTGGAATATTTGTGAAAAGAGAAACTACATCAAAAGAAACCAGTATATCGTTTTCTTCCAAAATAATTGGTGAAACTGTTTCAATAAAATGTTTGGCGTTTTTAACATTATATTTTGAGTTCTCAGTTATTTTATTAAGAATTTTTACGATATATTTTGAAAGCTGATAGCAGGGGACGTTTATAGAAGAGCATATTGGTCGTAAAGGCCAATTATCTTTATGAATCTTAGGTAAGCCATAAATATTTGGACTGTTGGCAGTGTATGTTGTCATACATTTCTTTTCGGATTCATTGATAATTTTTTGATTGAATAAATCTTTTATATACCTATTATTACGAACTTGAAGTTTATTTGTGGGATCATTTCTTAAAATAATATATGTATCTTGATTTGTCATCATATCATTCATCTTATGAAAATATGATTCTTTTAATATTGCAACTGTAACATTACCTTTATCTGCTGGGATAATGCAAATTTCAGGATGTCGTTTAAGAAATTTCTTTGTATCAGAAAATATTTTATTTAAATATTTATCAAATTGAGGAATTGAAACTGACTTCAAATAATTTTGTAATATTTGAGTGAAACATGTTCGTGAAGATTCATGTTCATCCTGTTCTTTAGTTTTAATAATCTCTTCACCATCAGCTATCATTTTAAATATTGGAAAATCAGTCCTATCAATAGGTAACGCAAATTTTGGACCTAATGATAGTAGCCACTTAATATCATCTGGGAATATAACATCGGTTTTGTTTATAAACCAATTTTCTTGAAATCTTATTCTCATGTCTTGTTTGAGTTTTGATTTCATTTGTTCTAATTTACGTTTTTGAATCGTTTTTGTAGCTAAATCAATTTTATTCCGTGTCAGTTCTTGGCTTCTAAAGAAAATTATAAATTCACTAGATTCTAATTCATTTTTAATTTTAGCTTCTAAACTATTTATTAATTGTTTTTGTTTTCTTAAATCTGATTGTTTTTGGGAGATTGCTAAATTTAAAATTTTGGTATGAAAATTTCTAACTGTTGATGATAGTTTTCCTTTTAAACCTTTATCAGATTGTTCGGGGTTAAATTCAAAAATTGTTGAAACATTTTTAGTTGAATTGACTATAAAATCAGGGATTAAACCGTATTCCCTACATTTGAGGAGAAATATTAAAGAATTTCTATTTTTTATAGTACTTACACTGATCCTGCTATATGTTTTAAGATTAATGCAACATTCAATACCATATTTCCTTCTTATAGATGCATAAAAATCCATTATAATATTGTTACGGTGTGCCCTCCGTTATAATAAATATTTCCTTTCTTCGTGACCTTTCTGTATTTCTAAAAATTATTTGTCCTAATGTGGGCTCAAGGTCAATTGATTGTATTTTATTTTTCGAGTTGTGACGTTTCGGATGTGTTTACACCCTTCTTCAGACCTATTTATAAGAAAGTTTTAAATAAAAACATATACACATACTACATACAACAAACATCCAAATTTAAAAAAGAATTATACTCACAACTGCAGTAAATAAGAATTATAAAATTGATTCTTATTTGTGTTTGTGTGTTAGTATCCGTTTCTTTAAAATATCTTGAAAAAGACGTTTTAAAATAATGGGCGTATCCTTATTTTTGTTTTTGCTTTGAATGTTTGAAAATAAATTTCCAAACAAAATGAAGTTTGTTATTTTGAATATTGAAATATTCAAATGATTTAATTTTGAAAACAAACTCAGATATTTGTATGTATATCTCATATATGTATAGGTATATATTTTAAGGGTTGATTATTATTTAAGTAGATATGGTTTGATATTATTTATTAGTAAACTGACCATAAACATTACTAAGCCTATCACAATCTGAACGTCTGTTAATACTATTTTCTGTGTTTCTAATATGTAACATTTCTAGTAACATTCTTTTATTATAATTCTTTTCTGATTGTAAAATTGTTGTGTTTTTAAAATCAGGACGATGATTTTCTTCTATGCAATGTAGAGCTAAAGCGGTTTTTTGAGTATTACCATTATTTAAATCAGATCTATGTCCTGAGATGCGATTACGGAGCTTTTGCATTGAGGTTCCTACATAAACTGATGGACATGATGTCAATCCATCACCTAAACATTTTATCTTATACACTATATTTGATTTGTCTTCTTTTTCTATTTTATCTTTTAATTTTGAGAAAACTGAGTTTCTGAGTGTATTTGCTGATTTAAAGGCTATACGAGTTTTGTCTTTATCTCTAATTGGTGCGTTCAATAAACGATTTGAGAAATTTTGAACATATAAAGCACTTTTATATATTATTTGTTGGTTATCAACATTTTGATTGGGTTGTCTAACAGTATTAAAATAGTTGTTAATAAGTGATCTACTTATTCTTATAGGGAAAGAATTAGAGTATAATGTATCCATTATTATTTCTATATTTTTTTGTCGAAAAATGACATTACTATGGTCTAACACTCTATTTATAAAATTTTGTGCTGTATTGATAATGACCTTTTTTGGTTGCTTTGAATTAAAATTAATCAAACGACCTGAAGAGGTTGGTTTTTTATGCCAATCAAAAATAAGATGTCTATTTTTTCTAATAACTTTAACATCAAGATAAGGGAGTATTCCTTCTTTTTCAACTTCAAACGTAAATTGAATTTTAGGATGAAAGGAATTAAGTGCTGTTAAAGTAGAATTTACCTCATTTGATTTGATAATTAAAAATAAATCATCTACATATTTTTTAATAACTTTTGGTGCAAACGTTAATTTCTCTAAAACGTTATCAAGTAACCCTTCCATTACTATATCTGCTAAGATTGGGGATATAGGACTTCCCATAGGTACACCTTGTTTTTGCTGATAAATTGTTTTATTGAATTTTAAATAATTATTATCAATTATGCAAAAACGTAAAAGTTCAAAAAATTGTTTCTTTTGAATGTTTGTGTTATCTTTAATAGTATTCCAACTTTTTTCAACAAATTCGATTGCCATTTGGACTGGAATATTTGTGAAAAGAGAAACTACATCAAAAGAAACCAGTATATCGTTTTCTTCCAAAATAATTGGTGAAACTGTTTCAATAAAATGTTTGGCGTTTTTAACATTATATTTTGAGTTCTCAGTTATTTTATTAAGAATTTTTACGATATATTTTGAAAGCTGATAGCAGGGGACGTTTATAGAAGAGCATATTGGTCGTAAAGGCCAATTATCTTTATGAATCTTAGGTAAGCCATAAATATTTGGACTGTTGGCAGTGTATGTTGTCATACATTTCTTTTCGGATTCATTGATAATTTTTTGATTGAATAAATCTTTTATATACCTATTATTACGAACTTGAAGTTTATTTGTGGGATCATTTCTTAAAATAATATATGTATCTTGATTTGTCATCATATCATTCATCTTATGAAAATATGATTCTTTTAATATTGCAACTGTAACATTACCTTTATCTGCTGGGATAATGCAAATTTCAGGATGTCGTTTAAGAAATTTCTTTGTATCAGAAAATATTTTATTTAAATATTTATCAAATTGAGGAATTGAAACTGACTTCAAATAATTTTGTAATATTTGAGTGAAACATGTTCGTGAAGATTCATGTTCATCCTGTTCTTTAGTTTTAATAATCTCTTCACCATCAGCTATCATTTTAAATATTGGAAAATCAGTCCTATCAATAGGTAACGCAAATTTTGGACCTAATGATAGTAGCCACTTAATATCATCTGGGAATATAACATCGGTTTTGTTTATAAACCAATTTTCTTGAAATCTTATTCTCATGTCTTGTTTGAGTTTTGATTTCATTTGTTCTAATTTACGTTTTTGAATCGTTTTTGTAGCTAAATCAATTTTATTCCGTGTCAGTTCTTGGCTTCTAAAGAAAATTATAAATTCACTAGATTCTAATTCATTTTTAATTTTAGCTTCTAAACTATTTATTAATTGTTTTTGTTTTCTTAAATCTGATTGTTTTTGGGAGATTGCTAAATTTAAAATTTTGGTATGAAAATTTCTAACTGTTGATGATAGTTTTCCTTTTAAACCTTTATCAGATTGTTCGGGGTTAAATTCAAAAATTGTTGAAACATTTTTAGTTGAATTGACTATAAAATCAGGGATTAAACCGTATTCCCTACATTTGAGGAGAAATATTAAAGAATTTCTATTTTTTATAGTACTTACACTGATCCTGCTATATGTTTTAAGATTAATGCAACATTCAATACCATATTTCCTTCTTATAGATGCATAAAAATCCATTATAATATTGTTACGGTGTGCCCTCCGTTATAATAAATATTTCCTTTCTTCGTGACCTTTCTGTATTTCTAAAAATTATTTGTCCTAATGTGGGCTCAAGGTCAATTGATTGTATTTTATTTTTCGAGTTGTGACGTTTCGGATGTGTTTACACCCTTCTTCAGACCTATTTATAAGAAAGTTTTAAATAAAAACATATACACATACTACATACAACAAACATCCAAATTTAAAAAAGAATTATACTCACAACTGCAGTAAATAAGAATTATAAAATTGATTCTTATTTGTGTTTGTGTGTTAGTATCCGTTTCTTTAAAATATCTTGAAAAAGACGTTTTAAAATAATGGGCGTATCCTTATTTTTGTTTTTGCTTTGAATGTTTGAAAATAAATGAATAAATGAATCCGAAAAGAAATGTATGACAACATACACTGCCAACAGTCCAAATATTTATGGCTTACCTAAGATTCATAAAGATAATTGGCCTTTACGACCAATATGCTCTTCTATAAACGTCCCCTGCTATCAGCTTTCAAAATATATCGTAAAAATTCTTAATAAAATAACTGAGAACTCAAAATATAATGTTAAAAACGCCAAACATTTTATTGAAACAGTTTTCACCAATTATTTTGGAAGAAAACGATATACTGGTTTCTTTTGATGTAGTTTCTCTTTTCACAAATATTCCAGTCCAAATGGCAATCGAATTTGTTGAAAAAAGTTGGAATACTATTAAAGATAACACAAACATTCAAAAGAAACAATTTTTTGAACTTTTACGTTTTTGCATAATTGATAATAATTATTTAAAATTCAATAAAACAATTTATCAGCAAAAACAAGGTGTACCTATGGGAAGTCCTATATCCCCAATCTTAGCAGATATAGTAATGGAAGGGTTTACTTGATAACGTTTTAGAGAAATTAACGTTTGCACCAAAAGTTATTAAAAAATATGTAGATGATTTATTTTTAATTATCAAATCAAATGAGGTAAATTCTACTTTAACAGCACTTAATTCCTTTCATCCTAAAATTCAATTTACGTTTGAAGTTGAAAAAGAAGGAATACTCCCTTATCTTGATGTTAAAGTTATTAGAAAAAATAGACATCTTATTTTTGATTGGCATAAAAAACCAACCTCTTCAGGTCGTTTGATTAATTTTAATTCAAAGCAACCAAAAAAGGTCATTATCAATACAGCACAAAATTTTATAAATAGAGTGTTAGACCATAGTAATGTCATTTTTCGACAAAAAAATATAGAAATAATAATGGATACATTATACTCTAATTCTTTCCCTATAAGAATAAGTAGATCACTTATTAACAACTATTTTAATACTGTTAGACAACCCAATCAAAATGTTGATAACCAACAAATAATATATAAAAGTGCTTTATATGTTCAAAATTTCTCAAATCGTTTATTGAACGCACCAATTAGAGATAAAGACAAAACTCGTATAGCCTTTAAATCAGCAAATACACTCAGAAACTCAGTTTTCTCAAAATTAAAAGATAAAATAGAAAAAGAAGACAAATCAAATATAGTGTATAAGATAAAATGTTTAGGTGATGGATTGACATCATGTCCATCAGTTTATGTAGGAACCTCAATGCAAAAGCTCCGTAATCGCATCTCAGGACATAGATCTGATTTAAATAATGGTAATACTCAAAAAAACCGCTTTAGCTCTACATTGCATAGAAGAAAATCATCGTCCTGATTTTAAAAACACAACAATTTTACAATCAGAAAAGAATTATAATAAAAGAATGTTACTAGAAATGTTACATATTAGAAACACAGAAAATAGTATTAACAGACGTTCAGATTGTGATAGGCTTAGTAATGTTTATGGTCAGTTTACTAATAAATAATATCAAACCATATCTACTTAAATAATAATCAACCCTTAAAATATATACCTATACATATATGAGATATACATACAAATATCTGAGTTTGTTTTCAAAATTAAATCATTTGAATATTTCAATATTCAAAATAACAAACTTCATTTTGTTTGGAAATTTATTTTCAAACATTCAAAGCAAAAACAAAAATAAGGATACGCCCATTATTTTAAAACGTCTTTTTCAAGATATTTTAAAGAAACGGATACTAACACACAAACACAAATAAGAATCAATTTTATAATTCTTATTTACTGCAGTTGTGAGTATAATTCTTTTTTAAATTTGGATGTTTGTTGTATGTAGTATGTGTATATGTTTTTATTTAAAACTTTCTTATAAATAGGTCTGAAGAAGGGTGTAAACACATCCGAAACGTCACAACTCGAAAAATAAAATACAATCAATTGACCTTGAGCCCACATTAGGACAAATAATTTTTAGAAATACAGAAAGGTCACGAAGAAAGGAAATATTTATTATAACGGAGGGCACACCGTAACAATATTATAATGGATTTTTATGCATCTATAAGAAGGAAATATGGTATTGAATGTTGCATTAATCTTAAAACATATAGCAGGATCAGTGTAAGTACTATAAAAAATAGAAATTCTTTAATATTTCTCCTCAAATGTAGGGAATACGGTTTAATCCCTGATTTTATAGTCAATTCAACTAAAAATGTTTCAACAATTTTTGAATTTAACCCCGAACAATCTGATAAAGGTTTAAAAGGAAAACTATCATCAACAGTTAGAAATTTTCATACCAAAATTTTAAATTTAGCAATCTCCCAAAAACAATCAGATTTAAGAAAACAAAAACAATTAATAAATAGTTTAGAAGCTAAAATTAAAAATGAATTAGAATCTAGTGAATTTATAATTTTCTTTAGAAGCCAAGAACTGACACGGAATAAAATTGATTTAGCTACAAAAACGATTCAAAAACGTAAATTAGAACAAATGAAATCAAAACTCAAACAAGACATGAGAATAAGATTTCAAGAAAATTGGTTTATAAACAAAACCGATGTTATATTCCCAGATGATATTAAGTGGCTACTATCATTAGGTCCAAAATTTGCGTTACCTATTGATAGGACTGATTTTCCAATATTTAAAATGATAGCTGATGGTGAAGAGATTATTAAAACTAAAGAACAGGATGAACATGAATCTTCACGAACATGTTTCACTCAAATATTACAAAATTATTTGAAGTCAGTTTCAATTCCTCAATTTGATAAATATTTAAATAAAATATTTTCTGATACAAAGAAATTTCTTAAACGACATCCTGAAATTTGCATTATCCCAGCAGATAAAGGTAATGTTACAGTTGCAATATTAAAAGAATCATATTTTCATAAGATGAATGATATGATGACAAATCAAGATACATATATTATTTTAAGAAATGATCCCACAAATAAACTTCAAGTTCGTAATAATAGGTATATAAAAGATTTATTCAATCAAAAAATTATCAATGAATCCGAAAAGAAATGTATGACAACATACACTGCCAACAGTCCAAATATTTATGGCTTACCTAAGATTCATAAAGATAATTGGCCTTTACGACCAATATGCTCTTCTATAAACGTCCCCTGCTATCAGCTTTCAAAATATATCGTAAAAATTCTTAATAAAATAACTGAGAACTCAAAATATAATGTTAAAAACGCCAAACATTTTATTGAAACAGTTTCACCAATTATTTTGGAAGAAAACGATATACTGGTTTCTTTTGATGTAGTTTCTCTTTTCACAAATATTCCAGTCCAAATGGCAATCGAATTTGTTGAAAAAAGTTGGAATACTATTAAAGATAACACAAACATTCAAAAGAAACAATTTTTTGAACTTTTACGTTTTTGCATAATTGATAATAATTATTTAAAATTCAATAAAACAATTTATCAGCAAAAACAAGGTGTACCTATGGGAAGTCCTATATCCCCAATCTTAGCAGATATAGTAATGGAAGGGTTACTTGATAACGTTTTAGAGAAATTAACGTTTGCACCAAAAGTTATTAAAAAATATGTAGATGATTTATTTTTAATTATCAAATCAAATGAGGTAAATTCTACTTTAACAGCACTTAATTCCTTTCATCCTAAAATTCAATTTACGTTTGAAGTTGAAAAAGAAGGAATACTCCCTTATCTTGATGTTAAAGTTATTAGAAAAAATAGACATCTTATTTTTGATTGGCATAAAAAACCAACCTCTTCAGGTCGTTTGATTAATTTTAATTCAAAGCAACCAAAAAAGGTCATTATCAATACAGCACAAAATTTTATAAATAGAGTGTTAGACCATAGTAATGTCATTTTTCGACAAAAAAATATAGAAATAATAATGGATACATTATACTCTAATTCTTTCCCTATAAGAATAAGTAGATCACTTATTAACAACTATTTTAATACTGTTAGACAACCCAATCAAAATGTTGATAACCAACAAATAATATATAAAAGTGCTTTATATGTTCAAAATTTCTCAAATCGTTTATTGAACGCACCAATTAGAGATAAAGACAAAACTCGTATAGCCTTTAAATCAGCAAATACACTCAGAAACTCAGTTTTCTCAAAATTAAAAGATAAAATAGAAAAAGAAGACAAATCAAATATAGTGTATAAGATAAAATGTTTAGGTGATGGATTGACATCATGTCCATCAGTTTATGTAGGAACCTCAATGCAAAAGCTCCGTAATCGCATCTCAGGACATAGATCTGATTTAAATAATGGTAATACTCAAAAAACCGCTTTAGCTCTACATTGCATAGAAGAAAATCATCGTCCTGATTTTAAAAACACAACAATTTTACAATCAGAAAAGAATTATAATAAAAGAATGTTACTAGAAATGTTACATATTAGAAACACAGAAAATAGTATTAACAGACGTTCAGATTGTGATAGGCTTAGTAATGTTTATGGTCAGTTTACTAATAAATAATATCAAACCATATCTACTTAAATAATAATCAACCCTTAAAATATATACCTATACATATATGAGATATACATACAAATATCTGAGTTTGTTTTCAAAATTAAATCATTTGAATATTTCAATATTCAAAATAACAAACTTCATTTTGTTTGGAAATTTATTTTCAAACATTCAAAGCAAAAACAAAAATAAGGATACGCCCATTATTTTAAAACGTCTTTTTCAAGATATTTTAAAGAAACGGATACTAACACACAAACACAAATAAGAATCAATTTTATAATTCTTATTTACTGCAGTTGTGAGTATAATTCTTTTTTAAATTTGGATGTTTGTTGTATGTAGTATGTGTATATGTTTTTATTTAAAACTTTCTTATAAATAGGTCTGAAGAAGGGTGTAAACACATCCGAAACGTCACAACTCGAAAAATAAAATACAATCAATTGACCTTGAGCCCACATTAGGACAAATAATTTTTATATTTTAGATCTCATGATTTTTTTTGGCACATCTTTCTTGTACATATAAGAACTTGGCTCTTTTTTTAACAATTGTGTTTTTGTTGTGATTACACTCCTTTTTGCAAAGATTTATTTTGCCAGGTAAAAATCAAGCCCTACCGCTCTACAAAGTTTCATAATTCTATGACAACCGAAAGTGCTCCATATAAATAATAGCAATTCTGATAAAGTGGGTGGATGGCACGCCCCTGAATGGAAAATTCCAGATGTTCGATTTTTTTCTTTCTAAATACTTCAAGCCCTACCGCTCTACCAATTTCCATCGTTTTACAACAATCGGAAGTGCTCCATATAATTTATAAGAATTTTTAAGAATGTGGGTGGATGCCACGCCCCTGAATAGAAAATTGCAGATTTCCGATTTTTTCCTTTGAATGCACCACAAGACCTACCGTTGTGCGAAATTTCAAGTTTCTACGTGTCGGAAAGTGCTCCATAATTTTGATGATCTGTCATAAGTCAGTCAGTCATTGAGTCAGTCAGTTTTTGTGATTTTTGATCTCGGAAACTACTAATGCTAAAGAGTTGAAATTTGGTGAGCCACCTGTGTTTAATCAGTTCAGCAAATACTGCGAATTTGAAGTTTCTGACTTTATTGGTACTGAAGTTAGAGGGGGTTGAAAGTCGCCTGAGTTTGTTCCTGTAAAAAGGGTGTAGTGCCGCGAACTTGGCTGGGCACTACCGTGCCCTTTGAGTGCCAATGATACAAAACAATAAATTAAATCTAAATCTAATCTAAATAAAATGCACGACTGGGTTGCACGTACTTGCTCTTATGTTCAAGACACTGCGAGTTTAAGAAAATTGTATATACAAACATGGAAATTATGAGAGAAAAATGTAGAGAAGCATGAAATACGACACTTAAATTAGCTAAAACAACTCTTTTGACAGTTTGATGTGAAAAAAAAGTATGCCATCTTAATTCATGATGGAATATGATTGTATGGGAAAAAAATTTTAAAATCGTTGGAGCGGTTTTTTTTAAATTAATTTTTTATATATAAAATTCTTAAAACATTTTTAAGAACAAATTTTGGTATGCAGATTTAAACTATATATTTATGTGTATATTAAAACAAAATTTGAAAAAAAATTGTCAACCCGTTTTTGAGATATCGAATTTTCAAAAAAAAAATTTGAAACTTTTTTTAAAAATCCAAAAACTTTTTTTTGAAAATTTTGATATGCAATATTATTTAATCTTATCTGAAGCTTGTATATAAGAAAATTCATTTAAATCCGTTAAGCTGATAACGAGAAAACTCAAAATTAAAAAAATACGTTCTGTGACAGGTACTACTAATAGTTGCTTTTTGTAAAATTTTATAATCTTTGATGGTAGATCGTACTAATTTTAGTATATGAAAAAAGTTTAATCAAAATCGTAGGAGTCGTTTTCAAGCAAAAAAATATTTTCCTTTGCGGTTTTTTCACTTTTGTATGGAAGGTACCGTTATGTTTTCATAAATGTAAAATTTTTTCTAAAAATATTTTAGAGAGTACTAAAAAAATCTTAAATATCGAGTTTCAAGAAAATCTATGATGCCGTTTTCGAAATATTTGATTTTCCAAAAAAAAATTTGAAATATTTTTTAAAAATCCAAAAAATAATTTTTCAAAAATGTTGGTACACAAAACTATTAACATTTCTTGGAAGCTTTTGTATAAAAAAAATAATTGAAATTGGTAAAACTATTTTGAAGAAAATCAAAAATTAAAAAAATAGTTCCTCGGGAGGTTCCATTAATAACCATTTTTGAAAAATGGTTTTCCACCCAAAGAAAGCCTTTACTAAAATAAATTTATTGAATTTTTTTTAAGAAAAGTTGTCGAGCCGTTTTTGAGAAAAATACGATTATGTAAATTTGCCAAAAAAAAATGTATGACAGGTACCGTTATTTTTGGTTCTAAAAAAAAAATTAAAAAAACTTGTCGGCAGAATCACCAAAAACCACTAAGTACCAAGTTTGAAGAAAATCGATCAAGCCGTTTAGGCTGTAGACGAACAGACAGACAGACAGACAGACAGACAGAATTTTGCTACCCACTTTTTTGGTGTTCTCTATAATCGTAATATCATGTTTGATTGTTATCTCAAAATTTTTTTTCTGCACGAATCCAAAACTTGCCTTATAGTACCTATAAATCGCAAGTAAAAAAGAGACAATGTTCGCAAATATTGTAGTACATTTATTAAGCGCAGAGTTTTTAATTTAGATATAAGTACGTAAATAAAAATATCACCTTCAAAAAAAAAATGATTTAAAGTGAAACCCTGTATGTAGCTTTTTGGAAAATATTCTGAATACAAATAGAAGAATCTGAACTTGGCTCCCAATAACTGATTAAAGTTAAAATTAAGGTACTTTGAACTTAGTCATCAATTTACGAATAAATCATTAACATTTCTAAATGTCTGAAGAAGTCTTACTAATAATTAAAATTTTATGGACCAAATGAAGTAGCAATTAGCAACGTTAACTGACAATCAAAATATTCACAAAAATATTGCCACCGTTGAAGTAAATATATACCATAATACGTACCTATACCTATATAATCATTTGGATAAAAAATTGATGATTGACCTTATGATGGAGAAGAGAAGAGAAGAGAAGAGATCGCATATTTTGCAAATTACATATGTCATGAGTTTACTATGAGGAAAAAGTTGAGCATTAATATTGAAGTTTCTTTTCATCAAACGATCTTAAAAATTCACAATTCGGTGATGATTACTAATAAATATTTCCTTGAATACTTTCATCAGTCAATATTATGCACATTGTATGTATTTTGTTTGTTAAACTGAAATAACAGACAAATAGCTACATATAGGTACATACTGTTATGACAAAGTTTATTGATGGGGACTTTAATTTGTAGATAAATACAATTGTAAGAAAACTAATCAGTGTATTTAAACATTGTGAAATAAGCCCTCAGTAAATTCCAATAGTAAAGAACAAAGTTATAAGCAAACCAACTTAATCAATTTCTTACATACATATATTAGCTACAATATAGCTTCAAAAATTTTAAGATACAAAATATTCCAACGTCCCAATAAGTATTACGCCCGTGCGGGTGACCATACCCGTGTCAATTTCACTAACTTGAACATAAATATTGTCATTTATTGGCCAACAAAATAAGGTCTTTTTCATGTCATATATACAATCGGCAATCTGCATTCTGCATGTCTTTTCCTTTAAGTGCTTATTTGCCACCTTGCGGTTTTAACATAAATATCCAACGGTTTGCCTTTCTCTTGTTTCAACACGAGTACCTATACGAATTCACGTTGTCAACCACCATATTTGGGATACATACACAAAACATAAAAACAATCAATTTTGCTTGCAAAAACACTGACGATTATCGACAGTTTGTCGAAACACAGTTCCAGAGTAACTTTAGGTTTATAAAAAGAACATCGGATAAGATTCATGTAAGTACGAATACATACATATAGGACACGAATATTTATAAAAAAAAAGCTACATGCCCAGAGTGTCATCCATTTATTTATGTGAAAGAAAACTAATTATTTAGGTTATTGCAACTTTTACATTATATGTAGTCGGGAAGGTAGTGTTGCCTTTTGGAAATTGATTTTACACGGATCGAGTTAAGTATAACTATAAATGGATAATGCATCAGGAACAAATATTTTAACCAAATCTCTGTGGCAGAAACCAGTACCCAAGTTCTGTAACTCTGATAAAATTCATGGAGAATCGTTGCAAAAGGGAACAAAGCTCATGCATTTTTTTTCAATTTTCGTCGTTTGTGGAAAAAATTTTTTCGATGAGAAAGTTACAGAACGTCATCGGCGCAGATTATACTATTCTAATAAAATATGCAAGTAAAAAATGTGCAATTTTTGAACAAAACTTAAATTGTTTGCAATTAATAAAAATACCATATTTCATTGCATAGGGTGTTTCAACAAGAGGTTATATTTTGAATAATTAAAAACACTTTTTTTTTTAAAGTGATGATACATACATATTTGTAATTCAGCACATTTTTTTCTGAGACAAAGATAATATAAGGAGGTATACCTCTTAACATGCCTACCTAAACCCCGATTTTCCATCTGTTGATTTTTCAATACAGGGTGGTTCCTGTTTGTCAATACATATCTACTCGTTGAAGTGGCAATTTTCTTAAATATTATTAACTCAAAATGGATTGTTCAAATACTTTAAGCACATCGAATTTTCAACAAAAACATATTTTGAATAATTTAAATGCAATATTGTCTTAACTTGTTGAAAATATTTGAAATTTTTTATAATTTTAATATAAATCCTTACAGCCGATAATGAGGTAATTAAAGTTTTAAAAAAAAAATGTTTTAGGAGAAGTTAATGTTGGTTATATTTATAAGAAAAACCGTAACCCGTGGTTGTTTTCGAAATACAATGAGTTTTTTTTCTAATTTTGGTATGCAATATTATTTAAAAAAAATTATTAAAATCAGAAAAGAAGAAGATCGAAATAAAAAAAAATTGTTCTTTTAAATTAATAACTATTTTTCGAAAATATGTTTCATCAAAATTTAATCTTTACTAAAAGTACCTTTTTTTCTTAAAATCTGCGTGGATCCATTTTAGGTAAAAATTAGATTTTGTTAAATGACTAACAAAAATTGTATGGCAGCTACAGTTATTTTTGGTCTTAAAAAAAAAAACACGAAAATACATGTCGGGAAAATGAGAAATGACCAAAAATGCTATACCAAGTTTTGAAGAAAATCGATTAATCCGTTAAGGCTGTAATTTTTTTTTCTTCCTATCATCGTAATAAAAAAATTGATCAAAGTATGTTTTGAGTTTAATTTTTTAAACGAATGCATGCATTTTTGCCATATGGAGCCTATGCATATGTCACAAGTGAAAAAGTATAGCATAATATTGTTTGGTTTTTATAGTTGATCCAATCCAAATTAATGTTTATTAATTGCAAATAGTTATCTTTTATTTTGGTAAAATGAAATTGAAAACTAAAAACGTTCCCAAATGAAGGGTCCAGGGGAAAAACGGCTTAAGATAAATGAAAATAACAAAGTTTTTTGTAGATCACGAAGAACTTAACTATGCAAACACATATATTGATTTTAACATCTTTAAGTTTTTTGCATGATATGCTGTCATGACTCGACGTTGGAAACGAAATTTCGAATGTTTTATTTGAAATTTTCTTCTGAAAAATCCGGACGTTATAATTGGAAAACGTTTTTGCTTTTTTATTCAAATATCTCTAGATTTTCAAAAGAGTTTGAAAATAAAATAATTTTCACAAACCTGACATGGGACTTTTGGAAAACAAATTTTTAGAAAGTGTGCAATTTTACGAGTTTTCAAAATCCATTACCACACTATTTGCTAAAAAATAAAGAAAAATTTTCAAAGAGAATTTAAAGTGAAACAGAAGGAAAAATTTGTTCAAAACGCAATTATTGTTAAAATTTCAAATAACAGTTGTTCCTGAAAGCTGGTGCAGAAAAGACAGACGTTTTTTTTAGGAAGTGATTAATTACCTACATTGTTTAATTTGTTTTTAAAATTAACAGAATCTAGTATATATATACTAACCTTGAAAATTTTCCGCAAAAAAATAAAAATTATGATCTGAAATTACCATCTTTTTCTTTATGCATCTATCCTCCCCGCGATCTTCGAGCGTCCTTGACCGTGGCATGTATTTTTTATTATATTTTTTATTGTAAAATTATCATCAGATTACTTACCACCATGAAAAAACTTAAATATATTTTATTAAAATAGTAAATCTGTCGAAATGAAAGACTTTCTTTCAGAAGATAGTCTTCATATGTATATGTATGTACTTAGCCTATGTAACTGATTTTGAAAGTTACAGATGTTATATTATTTCTTTTTTGTATTATAAATGTATGTAGGTACCTTCTTTACGCTAGGAAAAAAATCTATGTGCTCCTTTAATGTATGTTTAACATTTCGAGGGTTTTTTTAAGTCACGATTTGTCCCGATTTTCGGTTCCAGTGTCCCGATATTGAAACAATTTCATCTGCCAGATCTAAATAACATGCAAAGTCTAACCAGTAACATACAAATTATTGTGATGTCAAAACCAAGTCAAACTAGTACCTACTATTATTATTATTTAGACTATTTAAATCGTATAGAAATAATTTTGCCATACGCCCAACGCTACTTCTCCGACTATTATTGTTTGTTATTGCCGCAAAAACAACTTATATCTATGGATATACACGTATATACTATACTCATAACAGTTGTTTCTGCAGCAGATATAAAACGGATAGGCCACGATGTACAATAGCTGAGGTTGGCTCAGAGTGTATAAAGGCCAATTGAAGAAAGTTTGCTGTGAGAAGTGTTAGTACTTGTTGACGATGCTCTTCGGTTAACAATTACACCAGATGTAGGTTAGTTAGTTATTTGTTATTTCTTGTTACCGGTTCGTTTAACAGTTTGCTTTTTTCACCGCATCCTATCGATGGACATAAATGATTTAAAATATAATTTTGTCTGTTAACGTGTCGCAGATATCCAGTTCAATATTCTGCAATCAGGAGATATTTTTGCTTAAAATCGCATACAAAATAAAATTTGTTTGTTTATTATTTATCAAAAGAAAATTTGATTGCTCTCTGCGTTGCCATATCAGTTTAAATTGTCTTAAGGCACTTGCACTAAATTATTTATTATGTCCGTTTCACAATACTTTGGTATTGTAGTTATATTTGTTTAAAAGTTTATACAGTGTAAATGGGACCATCCCATTGTTCTCAACTTGTTTTGTTCAATTAGGGTTGCCAAGTGCCTCTATGTATATGCGACCACTTTAGAAGTGGTAACCCTTTATTTTTATTTTCAGAAAAATTCTATACTTCGTCTCGCACCAATTTTAACCTTGAAACCCATGAGCTAAAGTTAAGATAGAAAAATAATAAGAGTATTCATGCAACTTCGTAAAACGCTAGATAAGTTTACGATTTGGTTTAGTTTATCACTTGATTGGTGAACTGTCAAGATTTGTATGGAAAATAGTTTACACAATTTGGTCAAAATTAAGCTGCGGAAAATGAACATTAGCTTGGGAGATCCTTAATAGATGAAAGCTGTTGTTTGTATTGTCGTGGTTGAACTATAATAGTTGATAGCTCACTGAAGTGATCGCATGAAAAAGAGCGAATACATGAAAACCATAATTGCCCATAATTGCGTTATGCTACTTTTCATCACGTTTCGTTAACTTTTACTTTCGGAAGAGAAGAGTGCACATTTGGGGAAACAGGAACAAAAAAAAAGAGATGATTCATTTTACCTAAGTGGAATATAGCTCTCTTCTCTTTTTGATTGTTTGGAAAGCCACTTTCGTTGATTTCTGAGTTTAGCTTCCAACAGTTTACTGTTATAGTTCTACCTTTACATGTATTTATCGTTCCGAGGAGGCTCCGATTTTGCGTTAGCTTAGGAGAGGTTCTCAATTTAAAAATAACTTCGAAATCTGAACACGTCTTATCTCTCACACTTTTGACGTGTAATATTTGACGTTTATGGAGCAGCTGATTGAACTACACAGCATTTAACCAAATGAATAAAAAGCCGTTCATGCAAACATTTGCGTAAACTTATCATATTACACTATTTGTAAACTTACGACTTTGCATGAATAACCCTTAATGTGGTGCAAGGGTATAGGTAGGTAGAAATAGTGGCAAGAGCGTAACACTCGCTCTTTGCCCAATTAGCCCTGAATTGCGCCGTTTTGATACCATAACTCGTTTGACCTGTGTATGAAAGCAGATTAAGGCGTTCCTTGCTTTGAAATAGGACGGCTATGAAGTATGGTTAATGTACCTTGTGAGTTTGGTCATAGGACACTCACTCGATTGGATCGTATCTCGCCCGAGCTTGCCACATTATGCCGAGCTCGGCAGGTTGTAGAATAGCAACGAAGTGCGATCGATCCGACCATGTGATCATCATTGCCATTGAAGCCCCTCAGAAACCCGGGCTCCGATTACTCGCGGACTTTGGATCTGGGGGGAACATGATGCAGAACGCAACCGATTTTTGTCTCAGATCCATTTCGTGGCGTTAAGAAAAGAGATAAAGTCTTTGATCTTCATTTCGGAAAGTTCGTTTAGGTCGTCAAAAAAAAGCCATTCCAAACGATTGTGTTCTCATTCTGGCTAGAGCTGGACATTTACAAAGAAAATGAAGGACTGTTTCCTTTTCTTGCTGGTTTCCACAGCTGCGACAGTGAGTATTGTAAGGAATACCCAGCCTTGCCGCATGTTCTCCAATTGGCCAGTGTCCAGTGCAGGTTTCTACGACCCTGGCTATGTCCCGCCTGGGTCTACATATGAGATCAATTGTTCGGGATTTATTAAAGGCGGGCCAGATCGTTCTGGATATTTTGAAGTTGGTTAAACTGCTCCACCTACGATTGGATTCCCTAAGGAAAATTGACAATATATTGCCCTTCACAACTCCAAGGGGAATGTAGATTCTTTCCATAAGTGAGATGTGAAGAGCTGATCCTTGCCTGGCTAGTTCATCTGCCCGTTCATTTCCCTCAATGCCACTGTGACCAGGAACCCAGATAAGAGTGACCTTGAGGTTATTGTTTAGACTTGCGAGCTCATCTCGGCATTGTTGGACCAATTTAGAGGATGATGTAGCCAAATCAATGGCTTTAACAGCCACCTGACTGTCTGTAAGGATGGCTGTATTACTATTTTGGTTTGGATCTGCTTTAAGTATCTTGCATGCCTCCCTCACTGCCAGTATTTCAGCTTGAAATACACTACACGGTAGCAGAAATGACTTAGAGATTCGGTAGCAGAAATGACTCAGAGAAGACTCTTGAGCCAATACCGCACTCCATCTTTGAGCCATCACTATAGATAGTTGTGTCGAAGTCTCTCGTCACGGCGTCATCATCCCAGTCCCCACTGGATGGGAACAAGACCTTAAAATCTTTACTGAGGCTCATTGTAGGAGCGCGGCAGTCAGTGGGAGTCGAAAATTTATCAGTGGGAATCAAATTTGTGATATTGCTGTGAACATAAGCTTCAGCAAACCAAGAATTTGATTCTTTAAGTCTTAAGGCTGCAAGATACTAGATATTTTATGTGTAGATCAAGTGGTAGAAGGTGCAGAAAAACGCTTAAGGCATCCGTAGGGCAAGATCGAAGAGCCCCTGTGGTACCAACACTAGCTGTTCTTTGAACCTTTTTGAGTTTGTCGATGTTATATGCCTTGTTTAGTGCGGGCCACCAGACAATCGAACTACATATATGTTAGAATCGGCCGTACCTACCACTGCAGTATACGTCCATAAGATCATCTGTGATTAAAGGCCCCATTTTTTACCAAAGGTTTTACTACAGGCATAGAAAGTTATGCAGGCCTTCCTGACCCGTTCTTCGATGTTTATTTTCCAGTTTAACTTAGGGTCTAGGATGACACCCAGATATTTTGCACTGGTTGATAGTGAGAGTGTTTGGCCGTTAAGTCGGGGTGGAGTGAAGTGTTGTATCTTAGTTTTGGTAGTAAAAAGCATCAGTTCAGTTTTGCACTGGTTGACTCCTAGACCACAACTGGTAGCCCAGTTGCTAACTTTTCTCAAAGCCATCTCTGTGATTTCGCTTATCACAGGAGTAAACTTCCCTGACGCTAATAATACCAAGTCGTCCGCATACGCAACCACCTTCAAACCACATCTCTCCAGTTTAACGAGGATTTTGTTCATGACTAAAAGCCATAGAAGTGGTGACAGAACACCGCCCTGGGGTGTTCCTCTACTGACGTGTTTTGTCGAGTTTGCATTACCTAACGTGCCATGAATCTTTCTATCTTTGAGCATGGATATTATCCATTCTCTGATGTAGTCCTCCACACCAAAGTCAACGAGTGCCTCAAGAATAGATTCGGTTAGCACGTTGTTGAAAGCCCCTTCTACATCTAAGAATGTAGCGAGGGTTTATTCTTTGAAGTTGATGGTTTTCTCAACTGTACGCACTACCTCATGAAGGGCCGTCTCCGTCGACCTACCTTTGAGATATGCATGTTGAGAGTTTACGAGAGGACATTCCACAAGTATGTGTCTATTATGTGTGTCTAATTTTCTCAAACTTAAACAAAATATTAGCATTCAAATTGTTTTTCTAAGTCCTTACCAAAAACTCGTTCATTATTTTCATACAAATTATTTGTGGCCGCTCCCAGCCCAGAGCCACATATTTGACTCTCATTATCTATGACACCTTTTTTTCATTAAAATGTAAGGTAATATCTAATTTTTCTTCGAAATAGTTAAAACCCCTTAGTATTGGAGAATGCTTAAAACTATACTGGTAATTAAAAAAGGAAAGATAATAGCATTTCAATTAAATGTTATTGCAAAATGATACTTACCGTTAATTTTTGTATCACTGCTAGTCAGAAAAAAAATATTTATAAATAAACTTTAAGCACTACTGATTTCTCATCAAAGGAAACAAAACTATCAACTCCATCACCTCCAACTCAACTATGAAGCTATACACAAAAAGTGATAGCCCAGCAATACAAGATCCCATTTTGATGATTTTGTATCCTCCCAAGGCAATTTTTCCGCCACAACTGCGCATGCACCATCATCGTCATCATCAGCATCTCATGAAGATCGAAATGCAATGTCATGATCATCTTCATCTCTTGTTAGTAGTTTGGTCACGTTCTGGTTTTGCCCAACATCGTGATGTGTACTTTTCGCCCCCTATTCTTACGGATACCTACATCTAAATTCTTTATGTGATCCGTAAATTTCACTAATTACCAATAGCGATAGGTACCATCTGTATACCAGAAAATACCCTGAAAATGCTTAACGAGGCTTAATACAGACCATACAATTCGATCTAATAGTCTTCTTTGACATCCAAATAAACACCAGACATACAGATAGGTATTTAAGCTAATGCTCATTGTTGGTACATACAAAAAAGAACTATGGCAGCCAAATTCCTTACCAAAGATCATAGACCATTGGATTGCCTATATAGATGAACTTCTTTCGTATGTATAGAATACCGTTTGGGTTTCGTGGACCAAGATGAATCTTTTTGTTGTAAGATTTTTACTCAATACGAATTGGCTATTAGCTATTGTTCGGCCAGAGATACGTAGTTCTCGTATTGTATTAGACAATGTTAAGGAAGAGGTTTAGGGCCACAATCCCTGGTATTGTTAGTTTCGTTCGACTGGAGATATCTGAAGTGGAACAAGTTTAAATGCCACAGAAGGAGAGCATCAGTGGTCCAATTTGCTAAGTTGGTGTTGTCGGTAAAAGATTAACTGACTATACAAGCCATATGGAGCCTCTTTGCTATGCTTTACTCTTGGTCAAAGTTCAGTTTGATTGGATGAATATCAATTGTTTCCCAGATCAAAAGTCACTTACTAATAAAATCCTTGTTTTAAAGGTGGGGTTTTACAAAAGGTTGATAAGGATGGCTTCAATATTCTAGACCAGAAACTATCATCATTTAGAAGAGGTCAACAGATGTGTGATATAAAAGCCATTGATGATCACAAAACCACTTTGTAATAGAAGGAATTCAAACAAAATAAGAAAGACGTAGCAGATCTAAAAGCCCATATCAATTTTGCTAGAAAATGTTGAGGTTGTTGAAAAATTATAGTTTTTAAAACTACATTTTTGATTAAAGGCAATTAAAAATTCATTGTGAAAGGAAATCCCACAGAAATAGAGACGAAATAATGTTATATTTTGTAAAAAAAAAAAAAAAAACATGATGATAAAATTGAAAATTCGTTTTGCAGTTCTAATTTGAAAAAAACCGCAAAATTCTTTTGCACCACTAATATCCCATTCCTGTGAAGGGAAAGAAATGCAGTTTCTATATACACTTCAAGAAAAACTTATTTAAGGCAGCTGAGAACTGTTGTAAAAATTTAATTGAAATCGAAGTGCTACTCTACGAAAAAGGAGATGGCAAGGCTATGGAAAACAAAAAAATTTGGTCCTTGATTTTTCCTGAAATGCATCAAAAACTTAATTTTTGGAGCTATTCTACCAACTTTATTCGAAAACTAATCTCAGCTTTAAAGAAGTATGGACAATCTTAAAAATGGGTGACAAAGAAGTTAAATTAATATGAAATCGATTATCCGTTTAATCCCAACGAACGTCAAGTTCACTTTTCTGGTGCCGTATGGAGCCAATTCTCATCGACGAGAGATATTTCTGTGATGCCTGAAGTTGAAAGCCATTTGCCTCTCTCACTTAGTGCTGACAACAATTTACCTAAATTTGTTAAGCTAATCCTAACCTTAGTGATGTATTACCTTTTTTTAAATTCAATAAATGTATTTACAGCTGCGAATAACACTTCGAATTAACTTTTGTGTAGCTATCTGAAAGATCGAACTCAACAAGTAAAAATGATGTCGATATATCTAATCCTTTCGTTACTTATAAGGGAATTCCTCAGGAATCAGTATTGGGTCCCTTATTATTTTCTCTCTTTAAAAATTTGCTTCCTGACTAGGGTTGCAAGATTTTTCTCGAAGCTCGACGGGACAAACGGAAACAATTAAGGAAAATCCCGGGATCGGCAAATTTTGCCCGGAACAAAATAAATTTAATATAATAAATTTTAAGAGACAAGAAGAAAATCGTATTAATCGTAAAATCCCCATATTTTTAGAGTTGAAAATCCATTTCCTAATTTTATTTCTTGACAAAGTTTTTTTTGTAAATATTTTTTTTTATTAATTTCCAAACTAAAACTTTTGACAAAAAAAAATTATTTTTTTTTAACCAATTTTTTTCAAAATCTCACGTTGACGTTATTAAGTACAATTTTATTTTAAGTATTCATTATTCAATGCTCTTATCAATTTTTAATCAAAAACTTAGGGCCGTATGCTTAGCTGACAAAAAATAAATCTAACATTCTTTCGGAATCCAGAAAAAAATTTGTAATGTTTTAATTATAATATTATTTTGCCCTTTTAAATTATAGTGACACAATCTGTCAGGTTACTAAAATTTCATTTGGACTAAAGGTCACAAGAACTTTAAACTGCATCGAATTCAACAGTCCAGAAAAAAAATAATTTTATTATTTACGTTTTACGTAGTACCTCGTGCCATGATGGTTAGTGTGTAGGACTGTCATGCCGAAGGTGTGGGTTCGATTCCCAGCCATGCCACCTTAAAACAGAAATGTTTTATCCGAGGTACTGCCTCTTGCGAGGAACTGACAAATCTTCCAAGAGTATACTTGTCATGAAAAATTGCTTCTCATTAAGCCGTTTGGACTCGGCAAAAAACTGTAGGACCTCCATTCCTGCCAACAACACGCACACAGGAATGGTTGTGAGTTGTAAGTCACTAGGCCCCGGTTCTCCACGAGCTGTTGCGCCACCTAATTTATTTATTTATTTACGTTTTTATTCCTCATTCCCATTCTACGTTAAGTTTGATAAGATTGATTACAACATTGATGCGCAATTGTTTGCCAACTAACGAAAGATACCTTTTGGTATTTTTTGTGAATTAAGGTCACAACCCGGGAAAAAAGTTGTCCCGGCGGGACAGTTGAATTTATGCAAGAAATCCAGGACGTCCCGGATAAACCGGGACGTCTGGCAACGCTATTCCTGACGTTAGTGGCAGTTGCCAAATTCATCTCTATGCTGATGATGTATATTATGCACATACTTTATTCTTCTCGTTCAATTCGTTTGACGAAGGACTGCATAGTGCATTTAAGTTAGGATTTATGCAACTTAATCCTACTTAGTCAGCTGCCATGTTATGCCCTAGAGACCAACTTAATCTCTTAGAATTTCCCACTGTTATTCTTTATTACGATATTACGAAGCTATTGTTTATGTGAGTCATGCTAAATCATTTGGGAGAATTTTGCATCAACAGTTATCTAATCTGCTGTAATGTAATCAGTGATGTTGTTAGAAAAATTTACTATGGGCATTGTTCACTAAGATGTTCCTCAACTTTACTTAAACCTTGTATGAAAAAACACCTCGTGCAGGATGACGAAGGATAATGCACGCTGCTCCATCAAGGTCGGCAAAGATCCACCGACACCTTTGATGCCAAAAAAGGTTTTAGTCAAGGCGACGACGCGCTGTAAAATTCAGATTTTTCTTAATTTCTCGAAGACTACCTATCAGTTTTTTTGAAAACATATATGAAGGTTTAAATTTTAGCTTATGCAATTCTACACAAAATCCTTAACATTCTTTATTTCATACAATCAATAGATTCAGAGAAAATCGAGCAAATATTGTCAAAGAATTTATAAAAACTCCATTAATCCATGGGCAAAATTCTTTGAAATGAAACCAAATTTTTGGGGTGCCCGGGTTAAGGGGAAGGCCGTGATTTGGTTTTTATTCAACAACTCGATTGAATTTCCTTTCACAAAAAGAAATAAGGAGAGATTGACTTTTAAACAATAAAATTATCTAAAAAATAATATATTAACAAACTCTGTAGATTTATTAATCTTGAAGTTATAGCATGTCAAAGTTACACTTTTTTTTTGTACTGTAAAAGGGACAAATCACAGTTTTTTGTAAATATCTTAACAAATGTGAGTTTTTTTTTCAAAAAATTTAATAATTTTATATTTTGAAGAAAACGTGCAAAATATATAAATAATATAAAATCTATGATGGTGTAATTAAGCGTTGAATATTTTTTTTTAAGCTCAACTTTTATTAAATAATAACGCATTGCAACTTAGATAGTGATTTAATCTGTAATTTAAGTCACTAGATACCTCAAAAGATTGGAATCTTGTTGTGTCAATGTTATGTACATATGTAATGTATACATTTCTTTTAAATAAATGAAAAATTAAATGAAAACTGTAAAATCCGGAATAGAAATGCAAATAGAATGCAAAAAAAACTAAAAATTCTTGTCATGGTCCATTGGTCTAGGGTGAAAGTTGAAAGATATGCCAATTCAAAGACTTTTTGTGAACTTTTCTGGAGACAAACAAAGAACTAAGTGGAGATTATGCTTTCTGTTAGAAAATAACAACTGATAGGATACTTTGCACTTATTTAATTTTTAATTAACGGCACTGGGCCAGCGCATTTTTTTGGATTAAAGTTGAAAATAGGTATCACAACAAAAACATAAATGTTAAAAAAGGAGCTAAGTTCTTATGTGTACAAGAAACCTGTGCGTAAAAAGTCAGCCAAAAAAAGTAATGAGATCTAAAATATATGCCAAGTTTTAAGTTCATGAAGTTTAATATCAAATATCTTAAGTAGAGTAATATCGAAACAATTCCAAATCATGACAGAAATTTGGTAATTAATGATTACTGATTAAAATTTGGTGGGTTCACTGGTCAAGTTTTCATACATTTTAAATTTGTGATTAAGTAAGTATTTAAGAGAAAACTTGCCAAGTAAATCTACCAAATTTTAATCAGTAATCATTAATTACCAAATTTCTGTCATGATTTGGAATTGTTTCGATAATACTCTTCTTTAGATATTTGATATTAAACTTCATGAACTTAAAACTTGGCATATATTTTAGATCTCATTACTTTTTTTGGCTGACTTTTTACGCACAGGTTTCTTATGCAAATAAGAACTTGGCTCCTTTTTTAACATTTATGTTTTTGTTGTGATTTCACTCCTTTTTGCAAAGACTAATTTTGCCAGGTGAAAGTCAAGCCCTACCGGTCTACAAAGTTTCATAACCGAACCGAAAATGCTCCATACAAATAATAGCAATTCTGATAAAGTTGGTGGATGGCACCCCCCCTGAATGGACAATTCCAAATTTTCGATTTTTTGCCTTTCTAAGTACTTCAAGTCCTACCGACCTACCAATTTTCATCGTTCTACAACAATCGGAAGTGCTCCATATAATTTATTAGAATTTTTAAGAATGTGGGTGGATGCCACGCCCCCTAAATGCAAAATTCCAATTTTTCAATTTTCCTTTCTAAGTACTTCAAACCCTACCAACTTACCAATTTTCATTGTTCTACAACAATCGGAAAGGCTCCATATAATTTATAGATTATTTAAGAAAGTGGGTGGATGCCACGCCCCCTGAATAGAAAATTGCAGATTTTCGATTTTTTCCATTGTATGTATGTACTACAAGGCCTACCGTTGTGCGAAATTTCAAGTTTCTACGATGTCGGGAAGTGCTCCATAATTTTGATGATCTGTCAGTGAGTCAGTCAGTGAGTCAGTGAGTCAGTGAGTCAGTCAGTTACGGTTTTTGCTATTTTTGAAGTCCTATATCTTGGGAACCCCTAATGCTAAGGAGTTGAAATTTGGTGAGCCACCTGTGTTTGATCAGTTCAGCAAATACTCCGAATTTGAAGTTTCAGACTTTATTGGTACTGAAGTTAGAGGGGGGTTGAAAATCGCCTGAGTTTGTTCCTGTAAAAAGGGTGTAGTGCCGCGAACTTGGCTGGGCACTACCGTGCCCTTTGATATTTGCACTTTTAGGTTAGAATTTCTTGAAATCTTAAGCTGATTGAGCAGTCCTAGTTCCGGTTGAATTCCAGTTCAAGAGTGCATGAAATTAATTGTTATAAGAATACATTTCAAAAATATGTGTATTGCTCGCGTAATAGGGTACTAAATATACCTTGATTGATTTGTTTATTGAGTATTGAACACAAAAATATCACTTAAGTACGCAAAATTTTTAAAAATATAAACTTGAAAAAAGAATCATAATTTTAAAATTTTGATTTTAAATTTAATTTCTCAACAATTATTCACTAAATTAGCTTGATTTGAAAAATATTCAAGAAGGGAGTATAAGTCTTCAAAAAAGTTATAGCACATTAGGTATTGTATGCTTTCCTTGATATTAAATATTTTTATTTGCATGTAAAGTCAACTTTTTATAAATAGCCCCAAGTTGTTGAGGGGAGGGGTTGATAGCAGTTTTTTTTCTCAAAATATACCCAAGAACCAAGCCCTAAAATATAATTGACGAATTACCTTGTTTGGTTTGAGGCATATTTAATGCTTGCAACCGAATATGCTACTAAATACGTTCTGGCTGACGGCCTTTGCCAATGCTTACAAGAATTGTTTACTTAAAATTGTAAGAAATCTAAGGATGATAAAATAAAATTCATTTACTACTGCTACACCCTCGCATTTCTGGGAGAACCAAACCAAATTTAAGAGTTTTACACTTTAAACTTTTTGTTCAAAATTAATTTTCCTATCGAAATGGATACTTAAAAAAAAAATGTGTGAGTACCGGGACTCGCGTTGAAGATGTGTAAACATTCGTTTTCACCTGAGGGTAAGGGATCGGGTCATTATTTACCACGTATGGCAAAAATTAGGAATCTGTAATACAAGCGCTCAAACAAAATGGTCGCACGACACAATTTATAGTGATTTTACCTATTTAAAACCCCTTCCGAAAAAACTACCCCGCAAATAAACCATCACAAATTAATCTACTTTAATTATCATTATGACGTCACAAAGTTGTTCCTGGATTCAAAGTTAAAGTGTCAAAAAGTAACTTTGAGTACATTTTCCAACTCATCTCCTTGATACTGAGTTGAAATGGTTAATCCGTCAAAAGCAGCTGAAATCACGATGTTTTCATTTTGAGTTATCTTTTGTTTGCTTTTCGATCGATCGGTTTGGAATTATTCTCATTTTTGTAATAATAGCTTAATTTAAGTATCCCCCAGATCTGATCCGGATTAGATTATCATAATAAAACAAACAGGATCCCAGTACGACAAGAGTGTAATATGCCTATCCCCGTTTATCCTTTTGTTTCTGTATTTTCTCTCTACTCTTTTTTCTCCCTATCTTCAATACAAAAAGTCATCTACCTGTCAGAGAAAAAACTCATTTTTGCAAAAAAGTACTAAGGGTAAATGGTCAAAATTAATTTGCAAATCGAAATCCAAAAGCAAAGTCAGATTTTGTTTTGTTTTTGTAATATCTCTGTCAAGATATGATTGCAGATATATTCCTGACATCCAATCAAGAGATGAAACGGAGTGACTCCATTAGATATTTAATGTCAAGACGAGCATTCTGAGAGAAATTATCTACTGTGGAGTCGGGGTGTAAGGAATTCACTCCACTTAGCAAATACCAAAACCATTAAATATCAAACGAAATCTACCTTACCTATTCGAGTTTACAGAGTTCTACTTACCTACAACAAACAAAATGGTTCGAAACGGAACCGTGAGCCCATATCCATTGCAGCCAATTTTCAATTTTACCCATACCGAGAGCTAAGATGTTTACACATCAAAAATTTACCAAACAATGTAACAGGAAAAGTTAACAAAACTCTAACAACAAAAATCGAAAAATGCAAGATTTCTAAAATGAACGATAAGTAAATTACGCGTTACTTGCTCATAAAGCCTAGTACATACATATGTACTTCTTTATGAAGTGAGCAATCACCAGTGGAGAAAGTGATTTTTTGACATTGCTCACTGGTGCAGACTTACGAATGTGTTGTGAACGTTTGATGTTTAAAACCACAGTGCCTCCAATGAGGCATTTTTCTTTTGTAATCGAACTGTCAACTGTTCACCAAGAGTTCCCGTTCATTTTGCACGGGAATTGCTCGTGAACGAAAACTCTCCACACAGCTTCACGAGCACGTGAACAAAAATGCAAATTTTGTATGGATTCACGACATGATTCACAAGTATGTACTAGGCTTAACAAAGATAGGCTCAAGCGCTCAAGAATTGCCTTACTGTAATAAAGTAATGAGTTGAAGGCCTTAAAATAAAAGTAATTTTTATTCAAAGAGATATACTCATTCAAGCTTTACCACTTCTTATCATTTTTAGAGTTTTTGGCCGAAAGCCTCTTTTTTGGTTCAATATAACAAATTTCACATTCGTAAAAACGTTCGACTTCTAGATCTTGATCAATTATGACATAACAATAAAAAGGATTATTTAAAAAGTAAGTCCGCAAATCCTTGAGCCTCTACTTTATTAAGTTAAGGCATGTCTTAAGCCAATCTTTAATCCGAAAAAAATATGTGTTATTTAGCAAACAAAATTTAATATCTTTGTTTTTTTTGTTGATTTTTCTTAACTTTAGCTGCTAAAATTTTTAAAACATCCATTTTGATGGGCTTGGTTTCAAACAAAAATAATAAATTAAGTGTGAAATTATTAAATTCGGCTTGGTTTCCATGTGAATTAAAAAGTGAACAGAGTGACCATTTTCTCGAAAACGCAATGGTTAACTTAGTGGAAGTCAGCTTTATGAATGCCCCAAACAAACATACATATTATATTGAATAATAAAATCGGATAAACGTAATTGTTCATATCATATTTAAAACGAGAGAAGGACACATTTTCTTTAACCTAACTTTATTCTATTTGGTCTAATTTTGCGTTAGCTGCTATATATAGCATGTAGGTAAGCTTCACATATATATTTCATATTCGCTTCATTTTCTCTTTTAATAACTTCTATAAATAACTTCAAAACCTAATTCATCTATTCTATTGTATATTATAACATTAAACCATACTCTCCCTTCTTATACCGTACAATGTACATGCTTCGTATATATTTCATGAATGTAGCACTATATTCACTTTTTATCCATTCCATCATACCACTTATATAAATATGTGTGCCCCTTCCTTAATCTTGTAATTCTTATTTTTTTTTATATTTTTGTTCCCCGTTCGGTGTTCTTCAAATAGCTCTGACTTTTGCTATGAACCATTAAAGATATGCATTTGTAGCAATTTTCCTTAGTGGACATATTACCTATTCCATATACCCCCTCTCTAACGTCTAACCTTATCAGAGCCTTCTGTTCCGAGCAGGAAAAGTGAAATAACGACTCAAGTAACTACGAGACGGGAAGGGACGAGACAGTAACAACCTAGTCAGAGGCATCAGAGAAAACTAGGAAGAAAAACTTCTCTCTTAAGTAAGAAGCATTAGATTCAAAATTTACAGAATGAGATGGAAAATGGAATACAATAGATATATCTAAAGAACCCTATACTTGCTGGGGAAGGACGGAGTCCAGAAGTTACGATCTTTGGTTCTGTTCTGCCAAGCGAACACATTACCTGGTAAAGCTGCTGTTGCTGCTGGTAGTTGTTTGGTAATGTTCCTATTGCTACTTTTCGGACCAAGGAGTTCTTCGACGTCGTCGTCGTCGGTCGTCTTCGTCGTCGTTGTTATGCTGTCGGTAACAAGTTAGAAACGCTTCACTAACAACGATAAAGTGTAAGATGCCATATTAAAGTGGTTCATCGAACTTCAAGGGGCCTACAAAGATATTCCATTGTATTGCTATGCGAATAACTTCGGATGTGTTCCTCTTGGCCAAGTTAAGAGTGCGCGCATAGGAATAGAACAATGAAATTTATTACTAAGGCAGGTCCAAATGTTGTAGGGAACAAAACTCCAGAGTCAGAAGGACGATTAAAATTTTTATATATTTACAATATGTTAGATGGCGTAATCTGTGTAGTGTAGTGTTGTGCAAAAAAAAGGAACAAAAAGTAAAAGGAACATCTTCTGTTGGTTCGAGGCTTAGGGATTGAATAGGATAAGGAAAGAATGTGTGTGCACACTGTGTATGTTGTCAAGTAAATAATGATGGAAAATATTTGTTTTTATTTTCAAAACGATTTTATTTCCCGCACTAAAAAAGGTAGTAAACTGTGATTGATCTAGCAGTTACATGAAAAATCTTTTAGTGACGTATTAAACGTTTTAAAATATTTTTTTTTTGTTTCAATGAAGTTTAAAAAACAAGTTTAAATAGTGATCCGTACCTTATGTAAGCGAAATAAACTAAGCTATGAAATCAGTTAGGTGAGAACATTGGGATTATAAGCATTAAATATTGAGCACCAGAAAACCATGTTTATTACCAAAAGAGGTTAAAGCTTGAAGAAAAGTAAAAGAGATCTAAGGAAAAAGAGATTTTCTAACACCGGAAAATCTTCTTTTAAACCTTTTCCACCGGTCAATTAGCGTCTTAAATGTAGGTACCCATTTAAAGCTTTAGCAAAAATAGTAATTAAACTCAGAAGTCTTCGGTTCCACAGGTGAATTTTAAAATTAACTCATACTTGAAATAATATAACCAGGCAGTTTGAATCTCATTAAATGAAAATGACTATTAATCGAATATTTCAATTAGTATTCAAATTGTGCTTACTGAACAACAATTTCCAGGATGAGGAAACAAAATTCATTTTTTTCAAGTTTGGTTTGATGATAATTTTTATAATTAAATTATTATAATGATTGCTGGAAGCCATTTGTTTGAACCTTAATATTCATTCAACTTTTTCATTACCTACGAGTTGCAATATTTGGGAACTGGGATCTTACCACCTCATATGTGTGATATTTGCGACAAAAAGTGTGCCGTGTCTATAACAGATCAATAATAATTGATCAAAATGCGCCAAGTAGTAACAAAAATTGGTCAGTCATCAATTTAATTATGACTTTTTAAGTTTTCAAAGTCATATCCAACTTTGAAATATTGTAATATTTTCCCAAGTCTTTTAATAAGGCCGTTTTCAAAAACGTCATCTGCGTCAAAATTTCATTTGCAAAATGTTCTTTAACACAAACTGCCAAAGTACCATGTTCGAAAACATCATCTGCGGTGCAGCTGCGCAGCAAAAAAATCGAGTTGACGTTCAAAAATTTGAGAAACCAGAGAGTGTGTTCGTAAATATGAAATGCGTTTGCGAGTAAACTGAATAACGTTCCTAAAATCGATTTTGTGCAAGACAGGACGATTGCATATGACGATTGCAATCTGCATCAAAAAATGACGATTATTTGGCGATCAAATTGACTTTGATTTGACGTTTTCGAAAACGGCCTAAAACTTATTCACTTTATTTAAATTCTCCACTTATTTATTTCACTAAATAAAATACTTTACTTTTCTTACTACATACAAAATAATTTATTGATCACCACTGAAATTAATTCACTTTTCAATTTTATTATAACCAACTTTAAGCATTCACGATTAAAAACAAACTTGTCGCTGCCGGTTAAACATATTCCTTTTATACTTGTTTGACAAACTCTGGAAATTGGAAGAATGTTCTGGTACTGTTTCTAGTGCTTTTCGTAGGGGGATTTTCCCATAATTTACCTTCAAAAAGCTTTTATTTTGACATTTAGAATCAAAGCTCTAAGGCTCATGAAAGCTCTCTCTAGGTTGGTTTATATCAGGTATAAACCGCAAGATCGCGATTCTTCATTCGAGAGTCGTTAAGGTTCAGTCGAGAGTAGTTATTAGCCGCGTTTTATTATCGCTCATAACCCATATGGTTCACCTCGTGAAAATAAAACGATGTGGGTTAGTGCAAAAGCAGTGCTGTATATCAGTCTCTTTTTTTCTTATGTATATTTGTTTTTCATGTAAGCACTTGTCTCTTTTCCTCTCTATTCCTTATACTGCTGACAAATCGCTGACATCCATTCACAATGGTAAATAGCCCTCTGCCGGCCAGAGTGAAAACCTCTATCTGGGTTATTGAAATTAACCTCGATAGAAACCTAGATCCCATGTTGTTTTTGTAATACATGTTAAAAGATAACCTCGACCCAGACCCAGAGATAATAAAACGCAGCTATTATTAGTTAAGGGTATAGGTAAGACAGTATCGACGGAACTGCACTTCAGCGGAACTGAACTTAAAACTATTTTCTGTATGAAATTGGATAAGCTGTATCGCAACAACTGAACTTCACGGCTGGTGCGGCACCATGTGACAAAGTTGATAGAATGACAAACTATGCCGCGGCCTGGAGTTCCGTTCAGTCTCGTTGCCGCAAGTTCAATTGCGGTGTAGTTCCGTCGAGTACGGTTTTACGTTTTAGGTACACTGCGACCTTAAGCTCTATTGTGCCCGTTTGTTTGCTATTCTGAATCGTAATAATTCAAATGTGAAAGTCATAATAAAATATTAAAAAATTCGGAAATATGAGTTTCAATTTTCAGGATCGAAAACAAAAAATTATAATGAGAAGGTTTTATAATACAATTTCTGTATACTACTGAAATAAATCAGCCAAGTAGAAGACTTAGCATTAAGGATTGGACTTGTTGAATTATTGATTCAAAATAGCTTTTTATGGCCTTTAGTCCTACAAATTGGCGTTTCGTTTGGCTTGCTTACTTGAACTCATCAGTGGCATAATGAGGGCTTTATAATACGCAATTTGTATTAAGTTCAGTTCAACTTACATGAATTTTTCAACGAAAATCCACTGTAAACTATATCCAACAAGATTAGAATTCCTAATCATTAAGCTGGAAGTTTTTTGTTTTCCCGGGGCCTGGCACAGTTTCTATATAAGAAGGTTTTATAACACAAATTCTATATACTACTGAAATAAATCAGCCATATAGAAGACTTAGCATTAAGGATTGGACTTGTTGAATTATTGATTCAAACTAGCTTTTTGAACTGAACTTAATACAAATTGCGTATGAAAAAGCCCTGACTATGCCACTGATGAGTTCAAGTGAGCAAGCCGAACGAAACGCCAATTTGTAAGACTAAAGGCCATAAAAAGCTATTTTGAGCCATAAACAATTCAGTACATAAGCAGCTTTTACCCCTTTTTAGTTGATGCTTTTCGTACTTGATATCAAGCTATTAAGGCACCCAAAAATCAAAGAAAATGCTGCACAACAATTCCCAAATCGTCACAACAATGCTTTTAGCGATTTATTAACGAAATATTATTTAGTTATAAGCCATCAGATATAAGAAGCATACATTCCTTTAAGAGGCGGTAACTTGATATGAAGTTTGCAGAGCATCCAAAAAAATAGAAAACATTGAACGAAAAATTCGAAACTGTCACAACTTATTCAAAGCTAATTGACGGCAAACTATCCACCTACCCATTTTTCGATAAGTGAAAGTTCGAAACTAATTAATAACTAATTAACGCCAAATTAACCAATTTCATGATCTGGAAAATTGTTTTCCTAACATGTCATTCATCTATAAAATTCAATGAGACAATTTAATTTTAATGCGGAAATGAAAATAATTTCTCGTGATTTCAGGGGGCATCAAAATACAAACAAATGATGGAAAGTAGCTTTTCTTTTGCAAAACAAACAAAAAATTTCTTCCTACAATTTGGACTCGAAATGTGATGTGTGCTTCTATCATGTTGCTTTTTAAGACATCTTCATTGCCATTCTTTTTATGTTGTAAAGAAAAATTAATAATGAGTTATTTTATGCCTATCTATGTATGTCTTTGTTCTTCTACTAAAATTTAAAAATTAAGTTGTCAGTTCCTTCTCTCGAGAAACTTTTCGAGAAAATAAAAAAAATATTTCTTATATTTATTTCAACATTTGTTCAATTGAGAGATGCAATAAGTGCGCTTAAAATAAATTACTTGGACTGAAACGGCAAAAACCCCAACACGGAAAAATAATTATTTGAAAGGATATCGGAGGATTTGAGAACTTCTTACAAACTACCCCAATGTACTTGTAGTACTATAAGGTCTAAGCAAAGCTTAAATAGCTGTTGACTGGTTCTAAAAAGCACATTAAAGACTCGAGTGTACCATAACTTTTTATATCTTCGATTGAAGCGAATGGTTTCCAAATTTCACAGTTTATTCCGATTTCATTGCTGATTTAGAATTAATAAAATTGTTTTTATATTAATATAAAACTACTGCCATTACATTAAGAGATAACTCATTATAGATTTTATCTGGCTAAAACGATCTGTTGAAGATACATTTCATCAGGGAAAGTCATGAGAAAGAATCAACTTAAAAAGATTCAGTAAAAAATGTTAAAAAAGAATTGTGTTTTACGAGTAGGTTGATTCCATTCTAAGATTATGAATAATTTAAATGCTTTTTTTTTGTTATAATTCGGAAAAATGTACGAAAATAAAATTTGAAAAACTCCAAAACTTTAAAAAAAAAAATCAAACCTATCTAAAATATGTAAATTCATACATTTACGTAGTCAATTTCTGATCCGAGTTCTCAGCATTGGGCTTACTGACTGCTAGTTTTCACCAATAACCTTATGATGACTTTCCCAGATTTTGTATCGCTCGTACTACACTTTAGTTAAATCACCAGAGTTATGGACCACTTAACAAAAAACTTACGTCGTTCACGTAGTAAGCTTTACCCTTCGTTAATCTGTCAATATTTGTATGGAAAATCAGACAGATTAACGCAGTTTTCAACTACATGTACGACGACTTTACGCCATTGCATGAATACCCTTAATGCTAAGCAACCTTTTTATCTTCAAATTTTCAACTCAATGCAATTTGTATTTTTCAATATTTGTTTTCAACAAACTTAGCTTCTACAAAAAACACACTTACTCAAATGATATGACATAGACAGCAAAGAAAGTTGTTACCCCAGCCAAACTTCCTAAGTCAAACTTTAAACGGGATCATCACAATTATCTGTTCCGTAAAAGAACACCTATATATCAAAAAAAACTCATATTGCTACTGCCATCACCATGAGAAAACCTTCAATTTTGCAAACCTACTTTATGTTCGTAAAATAATAAACTGTCGTTGTCGTACCTATACACAAAGTCCTACTTGTTATTTATACTTTATTGCCATCTATCACGGAAGAACTCGTTTCATGTCTGAAAGTGAAATTTCATAAAATTCTTGCCAATTCTAGACACGCACTACATCTTTCAATCTAAACAAAAGAAAAAATAAAACTAAACGAAAGAGTTGATGTACAAACTCGAAAAAAATTTCGTTTATGTAGGTTTAAGAGTTATTTGTTGTTCTTAATTAACTATATTTTTTTGTTTTTACTACCAATTTTGTTTAATCTTGATTGATAATAACTTAGACATAATTTTTAATTTTTATTTCTTTTTTTTTTGTTTTCAGGCGAGAAAGAATTATCTCTTACGATACTGAAGGTAAGTTTGAATTAAAAAAAAAAAACATTTCCCAATTGGAAAGGGTTTATGATTCTTTGGAAAGTGTTTCTTTTTTGTGAAAGGAAAGTTATGGTTTTAATGCCGAGTAGATATAATCAAATTCTATGATATTACAAACTTGTATCACGTTCTTAAAATTGTTTTTTTTTTCCAATTTTTATGTGAAATGTATGAAGTCATGAGACAAATCGTTAGATATGTGACGTGCAGACACTCATACAAATTGCCAAGAAAAAATGTAAATTTTTATTTGGAGAAATGTGTCAATAGAATTTTAAAGAGATTGTTTTGTTTAAATTTTCTTTTCCTTCTTTACTTTCTTAAAATAAAATAAAAAAGGAAATAATATCAATTTGTTGAGGATAGTTCGTGATGTCATAAGGCACGTGGGTTTAGTAAAAATAGAAAATCGATGGAATATGTTTGTATTTATTTCAAGATTAGCTTAAATCATATATGTAAATAGAAATCAGCACAGAACTTTCCTTACTTCCTCAATTTTGTACTGCAATATTTGCAAAAAATTCCTTTCAAACTGTGATCGATGTCTTAAAAATGTTAAAGATCAAAAGTAACTTTCCATTATAGGAAAAACAGAAACACCATCAGATTAAGGCATTCTTTCAATCAAAGTTAAAGAATGCTTTCACTATTTTAAAGAAAGTTAGAAGTGAAAAACAAGGTACATGCGTAGATTTATAAAGATAGTCTAAGAGCTCGCAACATATATTTTTGGCGTTAAAAGAAGTCATAAGATACTAATTTTACCAGTAGCAGTCCTGCTGATAACGTTTATGAGAAAAAAGTGCAACAAAAGTACAACTTTGCTGAAAATAGAATTAGTGAAGTAAATCACTTACAAGGCAATACACCCTCACAACCTCAATTTTTTCTTTAAATAAATTCTCAAACAACTTAAAATGTGAGGAAGTTTCCTGGATGAAAAGTATATTCGAACGAAGACACCTTGAATCACACCAAAATCTTAAAAACAGTGATCACTTCCACCACATAAATTGTAGTTTTCATGAGATTGGGGCCGTTTTAACGTTTGTCGCTTACATTTTCAATTCAATACAATCAAACTCTTTCAATTGCAATATATTTTTAGTGGTTTCATTTAGAATTCATTTAACGAAAAATATACTTTTAAAAAAATACGCAAAGTTTATCGCGTTTTCAAGCTTTTGGGTTGGAACTCAAAAGGTGTTTATGTTGTTTATTCCGATATATTTTGAGGGTTTAAATCAGTTATCTCAGAGTTCTTATGAAAAAACCACGACTTAAACCACGTCTGCCAGGGGTTGTGGGCTTGCTGATTGAACTGTCATATACATATTCGTATTCAGGGAGTAGGGACATTTTGTTTCCAATACTTACAGGCGTTATCACCTTCACAGGGTCTACTTCTAACTTTAATGTCTTCTGGTTTCCTTTCAAGCTAATAACGGGTGATTTTTTAAGAGGTTTAGAACTTTAAAAAAAAAAAACACAAAAAATTCGAAAAAATGAATGAAATATTTATTTAAATCGATAGTTTGAACCTTGCAATTTAATGTTTAAAGATAATTTCATGCAAATGTTGACCGCGGCTGCGTCTCAGGTAGCCCATCCGCTGAGTCCAATTTTGGCATACTCTTTCACACATATCGGCCGGTATCTCACGAATGAATGCATGGATGTTGGCTTCCAGTGCGTCAATCGAAGCGGGCTTGTCCCTATAGACATTAGCCTTGACATACCCCCACAAAAAATAATCTAATGGTGTCAAATCGCACGATCTAGGCGGCCAATTGACCGGCCCGAAACGTGAAATTAACTGTTCACCAAACTCGCCTTGCAATTGCGCCATTGTTTCGCGTGCTGTGTGGCATGTGGCACCGTCTTGTTGAAACCACATATCATGCAAGTCAAGAACTTCCATTTTGGGCAAAAAAAAGTTTGTTATCATCGCTCGGTAGCGTTCACCATTGACAGTAACGCTGCGATTCGCATCATCTTTGAAGAAATATGGCCCAATAATGCCGCCGGCCCATAAACCGCACCAAACAGTGGCTTTTTCGGGATGCATTGGTAGCTGTTGCAATGCTTCTGGCTGATCTTCACTCCAAATGCGGCAATTATGCTTATTTACGTACCCACTCAACCAAAAATGAGCCTCATCGATGAACACAATTTTTCGATAAAAAAGCGGATCCTCGGCCTCGAATTTTGATAGTAAAATTCAATAATTTGCAAGCGTTGTTCATTTGTAAGACGATCCATGGTTAAATTGCAAACCAAACTGAAGCTGTTTGACAGTGACACAAGGTACTAAACACACGTCAGCTGTCAAAACCAGTATTGCCAAAACCAAACCAGCTAAAAAATCACCCTTTAGTTTCTTGCTTATCACTCTAGTACGGCTTGGTCTATTTCCAAGATTTCTAAGAAAATAAAAGGTTTTCCAATAAAGGCAGGTCAATGTTGAAACGGACAGGAAAACAAGCTGAACAGTTATTGGTTAAGACCTGCGACTTCAGAAAACTACAGACAAAAAGTCTAATGGGGTCAAATTGCACGATCTTGGTGATCAGTTTACCTCTCTTCTTCGAGAGATAGCACTACCCTCAAATCTTCTATGCAGAATGTTCTTTGTGGCATCAGCTGATGTATGACACTTAGTACCGAGGTTTTCTTTCAACAATTTGTTGTTCATATTCAAATCGTTCAATTTGGGCCAAAAGTAATTGTTAATCAGCGATTGGTAGAGCTCTCCATTGACTTAATTTACGGAATTAACTTCCCTGGGTTCCCCTACACATTTTCATATTCAGAGAGGCGATGCTTTCGGCAGACTCTGCAGTTTGTTTTCTGATTGTTCACTGAACTGATCGACTTGAATTTGTCAACCAAACGTTGAATAGTCGACTGAGAAGGACGACCTGTAATCCATCAAATTAATGCACATCGTTGCCACAAGAAAACATCTAATTTTCTAATATATTTTTATCAATATAGCACGTGTTGCTCAATAGTGTTTCTAACCATTGTGATTTGATTTGGCATCAGTGACTCAATAATAAGCAACAGATTTGACAAACTGCCAACATCGACCCGCCCCTATTGGAAAACCTACTTTTGAATATTTCCAGCTTAGAAAATGGCAACTAGCCCTAATGAATACTACTCAAACGCTAAGCTACATTATCCTTTGCTAATGTATGATTTCCTCAATTTTATTCTTTTTTATTCTTGTGTCCTAAGAACACCAAGATTTCTTCCTATATAAGTGCCTAGAGCTCTAAGTCTGACAATTTTTCATTCTCCAAATGATTACCATCTTCAAAATGTCTCTAACTGTTCAACCTTTATAATCTTACAAAAGACCAAAACTTAACCTAGATTTACCAGTGATGCACCTGCTACCGCAATGAATAGGTAAAGTGGCCTCTGCTCTGTGAGTGTGAAGAAAGGCACATCTGCAGCATCATCAAGAAAGAACAAGTATTTTTCCGGTATCTCTATATATATCTCACAGTGATGTGAGTAGCTAACATCTTATTGGAGACCTCTCTTTATTTGCATCCAACGTTAACCGGAAATCTCTACCTACCAAAGCAATGTAAGTGCGAGAATATATACGAATGTGCGCATCCATCCGTAATAAAACGAATTTAATCATTTAATCTGCTCCCATAGAATCTCACATCCACATGTGGAGTTGCTTGATTTATGTTCGTGAAATTTCAACGAATATACTATTTAGTTGTGGAGCTGCATGTGGCTTCATACAGAAGATAGGAAACAAGAAAAGATAGCAACCTACACTGAGACAAAAATCAATATGATAGAGGTGCATATATCTCATGCAGAGATAAGCAAGTTGTTGGCCTTTCTAGGTCACCTAGCGGGTTTTTTTTTTCTCTTATAGTTTGGCATTTTCCAATTTTCTTTTCTGGTTCTTAATCTGGCATCACCTGCACACACGATTATCCAAACAATTACCAACAACACATAGATATTGTATCTGGGATTTTGTGATTGATGGTTTATTTTTCTTGTTGATTTCTTTTATTATTTCGAGGATAAAGAGAGTTTATTATGATGTTTGAAGCAAGCCCCTAACAAACAGATTTGTTGGTTTTTATAAAATAAACATGGATTTATGTTAATTTTTTTTATGATTACAATTTGTTTCACGTTATAAGAAGGTGCTCATTTCAAATAACCTAATTTAGCTATTGTTTGATATTTAGGTTTATATTTGTTATTTGATTGGCGTTGTAAAGAAAATGTAGGCAGTTTTCTTTAAAAGGCAGAACCCAGTTGTGCATTTGAAAACCGTATACCACAAACGTGTAGAACTTTGTTTAAAAGAAGAACAAAATAAATTAATTTTTGTTCAATAACTGACGAAGATTTGAAGTTTCGATAGATCAATTTTTGACAAATGACCTTAAATTGTTGACCATTCCGAAGAATCTCTAAAGGTCGGTTGTATTCTCAATTTTTCACACTTTTTGGAGGTATGTACCTACATATCTCATAATACTCGGCATCTATACCTTACTTGTGCATCTCCCCACACCTCGGAAAAGTAGTTGAACTGTTGTCATGATAATTACAACGTTGTGTTTGTGACTGAGTTTTTTATGAGGGTGACTGCGTGACGACTATGTATATTCCCACTGGCTGATTGTTGGTGGTATTGGAGTGGTGGTGGTGAGGTATAATTGTAGTGTGTGACGTTGTTTGCTTTTATTTTGGAGATCTCTGTTGCGTTTTCCAATAATATGTCTCCTTCGTTTAGAAGCCGTTCTTTAAAGAATGTATACCTTGTATGCAGGTACAAAGATGTCTCTTGTAAGTTTCTCTCATAAATCTCTAAATTTAGGCTCAGATTTCGTCGTCTCCTCAACTTTTTGTGCACGAGAAACAAAATTGGTAAAGTTCTATTGCTAGATTTGCTTACGCTATAAAATATTTATCGAACTTTGCCAATTCCTCGTACTGAATCGAAGGCAAAGGGATACAAAATTAGACCGATTCTGAGCCCACGTGGTGTAAAAGGAGAATGACTTTGCGGGAACATGACTTTGACTCGAGATTTGTTGCTCGCATGAAGACCTTAAACTGATTAAACCAGCATTTCCATGCTGTATCTAAGGTTTGTTTTTTTAGATTCAATCCCGTTTTAAGTTCCAAAAAAGATATTCGGTTAACATTTTCAAAATCCTGTTAAATACTTTTAACATGTATAGGTTCTTCATAGAATATTAAATTTCACACAATCGAGCGATGAGACAGTGCAAATAATACATGTTTTGCTCTTCACTTTTTGCAAATTTGTACTAATCACTTTTTTGAATTACCCTACTCCAATTTAAAAAAAAAATTGAGAAAAAGCGAAAATAAGTTAATTGAAAATTAGCTTTGAACACAAAACCTCGAGACAACTGTTTTTTATTTCTAAAATTTTTCTAGTTTCTAAAGAGCCAACAGGGTCAGAAGTCAGGACTCAACTTTATCAATTTTATCTACAAAAATGGGAACGTAATTTTTCCATTGCTGGTTTTCAGACAGCTAGCATATTTCTGCTTTGAAAGCCACATTAGGATGAAAAAAAAATATAAAACCATAGTTATATCATCGAAAAAAGGAGTATTGAGTGTCACGTGAAAAATGCAGATTGCATTCATTTAATAGAATTCTATTTATAAAATGTTCAAAATTTGCCTTAAACTGGAAAACAATTTATGTTGAAGACAAAAATGCGAAATAGTTAAATAATAATAGTTAATAGTTAAATTTTACTAAAATGTATGGTAAAACTTATAATCTGAAATAGTTTTCAGTAAAAATTGTTCAAGGGGCCCCCATATGCTTAAGGGCACAGGGCCCCAATTTTCCAAAGACGCCCCTGGGTATAGTGATAGTGAGAGCGCTATCGATATACATATAGGTACATATATCGTCATGCGTCGTTCAGTAAAAACTCCTTAAGTACAACCGCAACCGAGTAACGTAAATACGACATAGTATTTACTTAAATATAAAAAAATTAGTTCTGTTAAAGGTCTTTTAATCTTATACTGGTATATTTCTAAAGGAAAAACTTCTCTAAATCATACATTTTTGAATTCTGGTCAGTAAAAATCCAAAGTACAGATGACTCAAAATTAAAAAAAAAAAACTAAAATGGACTCAGGTAGTTTTCAATGAACAATATGATTTTTTTTAGAATGTTGAAAAAAAAAATCAATTTTATTTATTTAATCTTAGAAACTTCTATGTGATAAGTTTGATGGAAAATGGTTAATTTGATAAGAAAAATATCAAACAAACAAACAGAGAATCTTTAAATTAAACCAACCCTGTCAATGAACGTTTAATTATTTCTCGTGATAGCGGATGTGACTTTCAAAATGCTGCATCTATACATAGTAAAATGGATTCAACTTTCAACATTGATACCGAAGAATCCTATAGACCGATAGTGATAGCAAAAAAAGAAGTTTAGGCATCGAAAGCTTGAGTAAAGGCTTTAGTAAATAAAAAGTGTATCGAAAACAAAATATGAATGCAACTTCTAGGGCAATCGTGTTAGCCGAATCGGTCTTATTCACCCTTCTTCCACTTATCACATATTGTGGAATACAAGATCATTTGAGTGTATGTAAATGTTGTTCGTCCTACCAGACTGTTCATAAGACCTGTTTTTCACGCTGAACATTCAAGCTGCTTTTTAATGCTTTGGTTTATAATAGGGGAGCCCACGATGCTAAATGTGGATTTACTCGAGCGTCGTGGAGACCTATTGGATTTTGAAGATTTGATGATAGAGAGAAAAAAATGTTAGTAAAGTATACCGTTTCATCAGTGGGGGAGTGCCTACAAGTGTTCAAAAATGTTTAAAAAAAACAGTCACATATGGACATATTCGAGCGCGTCAGATATTGATATTATATATAGCCTGCGTCTTCTAATAACGCAGGCATATTAATCTGCCAGTTTGCGTGGTGGGGGTGGCTATATGGGAGGGAAGAAATTGGAAAATAAATGGATTTACTCGAGCGCGTCAGATTTTAAGAGGGGATGTTAAGTGACCCCCAAGGATGCTCATATTCAAAAGACTGACGATTCGGATGTGACGCAAGCTTGCGGCAGCTTCTTGAAAATGCATTTTGAAATACTCGAGCATTTTGATACATATGGTTGAACTTGATGTCCTACATGTGCTGAACCTTAATCTGCCAATTATCTGGAGGGGTTTTCTTAATCTGACGATTTGAAAGAAGGAACATTTGTATTCAGGATTTTTTTTTAATCACTGGGGAGAGTAAAATAACTTGGGCGCCAATAATTGAAAACAGATTTATGTAGAAGGGTAAAATATATGCAATCATTTTTACTATGGGAGGGGGGTCTATGTCTAGGATTTGGGGTATGTGCGAGGTTCGGTGTTTGATAAATTTCGTTTCCATTTAAAGAAATTTGAATGTATTTTCTGTTTCCAATGCCCATAGTTTCTAATGGGAACAGCTACATAATAATATAAGAACCCCGATTACAGAATCCGGCGAATGAGCTGCGGAGGGAATCAGACTCAATTTTGACATTTTTACAATGAGCCAAACGTCAAAATTGAGTCTTACTTCCTCCGCAGCTCATTCGTCGAATTCTGTAATCGGCGTGAATATAATAATCTCATGAAAAAGTAGTACCAGTAATTTTCAATTTTCTTAAAACCTAGAAGACATAAAAGCTTCTGGTTTCTTGTGTTCCATTTAAATGTAGGATTAAAAAACAGATTTCTGGCTTTTGAAACAGTTATTGTTTTACATGTAAAGTTTTTCGTTGTTTCCTAATATTTGTTTTTCCATTTAATTTGTTTTTTTTTTTTGAAAATCACCTCTACCTCCTAAACGGAGTTTTTTTTTATAATTTGCGCGCACTAAAGGGATTTTGACTACCCTTAATATGATGAGACACAGTGCGAGCGATCAGGAAAATAGGGAAGGATTCAAGAGGAGATACCGATGCACATTGGTTTTGAAGCTCTGAATATCAAAATGGATGGGAAAACAGAGCCTGGTAAAGCATTCCACATTCGTGTTGTACGGCTAAAGAAGGAATCTCTGTACTTGACAGTACGTCCGAGAGAAACGGCAGATTATACTTTTCCCGTTATCCTAGAAGTATTTACTTCACAATAAAAAAAATTCAACCACGCCCGAAAATGTCCAGGTGACGATTTTTTCTTGCAAGTTTGTAACCCTCCCACTACCTTAGGTTACGCTCAAATCGTCAGATTATTGAAAAAAAAATACTTTTCAGCATGTAATTAACCTACCCAATCTTAATCTGCCGCCCTCGAGTATTTCCAGCTATAGATTTTTTTTAACTAATCTGATACTCTACCCTAGGCGCCCGGCCCTGCATAGATGACTAATAAATGGTGGAGGTACTTAGCAGGGTGCAAGGTAACCCCCCCCCCCCCTCATACTAATCTGACGCGCTCGAGTAAACCCCAAAATCCCTTAGTGGGCTCCCCTACTATTAAGTAACTTACTTATCTTGGATGTCCTTCCTGCGCAAAGTAAGACCGATAAATTTTGTATTGATTTTCAACTATACGTTTTAGCTTAATTTTTCAGATCTTCACTATTTCAACACCTTGTGTGAGTGTGTCCTAATAAATAATTAATACCCTCCTAGTTTTAACTGTGAAGGCTCGATTTAAAAATGCAACTTTTTGCTGACCCTGCGTAAAGCATTTCTTTTTGGAATTGGACTACAAAAGCTGAAAGTTTTTATAACCTAATGGTGCATTATTGTCATAATAAAATCGCTAAAACATCAATCGATTATCTCAAATATACATTTATTTGAAAGTGAAAAAGAAAGTTATTAAGCAAATTCCGTTTACCTATATGTAGAATCCTATAAATCCCAAATTTTAAAAAGTGCGAAACTTCTTTTTAAGCATCTAATAAGCTACTTTTTTCCAAACTACATTTACTGCCCACAGTAATACGAATTCCTCTCATTTCCATAAAAAAAAGAAAGACATAACTAAGTAGGTTAGCAAGTTGTATAGTTTTAGTCATATCATTCAGAACTAAAAACAGCCAGAAGGCAAGTTAGTGTCGAGTCATCATTCCTCCTCCTATCTTAGGCACCTTGGCTTCAAGCCAAAAATACCTCATCATCGATTCACAAGCAAAAAATGATTTTAATCTTCTTGTCACGCTTTGGAAGACAACTCCTTACTTGACATGTTGTGTTCCCCTTACGTCAAACAGAAAGTAAACTTTTAAATGTCATTCATTATGAATTGAAATGTATGAATGTAGGTACGTTTTGTCTTGAGAAAAAGATCGCAAAAAAAGAAACTTCATTCAAAGACATACCTACTTTTAAAGTTGTCAGGCATGACCAATATTCTATCTGAGTTGGTAGGTCATTAAGATATACTCAAGTGTGATATGAAGTTAATATAAAAAATGGTAAAAACAAAGTTAAACTGGAGCATGTGCTATGCACCTTTACGTTCTGAGAGCTGAAATGGTCACAAAAGAAGTCGACCAACATTTTTATTTTTAAATTGGGTCTCTATCGGTCATTCTGGAATAAAGAAAATGATACTTGAAAGAAGTTCGTGAAATGAAACCATTTCACGGTTGATGTTATGTGTGGAACAGAGCTTTTAATTTAGGTCTTAACTAATTAGGGATTATATGAACTGATGCTAACGATCTAGCCAAATGACTAAGAAGATTTTCAAATAAGATTTTGCAGGCAAGTAAAACAATGAAATTAACGTGGAATTAAAAATTAGCTTTGGTTCTTAATTTTCATGCCCTCAATAATTCTAGTAATTCTAGAGGAAGTCATAAAAATCAATTTTCTCTGTGACCTAGTGACTTAAAATACTAATATATAGTCAGGAAGGATTTTAATAAACCTGCTGAATAGTATTCTGTGTAGTATGATGATAAAGATTTTTAAAAATGAACAAGTAAAAGAAACATAGATCGATAAACTCAAAAAGTATTTGCTTGAATGCAGTGTCTAACCTACACACATTAACTCTTTCAACAACGTATGGCACATTAATATTTCTATTGAGAAGGATTTGTCTAAGGACCGATTAAAAAAAACATGTTTTCTTTTATTTGCGTTTAAATCATGGTCACCAGTAAAGTTTGAACAAAAGCTATAAAAGCAAAATTTTATGATATGGAGTAATTGTCATAAAGTGTGATAAGGCCTTCAAAAGATGTTTTTTTAGAGGCATTGAACTTTGAAATGGAATAAAACAGAGATGATTTTTTTTTTGTTAAATTGACATGAAATCCACTTTATTCGAAAGATAATCTTCTTGCATTATTAATTAAATATGATTTCTGGCATATAACCGCCACAGCTGGCTCGAACGTAGTCTAATCTGTAGGTCCAATTTTCGATGACTTTTTCCAACATTTGTGGCAGTATGTCGGCAACGATTTTTTTTTTTTTTTTTTTTTTTTTTTTTTTTTTTTTTAACGATTTTTTTTTTATTGAACATTTATATACAATTTGAGTTAACTTACGACTATTAAATACATTGAAGAATATAAATCTTATGGCACATAGGGGGCCTATTGTTATACATTGGCTTAGATTTAATAGGAAATATAAGTATATATTATACATGTCAACTTAAAATTAAAAGTCGGTTGACTTTGATGCTCTCGGGGTGTTCCGTCCCGGTTGTCCCTTGGTGGTTTGGGTGTGGTTTGGTGGAAAGGGTTGGCGTTTAGCCACGGCTGTAGGCTGACCCTGTGTCAGCGTAAAAGGAAACGGCTGCTTCGTCGTTGTCGGTGAAAATATTGGCATCCAGGGTCTCCATTACACTGAGGTACCTCGGCTCGGGATGTCGTTGCTGGGTGGCCATCCTTCTCATTAGTTGATTGGGGTGATTGACGGTGTTCTGCACTAGCTTCTTCGCCGAATTAGCTAGGTATTTGTCCAGCGGTATAATCTTTGCTTCTCTGTAAAGATCCTCGTTCCTGTAATGCTTTCTTCGCTGCCGGTCAAAGTGGAGCCCGGTGCAGATTCTTAGCATCTTCCTCTCGAAGACTTGGAGATCTTTCATCGCTGATTTTGTAATTGTGAACCAGACTGGGAAACAGTAGCTGATTACTGGTCGCAGGAGTTGCTTGTAAACAAGTATCTTCGTCTGTTGGCTCAGTCCTGATCTTCTCCTCATCAAAGGGTGTAGTCGGTGGAATGCCCAGTTCGCTTTTCTGAGTACACTTTTTGAGTGTGGATTGAACTTTAGCAACTCGTTGAAGTTGATCCCCAGGTATTTGGTATTCCTTTTGGCGGCAATGGTGGAACCATCAGGAAGTTTCAGAACTAAGTTTCTGCAAGTGGCTGCTGAGCGACTTCTGAAGCAAACAAGCTCCGATTTTGCTGAGTTGATCTTGATGCCCCATTTCTTGTAGAATTCGAACAGTCTGTGGATGTGAGCCTCTACTATCCGGACTGCGACGAGTGGTGACATTGAGGTAGCGTATGTGAGTGAGTCATCTGCAAACAGCAGGTTTTCACAGCCAGTTGGGACGGGTTGGTCTGATGTCATCAGGCTGTAGAGGAAGGGGCCAAGCTTCGAACCTTGTGCGACTCCGGCTTTGATGTTCTTCACAGTTGATGAGCAGTTTCCCAATTGCACAAAGAAGTTCCTGGAAGAAAGAAAAGAAAAAAGAATTTTTATTAGTGGCGGAGGTAAACGTAGCAGATGTAGTTTGTGTATTAGAGCATCTATCCAGACGCTATCGAATGCTTTCTCGACATCCAGAAAGCATCCGACGGTGACACGATGACTGTTGAGGGCTATGGTGATGTCATGCTGGAACTTCTGGAGTGGGTGTAGTGTTGAGTGCTTCTCCCTAAAGCCAGTATGTCGGCAATAACGCGGCGAATGTTGTCCTCCAAGTGGTCGATCGTTTCGGGCTTATCGGCGTAGACTAGCAACTGCACATATCCCCATCTCCACACACAGAAAATAGTAAAGCGTCAACGGCGTTAAATCGCACGATCTTGGAGGCCAATTCACGGGTCCGTAACGTAAAACCATGCGGCTACCAAACGATTCCCTCAATAAAACATTTGTAGCATGAGCTGTGTGACATGTTGTGCCGTCTTGTTGAAACCACATCATGATTGTTCAATTGATAAATGAAAAAGTCAGTTATCATGGCTCTATAGCGATTACAATTGACTGTAACGTTCTGGCCAGCACTGTTTTTAAAGAAGTACAGCCCAATTATTCCACCAACCCATAAAGTACACCAAACAGTCAGTTTTTGTGGATGTTAAGGTGTCTCAACATACATTTGAAGATTATCAACACTCCAAATACGGCAGTTTTGTTTATTGACGCATCCATTCAACCAAAAGTGAACCATGCTTTTCAAAATAAATTAGCACAATTATTTGGAAGCGTTGTTTATATACCTCTAAAAAAACACAATCTTTACAAGGACGCTTCTGCAGATTATTTCCTACTTCCTACATGCGTCGAAAATGGATGGGGAATCTGCCATTCCCTTTTAAGCGCATTTAGTATCGTAAAAAAGCCTTGGAACCGCTCATTCATATAGTGTTCAGTACACTCTAAGGAAATTTTCTTTCGCTTTTTGTGATTCATTTTGATGTCAAAAAATCAAATAAATTATTGAGATTAAGATGTAAAATATACATGCAGTATCGTGTAAGTTTGGAAATAGTATTTTAATTGAAAATAAAACAATTAGCATGAAGTATTACTCCGTTCTTTTTGAAGACAAAAATTAGGTGTATTATGAGCGATATGAAGCTTTAATTCGATATAAGAGTGCCTTAAAATAAAATGCACAACTGGGTCGCACGTAATTGCTCTTATGTTCAAGACACTGCGGGTTTAAGAAAATTGTATATAAAAACAAGGAAATTATGAGAAAAAAGTGTAGAGAAGCATGAAATACGAAATTTAAATTGGCTAAAACAACTCTTTATACAGTTTGATTTGAAAAAAGAATGCCATCTGAATTCTTGATTGAATATGATTGTATGGGAAAAGAATTTAAAATCGTTGGAGCGGTTTTTTAAAGAATCAATTTTCTATAAAAAAATTTCTTAAAACATTTTTAAGAACAAATTTTGGTATGCAAATTTAAAGTATATATTTATTTATACATAAAAAAAATTGAAAACAAATTGTCATCCTGTTTTTGAGATATAGAATTTTCAAAAAAAAAGTGAAACTTTTTTTAAAACTCCGAAAACTTTTTTTTGAAAATTTTGATATGCAATATTATTTAATCTTATCTGAAATTTGTATATAAAAAAAATCATCTAAATCCGTTTAGCCGATAACGAGAAAATTCAAAATAAAAAAATACGTTCTATGACTAGCGTTGCCAGACGTCCCGGATTTTAAGCATAAATTCAATTGTCCCACCGGGACAACTTTTTTCCCGGGTTGTGACCCAAAATTCACAAATAATACCAAAAGCCATCTTTTATTAGTTGGCAAACAATGTTAAAACATTATTGTTTTAATCAATCTTACTAAACTTGACGTAGAATTGAGAATGAGGAAGAAGAACGTAAATAATAAAAATTTTGTTTTTTTTTCTCTTTGTTTTTCTGAACTGTTGAATTTGATGCAGTTTAAAGTTCTTGTGACATTTTGGCAACCTGACAACTTTCTGACAACTTCCCAAATTGGGGCCTTATTTCATTTTGAAATAAGTCCCCAAATTTGAAGTTGAAATAAATCCCCAAAAACGAATGAAATAAGTCCCCAAAGATTTGTAATGATTTTTTTATTAAACGTAATAAATAAAGTTGTTGAGTAAAAAAAATTGGTTGTTGGAACTTTTAAAGTTATGCCACAAGGTTGCTTTAGGCAGCGCGCCACGCCTGTTTCTACGATTCCCACGATTGGGGACTTGTTTCATTGCATACTTTTGGGGATTTATTTCATTGTGAAATTTCTGAAACTTGAAGATGAATGAAGTCCCTAAAAATCGATGAAATAAATCCCCGATTTCGGGGACATCTTTCATTTGAAAGAACTTCCCAACTTCATACAAATTTTGTGGAGTTATTTAATTTTTTTGGGAGTTATTTCATTGGGGAGTTATTTCACGGAGTCCTGCTGTCACTATCATTTAAATTTTCAAAATAATATTATAATTAGAACATTTACCAATTTTTTCTGGATTCCGAAAGAATGTACTATTTTTTGTCAGCCAAGCATACGGCTTAAAGTGTTTGATTAAAGTTGATAAGAGCATTGAATAATGAATACTTAAAATATTGTACCTAATAACGTCAACGTGAGCTTTTGAAAAAAATTGGTTTAAAAAAAACATGTTTTTTATCAAAAGTCTTAGAAAATATAAAAAAAAAATATTAAAAAAGAAAATAACTTTTTCAAGAAATAAAATTAGGAAATGGATTTTCAACTCTAAAAATATGGGGAGAATAGATCCCCCCTCCATACGATTTTCTTCTTGTCTCGGTTAAATTTGTTTTGTCCCGGGCAAAATTTGTCAATCCCGGGATTTTCCTTAATTGTGGCCATTTGTCCCGTGCAGCTTCGAGAAAAATCTGGCAACGCTATCTATGACAGGTACTATTAATAGTTACTAAGTGTAAAATTTTATAATTTTTGTAAGTAGATCGTACTAAATTTAGTATATGAAAAAAGTTTAATCAAAATCGTAGGAGTCGTTTTTAAGCAAAAATATATTTTCCTTTGTGGTCTTTTAACTTTTGTATGGAAGGTACCGTTATTTTTTCATAAATGTAAAATTTTTTCTAAAAATATTTTAGAGAGTACTAAAAAACTCTTAAATATCGAGTTTCAAAAAAATCGATAAATTTGTTGAATTTTTTTTAAGAAAAGTTGTCGAGCCGTTTTTGAGAAAAATATTATTATGTAAAATTGCTAAAAAAAATTGTATGGCAGGTACCTTTATTTTTGGTTCTTAATAAAATGAAAAAAGCGTGTGGGCATAATCACCAAAAACCACTATGTACCAAGTTTGAAGAAAATCGATCGAGCCGTTTAGACTGTAGACGAACAGACAGACAGAATTGTGCCACCCACTTTTTTTGGTGCTCTCTATCATTGTATATCCAATCTATAGTATTCTCATGAAACACGATTTTGTAGGTAGAGATTTGGTCGATAGGTTTGCTGTGATCGCCTTACCGAGATCCCTTAACATGAGAATACTATAGAATTTATATACAATGGTAATATCTTGTTTGATTGTTATCTCAAAAAAATTTTTTTGCACGAATCCAACACTTGCCTTATAGTACCTATATCGCAAGTAAAAATCATCGGTAGAGATATATACCCATCAAGGTTCGGATCCACACCGCGGTATGCCAATTGCCGAAGCCTGTACCTAAATAACTGCCCGGAAGCCAGAATTTTCTTGTTGATCGTTTCTGTTTCTTTTCATCACAGCATGGCTTACTATGATTTTTTGTTATTAATTTATTTTGGGTTTAGTTTAAAAATTATTGGTAAGACTCTGCTTGAATATTTCTCCGCCCTATTTTCCTAGACATTATACCTACGTTGTTTGATTAAAGACCAAGTAATTATTTCGTTTCGCTTCAGCAGCGTAGGAACAATAGGCTTTAAACAGCTGTTATAAATCATATTTTTTAAAGGAACAGGAAAATACAAATCTGGGCAGTCTAAATTTTGTTGTTCAATAAAATGTTTGATGAAGGTTTCGTACATAACTACATAATTTCAGAACTTATGCTACATTTCCACCTGACGCTAATCTGAGATTTAATAAGATTTACTCAAATCTCCTTCAAATCTCGGAGATTTACCATACAAATTTATTTCGTAAATCTTGAAGATTAGAAATTAATCTTAAATGGTGCTGAACGATTCATTCGAGACTCGCATTCAGTTCTTCATTGTTTCACACGAATCAAACATTCTGTCTCATTCGCACTTCATAAGAAAAATTGGAACGCCATTTGCATTTTTGAAGGTGCTGTCAAATTTAATCTTTATTAAATCGTTTTGTGCTGTGGAAACACCAAAAAGATTTATTAAATCTAATCTGAGATAAACCTTTGGTGGAAACATAGCATTAGTGACATGCAATAGAGATTGCATTTATAAGACGTATTTATTAGGTTTTCTAAGAACATGCCTGGGCGGTTGTTCCAATGCTCACATAGCTTAGGCAACTTGGTATTACAAATGTATTTATAAACACATTCCAACAATTGTCCAAATGTGACTGTGTGGTAAAACTCACTAACTAACATATTACAGTTTTGAAGGAAATTTAATTGAAACATACTTATAAAAGCTGAAAAGTTACGTTCCGAATTGTTTTAAATAAAATGCCCGGGCATACCTTTCAATGTCCCTATTACAACCGTGCAAAATAGGAATTTTTGGATTAAAAAAATGCATTTCATTCTCATTTTCTTGAACATTTTTTTCTGCACTAAGTGAATTTTACCTTTGGACCGACGATTTATTCAGTGACATAATGTACATGTTTTTATCATTTTTGGTTGAATTAATGAATTTTAATACGGTTTGGGGAACGTTAAACTAGCTTTTCATTAATTTCAAAACTAAACAATTAGAAAAACAGAAATATTTGCCCACTGTATTCATCAAACTTGTCTTCTTAGACATGCCAATTTAAATGGCTAAGCTAGTCAAACAGTGCAAAATGTTTATAAATAACATTTTGGAGTTGGACAGGTGTCTAAAGTTATATATTGCTTGGAATGAGTTTATAAATACCACTGCTAATGTACTACAAGCATATATATCTAAAATTATTATTATTATAACTGACCCCTGTATCCAACCTATGTACACTTTTATGAGTTGCATATTAATTTTTTGTGAAAATATTAATTAAAGCTTATAAAAATTTTATTTATTTATTTAATTAAATAAAATACATTTATTAATAATATAATTTTCTTCATTTCAGGTAAGCAACGTAAAATATTTAAAATCGTAAGTATTAAAAAAAATATTCTCCAAAAAAATGGATACAGTCGTCATTTTTTCCAAAGCAAAATGACATAGAATTTTCTGACTTTTTCTATTCACTTCGATAATAATTTGTTTGTTATCGTTCTTAGTTGTCTCTTGACACTGTATTTAATCTACGAACAACCCAGACACCATTTATATGAAACAAAAATCATACATTTGAACTAGGAATAACTCCAAAAGATATAAAAATAAGACTTTAAAACGCCTCAATGAGTTTTGTGTATATTGTGGACCTAACACCAGTCTCGATAAAATATCATTGCCCACATCCAAGCTTTCTGTGTTTGTCTGTAGCTGAAAGAAAAATAAAAAGCTGAAAGAAAAATATTAAGCTCTTATAAAAACTGAAAAAAAAAATATATAATAGTCTCTAATATACTGTGCAAACTGCTCGGTCAATATTACTGCACAATATGAGATATTGAACAATAATATTGATTGGTGTAAGGCCCGCATAAGGTTGAAAAAGTGTATTTAAGATTGGTATCTACGGTGAATTTCGGATATGCAGTGGCTAAAATTCTGAGCTTAAAACAATATGAACATTTTATAAACTAGTTTTTCCCAGGTTTCCCCTATATATTTTTAATTAATTTTCTCGATCCGTTCGTGATATAACAAAACCGCAATATCATCTCAGAGAGGAAAACAATAGTATTGGAAAGATTTAAAAGAATTTTGAACGGGAAAACTTACACTATGTTAAATGCAGTTCCAAATATTTGTAGGCAACAAATAACTCTCAATGTAACGAAACCTCAAAATTATAGTGATGTTCCTTTTATTGTACATTTATTAAGAATTTAATATCTCACGTAAACTTGACCTGATGGGCTAAATTGGCCGGATTTCATATTTGTGCATCAAAAGCCTCCCAAAAAAATATTATAGTGTCTAAACAACAGAGAGTCGAATATATTTTGTTGGTCTGTGTTAATAACATAGGCCTACAAAATCAAATTTAATTTGAAAAACCTAAGTCTAGAAAAATAACTGTACTAACAACTATGCGGCAACTTCAATATGTTGTTGATCATCATTCATCACTCATTTGTAATTAAGAAGAGCGTTAATTACTACAGCAATTTGCGTTAAAAATTTACCCTAAAGTGTATTATTATTGTGATGGGCACACATAAAATATATCGCTTTGATCGTTTAAAATGCATCATCATTTATAGGTAGAAGACCATCATAAAATTTAATGTATTCCCCGAGCGACGTGTGCCTAACATTTTGACGATCCCATGATAGATTATCTCAAACTTTTCCAATAACTGTAATCAATGCAATAGGTAGATAAAAAGATGAATTTAGGTCACTGTTTGTGATGTGATGACCAAACAATGAAAACTCCTTAGGACAACTCATTCTCCGGTCTGATCGCATATTGGGTGTGTATTCTATCCTGATACTGAAATGATTTTTTTATTTTAGTTATTGCTAATAACCTGAGGCTATCTTTGGATTTATTTTTCAATACACATTACCACAGGGCAAAAGATATTCTAGCACACTAATCGTTTCGAAGAATTCAACGTTTCTCGAGAGAGAAACGAGTAGATACTGGATAACTTTTTACAAGGATATTAAAATATTAAAGAAAAGAAAACAAAATTGATTAAGGCGTGTATGCATGTGTGGGTTTTGGGTGAATGTAAGGAAATTATTCGAGGAGACACATCACGTCCTTGTTTCCTGATATTGCAATTGCTAGCAAACACGCGACGTTTCTTTTACCTGCGTTGCCTCTTATAAGATCGTGCAATTAATGATGCTTCCTGGTCGTAAGTCAGGCCAAATTAAAAACTTCTTTTAATGTATGGACACTTAGATTTCCGTACCTATCTGCTTTTTCAACATTATCAGACACATGAAAGCGAGAAAAACTCGAATGAGTATGCATTGCATTTCTACAAGTTGGTAAAAATATGCATATTTTTTGTAATTGATGCAGCGCTCAAGGAACACAGACATTTAATTTTGTCTAATCACGTTGATCTTGGTAGATAGTATGCTTGTGATAGAGCCAGTAAAAAATATATACAACAAACAATCAATATTGAATTAATATTTCTTTGAAATGTTTAATGAGGGTAGGTCAAATTAGGCTCTAAAATCTTGGCAAATATTTGGGATATTCGCAAAAAAACTTTTATTATCTGAACTGGATCGTGGTAAATGCTTAATTAGTTTCGGTAATTGGTCAGGCATACCTAGGTTTTTAATTGAATTTTTGTAGTTTTTCAAGGTCTTTGACAACTCATTTGTGGGATGTTCGAACAAAAATTACATCATCTGTAAGGCCACTTAATAGCTTCAAATATGCAAGGCTTTCGCTCCCGAGGATCTTGGCATCCAATATGTGGGATATTCAGAAAACAAGTATGTCATCTAATTGGTCAATAATTGTTCAAATAGGGTCAACTAAGTTGTTCTAGAAATTAGTCAGCCATAGAAAACTTAGAATCAATGCTTTTGGATTTTCAAGGTCACGCGAAAGCTTTGTCCCTTCATTTCTGGGAAATTCGTACAAACGTTTACCATCTGCGATAAAATATCAACTAGGTTCAGTCAGCCATGGGTTTTTTTAAATTGATTTTTAAAAGTTTTTTCAAGGTCACAGAAAAGCACCTTATTTGAGTAGTTGGTAATTGATCAGCCTACAAAATTTTCTAAATTTGGTCCCCAGACCTGTTACGTCTGTGAGGTTTCCTTTTCGGGCCTAGGACCTCCACTTCTTCTATGCACCACCGTGTACAGATTCTGGAGATGTCCTCATTCCTTAGCTCTATTCAACTCTTTCCCAGTTGTGGTGATTCCCCTCCGATCGTTCTTCACCAGGTACTTCTAGGTCAGCCCACTCGTCTGCCTCGTTGTGTGAGAGGATTCCATTGCATCGATTGGATCGCAATACACTAGTGAACTTTTCGAAGCGTATCCAATCCACTGCCACTTACGTTTTCGTATCATATAGTTTATGGTCCTCGCATGAAATTCATCATTGGAGATACGGTTAGGCCAGAAAATCCTCAAGATGTTTCGCAGACATCTATTCACGAATATTTGCAGCTTTCTTGTGGCAGCGTGTGTTGCTTACCAAGTGCTGCATCTATATAGAAGGACGGATTGGTTTTGGTCTTAAGGCTTAAATAGTTGTTTCTCCATGTTTTGGACGGCATTCTGAAGGCAGCATTTCCTTTCCCGATTTGGCTCATAATATCTATACTAGTCAACAATATTAAAGGAACAAATTTTTTTTCAATTTTTGTTAGCGTTTTTTGAAGAGCTGTATCTTTGTGACGAGTGGTCGTATTGAGTTGAAATAAAAAGCATTTTACAGCTTTATGTTTTTTGTTTTGAGATTTGTTTGCAAACAAATTTTTTTGAAGTACCGTTATTGCGTTATTGCAAAAAATGAGACGAAACAACAAAATTATTTTGTTTTTATTTTTTTTGAAGGTCCTCATTTTTATGGATAAATTTTTTTGAGTCAATTAAATATCACGATCAGATACCTTGTTTATTCAGCTTCAATTCAGTTTTTTTGTTGTTTTCGTACGATTTTTTTTGACATGGTTTATCTGACTTTGAATGAAAAAAGATACTTTTAGCCTTGATTACCAATATCTCAGCAAATAATGATGTTATAAAAAATTCAAAGACAGTTTTGGAAATTTGAAAAAGCGTTTTACAAGATTTTTTTATGATTTTGTAGAAATTATTTTTTTTTACCGTTCACCGTTAGTTTAAAAAAAGTACTAAAAACCGACGTTTTGTGGTCTTTTCGTAAATCTTTTTTTTTCGTTGCAAATATTGATTGTATGGCTTGCGTTGGTATGCAAATTTATAGACTTTTAAATCATCAATATTCTTGTAAATTTTCAAATTGATTCATCGAACCGTTTTTCCTCACCAAAACTTCAAAGTCTTACAAACCAGGTAAAGGAACAAATTGTGGTGTTCCTAAACAATGCGAAGTTGTCATCAAAATGACAAGAAAACCACAATTCCAGTGGATTTTTTTCACAGTTTTGCATTAGTTAGATACTTTTTTGAATTGAAATGAAATAAAAAGTACATTAAACAAAAAAATAAAAAAAATTAATTTAAAAAAATTTTCAAACAAAAAAACTTGATTTTTTTAATTTTTTTTTTTTGAAAAATGTAATTTTTTTCATTTCCATTCAAAAAAGTATCTAACTAATGCAAAACTGTGAAAAAAATCCACTGGAATTGCGGTTTTCTTGTCATTTTGATGACAACTTCGGATTGTTTAGGAACACCACAATTTGTTCCTTTACCTGGTTTGTAAGACTTTGAAGTTTTGGTGAGGAAAAACGGTTCAATGAATCAATTTGAAAATTTACAAGAATATTGATGATTTAAAAGTCTATAAATTTGCATACCAACGCAAGCCATACAATCAATATTTGCAACGAAAAAAAAAGATTTACGAAAAGACCACAAAACGTCGGTTTTTAGTACTTTTTTTAAACGAACGGTGAACGGTAAAAAAAAAATAATTTCTACAAAATCATAAAAAAATCTTGTAAAACGCTTTTTCAAATTTCCAAAATTGTCTTTGAATTTCTTATAACGTCATTATTTGCTGAGATATTGGTAATCAAGGCTAAAAGTATCTTTTTTCATTCAAAGTCAGATAAACCATGTCAAAAAAAATCGTACGAAAACAACAAAAAAACTGAATTGAAGCTGAATAAACAAGGTATCTGATCATGACATTTAATTGACTCAAAAAAATGTATCCATAAAAATGAGGACCTTCAAAAAAAATAAAAACAAAATAATTTTGTTGTTTTGTCTCATTTTTTGCAATGACGCAATAACGGTACTTCAAAAAAATTTGTTTGCAAACAAATCTCAAAACAAAAAACATAAAGCTGTAAAATGCTTTTTATTTCAACTCAATACGACCACTCGTCACAAAGATACAGCTCTTCAAAAAACGCTAACAAAAATTGAAAAAAAATTTGTTCCTTTAATATTGTTGACTAGTGTAGTTCTGTCGCACTATCAGTAGATACACTACCCCCAAGATATTGTTAACTCTCCACCATCTCTACTGGTTGTCAAGAAATATTTACTCGGATAGATGAGGAAGTTCCAAGGCTGATCCATTTTGTTTTTTTCGTATTTATCTTAAGCCCAACGATTTCTTCATCTTTCTCCCACCCTTGTTGCCATTCAATGGAGATCCATGATTCTATGAGAAAGTATAAGCAAACGTCTTCCTCGTAGTGCAGAGGAAGATCTCCATTTGCATTCGACAATGCAGTTTGCAGCACATCACCTATCACTAACTGGAACAGTATTGGTGACAGTATACAACCCTGTCTAATCTAATTGGATTGCAAACTCCACTGACAACCTTCCTTTATGCAGGACGTGACATTTGGGTCCATCATACCTATGTAACCTTAATAATATCCTTATCTGGGATGCCCATCTTTCGCAATGCAAGCCCAGATAAATTCCCTCATGACATGCCTTTTCGAAGTCGATGAACTTCAGATAAAGTGGTGATCGATAATCAACGCACTGTTTGATGATGAACCGCAAGCTGTTGATGTGGTATAAACAGGAAGATCTAGTGCCACACCTCGTTGCGGCCTCTTCTATTTCTGTTGCCGATGCGTTTCTCCTTGGTGCTGGAGTAGCTCCAATACGAGCTTTTTTAAGTTGTTCTCTTTTCTTCGGTCCTAGTCCAAGTTTCTACAAAAGCCAGGCACTGTTTTGTTTATACTTGTGAGGGCTCCCAGGAAATTAAGCTCTTGAGAGCTGTTTTGGAAAGCAGCAGTCCAACGTTAGATTCACGTTAACTTCAAGGTGCATTTCCGCATTAAAGAAGTACAGTGTTATGAGTTGGAGACCTAACCTTCCCCGAGCCCAACCATCTAACTTCATTAATCCCTAATTGGAGGAATCTAGCATTTTGAGAACCTTCAATTCCGTTGTTAAGAAGCGTCTTCACATTCCAGAAACCATTCTTTATCCAAGTATACAATAGCTTAAATTTGTCAACGTGTTATCATTTCTTATCCGAGGTGTAATTTCGATTTTAATTTAGTTATGAAGAATACTAACCTAAGTAACCTATCCTAGAAAGGTAGGCATTTCGCATTTGCAATCTTAGCCTATTTTTCGTACATATATAGTGATACGCAGATAGTTGAGTGGCCTTCAGATGGTATACTTTTTTTTTAGAAAGTCCCACAAATGGGGTACCAAAAATCAGGCATGACCTTGAGTAACCTTGAAAAATTAAATATATTGATACAAAATTTCTGTTTCTGGCTGATTTCTAAACCTAGTTTACATTTTTTGACAGGTTACTGGCCTATTAGATGGCATTTTCGATTATCCCAAAACCCATTTTTTCTCACTTATACAATATCTAGAGGCTATGAAAACTCTATTCGGACAAATGTCTTTCTTTTCCTATAGTTTTATAATGTCATTTGAGCTTAGTAGTCCAGTCATATTGTATTTTTACCATGCAAGTTGTGGGGTAGTTTTGATTTGTTCGCTTTTTTACGTTTTTGGGGGGTGCTGAATCGGAAAAAAATTTCGTGACGCAAAAAATGATGCAAAAATGCATTTCTTGGGAGTTTTTCACTAATGGCTAGAAAACTCCCAATTATTCAAAAATTACTTCAAAGTACCATTGAAAGTATACACCATTTCCAATAAATCTCTATTTAAGGTTTTTTCTGAGACAACCCATTTGGACTCAAGCGCTAGTCGAAAATTGACGTATTCTTACTGGTTTTCGAAAATCAACTCGAAAGCACTAAGAAATTACTTTGTGTGACAAAATTTGAATATTTGTCTGTAACATGACCAAGATATACTTTTCTTATGGTCTGATGCGTTGATGCTCTAGCATGTCACGTTTTTGTGATATTCGAATCTAAAGATTTAAAAAAAAATGCATTTTTCGAGAAATCGTTAGTTTTCGTCTTAACCTACCTAATTCGAAGTCTTTAGATTCGAATATCTCAAAAACGTGACATGCTAGAGCTATTCCAAGGCCAGATTTGAACTCAGCGCATCAAAGGCTATCAGAAAAGTATATCTTGGTACTTGTTACAGACAAAAATTCAAATTTGGTCACACAAAGTAATTTCTTAGTGCTTTCGAGTGGATTTTCGAAAACCAGTAAGAATACGTCAATTTTGACTAGCGCTTGAGTCCAAATGGGCTGTCGCAGAAAAAAACCTTAGATAGAGATTTATTGGAAATTGTGTATACTTTCAATGATACTTTGATGTAATTTTCGAATAATTGGTGGTTTTCGAGCCATTAGTGAAAAACTCCCAAGAAATGCATTTTTGCATCATTTTTTGCATTTTTGTACATGCTGCGTCACGAAATTTTGTTGGCAAACCTCAGATTCGGATTCAGCACCTCCGAAAACATTAAGGAGGGAAAAATCAAAACTACCCCAACATTTGCTCGGAAAGACACTTTTTGAGCACAAGTTGACTGGACTATTGGTAGGTCATTCATATTTTCTCTAAATGCGCTTTTATTTGGCTCCGAGCATTTTGTAAATGTCTGTATGTAGGTAAACAAACACCTACCTAAACAAAAAAAAAAGATACAATTTTATGACCTCCTGACGTAAAGAATCATAAAACTCGAGAAGTTGATTCAATCTTAAATTGTTTGGATTGCAACAAGTTGTTTGTCTTTCTAATTTCAAGATCGATGACATTAACACGTACGTATATCTTACATACGGTATTTGTTACATGCAACCAATTAGCATGTTACATGAACAATGAACATGTTACTCAGAACATTCTTGCTAATGGCCCTAATTGCGGATATGTCCATGTGCTGTGCAGCTTATATATAAGTTCAAACAAATTTTCTTTACTATTGCACGATTTTCACACGAAAAAAAAACATTCTTAATAGGACAAAAAAATTCCCTAGGGATCTATGTTACAGTTGCAATCTGATGGAATTTAAATAATTCTTCTTCAGTAAGATAGATGTAGGGAAGGAAAGGAACTGTCGTCGTGTAGATAGATAATGCATATGAATTAGAACCTCTCTACATTCCCATCAAGAAACAGTTTGAATTTTTAAGTTGTAAACAAAAAAGCAAAAGAATAAATAATAACAACAAAACCGTTATAATCCATCAAATGCAAATTAATATCACACGCCAGTGAAAGTTTACCCTAAGATAAGAATAAAAAATTCTAATCTCGAAGCTTTGAGGCTTTGGACAAATTGATTCTTTCAGCAATCATAAATGTAGGTATAGATGAAACAGAACTGATCCCCTTTTTTTGTTTAACTTTGTTCATATTATTAATTGAGATTATTGTTCTAATTTTTTTTGTTTAATTTGGAAATGAATAAACATGATAACATTCATTCTATATTTAGTTGCGGCTCTTAAATAAATTTACATATAATGATGGAATTATTTAAGGAAATAAGACAATTTGAGCTAATATTGTATAGTTGGAGACATTTGAATTCCAAACCATTTCGGACGACAAATTTGTTGGCATATCAATTAATTTATTTAAAATCTTATGATTAATAGCATAACCAAATAACTAACAGCATTTTTTTTTTACTTGGATTGAATTTATGGATGAAATATTGAGTATTGTTTGAAAACATCTTTAGAAGCCCACGCTTTCTTCACAAAAAATAATCGTAATAATATGTTAAACAAATGCATACCTAGAACTACGCATGATAAATCAATATAGAATGTTATTTGCTATTGAATACAAGATAGCTTGAAATCAGGAAATAGAAAGTTATGGTTTTTGTTAAAGTTTATTAAATTGGTATTTGAATAAGAATTTGATATTTAGATGATGACAAATAGTTTTGGGTCTAAGAAATTATGGTATTGCTATAATGATAATAATAATAGACTATTGATTGTTAAAAACTTTTACTGTAGCAACGGGAGCATCCATTAAAGTTTTTATATTTTGTAAACTCTAATGGATAATGCTTATAAAATATTTTTTGTCTTTACGACCACTTTCCATCAAGCTAGAGCTAGAGGTGAGCTAATTTTCTTTTTGTTTCAAATTTATAATATAATTTTTTTTTAACTATGTTCATAAACAATTGAATAAAATCGGTCAACCCGCTTATATAGGATCAATAGCTTAATTTAAAGTGGACGTTAAGACCTAAATTATTTTATGGAATTATCATGTTTCTACAAAATAGCACAGATTTATGTATATTTGACTGAGTCTGAAATAGCCGAATTCTTCTGCTGATGGTGAAAGTTGGCTCTATAATACCTAAATATTCAGTTATTAGTTCATGGGTGGTTCCATAAAACGACCCTTTAGGAAAAATCGCAATTTCGCAGCTCGAACCACTTAGCAGAATAGGTCTCTAAAAGTCTGTTATCATAAGCTCAAAACCCTATTTTCAATAATTAATTGTTTCACAATTTGAGAACCGGTGGTTATTTGCCCTTATCAGAACTCTAAGCACGTTTTCGTGTCACTTAATTATTCAATAGTAAATACAATTTGAGTTTTTAGGCAGTTGATTCATAAAGTGGTTAGTGTCACAGCCGTAACAAAAAAAATTATGTTTCATTATTAGAAGAAAAAAATTTGTATCAATGTGATAATTTGGGGAAAAAAAGTAGAATACTATGATCTACTGTCAGAGAAAATTTCAAGAATTTGAAATTAATACTGACCCGTATTTAAAATTTTAAGTTTATGTCACACCCGTAACAGGTTGGCATTTCAAATCATATTCTTTCTGTTTTTCAACTAAATTTTAGTTTTGTTACTTTTGGATATGAAATTCGTGAAATAGGGATATAATTCTTAGAAAATCTACTTAACTTTAATCGGCTTTAAGTGAAAGTTTTCCCTACTTTAAAAGAATAGGGAAAAAATCTCATTGAAGTGAGAAATCTATTCACTTTTCAGTGAGAAAAACTTCATTTTTCTAGAGAAAGTGTTTCTGACATCATGTGAGAAATGATTATAAATCGATGAAAACAATTTCGAGTCAAAATATAGTTTATTATATTGTTTCCATTCATAAAAATCATACTTGTTCACACCTGTAACGATGACCTGTCACTCCCGTAACTGAAACTGAACATCAACTATCTGGGTTAATATTTGCAAAAGACTGATACCTACTTTTTATGCAATATTTTACACCACATGAAAATTAGATATCTTAATCGCAAATCACCAGTTTTCATAGGTCACACCCGTAACGCAACTAAATTGCATCCTATAACTGAACCACTAATTTCTCATACTTAAATATACTAATTTTTTAAAAGGGCTTCAGGTGTCCTATAGAATAGTAAAGTTTTTATTTATAAATTGGGAATAGTATGTGAATAATTAATGAAATATGGAGTCTCACTGTCACACCCGTAACGATAGAAACACCCTAATACACAAATTTAATGTGTTGATTTTGCCATGGGAAATATTATTTAATTGTTTATCGTCACCCTGGAGAGCTTTAATAATAATAATATGTTTAATTGTATTTATTCTTTTGTTTTATACAAAATTCTTTGTTTTAATAATTATAACGGGTGTTTTTTTAGAGGTATAGAACTTTGAAATTGAATAAAACAAAGTTTATTTTTTTTAATTGACATGAAATTTACTTTATTCGAAAGATAATCTTTTGGCTATATAATTTAATTTTGATTTCTAGAATATGACCGCCACGGCTGGCTCGGATGTAATCTAATCTGGGGGTCCAATTTTCGATTACTTTTTCCAACATTTGTGGCCGTATATCGACAATAACGAGGTGAATGTTGTCCTCCAAGTGGTCAATCGTTTAGGGCTTATCGGCGTTGATTAGCGACTTCACATATCCCCACAGAAAATAGTCAAGCGGCGTTAAATCGCACGATCTTTGAGGCCACTTCACGGGTCCGCAACGTGAAAATATGTGGTTACCAAACGTTTCTTTCAATAAATCAATTATTATGGTATGAGCTGTGTGACATGCTGCACCGTCACCACAGCTCCTGCACATGATAGTTGTTCAATTGATGAACGAAAAAGTCAGTAATCATGGCCCTGTAGCGGTCACCATTGACTGTAACGTTCTGACCAACATGGTTTTTAAAGAAGTACAGACCAATTATTCCACTAACCCATAAAGCACACCAAACAGTCAGATTTTGTGGATTTAAGGGTGTTTGAATTGAGCTTCATCGCTAAACAAAATAATCTCCAAAGCTCGCGCGATACGTGTTTCTAACAGAACCATGATTTTCAAAATAGATTTGCACAATTTGGAAGCGTTGTTCAGGCGTCAGACTATTCATGTTGAAATGCCAAACCAAACTAAAAACAAATCACTCGACAACTGACAAAATGGCCACCAGTTAAAAAAGTGTTGCCAACTTAAGGTTCTATACCTCTAAAAAAACACCCGTTACCATTTTAAGCATTATTCCTTACCTTCAGGGTTTAAAAATTAATAAAGATTTTTCTGCACAGCAGCGCCAGCGCCGCCGCGCCAATATATGATCTATCTCTTGAATCCCTGAAACTCCTTTAAGGATTCGTATTCGGGTGATTCTAAAACGATGGAAAAAATGGTAATATTTTCGGAATAACATTTTTGGATGCAAGCAGACGTAAGAACTAACTATAGTTGAATATTAGAATGTCTTTTCACATAATTGAAAATGGCTAAGTCAAAAAATAAATACCAGCACATTGATGTATAGTACCTACCTCGTGGCACAATGGTTAAATCGTATGTTTGACCTGAAAACAGAAATGTTTTTTCTGAGGTACTGCCTCTTTCGAGGAACCGACAAATCCTCCAAGAGTATACTTTTCATGAATAAGTGCTTCTCATATAGCTGTTCGGACTCGGCAAAAAATTGTAGGTCCCCTCTATTCCTTGCAACAACACGCACTGCAGGAATGGTTGACAGTTGTAAGTCACCAGGCTCTTAGTTCTCCACGAGCTGTTAAATCGTTTTTATTTTTGTTAATTAATGGTCAGTTTTTGAAAACAAGTGTTCAGGGAACTGAAATTCTATTTCTATTTTAAATAATTTGTTTTTAGAAAATCGTTACCCTTGCCTCAACAGAGGAATAAACAACCCCCATCCAAAAAATGTTTTCTTGTTTCGATCCATCCTGTGGCCTTTGCTCTCTCGGGAACGAAGCATGCTAGGAACTTGCAATAAGGCTCCCAATTGCTAGCATGCTCGGGTCCTGAGATACACGATGTGACCTACTGACTTCATATTGAAGTCAATTGTTCAAAATAAGGACTTAAAAATATTGATCCAGCCTTGAATTGCAAAAAAATTGCAAATTAACAAGTCGAAAACAAAATTTGTGCTCAAAACTTATCTACGAGTGGTGCAGATTTGCCAATCAAATATCTTCTGTATATAAAAACAAACTATGAATTACGAAAATAAATTATATGACATCGTTTACCACCCAGATCGCGCACTGACTATCAACTCATCCCCACCATTTGTGTTCAATTAAAATGATTAAATAAAATTTTCTGTTCCATTATTCAATCTGGAATTCATTAGACTGTTATTATGATTTTATTACGCCTTACAGCGCCGCATTATTGTTTTATAATTTTGCACTCGCGTGCTGAGATGTATGAACATTTATTGAGATAAAAGTTATTTAAGGAACAATAAACAACCAACAAGAATTCAAGCAATAACAAAATACTCTTGTTGGTGTCTGTATAGAAACATGAGAAAGCCTTTCATTTAAAACTACCGAGGCATCCGCTGCGTTGGCGCATTTTCTTTATGTTAGCTATCTTTATTCGCCTATCTTATGAATGCGCTTCTATACAATCTGGGTCAACAAAATGTATAATACAATAATACAAACTCATAGAAAAATCACCTTTTTGAATAGCAGAGGCAACTTGCGCAGTTGTGTGCGTTCCACAAAGCTTTATACCTACCTAGTCTTATACTATCTTACGGTATCCCACTTATACTAGCTGTTGAGTGTTATTAAATGATAAATAATGCAGCACTGACCGTGTTTGGGATTTAGGCGGTAGAAGAACAAAAACGGCCTTGGGTATGGTTTGGCTACTCCATAGACATACATTTTATGCCGACAACACGGCCGGCCGAAAGGATGTTGGACTTAAAATGTGCAGCTTATAATGGTGTTTTGAAGTAATAATTAATGGTTGAGTTGATGACCATAATGCCGTTGGATAAGCATTTGGCGTGCGCGATGGTGCTTTCTTTTTAAAAGTTTATTATTTGACAGATAAATAAATGATCATGCTTAATGATTGTGAGAAGATTTAAATTAATGGATGTCTGGATTTAGTTGAATATTGATTGCAATTTTATAAAATCAATTAGAACACAAAAAAATCAACAAATTGACTTTAATAATCAGTATAGGTAAGGTGAACGAATTGTTTAAAAGATAAATTCACGGCTGGGTTTCTGTAACTACTTGCTTCTCTTGTTTAGGTACTTAAAATTTTTTATTTTTTTCAATTTTAAAAATATGTAGACAAACAATTTTCATGAAAAGTGTAAACAAAAACATGATAACAAACCAGTTGCCTTTGTGTTGAAAACAAGAAAGTATAGATTCCTCCGACTCCCAAAGTTCCATGTCTTATTTGAATTTTGTATATAATAAGGGTATTCATGCAACTACGTACAACACTAAATAAGTTTACGATTTGGTAAAGTTTATCATTTGGTTAATTAACTGTCAAACTTTGTATGGGAAATGGTTTACACAATTTGGTTAAAATTATTCAAGGACTTTTCTGCATAAAATTAACCAAATTTATTTGGATAAACTTATCCAAAAGTCATTGTGACTTTTAGAACTACGTGTGCTCAGAAATATGATATGATATCTCAGAGAATTACAAAGAAACTCTGACCATATTCTGTAACTGTCGTATCGCGATTGGTTGGCGTTCAAAGTTGTGAAAAAACGTAGTGTATACAAAAAAAATAATTAGGACGTCTACATTTACTCAACGACTGGTAAAGCTACTTCTCGGCTCTCCCAAACCAACGCGAATCATTCGTTGATGACGATGAAACTACACCAACAACGTGTTATTTTCATTGACAACAAAAGGCGTTTTTTATTGGTAACTTATGAATAGCGCAGCAATGCGAGTCCGAATAAAACGTATATTCACTTTTATATCCACTCTTAATGGAAATCTCAAAGCTGGTATCTGTGGCATTAAAATTGTCAAAATCAGCTGTTATTGAAAAAAATAATATTTGGAAACAAAAATGGATTTTAAATGGTTCCAAATGGCGTTTGTTCGAATTTGCATTACTGCACCTATGATAAATGTCTTGCTTATATAATTTTCTTTCAATTTTTTGCCCTTTTACACTATGATGTATCCTAATTAGTTGATTATAGTCGAAAACAAACAATTGAAATCATTCCTATATCCAATTCACAATTAAAAAAGCTAAGGGATGTGTTGGAAAAGTATTGCTTTTTGTATGTCAAGTTGAATAAAGGGCTATGCACATGGGAATGACCAACGAATGTCGAATAAACGAACAAAATGGGATTTAAAACATTTTTAAACCTGAATTCTTCCAAATTTTTAGAAATTTTATTAACGTTAATGTTGAGGTATGTACTAAAATTTGCATTTTAATTGCCAAAATAAAAGAAATTTGAGTTAACAAATTGTTCCTCGCAAATTACAATCTCAAAAACCAAACAGATGATTATTCGTTTATGCTGGGTATTTTAAAAACTGTCTAAACTTATGTCACAAAACTGCCTTTTACCCGATTCTGATTAAGTCTTAAATATTAAAGGTCAGGTCAAATAGAGCGCGGTCCAGTGGGATTGTCAAAACTTTACTGGGAAAGTTAGCAGTCAAATTTTGTTTTTAAGTTTTTATAAAGACCACCAGACCGCGCTCTGTTTGACCAGGATTTAAGAAAATAGACGAAATTATGACAAGTTGCCAGTCGTTTAAATCTGCCATTAGTGTTTCCGTTGGAATTGACATTTCTGAGGGAAGTGACAAAGTTCCATTATGTCTTCCATTTTCTGCCCATTAATGCTATAGTTGTATACATGGTTTAAATTTTGCCATATAAATGACAGGGTAAAATGGCATTAAACATTGCCATTAAAGTCGTCACAATGACACCAGTCCTCAAATAATTACAATACATATACAATGAAGAATGAACTTGCTAATCCTGGCCTGGCCAGTTTTACGACTTAACATCAGATTGCCATTAATTTTTTGTGTGTGAATGTTTAAACATATGTCATCATGGCAATTCATAATTATGCAGAAATAAATCTAGCCACTATGTGTAATATAACTGGGGTTTATAGCTTTATTTTTAAGTTTTACTAAAATTGCTTTCTTTTTTTCAAATGCCTATTAATCCCTTAACATCTTTTCTTAATTCTCCTTTAATCGAATTTCATTCTCTTGATAGAAATAGAATTTCAGACTCTTACTTGACAAGTAACAAACATAGTCCACGTACCTACATTTGTATAATTTACAGTACATTTAGTGAGAGTGTTTACCAGAAAGTACCCACTAATGATTTCTATTAGAAATGGCATGGAATATTTACGATGATCGTCTAATCGTATCTTAATATTCCAAGCCACCTAGTGGTGACTAGTAAAAATAAAGCATAAATAAAACGAACACATCCTTATATGATCAAGGTCTGCCAACCTTCACGTGGCAAATATTTTTCTGCAAGCCCAAGTGTTGTTCTATTCCAAACATTCCACAAATCTTATCTGCACTATTATATGCACTATTTTTTACTGACTAACTTATCCACACTATTCGATTGTTGTTGTTTACTGTGTTAACCGTTTGCTGCGCTGCCTATACACTTACCAATAAAAAACGCCTAAAGTTATTGTTACATATTTGCTTATCATCGCCATCATTGAATGCTTCTTATTGGCTTGGGAGATCCTTAATAGATGGAAGCTGTCGTATGTACTGGCGTGGTTGAACTATAATAGTCGCGATAGCTCACTGATGTGGTCACATGGAAAAGAGCGAATATATGGAAATGATATGGCACTCTCATAATTGCGTTTTGCTACTTTTCGTCAGATTTCGTTAACTCTTGCTTTTGGAAGAGAAGAGTGATCCAAAGCGCACCTCACGGCCCACGGAAGTGAAACTGACATTTAGTGAAGTAGGAACGAAAAAATAAAGAGATGATTCATTTAACTTAAGTGGAATATAGCTCTCTTTTGATTGTTTGGAAAGCCACTTTTCGTTGGTTTTTGACTTTGGCTTCTAAGAGTTTGCTACTGTTATAGTTCTACCTTTACATTTATTTATCGTTCCGAAACTCCGATTTCACGTTGGTTGGGCAGAGGTTCTCCATTTAAAAATAACTTCGAAATCTGAACACGTCTAATCTGTCACGTTTTTGACATTTAATATTTGACGTTTATCGAATATCTGATTCAATTACGCAGCTTTTAACCAAATGAATAAAAAGGTCGTTCATGCAAACATTTGCGTAAACTTATCATTTTACACATTTTGTAAACTTACACCGGTAGGTATTTATAAACGCAAATGAAGCACAAATTATATTTGATCAGTGAGTTAAGTGTCAATTCTTATCAATAAATCAAAATTCATGATAGTAAACTAACTTACCAAAGAAGGTAAATTAAACGAGTAATTAAGTTAAAAATACTTCTGTCATTGTTACCAAAAACTTGAGATAAAAGGAAACAGACGGTTGTGACACACAGGCTATTTATAACCTCAAAAGAGAGAGTGTATGTGCAAAAGTTCACATTTAGTGAGAAAGTATATGTGCAGTTCCATAAATAGTCTTTGATACGAGCAGAGTTCTTGTTGATTGTAGTAGATTTTCGTTAAGGTTTTGAACTTAACGTTGATTAGCAGTTTATATTTATATTGATATGAAATTTTAATTCGTGAACTAACTTGTGATCGACGTTTTAGTTAATTTGTGAATTAGAAGATTGGGCTGTTATAATCCCACTCTAACAAATACATCTAAATATGAACTCAGCTATTGATCAATACAAATAAATTAAAAAATAAGTACATTTGGGGGCTGGAAAACCAGTTGGTATAGAAATGCTGCCGAACGGCTAAGATGAGAAGCAAGGAAATAGTGAAAGAGTTACAAAAATTAAAAGTTTCGAAAGGCATAGATTTGAAGGATAAAGTTTTGAAAAGATTAAGATTAGAAAGACAAAGTTTCGAAAAACGAAAGGAGAAAGTTTTGAAAGGGCAAAGTTACGCAAGAGACATCAGTAGATAATGAATATTCAAAGTTAAGCAATTTTAAGAAAAAAAATCGTTATGCCCAGAGCTTTGACAGGTGATAGAGCTTACAAGAGGTGGAGGATTTGTCATAGGATAAGATCCTCAAATCCCCGATTTTGGAAAAAAAAAGTTGGAAGGCAGTTGCTAAGTTTTTTTTTATAAGACACACCATGCACTATATACACACTATTGTATAGTATTCGACCACAGAAAATTATACATATATCATATCTTGTTTTCAAAATCTTATAACCAGCATATAGCCCAAACAAAATAGACTTTCACTTCGAAAAAATTCCGACAAAGCTGAATTTTGATGGAGAACTTTGTTTTGACGCCTTAAGCATTTCCTTAAAAGTTCCATATATTTGTGACGGATCTAATTTTTTCAGGTGTAGTAAAAGGGGTGAAATTAAGTTTTTTCTTAATTTCTCGAAAGCTATCAGTTTTTTTGGAAAAAAAAACTGAAGGTACAATTTGTAGCTTATGTAATTCTACATACAAAATATTAGAATTCTATATTTCATACAATCAATAGCTTCAGAGAAAATCGAGCAAGATCTTCATGAAGGAGAAAATTTTGTCAAAACATTTACTAAAATTCCTCATTATAAACAAAGTGCCTAGGCTGCCTGTGGTAAGGGTATAAGGGCCACCAGAAAGTGATTTGGTTTTTATTCAACAACTCGATAGAATTTCATTTAACAACAAAATCATGAGAGAATAACATTTAGTCAATAAAATTATCTAAAAAATGAGCTTTTAAAAAACTCTGTAGGTTAATCTTGAAGTTATAGCGTGTCAAAGGTACACTATTGATTTTGTACTGTTAAAGGGATAAATTACAGTTACGTGTAAATATCTCAACAAATATATTTTTATTGTTTTTTTTATTTAATAAATTTATATTAAGAATGCAATCTTCAGTTCTTTAGTAGTTGTAGGAAATTTGATGCACTGAGTTCTTCAGCTACCGTCGTAATTAAAAAAAAAAAGTTTTAAATTCCATGGACTCGTGGTACTCCAATGTCTTCCCCAGCTCCTCTTTTGAAAACTTGAATCTCCTACGTACATAGGTAGCGTAAAAACTCCGTATTTTTTCATTGTTTGATAGGGCACCTTACCCACCATCCCTCCATTCAAAATGATTGAAAAGGAAATGGTTCATTTACCTTACCTACAATTGTTTGCTGAATCCAAACGGCTAGATGAGTGGCACTTTTCATGATAACAGATACTCTTTGAGGATTTGTCCTTTCGTAAGAGGCAGTAACTCTGAGAAAAACATTTTTGTTTTTAGGTTGTAGCGTCTGGGAATCGAACTCAGACCTTTATCATGACAAAGCAAGTTTTAAGCATGCAAAACAAAACATTTTCAATAATAAAAACTCTTGGACGTAATTGTTATTTTATTCCCCTCATTTTCACCGAGAGGCCACAGCAGATTTTGAGTGTGAAAGATAGCAAAAACAAGAAGCATGGGCGTCAAAAGCTTGAGTAAGGGTCCATAACCGGACTGCAAGGCTTTGGTTTTCTGACTTTAGTAATTAGAAAGTACATCGAAAATAAAAAAATTAATGCAGCTTCCAGGGTAATCTTCTTAGTGGACATTGGTTTTTACTCCTCTCTAAATAATGCTCCTCTGATTACAGATCCGATATTCTGAGACCATGTGAGTAGTTCGCCCTGCCAAGCCGTTTAACAAAAATCAAAATTCAAAGTGTAAAGCGGGTGTTTGATGTTAACAGAAGTATTAGTAGCACTTTATTTTTCGACGTTTAAAAATATGTGGACTATAATATATTTTAAACTCATGAAAACCTGGTAAATCTATTACTCACTTCTGGATTCTGTTTTGGTGTCATATCTTACGATTTTCTACGAAGGTATTCATTGTTGTTCACATAAGTAGATACGAATGTTGTTTTGTATGTAAGCCCTTGCCCTTTATTAGAAAACAGAATAAACAGAAACATATCTCCATAACATCAGCTGATGGTAGAAAATGGACAGATTTTAGTTAAGCAGTACCATAAAAACTAGTTTTTCCTGCTCATATCAAAAACCGTGTACCAACACCTGTGATATTATTCCTTTCTCTTTTTTGTTCATGTCTTCAACAAAGCACTATTAAATCAAAATACGAACCTGCATAATATTTTCTTTTTCGCTAGTGATATTTTCATCTACATCTACAAGAAACCCACCTGTGTTTTTATTTTATAGTCCTCCTTACATATCCTACAACATATTTTAATTAGGTACGTATTTCGGAATATCACAACCATTAATCATTGCTATTGCTACCATCTTAACTTAGCTTCCCTATATACCAACCATTAAGCTACCAAACACGTTTTAACTTTTAACTCTCTGAATGAAGATTTGTATTTTATTTTCAAAAGCATCGAACTCCTTGGCAAAAATGTAATTAAGAACCGATAACTTCAATAAATCAATTGCAACTAGCTTATACATTGCTATATTTATGTAGGAAGTTATTATACTTGGTAAGTTAAAAATTCTTAAGTACCACAGGAGAGAAATCAAATTTGCTTCGATTCCTTCAGGAAATCGTTGACGGCTGGAACGAATACTCTTAATGGCATGTGTTCTGTTACATAGTTCTTGGGAAAAAGGGCTATTATCCTTATAGACAACATGACAATCGAAATCGTAATCGATTAACGAATGACATGACAACCTGGACAGATGGACATATGCACGCTTCTCGTCGCAAATAAATGATGTCCCGATGCCGAGTCACTGAGTTAGAAGATATAAAAATTTTCAGAATTTCGATATGAAATGCAAATGTGCTGTACGAATACCTACATGGTAGGGCGATCGCATCGTATATCATATAAATAACTATTTGTTAAGACAAGGATCCTCCCACGTGCCCACATGCAAAGATGCAATTCAAAAGATATTGGTTCCTCATTCTTATGCAAGTTGCATTTATCCGAAACACCTAACCGGAAGTTTTTCTATGCACATTGCTTAGGCATTTACAGTCTACTCGCATGTTAAAGAGAGATGAGTATCTCATCATAAATGTGTGGTGTGCCGCGCGTATGGTCATTTAACCTTAAGGCAAATTTAATCTTCGAATGAGCTTGATTTGCGATTAGTTTATCTGCTAATAGAAGAAGGGATTGCACACGGCATGGAGGGAAGATAAAGAATTAAATGTGGAGAACATTTTCGTTACGAGTTGTTTATGGCCGGAGGATATGAATGACATAGCAAAATGCAAGGTGGAATAAATATACTAGCACAGCAAAAAAATAAAAGGTTTTCAAAAGATTCTTTATGATTCCTAGTTTGAGTCTTTTATTACATTTATGCATATATTTTTTTAAGAGGGACATGTTATGGCATTTCTGTTAAGTTTATGAACATGCATACTCTTGTGGTCTGACAAACTAATGACTTGTTTATTCTTTAAATAATTAAATGTTAGAATTCTCTGATGGGTTCCACTTGGTTTTTCAGGTAATGCAATAATTTTGCTAGGATAAATAAGCTGTTTCCAGGACACTTCACTTGTTAGTTTTGATTTTTTTACGTGGGAGAATTGTGGGTTGATACCTAACCTACAGGAACAAAATATGATCCAGAATTTATGCACAAAATTTGATATAATAAGTTGAATGCATTTTGTATTTCGCTGTCACACCCGGGGTTTTTTGAACGTTAGTTAGGTTAGCTTAGGTTAATGGGCTGACAATTGATCTTGTTACCGTCACATTTAGATAAATGTAGAATTGGAAGAAATGTCTATCGTGAAATAATCACCAGGCTGAGGAGAGGTAGATGGCTCGGGAGCGAACCTCACTTCCGTAACCAAAGTTGAACGAAACTTGACGAAACGCTCCACTCCGCAATTATAGTCGCGTTGTATGCTTTCCGTGTATTCGCTTGTTTTCTTCCGACCACTTAAGTGCCCCTCCAAGCATTATAGTTCTAGCTTAACTATTGTATAGGTGAAGTGCCCATTCTCCGTTTATTGCCATTCTAACAAAAAACCCGTGCGTCAATCAGTCGTTTTCGTTCTATCATTGTCATCCTGGACCCTTTTTTTGTCTTTTGACTGTGGTTGGAGAGGTTTCCAATCTCGTGGTTGGGTGGTTGATAGAGCTTAGAAACTTGCAAGCCATTTGGTAGCGTTTATAAATCTCAACACGTATTTCCTTGGAATGTTAGAGAAATCCTCCAAGTCGTTGAAGAAGAGTCTCCCTAGGAGCCTGTTTTTCAGATGATTATAGCTTAGGGCAGTGGCACAGGTAGTAATGAGCATCATCGTGCTTATCTTCATCACCCTTCATCCCCTGCATAAGTCGTCCATACTGAGTTTCATCTTTTTGTTATGGTAATTCAATTGGTTGTGACCGGTGGTGATGCTAACGAGAAGAGAAAGACTTTTTACTCAGTTGGATGAAGTTGTACTACTTTTGTTTGTTGAAACTAGGCCAATTTTTTCTAGTAATAACAAAGGTATCAAGCGAGCTCCATCTCTTGTTTATCGTAGCTTGAAATTTGCTTCCGATAACCTGTTTAAGATAACAGGGTGGAACCTGAACTGTTGTTTCTGCCCGATGATTAATATCAATTGTTGATCCTATTCTTGCCAGCTGGTCAGCGCTTTCATTACCTGGGACACCACTGTGACCAGGAACCCAACAAAGCCTTACGTTGTGCTGTGTACCAATAACCCTTAGCTCTTCGAGATAGCAAGTTACAAGCTTCTTATGATTTCTATGGCAGAAACCACTTTTATTTCCGTTTGGCTATCAATAGAAAAGGTAATATCAGCTTGTGGTATTGCCATCATTGAGACTTGTCTAGGAGCTTTCGTCATTGCCAGGACCACAGCTTGGAAGAAACTGCTGTAATCAGGAAGTCTTAATGAGCTGGCTAGTCCAAGGGATTCTAAAAATAACCCTGCACCAAGACCAGAATCCAATTGAAACCGATGCGTCGGTATATATTGCTATCATCGATTCGCAGATTGACGGTTCGTTCATTTGCCATTCATATCTGCAGGGAAAGGCGATTCAAGTCTAGACGGGGTGTTATGTAATCAGTTCATACCCTACTTCCCGTGTATTTCTATAGAATCTACACATGACCTGTGGCACTGTGTCTCCAGCAACCAGTTTGGCTCAGCCGAAGTGCACTATTGGCTGCCGATAAATAGATCTAGTCCTAATTTTAAGGTTGGTAACTTTGTGCAGTGCATTTTACCAGACTACGTTATCGTATGTCAGTATGGTCTAACTATGGCCGTGTTTGAACAGGGTAACTAATGTAAAAATAATTCCGGTCGGAGACAGAGCCCAACTTGTTGCAGGCTGGACGTTTTACCTGACCGTACTACTTTTCAACTTCTTAAACATTCACAACAATTTGTGAAGACTACCAGCTGAAAATTCGGTATCAGGTACATCGTACATATATATACTGAGGAAGATATACATATATGTACTCATTTCAAAGATTTTTGCACGGATAATATACAAACTGATGAAGGTTGAACTACTCAAAATAGGTAGCCAATAGAAACTTCTACGGACTAATGACTATGTAGTAAGCACTTATACCCGTACACTGTGTAATATTTTTTGTATGTTTTGTAATGGGTATAACCTCTATGTGAGTGGTTTCTATTCTACCTTCACCCAGCTGGATGAGTATTCTCAAAACGTTCGATTAAGATCTGCCACCTCTTGCCCTTTGTTAGCTACCTCCGGTGTCCCCCAAGGCAGCCACCTAGGCCCACTTTTATTTATTCTCGTTAGTAATGATATTGAAAGGGTCATCAAACATTCTTCTATCTCTCTGTACGCCGAGGATACCAAGTTCTTCAAGACCATTTCCTCAACACATGACTCTTTCCTTATTCAACAGGATCTTGACAGTTTTTCAGTTTGGTGTCTAAAAAATAGCTTGGAGCTAAACGTCGCCAAATGCCAATCAATCACTTTTTCACGCAAACGTATCAAATCTCCTCCCCGTCTTTACTTGCTCCATACCCATAGTTGATAATATTCGCGACCTTGGCATTTTATGTGACCCAGAGCTTAATTTTCTCACTCACATAGACGATATCATTCTCAAAGCAAACTCAGCGCTCGGCTTCGTCAAAAGATGATCCAAAGAATTCTCCAACCCCTATGTTACCCGGTCTTTATATATATCATTTGTTCGTCCTCTCCTAGAATACGCCTCTCAAGTTTGGTCCCCTTACCAACTTACTCACATTTCAAGAATTGAGAGCATCCAGCGTCGTTTCTTACCATTTGCTCTTCGAGGTCTATCGTGGAACTAACCTCTGATCCTGCCTCCCTATCTAGATCGGCTTAAACTAATAAACTTGAATTCGTTAGAAGAACGAAGAGAAATATCAGACATTCTCTTCATTCATCGACTTCTCTCTGGTTCCGTTGACTCCATATCGCTCTACAACTCTGTCTCTTTTAATATTAACCCTCATAATACACGTAAACCTCGTCTCTTTTATATACCCACCCACCGAACCTCTTATGGCTCCAACGAACCAATTTCTCGTATGCTGCGGGCTGTTAATTCAAACATGTGCTCTTCGACTTTAACATAAGTACTCTTTCCTTAAAAAACGACTTCTGAACCACTCAACGCCTCACGAAAATTAGCTTAAGTTCTTAGTTTTTAAGTTAGATTAAGAATTAGCTTGTATTAAGCCGAATAAATGGGGGTTTTGCCCCAACCAAAATTAAACACATTTTATATATACGTTACTTGTATCTTTTACATAGCTTTCTGTATGTACATTTTTCTATTATGTAGCCAAGGCATATCTCACTGCAGCTGGTCCATTATTATGTATTGAGTACAAATCATCTGTACTCAAACATGTTGCTGGATTGCATTCGGTACATAAACTTAAATGTAACCAGTACAAGTCAACTGTACTTAGTACATAGATCCCCGTTGTAATATCATATAAACTTCAGTACATAAAATTGACATACATTCAAAAAATAGAAAGAGGGAAACAAAAAAGTTTTTGGCTGAGGCCCATAAATTCACTTTTCTGAAACATTAAATTACCTTACTTCTTCTTTAGGGATTGCTGAGAAATATTGTTTCAAAGAATTATTATTCCATTGAATTTATTAAATCATTTGCAAAGTAATACATCACGAATCTTATAAAGTGGTTCTAGAGTGCTTAGAGTAAGGCTTGTCTTAGCTCATAGAGAATAGCTTGTAGTTGCATTTAACATGAAATTGCTTAGCCCTGAAACCCCTCAGGATTGAAAGAAAATTTTTAGAAATTTAAAAGTTGGTACAGATTTTTTATCTTTTTATGCTGCTTGTTCTTCTCGTCAAGAATAACCAAATTACCTTAACCTTAAATACACAAACATAAAATTCCAATTTCAAAAACTACCATATTTAAAAATCTAGTATTTTGTTCACCATTTTGTTCACTGCCATGGGCGTTTTTATCTTTTAATTATGTGTTGTGAATGGCATCAAGCTTAACGGATTCCTCTTTCATTTATCAAACCGCACGTGGGTTCCATTACTAACATCTGTCTATTATCATACCACCTTAAACCACAACATCTGACAGCAACTCTCATTATTTATCAGTAATTGAACCATGCCGTGGATATGTTGTATAGGTATTCAATAGGTAAATTATTTTTTAAATTAATGGCTTGAGTCTCTTAAGAATTTCCTCCAAGTTAACACCCCATAATTCTTGGACAACTAACAACTGACTTCCTTGACCGCCCACTTGCACATTGTACCGTAGCGTAGGTACGTATATAACTACTTGTTGATCTAATGGCGTTCATTTATTTATTCATTCATCAAACCATGTTCCTTATATACATATACATATGTAATGTATGTATATTTATTTATAAATAAAAATATGGACTCTCAACTCATCCGAAACGAAATAATTAAAGAACATGGTTTACACCAGCTCGGTGTCCTGCGGTGATTTCCGAACACAAAAATCTGATAATTTTCATACCAACCTTTAAAGATACAACGATGGAGGCAATGATGTACCTCCTAAGGTGCGAGGAAAAGGTGTTCAATGTTCACTGCCTGTTTGTACCTACATATATACGGAGATAAAACCGATACCTGGGGGTTTGTAACTAATGATTACCATTTCATTCAAAAATTAACAAAACAAAAAACTAAAAGAATTACATCAAGAAACGAAGAACAAGAAGGTCTTCATTCTTTTCTTGGTCTCTATAATTCGATCATAAGGGCTAATTAGGAAAACTGCACACAACAAAAACAAACCAATGCAGGTAAAGTCTAAGAAGGGGTGATATGATGGAACGGGCAGAGATGAAATAATAATAGAGAATCAACCAAGGCTTGCCTTGCCGCTAAGAGCTCATTTCTCGCTCTTTCTGATGGGTGAGGTGAAAGACCTCTATTGCTGCTGTTGCAGTAACACGACGAAAGATGCGTTGTCTATCCTCAGATGAAGAAACTTTTATAGTACGTTCTTGAATCAGTTGCGAGTAAAATCTGATCCTTAGCGTCAGGGTCAGACTTAGCTTATACAGGAGCCTTTATAAATTACAGGCTAGGTACTAATGAATTTTTAATAAGGCAATATTCAGCCCAATTACTTTCAATTGATCAATAACTAAACATTAAAATTTTGTACTTAAAAACTCTACTTATTAAAAAAAACGATCGACGCAAACGATTCTGTGATAGTTATCAATTTTTTTGAAATTCACTACAGGTAGACAAGGTACTTGACGACTTCGAAATTGTACCTATGGATCGTGACGTTTTGCCCGATTCGTCGATATTTTGATTCCTTTCTCGATGATAGCATTTCGTCTTGCCCTCATTAACACTCCAACTCATTTTTGCTGCTTCCGATTCAATATTTGCAAACGCGCCGGTAACAGCTCGCTTCGTCCATCCAATAATGTCAATATCATCTGCATAAGGAAGTAGTTGAACAGACTACTTTTGAAAAATTGTACCTCTGTTGTTGACTTGCGAGTTGCGTACAATTGCTTCAAAAACAATGCTAAAGTTTGCATGAAAACACGTCGTCTTGCCTCAACCCATACTCGACATCTTAGGATTCGATGGTGTTCTAATCAACTTTGATAGAACAGAGAGATTTTGGACGAGTTTGGCAGGGATTCCGAGATGCGACATGGCTCTGTATAGTTCTTCTCTATCTACTCTATCATATGCGACTTTAAAATCGATAAAGAGGTGGTGTGTATCGATTTGAATCTCCTGGGTTTTTTCATAAATCTGTTGGAGTGTGAACATTTGATCGATGGTTGATTTTCTGGGCCTTAAACCACCCTGATAGGGGCCGATCAGATAGTTGGCAAACGGTCTTAAGTGATCACATAGAACAGATGGAATGATTTAGTATGCAATGACGTTGAGGAGACTTATACCTCTGCAGTTGGCACAGCTCAGAGCATCAACTTTCTTGTGGATGGGGCATACTATACCGAGGTTCCATTCCTCGGGAATACTTTCATCCAACCAAATTTTTGATATAAGTTGGTGTATACCGGAGTTATAAAAGATCGCAATCTGTTGCTAATGCAATCTTAATGACATCCATGCCGGATCGAATTTATGAAAAGTGACACTACGCAGTACTAGAAAAAAAAAAAATAAAATACTTTTCCAAAAAAAAATTGTTTTACTTCCATCTATTTACTTTTATAACCAATTTCAATACATGTGTCTATTCATTTGACGCAAAAAGACTGCATTTTTGGATGTGAAATACTTTGCAAGAGAGCCGGAGAAAAATAGAGGGGCTATGCGAATTATTCTTTCTAATTTATGTTCTCAACATTATAAACAAACAATAAGCATCATCAAGTGATACATTAATGCACAATGTTTGGAAAAATTGGACAAAGTTTCTTTGAAAATTGGTGTGTGTCTATTCACTTGAAGCGGAGTGTAAGACATATCTCTGCTCAAAAAGGACTTATATAGCCTCTTGAATAGACCTTTTGAAAAGGAACAATTACGTGCAAGGGTTTTTATTATTGAATATGTTTGTTTGGCCCATAAGCATGCTTAAAACCGAAAATGCTACTAAATTAGCCCATGCGCTTCTGAGAGAATGGTCACACTGGCCACTTTTCACTATTTTTGGTATAACTCGAAAACTAAGCCGAATTTGACAACTTTACATATAAAACTTTTTGTTCAAAATTAAATTTTCTATCGAAGTGGATAGTTTGGAAAATTTCTTAAAAAAATTTAAGCAGGAAAAGTAAACAAAAACCAACATAAAATAAATCGAAAAATCAAAGATTTTTAATTTTTTTTCTAAATTGCGCATTACTTTTTTCGGAGCAAAGATACTCTCAAGACATGCATAAACAAAGTAAACTGGAGTCTGAAGGCCTTAATATGACATGTTTAAATAGCCATATTATTTGAAAATTGACGGAGATATAGCCATTCAAACTTCACTATTTCTTATCATTTTTCGCAGTTTTTGCCCGAAAACCTATTTTTTGGTAATTTAGGACAAATTTAACGTTCCTAGCACCTAGTACCAAATCTTATGTTAATCGGACCATCCGTTCGGTCTGTAGGTCTGAAAGCATTTAAAAACAGTTGAAAAACGAAATTGCGAACTTACATCCTTTTTATAAATTCTCTATAGTTCTAATGTCATATTATATCAAAATTTTGATTTCCAACAATTTTACGAAAGTGAAATTTGCCATATTGTAGGTACCGAAAAAGGGACTTTCGGGCGAAAACTGCGAAAAATTATAAGAAATGATAAGGTTTGAATGGGCATATCTCTGTCAATTTTGAACAAATATTCATTTTTGAATATGCCATACTAAAGCCTTTAGTCTCTACTTTATTTTGTCTCTGCATGTCTTGATCCTATCTTTGCTTCAAAAAAAGTTATGCACAATTTATTAAAAAATTTAGATATCCTTGATTTTTTGATTTTTTTAGGTTGGTTTTTGTAAACTTTTCCTGGTTAAATTTTTTCGTAAAATTCTTTGAACTATCCATTTCGATAGAAAATTTAATTTTGAACAAAAAGTATTATATGTAAAACTGTCAAATTTGGCTTAGTTTTCAAGTTACACCAAAAATATTGAAAAGTGGCCAGTGTGACCATTCTCTCAGAAACGCATGGGTGAATTTAGTAGCATTTTCGATTTTTAGCGTGCTTATAGGCCAAACAAACATATTCAAAAATAAAAACCCTTGCACGTAATTGTTCCTTTATAACCCTCATTTTCCGGTCTATTGAATAGGCTAAAGCCTAGTACGCAGATCAAGCTAAAATTTTACTCCCATACAAAATTCTCTCCAAAATTAGCCAAGATAAAATTAAGCCAAGCATTTTAGCCGAGAAGTACGCAGCTCCAGCTAAAAAAATCAAATTTTCGTTTCTTACTGTACAGCTCTTACCTGTCAAAATTTAGCGCGTGAAATAATTGTTCGGCACATTAATTTTCGAGCTAAATTGTGACAAGTTCTTTTATTTGTTAGATTTGTGTGAATTTTACTTTGTGGAAATCAAAATTGAGAACGAGAAATATTAAAGGACAAACGATTTTTCAATGCCAGAGGGAAAAATCTATTTTATTTGATTAGATTCACTTGAAATATTGAAATAAAATTCTATGAAATTATTGAATAAAATTTCTTTTCAGAGAACAGCTGTTTTCTGTGATGTAATCTCCACAAAAATCATATGTCAAAATTTAGCTTGGATATTAGCTGGTGTTTGGAGAGAAATGTGGGAGCGAAATTTTAGCTCGATCTCCGTACTAGGCTTAATAGTCAAAAAAGTAAAAACAAAAAATGTAATTTTCAAATTTTTTCTAATGACTTTTTGAAAATTTAATTTGCTTAAAAATTTTGTTTAATTTTTTGAATAATTCATTTTGATGTGGATGGATAATTTTACTTTCTTCAAAGAACGTTTTCAGCATTATCTCGAAATTTTTCTTCATTTCTTAGTTATATGCAAAAAATCAAGAAGTGTGCTTAATTGCAACCTTTATTTTAATAGCACTCCGTGGTTTTCTTATCTTCAAAAACCCATTAATGATTTTTGCAGTAAAAAACTAAAAATTCATCAGCATTTCAGTTCCTTTCTAAATGGTAGGTATATTTTCAATAGATAGCCTATGTAGAAGTCGAATATTTCATAGAGCTGGTTATACCCTGCATTTTCACTTTCTCATAGGGTAATTTATTTCGTGTACAAGTTAAAATGCTTTACCGTATGTAAAATTTTAAAATGAACTATTAGTCAGTTCGCGATATGTGAAACTGTGAAGTGATAAATATGATCAGATCAGGCCAAGTGTTATTCTCGATGATTGAAAAAATGAATAAAAATGTGAAAATGTTTTCATATGATTCAACTAATCCTGTGAAAACGTGTGAAAAGAGAAAAGATAAACAGAAACCAGGGCGAATGCTCATAAGGTACACCCAAATCAACATCTTGGTTTTTCTGTAACGGCCTGAAGTCATAATCCTCGTTAACTTTGAGTGAGGGACTGCATTCTTCTTTTAAGTACTTGTTAGTGCTCACTGTTGTCAGAGGAAGTTTTTCAAAACATGTTTGTGAAATGATAGTAAAACCTCGTGCGTTGGACTGTTTTGTCGAAGATCTGGGTTCGATTCCCAGCCGACAGCAAAAAATTTTTTTCCCGAGGAACTGACAAATCCTCAAAGAGTATATTTGTCATGAATAAGTGCTTCTCATTTAGCCGTTCGGGCCTGGTTAAATATTGTAGGTCTCCTCCATTCCTGCCAACAACACGCAAATAGGAATGGTTGAGAGTTGTAAGTCACTAGGCCCCAAGGCCGTAGCCAGACAATTATTTCGAAGGGGATATAATTTTTCAAAAAATATTTCACCATTTAAGCTAAATATACAATTCTTTTCATAAAAAAAACCTTGGTGGTGAAAAAAAATTGTCCTCAAAGCAAAAATGCCCTTGCTGTAAGCGATTTTTTTATATTCAAGCAAAATACAAATTCAAAACGCATTTTTTTTTTTTGGCAAAAAAATGTTAGTGACATTTTTTGCGCGAAAATAAATTCGTCGGTATAAAGCCTAGTTTACAAGTTCCAATGCAAAAATCTACGTAATTATTTTCGCATGTCAAAAATTATGGAGGTGGAATACAAAATTTCTTTTTTTGCATGATTGGTTTACAGTTTCATGCAAAATGGAACCGTTGCTGTCATAGAACTAAAAAACAATAGGGCAATTGTTTCGCACGAGATAAAGTGTGGTGAATAAAAAATATGTACACTTCCAAAATAAAAAAAACTATATTCACCAAACACCATATTTTGCATGCAAATGGTTTTTGCATTCAAAAATTATTGTTTTCCATTCTTAGGCCTATAATTTATTAATAAGGGGAGGGTCAAACCCCTGTGATCCCCCCTGGCTACGGCCTTGCTGGACCCTGATTCTCCACGAGCTGTTGCGCCAAATTTTTTTTTATTGTGAAGTGATAAAATGTTAATTAACTCTGTGAAAACTGAAATGATAAACTTTTTTCACTCCATCGTTACACAGATCGAGAATTGAGTCCCTGATTCTTTAATTGATTAGGTTTTTGTTTTTGAATTTCGAACTTTGAACTTTGCAAACTAGGAGAAGAGACCATGATACGAAAAAAAGACCAAATAACTTCATCACTAACCCAACCCATAACAAAAAAAAAAATTGGGCCCTTAAAAAGAAACTCAGAGCCCAAATGCATTTGTCCTTATAATTTTATTTACTATCCGTCACTGTTTAATGTGGATCTTCATTGGCTTTTCTCATATAAAATGAAGACGGTGCCTCTTTTGTCTTATTGGAAAACTAACAGGTGTGTTGCATCAGCGCACGAGTGTAAACATTCCTCATGATGGGACAGGGAGACAGGTAAGATAATATGATTAATTCTGCAGATTAGTCATTTTATAGGAGGTAACACCATGGAACATCACTGCACATCGGACGTCGCATCGCGTCCCTTTGGTCGTCGTCGCGTCGTCGTCGGTTGGACATTGATAGTTGGTTTCAGAGTATCGGCATGAAAAGGCAATTTAACTTCAACAACTAAATATCTAGATCAAGATTTGAATCAAATGTTTGTTTTGTAATTATATGGTGTACCTATATCATTGAAATTATTATTTTTTTCTTCTGTTTTGTCTTCGTCGTCGCACAATAAAACAAAATCTCATGACCTGCCGATAAAAAGTACAGACAAGCGATGCTATGTGTAAGTAAGATTTTTCTAAAAGAACATGAAAGCTATTTTTTTTTAAAGATGATTGGAATGTTTTAAATGAGATTAAGAAAAATCTTTGATTTTAATGACGAAAGAAAGATTAAATCAAAAGGCTTTGATCTGTTGTTGGTAATTATAGATTCAGAAATTTTATTGATATAGGCACAGATACAAACATAAGGTATATGCATGGCTTTAGATATTCTGCCCCCAAAACGAAAATTTTTGGGTAGGAGCTAGTTTGTAAATGTTACAAACTACAGTTGCTAAAAATGTTGTTATATACGAATTATTTTTGTTATGAATTTTTGCTATTTTTAAGGAAGATATATTGTGCATTATTCGGAGTATTGTTAAACAGGGTGGAATAAGAAGTTGTCGCTCGGCCTTCACTGAACGCGTTTGACCCAAGAATCTCCCATCGTTATCGTATATATGTAATGTCATTCCGATGGTAGAAGCGGTGAAGCAGGGTTCTATTTTGCAGGTCATGGTTCGGACGAATGCTCGCCTTGTACACTCACTGGAAAGTATACGCCACAACCTCCACTTTCTTCCGAAGACATCTTCGATAGTAAAGAGGTCAACGTTTAAGGTAGTACCTCGTGGCTTGATGTAGTACCTCGTGGCTTGATGGTTAGTGCGTAGGACAATCATACCGTGCTACCTTAAAACAGAAATGTTTTATCCGAGGTACTGCCTCTTGCGAGGAACTGACAAATCCTCCAAGAGTATACTTGTCATGAAAAAGTGCTTCTCATTTAGCCGTTCGGACTCGGAGAAAACTGTAGGTCCCCTCCATTCCTGCCAACAACACGCACAGAGGAATGGTTGTGAGTTGTAAGTCACTAGGCCCTGGTTCTCCACGAGCTGTTGCGCCATCCAATTTATTTATTTATTTAACGTTCAAGGCGGAGCCCTCTGGATATAGCAACTCCCTAAGGTACACCTCTTTATACCCTGCTTTCTGAGAAAGATAGAAATTTAGTTTTTTCTTTTTCTAACTATTCACAAAAAAATTCTATTTTTGACTACGTCGGGATTATGTTGGACACAAAGTCAAGTAAACTTCAGATACCTACATACAAAAAAACTGGCGAAGTAATCGAGTTACCTTATAGGTAGGGAGCCGGTGACATCAAAAGTCCCGTCATCGCGGAAATGGACATAATAAAGGGTGATTTTTTAGCTGGTTTGGTTTTGGCAACACTGGTTTTGACAGCTGACGTGTGTTTAGTACCTTGTGTCACTGTCAAACAGCTTCAGTTTGGTTTGCAATTTAACCATGGATCGTCTTACAAATGAACAACGCTTGCAAATTATTGAATTTTACTATCAAAATTCGTGCTGGCCGAGGATCCGCTTTTTTATCGAAAAATTGTGTTCAGCGATGAGGCTCATTTTTGGTTGAATGGGTACGTAAATAAGCATAATTGCCGCATTTGGAGTGAAGATCAGCCAGAAGCATTGCAACAGCTACCAATGCATCCCGAAAAAGCCACTGTTTGGTGCGGTTTATGGGCCGGCGGCATTATTGGGCCATATTTCTTCAAAGATGATGCGAATCGCAGCGTTACTGTCAATGGTGAACGCTACCGAGCGATGATAACAAACTTTTTCTTGCCCGAAATGGAAGTTCTTGACTTGCATGATATGTGGTTTCAACAAGACGGTGCCACATGCCACACAGCACGCGAAACAATGGCGCAATTGCGAGGCGAGTTTGGTGAACAGTTAATTTCACGTTTCGGGCCGGTCAATTGGCCGCCTAGATCGTGCGATTTGACACCATAAGATTATTTTTTGTGGGGGTATGTCAAAGCTAATGTCTATAGGGACAAGCCCGCTTCGATTGACGCACTGGAAGCCAACATCCATGCATTCATTCGTGAGATACCGGCCGATATGTGTGAAAGAGTATGCCAAAATTGGACTCAGCGGATGGGCTACCTGAGACGCAGCCGCGGTCAACATTTGCATGAAATTATCTTTAAACATTAAATTGCAAGGTTCAAACTATCGATTCAAATAAATATTTCATTCATTTTTTTCGAATTTTTTGTGTGTTTTTTTTTTTTAAGTTCTAAACCTCTTAAAAAATCACCCGTTATATATCATTGGAAAGGTAATTTTATGTACTTTCAGAAAAACTCGGTATGACAGGCCCTAGCCTGCCGAAAGTATCTGTCATACCTGTTTGAACGATGCGACCTCTGTTTTTAATTAAATTCATTGTGCTTTTGTATGTATGCTATTGATTTCGAAGCCACTGAATAGATTGAGCTCAGATTTGCAGGGAATATTTTGTATATACCATTAACTATTTCTGGAAAGTTTGGTTAAAATCAGTTCACAGGTTTTTTGAGGAGGGGCAGAAATGCACGCTGGGTACCCAATAAAAATGAAGCGTTTTTGCGATAAAACTTTGTTTTTAGTTTTATTATTGTTTTTTGAAGGGTGATTACTAAAAAAAATTAGCTAATTACAGCCTACGAACTTCCAAAAATAAGTTCTGCCAAAAAAACCTGACCTGATAGTACAGTCAAACCCGCTTATTTTGAATTTTTAAAATCATATTTTTTTATTAATTTTATAACCATTCATAAAAAAGTTCGATTAATTGAACAGAAAAGTTTTGTGAGTGTGTTAGTATTTATGTACATAAGGTAAGAGGTCTGATTAGGCGAGAAATATATACCTGTTGACTGATTTTACTTAATAACATGAAATAATCATAATTTGTGGGTTTAAACGTTTTTTCTATAGGATTGTATTATTGTGTATTGAAACGTGATTGAAAACTACTGCCTAAGAAGAAAAAATCCCGACGTGATGGTACAGTCAAACCCGCTTATTACGAATTTTTCAAATCACATTTTTTTATTTATTTTCTAACTGTACACAATCATAAATAAACTTCAATTACATAAGCATACATTTTTTGCCTATATAAATAGCTATAAATGTACATTAAAAGGTTTGGAGTTTACTTAGGTGGAAACATATACATACATATCTACATAAATGTACCTACAGTGTACCTTAGTAAATTTATTTTACTTGCAAACATAAAAGAATCATAATTTTTTCGTTCATTGAAGGGTGTTAAGAAAAACTAGTGTTAAATCCTCTCAAAATTATATGATTTACCGATTATACAGTCAAACCCACTTACTTGAAATCCATTCCGTGTTTTTCAGCTTCTTAATTTATACCAACCGATTTAAGAGATAAAAAAATAGTGTTACAGCCTCCCAAAAATAAATCATTTACCAATTATACAGCAAAACCCGCTTATTTGAAATCCATTCCGTGTTTTTCAGCTCCTTAATTTATACCAATCAATTTAAGAGAACTGAAGAAAAAAATATATTGTCATAATTTTCATGATTGTATATTTATATGTATAGAGTATACAAAAATATAATCTTGAAAATTATGACGATATATTTTTTTCTTCAGTTCTCTAAAATCGATTGGTATAAACTAAGGAGCTGAAAAACACGGAATGGATTTTAAATAAGTGGGTTTGACCGTATAATCGGTAAATCATGTATGTTTGTGAGGCTGTAACATTATATTTTTTCTTTAAGATTGATTGGTATAAATTTAGGAGCTAGAAACACGAGTTGATTTCAAATAAGCGAGTTGACTGTATAATCGGTAAATTATGTATTTTTGGGAGGCTGTAACACTATTTTTTTGTCTCTAAGGAGCTGAAAAACACGGAATGGATTTCAAATAAGCGGGTTTTGCTGTATAATTGGGAGGCTGTAACACTATTTTTTTATCTCTTAAATCGGTTGGTATAAATTAAGAAGCTGAAAAACACGGAATGGATTTCAAGTAAGTGGGTTTGACTGTATAATCGGTAAATCATATAATTTTGAGAGGATTTAACACTAGTTTTTCTTAACACCCTTCAATGAACGAAAAAATTATGATTCTTTTATGTTTGCAAGTAAAATAAATTTACTAAGGTACACTGTAGGTACATTTATGTAGATATGTATGTATATGTTTCCACCTAAGTAAACTCCAAACCTTTTAATGTACATTTATAGCTATTTATATAGGCAAAAAATGTATGCTTATGTAATTGAAGTTTATTTATGATTGTGTACAGTTAGAAAATAAATAAAAAAATGTGATTTGAAAAATTCGTAATAAGCGGGTTTGACTGTACCATCACGTCGGGATTTTTTCTTCTTAGGCAGTAGTTTTCAATCACGTTTCAATACACAATAATACAATCCTATAGAAAAAACGTTTAAACCCACAAATTATGATTATTTCATGTTATTAAGTAAAATCAGTCAACAGGTATATATTTCTCGCCTAATCAGACCTCTTACCTTATGTACATAAATACTAACACACTCACAAAACTTTTCTGTTCAATTAATCGAACTTTTTTATGAATGGTTATAAAATTAATAAAAAAATATGATTTTAAAAATTCAAAATAAGCGGGTTTGACTGTACTATCAGGTCAGGTTTTTTTGGCAGAACTTATTTTTGGAAGTTCGTAGGCTGTAATTAGCTAATTTTTTTTAGTAATCACCCTTCAAAAAACAATAATAAAACTAAAAACAAAGTTTTATCGCAAAAACGCTTCATTTTTATTGGGTACCCAGCGTGCATTTCTGCCCCTCCTCAAAAAACCTGTGAACTGATTTTAACCAAACTTTCCAGAAATAGTTAATGGTATATACAAAATATTCCCTGCAAATCTGAGCTCAATCTATTCAGTGGCTTCGAAATCAATAGCATACATACAAAAGCACAATGAATTTAATTAAAAACAGAGGTCGCATCGTTCAAACAGGTATGACAGATACTTTCGGCAGGCTAGGGCCTGTCATACCGAGTTTTTCTGAAAGTACATAAAATTACCTTTCCAATGATATATATTGTGTCCATTTCCGCGATGACGGGACTTTTGATGTCACCGGCTCCCGGGCTATTAGCCCTTGCATTCTGGTGGCGATATAATATAAGAAAATCTTACATTTAATTGTCTTCATAGCTTATTCTTTTTTAAAGTGATTCACTTCAATCCAACAAATTGGTATTTAAGTTATAGTTCTTCGGTATAATTGGTCTAGTCTACAATTAGAATGTTTTATCTCAGAATGTAACTTTTCTTGAGCTCCTTCAGATGACACGCAAAACAACTTGTAAAAAGTGTAAAAATTATGTTAATGAATGCCACTGCCGTACCGCCAAAGGGATCAATGCAACAACTACAAAAAAAAAATTACAAAATAAATAGTTTCTGAGCAAAAAATGGCAATTTTTTGTTGTTGTTGCATTTTAAATATTCTCCACAAAGTATCTATTATCTTTACTCTCCAATATGTGTACAATGACCATTAGCCAAGGGCATCTATGAACGTAGAAGATGGAAAAAATGCAAAGCCCATTAAATAGGGTAAGATGAAGTTTCCATAAGAGTAGGGGAATTATAAGAAAATAGAAAATTATATAATTGAGAAGAATTTGCTGCGAACATTAAATTATTTAAGCCAGGACTATAAACCTTTGCCTAGTAACTATATCTAAGAAGGTATACACAAAGATGATAGATTCATACTTAAAAACAAGGTAAGAAGCAGAAACGCAGCTTGAAAATGAAAAATAAAACAAAAACAAAAAACAATCTGGAATACAGGCACTTGGTAACATACATACATATGTACGTAACGTATATATATGCATGTTAGTAGCTTTGTATCGCAATTTAAAAATAGGTAAATGTATACTATTAAAGAAGTTATTCTTGGTTGATTGACGCTTTGGTAAAGTTCAATTTACCATTCATAATCATTCGAATTAATTTCGAATAGAGCAATTTAACAGTCAAGAATTTTAACATAATCCATCATGAGGCTGATGTTTCATCTTTCTTAAAGATAAATTTAATAAAGAATAATGAAGCATGATATTCATCACTTCTATTTCATACAGATACTATTTCCACAAATAAACAATTAAAAGTTCTTATAACACCAAAGGTGAATAAACGTTTTGAGAATAAGTGTGTCAATATGAAAATTATACATGACGATATCATTTAAGCTGATATCGGTTAAGTCTCGATAAAATATTCTTACATAAGATACAATGAGTAGGTATACTCACTTAGGATAGTTGTTAAAAAAAATTGTTCATCTTGGATGGGTTTAATCGGATCTAAATGAAGAAAAAAATATATTCTTATTTTTTCAGATTTTTTTTTTTTCATCCCCTGTAGTTGCTGTAGCGGGTATTTTAATCAGATCTTTTCTTTTGTATAGGTATAATACTAGAGGTGATTCCCATAAGGTAGGAGGGGCAATTTTCTAAAACAAATTCTAAAAATAGAGAAAAAAAATATATTAAAAAACAACACTTCCCATATTATTTTGTTGGGCTTTCATTTGGACCAGATTTTAGATCCACCCAAATATAAATATTACATAAAAACCATATAATGACCACCCTAATATTCACATCGCTGATACCTGACAATGTAGCCCAAAGCAAATGTCTGGATGCAAAAGTTAACCAAAAATAAAGCACATAAGTCGAAAGGTGTATTGAGGCTAATGAAAGAAATGAAAGTCTTGCAGTCCCTGCTGCGGCTTTAGCGAGGAATTGTAAATCAAAAATGCAAAACAAAGCTAACTTTGGGGATAATTGTATGAGTTCAAATTTTTGTTCATACATCCCTGGAAAATGCTCCCCTGATCACAAAAATGTGTGTCCAAGAACATTTGTTGGCGGCCGTCACTTTGCCGACGTTTGAAAAAACCCTAAAAAGTCATCACAAGGGATAATGGTATGAGTCCAAATTTTGATTTACTAATTCCTAGACAATTTCTTCCTGCTCACAAAAATATGTATGTGCCCAAGACTATTTGGTGGCGACCGGAACCCTGCCAGACTCTTTTGACAATTTTAAAAGTGTCAAAAAAGGATAAAAAGGGTTGATTCGCCTACAAAACGGCAAGCCCCCAGGGTGAATAGGTTAGACTAAGACAAGAACAACCTCGTATGGGAGGGGGAGCTGGACTTGCGAGGGATGTTCGATAAGTCAATGACTAAGGAAACGTTCGGATGTCATTTTTGCAGAAATATTCGTTATTTTTAAGCCATAGGCAAAAAAACCCAAATAGATCCAACTTCTTTAACCCTTCCAAAAAAATTTAATTTTTCAAAATCTGAAAAATACGCAATTTTTTTCGAGCACGTTTGTTTCAAGGAAGTCTTGTGTTGTGTTTCGATTAATTTTAATTTCTGGCGTGTAGTCAAGCAGTTACGACGAAACGCTGAAAAAATTTCCTTCAATTAAGGTTGAAGAGATCTTAACAATGTTATGAAATTTGGAAATGATTCCATTTTTGATACCATTTTTCAGCATGTGGGGAAACGTCTCCATTTCCAAATGGTTCATGCAAAAAATGAATAAAGCTCTCATTTGAAGTGGCTGCAATGTTAACTTACCTTACTCACCTTAACCTTGATCCTACGATTATTCAACACAATTTCTTTGATTTTTTTACCATTTCTCCCAACAGGACCAGCCAGATTAAGATGCCCTGGTTTTCATCGTTTTGTGTTCGCTCGACCACTAAGAAACTTGCGTATAATCTCATTCAAGAGAGCACAATCTTCAGAATAATTCTAGCTATAAAATTTTAAACTATACTTTTCGCGAAAATTAATCATTGTAACTTTTAAATTATTTTCGGAGCTTACCGCGTTTATATTTAGAAATTTATATTAATTTCTTCTTCCCAACATTTCGAAGAAATTACACTCTTTGTGGTCACGGGATTACCCTGATGTATGATGGATGTTGTTCGTTTGTTTTGTTTTAAATATGTGCAAACAACATCCGTCGTATGATGGAACTTGTTTGTTTGTCTTGTTGCTAATATGTAAAAACAACATCCATGATCCATCATACGTCAGTCTCATCCCGTGACCACGAAGAATGAAATTTCTTCTAAACGTCGGGAAGAAGAAATTAATATAATTTTTTTTAATATAAACGCGGTAAGTTCCGAATATAATTTAAAATTTTAAATTTTTAAAGCTTTTCTTTATTGTCCTTTAGTTTTACCACCAAAAAATAGTGATTTATCAAATTTATCAAGACACGAAAATATTTTCTTTTCAATTTAACATACGTGGCAGTGTTTTTCCACGCACAAATAGTGATTCAGAAAAACGAATGAAGCCGTCATTTGAAATGGCTGCAATATAAGCTATCACCTAAGCCTTGACTCGACAATCTTCTAACACATTAATTTTTAGACCATTTTTCCCAAAATGACAAAGTTTGGATTCCCTTGTTTCCACCGTTTTCACATGAAATTATTGTTAGTCAGAGTGCAAAACTTAGACAATAGAAATATAGATCGCTGTAAAACCCAACATTTTTGACAGAACTTTTTGATTTTTTTTTTGTGTAGGCTAAAAAATAACACATTCCCAGAAAAAAATCATTCACGAGGTCCGAGCGCTACCTATATGAAAAGTCACCGACTTATTGAACAGTGTATTACCCTCAATTTTGGTGGGAGGAAATTTTCCAAATTATTGAATAAATTCCAAAAAAAAGTTTAAAAAAAAGGTTTTAGGTAGGTACTTACAATATTATTTCATAGGCTTTTTCAAAGCCAGAAGTCCATATGTTTAAACTAATTATAATTTATGTTATTTAATCAGACAGTATTTGAAAACAAATATTTTTAAATTGAAAATTTTGGGGAAAAAAAAATCAAAACATTGTTTTATTTCTATATATTTTTTTTTTTTTTTCAAAATTGTATACATATAATAAAGTACTAGTTCGAAATTAATTTTTTAATTCTCTAACAGCCAATTTCTTCACAAAGTACTAACGTTAATACCGGTACTAGTCCTAAAGTTGATACTCAAATCAGTATTTCTCATTTATTCATACTTGTGTGTTTGAAGAAGTGAGGAATACTGATTTGAGTACTAACTTTAGGACTAATACCGGTACTAACGTTAGGACTCTGTGAAGAAATTGGCCGTTATACATATTTTGAATTAAAAGATAAAAAAGAGATGATCTTGTGTCGTCTACTTAAGCTTGTTTCGGTTTCATTCGGTTTGGTCTGTATTCTGTTCATTTTCAGTTGAACCTGATAGGTGGGAACCTGTGCGATTTTAGAGGCGTTTTGACCCCTTTTACTACTGACCATGAGACGAATTTTTAGAAAAAACTAGCTCCTTTTACCAGTTTTTATAAATCTTGTGACTTTTCTGACCCCATCTCTAGAAAATTGCATGGACAAGGTTAAGTTCTTGTTTTTTTTCTTAGAAAAAAACTTTCTAATTTTCCATTTATATGAAGGAAACGTAATATGATATGATTTGAAATCGACTTGGTTCATCGGGATCCCACACGGTCAGTGGAATTTTGGATTTTTTCTATTTTCTGCATATAAACGTAGTTACTGTCCAGTAATTAAGTTTTGAAATATTCCCCAAATTTTTTCATATTTGCCTATATGGCACGAATGAGCAGACAAAAAAAAATAATAATCAAATATGTCATTACGATTAAAGAGACCCCAAAAAAATGTATGGCACAATTCTGTTTGTCTATTTCTACCTCGACCTGAGCCCAAACCACTGAAACATTTTCTTCAAATTTTGAAGTTAGTATTTTTTGGTGATTCTCTAGATCTATTTCAGAAGTATATAGAATAATAAAACCTTCTTATATAGAAACTATGCCTGGCCCCGGGCAAAAAAAATTCCAGCTTAATGATTAGGAATTCTTATCTTGTTGGATATAGTTAACAGTGGATTTTCGTTGAAAAATTCATGTAAATTGAACTGAACTTAATACAAATTGCGTATGACAAGCCCTCACTATGTCACTGATGAGTCCAAGTGAGTAAGCCGGACGAAACGCCAATTTGTAGGACTAAAGGCCATACAAAAATCGATTCTCTAGAGGTTTTGGTTCAAAATAACGGTACTTGCCATAAAACCGTTGAGGAAAAACTTGTATATCTCAGAAATGGATATAAAGTAGGGTTACCATGCGACCCCTCTTGGTGCGATTGTTCCAATTCTTATCTCAAAAACGATTTCGTCCCTTAAAACTGAAAATGTGGAAGGGGACACAATTGTCCTTGATTTTTTTACTAACGGCTACAACGATTTTAATCAAATTTTTTTTTAAGAAGTCTTAAGATGTTAATAATATTGCATATCAAAAATTTGAAAAAAAAATGGATCTGTTAAAAATTATTATTTTTTTGGAATATTCAACAGTCCAATGCTTTTTTTTCTATAGTTTTTTCTGTAATTACTTTGTCATTTTCCAAAGTTTTTAAGTTCCAAGCAGCTTAAACATAAGTGCAAGTACGTGCGATCCAGTCGTACGTTTTTCTTCTGTAGTGGTTGGTACAAATATGATGATAAGGATAACTCACGTCTATTTTACATCAAGCAAAAGTCTAAACGAGTTAACCGATTTTCTTCAAAACTAAATTGTTTAAGAACATGTTCTTAAAAAATTATGCATAAGGTGTGAAGAAAATTGGTTAAAGGTTTAAGTGTCTAACTCGATGTAAGGTGAACCGTGGATTTGAAGAAGCAAATAAATTGTTGGACTTAATATTTATACGAAAACAACTGATTTAAATGTGTTTGTGAAGTTGAATAGAATTTGAATGAATATGAGAACTGATTTTTTGTTATGGTCAATTATTGTTTAGGAAAGATAAAAACAAACAAAATTTTAACTTTCCATGCGACTTATACGTATTCTGATTCTTTTTGCTTTTTATCAAAAAATTTCTTAGTGCGCCATTTTTCCTCGTGACACTTTTTTATGCGACCTTTTCAAATACTTCAGTGGCAACACTGGTGTGAACCGATTATAATGGGAAGAATAAAAACCTAATAGAAACCGAATAGATACGAACGTCCCACGAATCAGTTTCATTTGGTTTCAAAACTGCTCGTATTCGGGTCTTGGGCACACAAACCAGTGTATATAAACTCTATAGTATTCTCATGAAGCCAAAAAGCTCGTGGCCATCTAGTGTCCAAATGTAATCCTAATTTTTTATTAAGAGATCTCGGTAAGGCGATCACAGCGAACCTATCGACCAAATGTCAACCTACAAAATCGTGTTGCATGAGAATACTAAAGAGTGTATACAAAATGCACAAACTATAGTGTGAAAATTCAAAACTGAAACTGAAAATGATCCGAATACAGACCAAACCGAATGCAACCGCATAAGCGTTATTGACAAAATTGAAAATAACTAAAACTTTTTTTCTTATAATAAAATCATGTTTTTCTATAGTATTTAGTTATGATATGAAGTACCAACATAAATAGTTTAAAACGTAACGAATAGTAGAATTTATAATTAAATAAAATGCACGACTGGGTCGCACGTACTTGCTCTTATGTTCAAGACAATGCTAGTTTAAGAAAATTGTATATACAAACATGGAAATTATGAGAGAAAAATGTAGAGAAGCATGAAATACGGCACTTAAATTAGCTAAAACAACTCTTTTGACAGTTTGAGGTGAAAGAAAAGTATGCCATCTTAATTCATGATGGAATATGATTGTATGGGAAAAAAAAATTTTAAAATCGTTGGAGCGGTTTTTTTTTAAATTAATTTTTAGTATATAAAATTCTTAAAACATTTTTAAGAACAAATTTTGGTATGCAGATTTAAACTATATATTAATGTGTATATAAAAAAAAAATTGTCTACCCGTTTTTGAGATATCGAATTTTCAAAAAAAAAAAATTGAAACTTTTTTTAAAAATCCAAAAACTTTTTTTTTGAAAATTTTAATATACAATATTATTTAATCTTATCTGAAATTTGTATATAAAAAAATTCATTTAAATTCGTTGAGCTGATAACGAGAAAACTCAAAATAAAAAAATACGTTCTATGACAGGTACTACTTATAGTTGCTATGTGTAAAATTTTATAATTTTTGATGGTAGATCGTACTAATTTTAGTATATGAAAAAAGTTTAATCAAAATCGTAGGAGTCGTTTTCAAGCAAAAAAATATTTTCCTTTGTGGTTTTTTCACTTTTGTATGGAAGGTACCGTTATCTTTTCATAAATGTAAATTTTTTTCTAAAAATATTTTAGAGAGTACTAAAAAAGTTTTAAATATCGAGTTTCAAAAAAATCTTTGATGCCGTTTTGGAAATATTTGATTTTCCAAAAAAAAATTTGAAATATTTTTTAAAAATCCAAAAAATATTTTTTCAAAAATGTTGGTACACAAAACTATTAACATTTTTTGGAAGCTTCTGTTAAAAAAAAATTATTGAAATCGGTCATACCATTTTAAAGAAAATCAAAAATTAAAAACATGGTTCCTTGGGCGATACCATTAATAACCATTTTTGAAAAATGGTTTTCCACCCAAAAAAAGCCTTTACTAAAATAAATTTATTGAATTTTTTTTAAGAAAAGTTGTCGAGCCGTTTTTGAGAAAAATACGATTATGTAAATTTGCCAAAAAAAAATGTATGACAGGTACCGTTATTTTTGGTTCTAAAAAAAAATGAAAAAAATGTGTCGGCAGAATCACCAAAAACCACTAAGTACCAAGTTTGAAGAAAATCGATCGAGCCGTTTAGGCTGTAGACGAACAGACAGACAGACAGTCTGTCTCTGAAGTCTCTGAAATCAGGATAGCTTTTGCCGGTTCATATTTTGTTCCTCAATACCTACATAGTCTGCAAGCAAGTTAAGTTTATGCGTGTTATTATTGATTATTTCCACAAATGCTTTTGAGTAAAGGATGCCGGGGCATAGGGTTTCTGATATGCGTACCATCGTACCATTGTCCATTGTCAATAGACTTGTAAGCACTTTCAGTGCTTAAATGATAACCAAAAATCATAAAAATTCGAATCGGTGTCCATTATAAAAAGTAAGTATTCGCCACAGTACACAAATCTAAGGTAATAAAGGGTGTTTTTTTTTAGACATGTGGTTTTCAAGAAGAAATAAAATGCATATAATTTAATTTTATGGCCAAGAATTAAGCTCTATTATAAAGATAAGGTTTTGCCATTATGTTTTAAAAATTATTTCGGGCAAGTGGCCGCTGCGGCTGGCTCGAATAAATTCCAGCCGAGGCCCAATTTTTGACCACCATTTTTCGACGTGATAGCGCGGATGGACTCATTCGTGTCTTCTTCGATACTCCACACAGCAATAGCGTCTTCGGTGCGCACTGTACGGCGTCTCTGAGAATTTGCATTATCCACTAGAGTAAACATGATGCGAAACCGATCCATGGTTGCTTGAATTACCGCAAACGTTGTTCTGGAGTAAGTCTATTCATTATGAAATGCACCAAACTGAGCATAAATCAAGTGACAGCTGTCAAAAAGCTCCGAAAAAAGTATTGTCAGATTGAAAACCACACGTTTAAAAAAAACACCCTTTATATTGCGCAGGTAGTCAAAATTGAAAGTGTTAGTAATTTAAAATGGTTTTTCAGATAAATAAATAATCAGCAAATATTGACATTTAACAAGTGTTCAAATATATTTAAGATGAAACCTCTCATTGGAAGACCCTATATTATTAAAATAATTTTTGTAGACGATACTTATAATTCAAATTCACATTTTAATGATTTTTCGATTAAAAATGAACATCCTTTTTACCTGTAAATTCAAAATTTCTTCTTAATGGGACTTATTTGGATTAGAAGAGGTTTGGAAGATTTGATAAAATCATTTAATCAAAAAAGGACTAAAATTGATCAAACCATCACTTTTTAAAAAACAATTTAAACTTATTTTAAGTAAAATATGAAGATTATTTTAGGAAATCAAATCAGATTCAACAATATAATTATCTCGCTTCACTGATTGCTTCAAAAGAAAACAAAAATTAACAAAACATCGCATGAATAACAGCCAACCACAAAATTGAATCAGAATTCTGGTATTCACTTGGTCAGGTTCGGTCCCTATAAAGTAAATTTTCTCTCTTCCAGAATTATGATGGCAATGGAGACGTTCGCTCATACAGATAGCGTCCATTCGTCCAGCTTTGGTGTGAAACCTGCTGGCGACGAAGACAACGGTAATGATGATAGAATTATTATTATGATTATGATTACTATTTTTCCTTATGGCAGTGCAATTTTCCCACAAAGTGTTGTTACCTACTAACAGTGTGTAAAGTCCATTATGGGAAAGACCAATCTCGGCACGATGATGCACTTTGGTTAGACCCTTATGGTCAGCGTGAGTTGTTGTAATCAAGAAAAATCTTCTCCAGCACGTGATGAATGCAAATTTTTTTTCTCATTAGATTCTTGAATTACCTGACTTTATTGCAGAATAGGTATGTTCGTCTAAGATAATGTCACATCAATTTCAAGTTGTGTTGTAAGTTGCAAGCGCATTGGACTTTAGTTAATTTTATAAATAAAATAGCTTCTTTTTGCATTTTCAGTGGAAATAAATTTGTTTAAGTGTTGCCACTGTTACTGTATACAAAATGAAAACTAGCCATCTGACTATTACTTCTGGGCTGACAGGGTAACCAAAAGGGATATTTCGGCCCGGAGACTCCGGGAATGCTCTCTGATCTCCAGATTTTGGAAGACATAATCGTAACCTTCATGTTGAATGCATATGGTGAACAGGTACCTCCCCTTTATCTTCAGCCTTTATGCATTGTGATATCATATATTTATAAGCTCTTGGAGCTGGTAACTCTGTGTGATATTAAGCTTTTTCAAAAAGATATTAGTTTTTGTATGATAATGGCAACGCCTTTGGTATCTCTTCCTGATGAACCGCATATACCTACTGCAGTTATCTTATAATCAACTGAGAATCAATCTAAAGACTTCTTCGGTTGACAAGTTGTTTGTGGTTACTGTTTTAAATTATTTTTATTCATCCGCTATTTATATCTACTATCATCCTCATCATCATCATCAACTACATAATATGTCACGTCTTCTCAGTAAAAATAATAATAACAACAAAAACAAAAACACTGTGATTCCATGTGCGAAAAAGATTCTTTCTTCGGTAGGGACAGGTAGGTAGGTAAGGTAGTCTATAGGTACATCACTTAGAATCTAAAATAGCTTTTGTCTTTGGCTCAGTGAGATATATAATTTTCCATGAACTTGAATAACCTGCACGCAAGCTGCACTGTGGCTGCTGTCGTTATAACGGATCACAGCATTAGATGTTCATAGATAGAAAAAGACAAAACCACACAATCACACTATCCTACTTGAACATAGTTATTCTTCTTAGACTGTTTCTTGTTTTACGGTTAATTAACCATGAAGTTGTGTCAACTTCAAAGAAATTTATGATATTTTTGAAAGACTGTCAAATCATAATAACAATAACTTATTCTAAAAGAACAACGGTAGCTGGGACTAGTAGTATATGATAATGGTTGGTTGATTTTTATTATAAGGTGGAGGTAAGTAGTTTTTACTTTTTACTAAGGAATGGGGGATTTATAAAAAAAAAACGGAAAAAAAATATTTTTTTTTATTGTTGATGATTTAACTTTTAGGCTTATAGAATTTTTGTTTTTTTTTTTTTTTTTTGTTATAAGCTAATAATCTTTGTTCGTTTACATGAAGACTCATGTGTTCTATTTTTGGCAACTGAATATTCAAAATTGTAAAATTACAAACTTACTTTAAGGTATCTCAACCCGTGCAGAGCTTATGCCCTGATGGCATCAGCAATTGCTAAGTCTTCCTTGTCACTTCGAATCTGGAGGTTGGGATTCCAACACTCTTGGTTGGGGTGTAATTGTTGTCCATTCGTGTGACAGAGAGTTCGGGGTGTATCTCCTCCATTCGTTCTCCTCCAAATATCCGATGAAGAATCTTTTTTCTAAACAGACCAGTATATCAGCTCTTCTTTTCTGCCTTTTTGCCCCACAATTTGATTGGCATCGTAAGGCAAGACTGGCAGTGTAGATAAGAATTTAAGATAAGCATATGCCCTGTATATACATATACTGTTCTGCACTACCAGATCTGTTGATAATAATAGTGCCTTCCGTGCTGCACATAACAGCATAAGCCCTGAGCACTATTTGCTCCAGAACGGTGTTGAAGAAATCAAATGATAACGCAACTCATCTCTTGGCTAGTTGAATTTGTTTGGAGGAGCAATTACATAGTTGCCCGTTGCCCGTGTATTCTTATGTCACAAGTAGCGCAGCTGGATCAGTTTTCCTGGGATCACGATCATCACGTGGGCCATTGACTCATTCTCTGCATACAAGTCTGATGGAATAATTCCAATAATGCTCCAAAGCTCCAAAGACATAATTGTTCCAATTCAAATGGATATTTTTAGGGGTTGTCTAAACATCACCTATATATTCTCTCTAGTTGTAGAGAAGTCAATGTAATCTTTATTCCACTCATACTGAGCCGAAAGATTTCAGGCCTATAAGCCTATCCTCCTTTCTTCTCAAAACTTTAGAAAGATTAATTGAAACTCATATTCGCCTTAATCTGAACGATAGTGTGCTCTAACAGGCCCAACATGCATACATGAAGGGGAAACCTGTTGAAACAGCGCTGCATGAAGCTGTCGGCAGAATCGAAAAATCAACCCATTTCAAAGAATTCAATCTGGCAGAATTCCTTGATATAGAAAGGGCCTTTAATAATGTTTCAATTCGACAAGCCCTAAGCTACGCCAGCATTGATCCGATACTGATAAAATGGATTGGCTCAATGCTCCAAACGAAACTAATAGTAATAAATGTAGAAATAGGTGATAGCAATTATCATTAATGCAGAAATGGGTGACAGCAAGATAAGAGTTAGGACAAGTAGGGGCACTCCACAGGGTGGAGTACTTTCTCCTTTGCTTTGGCTCCTTGTCGTCAACCAGATTTTAGTCAAACTAAATGTGAGTCGTATCAAGGTTATTGCATATGCCGATGACATCGTGTTAATGGCCACAGGAAAATTTGTCCCTACTCTGTGCGAGCTCCTACAAACAGCTCTCGACAAGTTCAGTGATTGGGCCAGTAGCTGCGGACTCAACATTAACCCACTGAAAACAGAATTCGTGATGTTATTGAGGAAACACATTATTCCCGACATTGATCCATTAACGGTACTTCACTACAGGTTTCGGGAACTGCCAAATATCTTGGCGTTGTACTTGATCGTAAAATAAACTGGAAAGAAAACATAAAAGAAAGAGAGAAAAAAGCCTCAATTGCATTCTACACTTGTAGTAGAATTTTTAGTAAAAGATGGGGTTCCAGCCCCAGAACCATTCATTGGATATACACAGCCATAATAAGGCCAATACTAACGTATGCATGCATGGTCTGGTCCTGGGGGCCAGCCTTAGATAAGGAAACCAATCTAAAGACCAAGGACAAAATTCAAAGACTAGCGTGTATTGGCACAACCAGTGCTATGATAACTACACCTATAGAAGCCCTAGAAACTTTAATTTCACTAGCTTCGCTCGATCTGATTACGAAAGAGCTGGCGGCCAAAAGTGATGGTCATCACTAGACACTTGTCGGGTTTCAAGAAATTTATATATCGAAGAAAAAACTGAATTTTTACTCAAGAAAAGCAGGCCTCAATTATCGCTCCTAGTGGGAGTCCTAACGGGCCACAACTCATTGGGAACCCATATGAGCAGAATGAGTATCAGCCCATCTGACTTATGTTGAGCGTGTCAAGATAAAGAGGCGGAAGAGGGCTCATCCCATTTCCTTTGTGAATGTCCCAGTCTGGACATAACTAGAAAAGAATCCCTCGGGGAATACTTTTTTGACGAAATGGGCGACCGTGCCACTAAAGAATATCAGGAAATTCACTCAGAAGTCAGGGTGGTTCAAGGAGGTATCCCATTCCTAAACTTGTCCTCAATCCCACACCCATCCCCTCCTCACACCTACCTACCTTTATCCAAGGGAGTGCAATGGATCCACGGAGATTTGAGTGAGATGATGCGGCTTACGGTACCATCACCCTTTCTAACCTAACATTACCTAACGTAACCTCGATCATCGCCATATGAGCTCTGTGCAATGAATTCTTTGAAGGAAGTTTTGACTTGAAATTCATTGCTTTGCAATGTGAATATATGGAGATCATATTAAATTATAATTCTAAAGGATCAAAATATAAATTCAAAAATTCAGTGCTACTGAAACTACCATACATTTATTCTCGTAAAATTACTTTTACTGAAAATTTGCAGAAAACCGAAACTCAGAAAAAAACGAGCTTAAACCAAGAAAAACAGTGCTAAAACAAGCTTTTCTATTGACAAAAGTCTGGTAAACTCGAAAGCAGACTTAAATCAAGTGCGAAAATCCAGAAATTCTTGTTTTAACACAGCTTCGTGATAGTTTTCAGAATGTGCGGGCTTAAATTATCAAGCCAAAAACTAAATCATTTTAAATAAACAGAAAAATAAATCACTTGCATTTGTAGGGTTTTATTTCAATGTTATTTTATTAGTTTTGCATTTTATTTTGTTATTTTTTTAGGATTTGAAGTTGCTTTTGCTTAAGTGCAAAAGTTTTCTGAGATTTGAATTGGGACCTTCCGCTTACCAGCCGAATACCCTAGTTCGCAATATGATATACGAACAATGTTAAAAACTGATAACTATCTTCTTTACACAGTTTCTTTGTTTATTTTCATATTTAAGATAGTTTCAACTTATTTCAATAATGAATTACTAAATCGAGATTGCTTCGGATTTGAGACAAGATTGAACAACTGATAACAACTATTAAAGTAATTTTTCAGTCAGATGAACAAGAGGCGAGATTAATTGGTGGTTTTTCAACAATAACTTTTTATCTGAAAGATATGTCAAAAATATTTTCAAACAAAAGTTAAACAAATTTCTCCTCCAAATTTATTACAAAAATATATTCTGTATCAAAGCAAACCTAGCCAACCGTCAATGCTGTAGCTCCACACATACATGTACTTGGATGCCAGGCGCACAAAGCCTGGGTCAGTGTGATAAATACACTTATATTGAAAAACCACCAGACGCAATTTAAAGGATCTCAGCCATTTCAGATTCCAGATTTTTAAATGAGAATAAATGTTCGTTCTTGTTGATTCTCACTAAATATTATACTTCATTTCATTAATTTTAAGAAACGAGTTATTTTTAAGGAAAATTTTGTAGTAGAAGCAAAAGTAACAAGCAGTTTCTATGCAAACTTCATTAAATATATACAATACATATGTAGGTATTACTTTAAATAAGAAGCTAATTTCTTGTGTTTTCCATAAAAATGATAATCGGTAATGTTTCTTTATAAAAATACTGAATAAATCATTTCATAGTAACCAATTGCACTTCCCCATTTTTGTCATCTTCTTCGAGCACTAAACGTACATAGATAATCTTCATTAATTATTATGTCACTCTTCCAATGTAATTCTATCATCGTTAATAGTTGACAACAAAACCTCATGTAACGTCTTCTAAGAAAACGGTAGAAATTCCTCCAACAATGTACGTACATGTTGTATGTATACATTCTTACACACCTTACCGACCTTCAACCTTTAAGAATCTTTTTCTTACGTTTTTGTATGTTTATAAAATTGTAATCCTCTATTAAATTTCTTTTTTTTTTGTTTATTTATTTTCAGATGCGGACAACGAACTTTGCTTACCGCACTGCGATAGCTTTAGCTACAATTGCATGTTTCGCTTGCTTACTCCCCACCGCATACGGACGCATGGCATTCGAAAAGCTCACTGACTACGATTTTGCCGGTACGTCATACTTTAGTGTGAAAAACCTGTCACTATACGAATGTCAGGGTTGGTGTCGCGAAGAACCGGATTGCCAGGCAGCCGCATTCAGTTTTGTTGTGAATCCACTGTCACCATCACAAGAAACACACTGCCAGCTGCAAAATGACTCAAGTGCACACAATCCGTCTGCGGTGCCACAAAGGTCAGCCAACATGTACTACATGGTAAAGCTGCAATTGCGCAGTGAGAATGTATGTTTGAGACCGTGGTCTTTCGAACGTGTTCCGAATAAAATCATTCGTGGTCTCGATAATGCCCTAATCTACACAAGTACAAAGGAAGCTTGTTTGTCGGCTTGTTTGAATGAGAAGCGATTTGTTTGCCGATCGGTTGAGTATGACTACAATAACATGAAGTGCGTGCTAAGTGATTCGGACAGACGCAGCAGTGGACCATTCATTCAATTGAATGACGCTCAGGGAACTGATTATTTCGAGAACTTATGTCTGAAGCCTCAACAAGCTTGTAAGAATAGTCGGCAGTTTGCAAACGCGCGTATGGGAGTTTCAGATGAAAAAGTTGCCCAATATGTCGGTCTACACTATTACACTGACAAGGAGCTGCAAGTTACGTCCGAGTCTGCATGCCGACTTGCCTGCGAGATTGAAACTGAATTCCTTTGTCGATCATTTTTGTATCTTGGTCAGCCACAGGGTTCCCAGTACAATTGCAGACTTTACCACTTAGATCACAAAACTCTGCCTGATGGACCTTCGACATATTTGAATGGGGAACGTCCTTTGATCGATCATGGTGAACCAATTGGACAATATTTCGAGAATCAGTGTGAGAAGGCTCCACCAGTAGCCCCAGGATCCCCACCCCAAGATAATACCTTACCGGTCAGTATTGATGCTACTGAAGATCCAAATCTAAATAATTTGACTAGAACTGATGTGAACTGTGATAAGACTGGAACTTGCTATGATGGTATGCTAATGCATGTATTTGAGTTATAAATATCTATAACGGTTTTTTTTCTGTTTTAGTGTCAGTTCACTGCAAAGACACACGTATTGCTGTTCAGGTTCGTACAAATAAGCCATTCAATGGACGCATTTATGCTTTAGGACGTTCGGAGACATGTAATATTGACGTCATCAATTCAGATGCATTCAGATTGGACTTAACAATGGCTGGACAGGACTGTAATACCCAAAGTGTGGTAAGAACTGTGTTTTAATAAATACTTTTAGATTTTCTGGTTATAATGATTTTTTTTCAGACCGGTGTCTATTCAAATACAGTAGTTCTACAACACCACAGTGTTGTTATGACCAAAGCTGACAAAATATACAAAGTCAAATGTACATATGACATGAGTTCAAAGAACATCACCTTCGGAATGATGCCAATCCGTGATCCAGAAATGATTCACATCAACTCATCACCAGAAGCTCCACCACCAAGAATTCGTATTCTCGATACCAGGCAACGTGAAGTCGAGACTGTTCGCATTGGAGATCGCCTCATGTTCCGTATTGAAATTCCCGAAGATAGTAAGTATCGAAGAAGAAATGGAGTAATGTATTGCCGTTTGTTATAAATAACAATGATTTTCTTACAGCTCCTTATGGAATTTACGCACGATCATGCATTGCCATGGCAAAGGATGCTCGTACCAGTTTCAAGATCATCGATGATGATGGTTGTCCCACTGATCCTACAATATTCCCTGGTTTCACTGCTGATGGCAATGCTCTTTTGTCAACTTACGAAGCCTTCCGTTTCACTGAGAGTTACGGTGTGATTTTCCAATGTAATGTCAAATATTGCTTAGGACCATGCGAACCTGCTGTGTGTGAATGGAATATGGAATCATTTGAATCATTGGGCAGAAGAAGGCGTCGTTCTATTGAAAGGTAAATAATAATAATAATTGTTTTTATATATGTGTATGGCGTATACGTAATATTTTTAGCGATATATTTTTTTGACGCGAAATTTTATTTTGAAAGGCAATTGGTAAAGGAACATAAATTCAATTTATAGATTAAAGTATTGTCTACAAAAAATACCAATTCCATGTAAGAAATCAGTTAAACGATAGTGCTACTTTAAAAAGGTGAAATGTTGAAAATAAACGCATGATGAAGGTTTTTCGCAAAAAAAATATTTTTATCGAAGAAGTGTGTTTACAATTTGTAGGTTATGTGACTTTCTGTAAGAAAGTATTAACATGTGATCATTTAAAAGATATTATTATTTCTTAAATAGTTCCAAAACTCAAAAATACCGGTTTCTTTATCGTTTTTCCTAAGCAGTGAAGTTTGTTAAAAAATAATTTATATTATTGTTTACATTGATATAAATATTCTGTAGAAGAAATTGCTTAAGATTTTTTCCATGCAAGAGCTCAGTTCCAAAGATATTGTGACTTAAAAATGGATTAAATTCAAAAACACAAGTTTTTTGGGGATATTATGATGTGGAGGTATATCTTCACGCCATAAAGTGGTCCATTTATTGCATTCAGCAATTTTGAAAAGCTGGTCTAAAATATTGAGCAATGATGATGTTTTTCTGGTTGCAAATCTCACGTTAGGGTACAAATTCTGCTAGCTGATAGCAAAGAATATAAAGTTACAAAGAAGTGTTATCTGGATCTAAAAATAAAATCCAATTCCAAAAGCTCTTTCGAAATAATAATAAAAAGAACGAAACAAAAAATAATTGAGAGAAAAGCTCTTTCTCATATAATCTTGGCAAACACCACGCATATCATAATATTCACTATTCGTATTTTAAGGATAATAGAAAGGAGGATACTTTTTTACGTTTTATGAAAAGCTCTGAGAAAAAGTTCTTGAAAGAGGAAAAGCTCTGAGAGCGGGTTCCAATGTTGGAACCCACCATATAAAATTTTTTAAAGCAAAAATTTGTATGAGATGCGTCTTTTTGGTTACTTTATATTCTTTACTGATAGTTAGAAAAAAACCGTTTAATTACCATTATTTATGAAACAATTAACTTACTTACTTATCAAGCTCCCAATCCATATAGGGTCGCAGGTTGAGACACGGCAGCCTACCATTCAATCATCCATCCTGCTTCCATTCATCTAGACCCAGCTTTCAGGTCTTCTTTTGGTCTTCTTCACTTTCTCGAACCTGGGGGCTGGGATTCAAAGATTCTCTTGGCTGGAGCATTATTGCCCATTCGCTCGATGTTGCTGAGCCAATGTAGTCAACGGGTTTTGATTTTCAACATCAATATACAGCTCATTGAATTCGTGGTTGTATTTTCTCCTCCATTTCCCCTTCTCGCATACAGGACTAAATATTTGTCGAAGAATTTTTCTTAAGAGAGAGCAAAGTATCAGATCTTTAAAACAGGACTGGCAGTATAAGTATTTCTACGAATGGTGCACTGCACATGTGAGAATTTTTGAACCCATCCGTTGCGCCAGACTGAAGTAGCACCGGTTTGCTAGGGTAATTCTTCGCCGTAAGATGTCGTTCATTGGAATAATATTTACTTCGAGGTAGATGAACTCCTTAACTAGTTGAAAGATTGTTGCTATCAACAGCGACGTTTTGCCCTAGCTGGTTGACAGATCTTTCATTGTTTGTTGATAGCATGTATTTGGTCTTGTCCTTGTTAACTTGAAGACCAACAAGTTTCGCATGTTCTCCATTTGTCGTGAAAGAATGTATGACGGCCTGTTGGGAGTGACCGATGATATCTATCGATATCATCGTCATAACCTAGGTGTTGGATAGATCTGTTGAAAATAGTGCCATCATGGTTAACGCCTAACGTGTGCACAATTTGCTCCAGAACGATTTTGAAGAAAACACATGATAGCGCATCTCTCTGCCGAAACCATGTGCATGTGTGAAATAGTTCGGAAGAGCTTTTCCCTATAGTTGCACAATGCATTGCGTATTTTTCAATGCCACACGCAACCCAACTGAATCAGTTTTCTCGGGATCTCAAGTTCAGCCACCACCATAAAAGAGCTCGTGCAGATTAATTCTATCATATGTATGTGGCTTTAAAGTCGATGATTAGATGGATGTTGGGTCTCGACTTGAAATTTTTGCCTGACAATATATTTGGTCTATGGTCGATTTGATTGTAATTGCCGATTTTAGTGTTGCAGAATGGCTGAAGACGCTCATACAGTACGTTGGATGGGACCTTGTATGACGTTTGTCAGGAGTATGGCTCGATAGTTCTTGCAGGAAATAGGATCGCCTTTTTTTGTAGATGGGACATATTGATCTTATAGATCAGTCATCGGACATGCTTCCTTTCACCCCAATTTGGTTGATGAGTTGGTGCATGCGCCTATTCAAAACATCCACTCCGTGCTTGAAGAACTCCGCTGGTAAACTGTTAGCTCCGACAGTCAAGTTGTTCTTGAGGTTCTTTTTAGCTAAGTCTACTTCTTTTATACTAAGAGGTGTTACTGGGTCCTAATTGACTGGAGTTGGATTCGCTTCGCTTCTTGTCCTATTTCTTGATCTGCTGCTTCAATACATCTTTTATTCCCTGTGCTTAAAATTGAATGGTAATTTAATTATAACTTTTATTTAACTTTCTAGTAACGAAACCAAAGAAGCCGATGATGATATGAATATTTCTCAAGAAATTCTTGTTCTTGATTTCGGAGATGAGAAAAGAGAATTTTTCAAGGCGGATCCAAGTACTGATTTCGCCAAAGGTAAGTTGACAAAAAAAAAACTCATATAAAAGTGTATGTCTCATTTATTTTTATATCATACGTTTTTGTAGATAAGACTGTCACAATAATCGAACCATGCCCAACAAAGACATCTGTCTTAGCTCTTGCCGTTACATGTGCCCTAATGATCCTGCTTTACATCTCAACTCTTTTCTGTTACTATATGAAAAAATGGATGCAACCGCATAAGATTGTTGCTTAAATATTAAGAAAAGATTTACTAAACACATTGCTTCCCCGCATAGTTTTAAAATAGTTTCATTTTTATTATAAGGAAACACTCTTACACTTGAATCCTCATACATACATGCTCTTATACACAAAAACAAATAATGAACGAAAACTTAAAGTTTCATAAACCGATGCATTTAAAATTTGAAAACTAAAATATACATAAGATAGTAGATTAAAAGCAACAACAAATGCAAAAACAAAAATTATTTATTTTTTATAGAAATCGGTTAGCATTATTATTAAAAATATCAAGCCACCCACAAACGTTGGGAAAAATACACTTTCTATTAAGTTCAAGCTGATTGGAAGCAGGAATTGTTTTCGTATTTAGTAATTTTTAAAATTTGGTAGGTCGAAATGTGGCCACATTGATACAACTTAGTTCAAACAAAAACATCAAAGATTTTCTTAACATATCAATCCTATTCAATTATCCGTATGGAAGGAATTTTCGATTGGCGTTTTCTTATTAAAAAATGGGGATCGCAATCGAGTTGTTTGATCCACAGGGATAGCAGAATTAGGACTGTTTGTTTTGTTTTGAAGTCAAACATTATCCTCTTTACCCGATCAATTCGAACTTAAATAGAGACTGTAAAATTATTTATTTATTTTTGATTAAAATTTTATTATATTTTCTTAAATATTTATTTCAAAAAAAACAAAAAATTAGCCAATACTAACTGTTAAATTTAATTAAGAATACAAACACGGGATGTTAAAGGAATTGAAAATTTTACATGGAATTCAAGCTTAGATTTTTTTGTGTTTGTATCACGAAAATATATAAAAATGGTACCCTTTGAGAAAAAAAAAACACTATACCAGAATTAAGTCTAGTTAGAAATAATTTTAAATTAATTATATTTAAGACATCAAGATATTTATTATGGCAGGCATTGCAATAATTACTGATTTAAACAAAAAATAATAATTTTAATGATGAATACAAACAAAATAATAAAAAGTTTCTTATAAGGTGATTTTAATATTTTTTGTAATTTGTAAATATCTGCAAGACAATATTTCTTTATTTATAAATAAATTTAATGAAAATTACAAAACTGTGTTTTGATTGTACTCGTATTTCATTTTCAAAGAGTTCAAACTACAAATCAGCTTCAGAGAGTTGCGTATCGACTTTTTGTTTTCAAATAAATGTGAAAATTAAACTCAAGGCAAATAGCAGGTAAGGGGATAAAAGAACGGCAGCACAAATAGATAATTATTTCCTTATTTTTACAGAGAAATGAAATGAAGGTCAAAGATAAAAACATAATTGAAGTAAGGTTAACAATGTTTACAGTCAGAAAATACAGTTTTCCAGAAAACAATATTAATATTTAAGTAACGTGAATTTTGCTTACTGACTCGTTTGTTTCTATTCTATTTTAATATGTGTTTTTGATGCCATTTTGTGACGATTCTCAAATGAATTGTAAAGGATAAATTGGCATGTAAATGCACTTCTTTTTTGTACTATCTTGAAAAGAAGTGATTCTCTAACTATATTAGAGCAATTGCGAATTAGTTATGCAAACAAAAATTTTATTCCATTTTTGGTTTGTGAAAAAATGGGTATCCTGCTAACTTCATATGAAGTTATAAGAAAAATGCAATACATTTTTTTTTTGCTTAACTAATTCGCAATTAAGTATCAACTAATGATAGGATAGTTATTAACCTGAATTTCCAAAATATCCTGCTAGGTAGCTTGGTAGCAGGCGCGGATACAGGGGGAGGGCAATGGGTGCAATTGCCCCCCCTGGGCAAGATAGAATTAAACATGAAATGGCCCGCCCCGGGCGGCACTTACTGGGGGGCGGCAAATTTGGTGGCAATTTTTTTTTTTTTTTATTTAATAATTAAATTTTACTGTGAAATTTCGGCGCTCTTAGAAAATTATTCATGTCTATTATAGAATTCGCAATCCAGGCGGGAAGCTACTCGATCAGTAATGCTCAGATTTCAATAAGTGAATCTCCCGATCGTTATCCGTTCAATTGTAATACCGACGCAATGTGCTAAACCACCTTGCTTCCGCTCCCATTGTAAATTCCGTAATAAGCATGATTAATTAATTTTGCCCTTCCCAAAATATATCCGGGCGGTATTGAAATCAAAAATCATGTCACCAACCAAAAATTATTATCAAATTAATTTAAGCAATAAAAAGAATAATATTGAATATTTGAATGCAACAACAACAACTTGAGTGGTAGCAAACTCAAGTTCAACATTTATATCATGCAAAAAACTTTGGAGCCTTCCGGCAAGTATGTATGATATGATCGGAACCAATCGGAACCCGGACCAGAATAAACTTGGCCAAACTTAATTATTAAAATACTTTTATAGGATTGATATTTAAAGTTCCATAGAAAATAAATTTTACTATTACGTTTCACGCTTGGTTATGACGAGTGTTTCTGGCTTGGATATGGCAAGTTTTGGTTCTCATCGATTTACCTTACAAGAAACCCTTTCAATAGAAAGAAATATTTGTATTAATATGTTTTCTTATGAAAGCTAATGGACTCTTTTATGTAAAGGGAGAATTTGTCAAGCCATAAACTGTCAAATTCCATCAAAGGATGGCTACGATGTCGTCGGATTAAAAAACCCTAAGGTTAAGTCCTACTATCGGTTCAAGAAATTTATTGAATGAAAACCACAATGAAGAAGTCCACAAATAGAACTAAATATTTTAACTTTAAATTGGGGACTCCCAATGGTAGCACATTGAAAACTTTTCTGAACGCAGCCCTTTCATTTAAATTATTCGCCAGACGGACAACTCATTTAACATTTTGACCATAGCGATTTTAAGATTGTGAGATGAAGTGAGAAAATAGTATACGTGCAAGCCGGAGAAAAAACACAAACAAAAACGAGTAGACTGCTCTTCCTTTCACTTTCTGAAACATTATGCCGTCTTACCAAAATAAAATAACGGAAAAAAACTTCGTTTGAACTTAGCTTTATAAAGATACCTACCTACTCGAAATGTAGTAATCGGAAATCGTTCATGTGAAAGTTTTAAATTTTTTTAAAGTTCTTATGCTATTATGTACACATCATATACATCCACAGTACACAAATCTAAGGTAGGTATTATACTGCGCAGGTTGTCAGTCGGAAATAAAAAATGGCTGTGAACGTGAGGAAGAAAACACACGTAAAAACAACAACAAATTAAAATTGAAAATGTCAGAAATAAAAATGGCTGGGGATGTGATGACTTAAATACACGTAAAAACAACAACAAATATTGACAAATGCGCAGAAGAAACATAAATCAAAACTCTTATGATATTACCTCTTTAATATGTGTACTGTGATATACATCCACGTAAGTCTAATTAAAATTCTGATTCTCAAAGTGTTTGATTTTTTAAATGGTTTTGAATAAAGAAAAAGTTATTATCATGAAGCTATCTCCTTTTTCTGATACCTATAAAAATGTTTGTTTATGGGTCATTTATCATTTCTTTGACGTTCTCGAAGTAAGAGTTTTCGAGTGCAATTTGCCGACACAGCATTTCAAACATTTTATTTTTATTTCATTTAAAATCTGTGCACTAGTCAAAAATTTGACACCAAAACGAAATACCAATAGTTTTATAACAATAATGTAATGATTTACACTAGAAGTATTTTTTTTTTTGTTTGTTTATTCTATTCTTATTTTTATTCTTTGAGAACTAGAGATGTGCGCCTCGCTTTTCACCACATTTTGCCATTTATGAAAAGCCACCATATAAAAAAAGAATAATTACCTACTTTGTTTTGAATCAAGATGACTTTTATTTCAATGGCTAAAAATGATACTTATATATTTTCCTTAATGAATTGTAAAGGCTTTCGTTCAAGTTATATACAAACTGTATCCAAAATCACATAATTTATACTTTTCCACCACTTTTCTGTGTTCGACTATTTCACCAACACTGTTAGGATATAAAAATTTAATTTTATTTTCAATCATCTATGTATGTATCTTTACTTAAAAAAAATGTGTAATAATAATGTTTTTTCTGACTGACATTCAAAAATAATGATATGTTCTCGTATACATATGTATGTGACAATAATAAATTAAACTTTGCATGAAAAGTTTTGTAGCATTTTTATGCCTATGTATATATATGTATGTAATGTAATGTTTTGAATACATTTTGGGAGGCGGCAAAATTAGACACCGCACCGGGCGGCAAAAACCCACGCTACGCCACTGTGCGTTGTAGGAACTTCCGTGTTATTAAACTGGTGAAGAGTATAAATCCGATAAAGAAGATTGGAGAGAAACCAGGAAACGACGACAGAGTCACTGCCAAAGAGAAGTAGGATGGATAATATTGTTTTTGGCCGTTTTTACAATCGTCAAGTCAACGGCCGTTTTCAAAAAAGTCATCTGCGTCAAAAATGCATTTGCAGATTGTTCTTTATCGCAAACTGCTAAAGTCACATGTTCGAAAACATTATCAGCGGTGCAGCTGTGCAGTAAAAAATCGAGTTGACGATAAAAAAATTGAGAAACCAGAGAGCGTGTTTGTAAACATCAAATGCGTTTGCAAGTAAATTGAATGACGTTTATCAAACTAATTATGTGCAAGCAGGACAATTGCATTATGACGATTGCAATCTGCATCAAGAAATGACGATCATTTGGCGACCAGCTAATGAAGAGGCTGAAACTTTCCCTCGAACTCGAACGTCAAGAGTGGGAATAGCGAATAGGAACATACCGATGTGTCATGATGCTTTCCGAAATTTGAGGTGTTGCACAAATCCTGAGGGAATTCAAAAATGCTGTAAAAAACCATGCTACAGCTAAAAACTGTTCCAAAGTAACGGCTGTTCGAGACACTGTCTAGCAGTTATGAAAGAGGTAATTGCTTTTTTCAAATTTCAAACTCACATCGCTTTGTGTGACCAGGTGTGTAGAGCGGTATGAAGTGTACTCAAATCTGTAGACCTGTGGAAACTCACGAAATTGCCCCCCCCTGAACGAAATCCTGGATCCGCGCCTGGTTGGTAGAAATGGTGGCAAGAGCGTAACACTCGCTCTTTGCCCAATTAGCACTGGATTGCGCCGTTTTGATACCATAACTCGTTTGACCTGTGTATGAAAGCAGATTAAAGCGTTCCTTGCTTTGAAATAGGACGGCTGTGAAGTATGGTTAATGTACCTTGTGAGTTGGGTCAAAGGACACTCACTCGATCAAATCGCATCTCGCCCGAGCTCGGCAGGTTGTAGAATAGCAACGAAGCGCGATCAATCCGATCATGTGATCATTTTTGCCATTGAGCATCATGAAGCCCCTCAGAAACCCGGGTTCCGATTGTTTGCGGACTTTGGATCTGGGGGGGAACATGATGCAGAACGCAACAGATTTTTGTCTCAGATCCATTTCGTGGCGTTAAGAAAAGAGATCAAGTCTTTGATCTTCATTTCGGAAAGTTCGTTTAGGTCGTCAAAAAAAGCGATTCCAAACGATTGTGCTCTCATTCTGGCTAGAGCTGGACATTTACAGAGAAAATGAAGGACTATTTCTTTTCTTGCTGGTCTCCACAGCTGCGACAGTGAGTATTGTAAGGAATACCCAGCCTCGCCACATGTTCTCCAATTGGCCAGTGTCCAGTGCAGGCCGCTACGACCCTGGCTATGTCCCGCCTGGGTCTGCATATGAGATCAATTGTTCAGGATATTTTGCAGTTGGTTAAACTGCTCCACCTACGATTGGATTCCCTAAATAAAATTGACAATATATTGCCCTCAAGTGAGATGTGAAGGGCTGATCCTTGCCTGGCTAGTTCATCTGCCCGTTCATTTCCCTCAATGCCACTGTGACCAGGAACCCAGATAAGAGTGACCTTGAGGTTAATATTTAGACTTACGAGCTCATCTTGGCATTGTTGGACCAATTTAGAGGATCATGTAGCCAAATCAATGGCTTTAACAGCCACCTGACTGTCTGTAAGGATGGCTGTATTACGATTTTGGTTTGGATCTGCTTTTAGTATCTTGCATGCCTCCCTGATTGCCAGTATTTCAGCTTGAAATACACTAGCAAAATTCGGTAGCTGAAATGACTTGGAGATGTTGAGAGACTCAGAGAAGACTCCTGAGCCAACACCGCACTCCATCTTTGAGCCATCAGTATAGATAGTTGTGTCGAAGTATCTCGTCACGGCGTCATCATCCCAGTCCCCACTGGATGGGAATAAGACTTTAAAATTTTTACTGAGGCTCATTGCAGGAGCGCGGTAGTCAGTGGGAGTCGAAAGTATATCAGCGGGAATCAAATTTGTGATATTGCTGCAACCATAAGGTTTAGCAACCCAAGAATTTGATTCTTTAAGTCTTAAGGCACTGCAAGATACTAGATATTTTATGTGTAGATCAAGTGGTAGAAGGTGCAGAAAAACGCTTAAGGCATCCGTTGGGCAAGATCGAAGAGCCTCTGTGGTACCAACACTAGCTGTTCTTTGAACCTTTTTGAGTTTGTCAATGTTATATGCCTTATTTAGTGTGGGCCACCAGACAATCGAACCATATGTTAGAATCGGCCGTACCACTGCAGTATACGTCCATAAGATCATCTTTGATTGAAGGCCCCAGTTTTTACCAAAGGTTTTACTATAGGCGTAGAAAGCTATGCAGACCTTCCTGACCCGTTCTTCGATGTTTATTTTCCAGTTTAACTTAGGGTCTAGGATGACATCACCTAGATATTTTGCACTGGTTGATAGTGAGAGTGTTTGGCCGTTAAGTCGGGGTGGAGTGAAGGGTTGTATCTAAGTTTTGGTATGAAAACCATCAGTTCAGTTTTGCTCTGGTTGACTCCTAGACCACAACTCTTAGCCCAGTTGCTAACTTTCTCAAAGCCATCTCTGTGATATCGCTTATCACAGGATTAAACTTCCCTGACACTAATAATACCAAGTCGTCCGCATACGCAACCGCCTTCACACCACATCTCTCCAGTTTAACGAGGATTTTGTTCATGACTAAAAGCCATAGAAGTGGTGATAGAACACCGCCCTGGGGTGTTCCTCTACTGACGTGTTTTGTCGAGTTTGCATTACCTAACGTGCCATGAATCTTTCTATCTTTGAGCATGGATATTATCCATTCTCTGATGTAACCCTCTACACCAAAGTCAACGAGTGCCTCAAGAATAGATACGGTTAGCACGTTGTTGAAAGCCCCTTCTACATCTAAGAATGTAGAAAGGGTATATTCTTTGAAGCTTATGGTTTTCTCAATTGTACGCACTACCTCATGAAGGGCCGTTTCCGTCGACTTACCTTTGAGATATGCATGTTGAAAGTTTACTAGAGGACATTCCACAAGTATGTCTCTATAATGTGTGTCTAGAATACGCTCTAGAGTTTTAAATACAAAAGAGGTTAGGCTAATTGGACGAAAATCCTTCGCGGATTCGTGTCCTCGCTTGCCTACTTTTGGAATAAAAACCACTTTTACATGTCTCCAAGACTCTGGCACATGGTTGAGAAAGAGGCATCCACATCTTGTAGCTTTTGGAGCATGATTGGCAGAATTCCATCTCGGCCTAGATATTTATACGGGGAGAAAGTATTAATAGTCCAGGCTATCCTTTCTTTAGTTATAACAGTATTGATATGCTCTACACGAGCTAAAGGTAAGTTATAAGTTCTATGCGTTTCGGGGTTGCTATTCTCGCAGCCCAGAAAGTGTGTCGTCATCAGCAGTTCTAAGGACTCCGTCAGAGAAACTGTCCAAGATCCATCAGGCTTTTTCAAGAACGAAGGATTACAATGCTCCTTAGAAAGAACTTTGCTTAGCCTTGCGGAATCTTTTAAGCTCTCAATAGAATGGCATGTATTCTCTCCAACCTAGTTTCTTTGCTGATGCGAAAACACGCTTGTAGACTTTCAAACAGTCTTTATAAGGTTGGTAAAACTTGTGTCTGTGGCAGATATTGAAGATCTTCCAAGTCATTTTTCTCAGACTAGACAGGTCTTCATTCCACCATGGAGGAAGGGTTTTACGGCTATATTTAACTGGGTAGGACCCTTAAAAGCAGTGTTCATAGACACTTCAATGGTTTTCACCATTGATTCTAGATCTATAACTGATTCTGGACTCAGATTCGGTATATTGTGCAGTTCGGAATTTACGATTTGGCTGAACTTCGTCCAGTCAATTCTCTTCGGGTTTCTATAGGGAGCAGAGAGGTTTCAGACTCGAAATTAATATTGAAGAGGATCCATCTGTGATCCAAAAAGGAATTAAGAGGGGATGCTCTCCAATTCTCTACTAATAGCTTAAAGTTATTATTAATGACGGTAATATCAAGTATGTCCTCCCACCCTTCGTAGCTATCCGAGCTCGGAAAGACAAAAGCAGGAGTAATACCTCTGTTACATACAGTTAAGTTGTTTTCAATAATAAAATCAAAAAGAGACTCACCTCGTTCATTAATCTCCGAACTACCCCAAAGAGTATGTCGTGCGTTAGCATCACATCCAATCAGGAGGTTTGTCCCTTTTGTGTTGACCTCGGACGAAAGCGTGCGCCACTCTTCCGGCGGTGACAGCCTGTCATGCGCCGAGTACGCTGAGGCCACCAGTAAGCCGTCTGCATTTTTATCGTCCAATCTGACGACTGTCAGATCGGAGGTGCCAAGGTTAGGACACAAAAAAGTTTTTAAGTGTTTTTTAACTAAAATACAAGTTCGAGGCTTACCTTGGTCTTGGTTTGCGGTTTTTTAGAACAGATCATACTGGCTGTCTTGGAGACCTCTCACTCTACGGCCGTTAACCCACGGTTCTTGTATGATGCCGACGTCGATGTTCTCCTCACGCAGGAAAACCCTCAGATTATCTGATGCACATTTCGAGTGCTTCAGATTAATTTGAATGACCCTCAGCATCGCGTTTTTAATTTTGATTGCATTCTGCACAATCAGGGCCCGGCGCGGCGGCTCGCTGGCAGACATACAGGCAGGCAAACATGCAGGCAGACAGACGTCTTCTGTATCGTCGCGTCATTCGTTTGATCAAATCTCGAGTCAAATTTTTTTACGAATGCCAAACTTGCCACATAGTGCCTTTAATATCCCAAGTAAAAATGAATCGTAAAAAGTGTAAAGATAAAATTATTTCTATGGTAAAAGTATCCAGGTAATAAAAATAATAAGCCAGAATTGAATTGGATTTCGAAAAAAAATATTAAATAATTTGGAAATTCTAAGCAAATAAAATCGAGTTCCTCATTCAAAAATAATCCAAAGCTCTTTGGATCGGTTTGTGTTGTTGTAGTCCGTTGTGAAAAAACTGCTGATGACAGCTGATATACAAAAGCAACTCAAGATAACTAAATTTTTTAAGGTAGCAAGATAGAGAAACGGTGGGTACTGGAAATGTTCTCAATTTGATGTCAGAAATCAGAAAACCACTCACAAAAAAAGTTGTGAATTGTTTTAGGCAGACAACAATTCGCAATTTGCTTGTCCATTTTTGTGAGAAGCAATATCCTTCTCATGCATTTTTGCATGTGCCTCAAACACTTGGAAATATCAATTATCTATAACTTTCTTTTGCTATTGATGGCAAATGCCAGCAGGAGCAAACCATAAACATTGAAAAGAACCAAGTTAAAATTAAAATTAAAATTAATTAAATTAAAAAAATATGTTAGTTTTGTGGTATTGCCCAGAGCCAAGGGGGCAAGTGCCCCCCTTGCCCCCCCCCCCCCCTTCCGGGCGCCTATGTGAGGAGTTTAGATTTAAAGTAGTGAATAAAAGCAATTTTCAACTTTCCGTTCAACATCGGATTTGAAATCAACTTCAAAGTTGGCCAGCTTTGTATTTATCAGCCAGTTGAGCAATAGTGAATAAAATGACTGTTAGAGCCATATTATTCACACCAGGTGTAAATAAGGTTTACATGAATTTTCAACCTGTCTTATTAATCCGCTTATTTTAAACTTCTCAATTTTAACTTTTGTTCATAATATTCACTCAAAACGCGCATTAAACTCGGTGGATTTAAAATACATTAAAACCGGGTGTAAAACTATTTAAACTTGACTATACACCGATTTTAAACACACGTAGTGTCAATAATTTGACATTTTCCAGCATGTTTTTTTCTTTTTCTTCGTTTCTTGTTGTGAATATTGTGTGCTTCGGTGAAACTTTTGAAACTTAACTCACTTTTAACCAACTTGTAACTTAAGAACCAGATTAATCGAGTGAATAATATGGCTATTTATGACTTGAATATTTTTTATATTGTTTAATTATGTTTGCATATTGATTTTTTGTTTAATTTTGTTAATGTATTAGTATATTATTATGCATGTGTTAGATTGCCTTGTTTTACTAACCACTAACATTTGCACTTGTGATGAGCCTCTGATTGTAGGTTGCAGCTTGCTCTAAGCGTACTACAACTAAGAATCTGAAGTGTAAAACTAAAAAAATACCTATGTAGATTAAATAATAACTATTTCCATCAGGGATCCCGTCTTACCTAGTTCTTCACGACAGCCACTAAAATTTCCTCGAGTTTCTTTTTGGAGTTAGTCCATTAAAAAGTTACATTTGGGGTTGCATTTTCTTTTTTAAATATCAAGGGGGGTCAGTTTAAAGTTAAATCCAAGTTTGTGGGATTGCAACCCTTGTCCCGCGGCCGCCATCTTGGAAAAAGGGGTTGAAATGGTTTTTATGGTTTAGCTGACGAACTATAGGTCTCACAAAAAATTTAGTTAACAATTTTTGTTGCAAATAAGATAATCTACAACTTTTGTCAAGTAACTTTTTGTCGTAGAGCCACAAATGTGAAAGTTATAAGCGAAAATCCATGAAAATTTGATAAAAAAGTTTCTATTGGTCGATATAACTTTTTTTCTTCATTTTACAAAAAAAAATAACAACAGACCATTTTTATAGATGCTGTTTTAAGGAATAATTTTCACTGTGAATTGTTTAAATTATATTCTTTAATTTAGGTTTTACAGCGCTGCGAAACGAATTCTCTTCAATATTCATAACTATACATATAGGCTATTGATTATGTCATATAATAAGAAACTAAGACGTTCATCGGATTTTACTCAGCCTTATTATGAGTTTCGCCCGGAAAATATTTCACCCGAAAAATATTTCACCCGAAAAATGTTTGTTCCCCCGGAATTTTTAAAGCTATTATGAGTTTCGCCTGAACTTCTCTTGGCTTAAAATAAACAAAAAACTTCGCAAAGCGCACCAGTACCACCTAATTATCTCTTGTTCACCTCCAAAAGATAAGTGATAATTTAAAATCTTAATTACGCTATATTTTGCGTGAAATTAGTACTCACAAAAAAGAGGAATTTTTATTTTTCGGGTGAAACTCACAATAGGCGAAAAGTGAAACGTCAATTTTTCCGGGTGGAATGTTGTTCACGTGAAACTCATAATAACCCTGATTGTAAAAATCATCAAAGGAGTCATTGAAGATGAGAAAACCGCGGAGTGCTATTAAATTGGAGGGTGCATTTAGAGGAGGTGCAAAAGCACCCTTTTTGGTTTTTCGCATATAACTCGAAAACGAAGCATAATTTCGAGATAATTCTCAAAATCTTTTTTGTAGAGAATAAAATTTACCATCAAAATGAATTTTTGAAAAAAAAAATTAAAACATTTTTAGTTAGCTATATTTGCTTATAACTTTCTTACCAGCAGAGATACATAGGTATAGGCATTGCCTTATATAAAAGAAAGATATTTAAATTGCCTTTAAAATAAATTAAAAAAAAAAAGTTTTGATAAAATTCGACCGAGGATTAGTCGTTCAAACTAGGCTGAATTTAAGTTTTTAAAGCCTTATGAATCGCAATTTTGGCTATTTTGATGGACATGTTAAATAATACGCTCAAACTGTGTGTATTAGTGAGCCATGACCAGTTAAGTCAAAAATAAAAATCAAACTTCAAATTTTTCACAGTTCTGCTATCTCTTAGGCTTACCTCGTTTTCGTCAGGAGCAGGTAAAATATATTTTAAAAAGAGTTTTTAAAGTAGATTTCAAATCTGAATCCATTTTTTGCTATCACCTCAACTTTTGGAAATAAATTAAAAAATCACCAGTTTTTGACCATAGTTTTTTTTTTTATTTAAAATAACTCTTATTAAATTTTGAACCGTTTCACGTACAAGAGACCAACAATAGTCACTTAATTTAATATACCATCATCCCAAAAACTTTTGTAACTTTTTTCTATTCTTTCTAAATCTTTGTGAAGTCGCTATCCTTGCTCATCCCAATATATCGAAAAATGCAACTGAGGATTTCTCAAAACATAAAAAAGATACTGGGACGTTTGAAGCTGAATTTTGAAGATTAAGATAAGTACTCTCAGAAATATGTGCAGTTAAAAAACAGTATCAATTCGCATAGTTACATAACACCAAAACTGGCGAAAAAAGTTTCTTTTGCACTTTGTAACGGTAATATTTCGAAAACCAGAGCTGATAGCGGACAACGGATAACGGATTTGAGTTAAGCACGAAAAACTACCTTTAGATCAACTCTTACTAAGTCATATCGAAAACCTTGTAAACCTCATACATTATCATACAAAAAAATGAAAATTATAACAAATCATTATGTATACCCAGTTACATATGAATACTGAAGAGTATTCGTTTCGCAACATACTGTAAAACCTAAATTAATGAATATAATTTAAAAAGTTGATAGCGAAAATTATACATTCAAACACCATCTATAAAAATGGTCTGATGTCATTTTTTTTTGTAAAATGATTAGAAAAAAAGTTATATAGACCAATAGAAATTTTGTTCTCAAATTTTCATGGATTTTCGCTTAATAACTTTTTTATTTGTGGTTCTACGATAAAAAGTTACTTGACAAAAATTGTAGATTATCTTATTTGCAACAAAAATTGTTAACTAATTTTTTTGTGAGACCTATAGTTCGTCAGATAAATCATAAAAACCATTTCAACCCCTTTTTCCAAGAGGGCGGCCGCGGGACAAGGGTTGCAATCCCACAAACTTGGATTTAACTTTAAACTGACCCCCCCTTGATAACTAAAAAAAGAAGATTGCATCCTCTGACAAATGCACGCTAAGCCCAAAAAAATGTAACATTTCAATGGACTAAGTCTTTACATATAAAACTGTCGGTCGCAAAATCCAGCTCATTTCAGATTTTGACCAAACTTTGTGAAATACTTTTTTATGGCACCAAAGAAGGAAATCGACCATTCGTTAATTTCAGGAGGAGGGGGTTACTGGGGCATGACCCCAAGAATTCACAGAGCTACGCAAGAAATTATTAGAAAAGATTACAAAAATTTTCTGTTTATAGCTTTGGAATTGACTATTCATTCATTTTATAGACAATTTAGCTAGTCTTTTCACAATTTACCACCCATAGACCGAAAAATATTGTTTATTTAATACCAAAATCTGTGACGTATTTTTACAAACTGCCGTAATACCAATTTCGTGGAATTTTCTAAGTATAGTTCAGCTAATGTGGCATGATTGATATTCATAAATAATAATTACTATTGATCAAGACCTATCAATAAGACGATTTTAACTATTTTTGCATTGGGTAACAGAATTGATTTAGTTTTTTGATTAAAAATCGATTTGGTAGATTTAGGTAAGGGTGGTCCTTAAAAAGGTCATTGCTTCTTTAAGTTGGTGCGTCCCCAGAACTTCTTCCGAATAAATAAAAAAAAATCTGTAAAATTTTAACTCATTATTTTACCGTTAACCCGGCCCCAAGACGATACAAGTTTTATATGGGAAAACCTATGTTAAATGTTCAATCAAACTCTGAATTTTATAATTTTGGTAATAATTGGTAGGGTAGAAAAATATAAATTTTGGTACAAATATAGTATTTCATGACTATACATCTAAAATTCGGTACAAATCTCATTAAAATCGAAACAAACAAATTTCCCCAATTTTAGATCCATACAGGAAAGTTGAAAAATTCGAATTTTTCTTCTGTGTATAAGTAAGGATTTGTTTGTTTCCATCAATTATTAGCAAAGTTATAAAAATTCAGAGAGATTAAAATGAATCAGTATTCTGATACGAAAATAAAATTCAAGTTGAAATCGTATTCCGCTAAAGAAATGCATTTTCAAAGTGGCAAGGGCTTGTCTTGGAATTAAATTTAGCTGGTCCTAAAAATTTTATAAATTTATTTTTGTAGATATCTAAAACTATCAATCAATGCATCAATTTTACTGAAATAACATACATAAATACATTGATACCGGTTTTTCAGAATTATTTTTATGTTAAAATTAGCATGAGAAAAACAGAAAAAAATTGATATTAATTTTATGAGTTTGTACTAAAAAAATATTTTAAGAAATAAAGAACATTGAATTTTTAAATTACTTGATACTCAACGAATTTGAACACATTTATTTTTTGACCAATTTTAAAAATTTTACGGGTTTAAAAAAAAAATAATGTTCCCCTTTTCAAAAATATTTACATCTCGTTCTTCCATAAAAATAAACAAATTGTGAAAGCTATTAAGTTTTGTCTTAAATTATAGCTTCCATAATTTTTGATCGATTAAGATGAAAATTGCCTTATCTTAATCACTTTTATTCTGAACCATCAGATAAGGAAAAAAATGTAATGCAAACTGTCACTAAAAACTATCTTCAAATGTCAAAAAATCTAATAAATATATTTGATTTCCAAAAAACTCCATAAAAAATATCGTTGTGCGCACGAGGAACGACGTCAATGTCATATTTTAAATTGAGAGTGGGTCAAAATCAAAATTCTGGTTTAAAAATTCTGGATTCAAAATTTATGGTTTCACGGAAAATAATGTCTTTAAAAATTCTTCTATGGTCGGCTCTTTCTCTTGAAATTCTGCTTTTTAAAATTCTGCCTCTTAAAATTCTGTAATTTAAAATTTTAAGCAATACAATCCTATTAACTCTGTTTTTTCTTAAACAACTCATATTTATAAACGAAAGTAAACAGACAAACATAATATTTCAACTCGGTTAACAAATAATAATATTTCATATTCATTAAAGAAGGTAGGCACAGGTAATTGAAAAAGGAAGTGAAAAGCAAACCAGATACATATATGTAAACAAATGAATTTTGACCCTGCAAAATTTCAACCTCAGCCCTCTAAAATCTAAACAAAATAGGTAGTATCTTGGACCGGCGAAACTTAATTCCAAGAAGCATAAAATCGAACAAAATTAAATCGTAGACCAGTCTTTTAAATAATAAATAACACACGAATATCTCCTCAACAAACTAAACCCTCCTGTATGTTCCACTTGCAACGTAACTTTTAGTTTAGAACATTTATTAAAAAACTGTACCGAAACAAAAAAACAATTAAACGCTATCTCCAAAGACTTAAACATCAACGAAATTCTCAAAATTCCAAATTCAAAAAATATCGAATTAGTAAATAAACTTATATGTAATCTAAAGTATACAATTTTATTTTATTTTAAATTTCAGAGCTAATAGTCCTCGCAGCTAGGCTCTATAAAAATTGTAATTTCTAGGTTACTTTCAAGTATCTGTTAATAAATTATAATAATAAATAATAATAATTAATAAATTTATTAGTATTTATTTGGGTAGATTTAAGTTAGTATGGGGGGGGGCCAAGGAGTGAATCTGTATACGACCCTGGTCACCTCCCCTGTCCACATTGATTTTTTTTTTTAAATCGTTGGTTTTTTGACTAAAGTTTCTTAGCCTTAAAGATATTTCCATTAAAAAAAGGTGTAAAGAATTTTAGGATGTCATTTTAAAGCTGAAAGATAAAAGTTTTTGATAAAAGAAATTAATAATCAAAACAATATCAAAGACAGTGCTGAAAGTACCTGTATTTTTCTGATTTTTCAAAATTCCTAACTTACTGCAGTTTTTCAACTGCTGATGCTGTAACTATGTACATATATATAACTTTATTATGCATAACTGTAGGTAAATGACTCTTATTACAAGTAAATTTTCCCTTTGTTACTCCCATTTTACATTTTTTACAAAAAACTATTAATCTCAGAACAGCGTTAGGTGAAAATGTAGCTTTAGTAAAATTGAAAAAAATTGATAGATTTCCGTATTTTTTAGCAATTTTTTAAGTGGTTTATATCAATAAAAAAAAATGTGGAGCAAGCCGCTTTCACTCTGACATTTAATAAGACTTTCCTCAAATCTTCTTTAAATCTCGAAGATTTACCATACAAATTTATTTCGTAAATCTTGAAGATTAGAAACTTATCTTGTTAAATCCCCTAGGACAAATACTTTTACAAATCGCACTAACCTTTTCTTATATTGCGCTGAAGGATTCATTCATGGCTGAATTCAGTTCTTCACAAATGAAACATTCTATCTCACTTCCTCTTCATGATGAAATGAAATACCATTTGAATTTAAAAGGTGCTGTCAAAGTAAATTTTTTTAAATATTTTAGTGCGGTGGAAACACCAATAGATTTATTAAATCTGAACTGAAAACAGCCTTTGGTGGAAACATAGCATAAGCCGAAAATATGTAGATACCTACCGGAGCTGGAAAAAATTGGAAAGCCCTAGATAACTTGTAATCAAGGCTTAAAGTTTCTCAAGGTCACGGGCGTTTTTTGTGGGAAAAAAATTAAAAATTGTATACCATCTGAAAGATCTCTAGATCATGATAAAAGGACAGCAAGTTTCAGTAATTGGTCACGTATAGGTTTTTTTTTAATGAATTAAAAAAATTTAAAGGTCATAGTGATTTTTTACATCCTGGTTCATGTTTAAGTCAAAAACACAAATTTTGTCACACAAAGTGACTATTTAGTATTTTCGAGTGGATTTTCGGAAACAGTCAAAATACGTCAATTTTCAACTAGCGCTTGCGCCCAAATGGGTTGTCACAGAAAAAAAATCCGTAAATAGAAATTTGTTGGAAATTATGTATTCTTTCAATTATTTTACTTTGATGAAATTTCCGAATAATTGATAGTTTTCGAGCCATAAGAACCGAATTTCGTCCGGCAAGGTCAGGTGAGAATATTGCAGTTGTAGCTGAGTGTAGCTGTCAGCGATGTTTACTTTCAGAATGGCGACAGCGCTATATGCCACACAGCATCATATTTTCTGGATGGTGATTTCTTGAAATGGAGACTTCAATGGACCGCGTAGATCGTTAAATTTGTTTCTTTGGGGTAATTTCAAAGATCAAACTTTCGCCTAAGCTCAACTAACAATTGATGCACTTAAGGGGAATATCACAGGTGATATTCTTGAAATACAGCCACAATAATGCGTAAATGTGATACGAAATTTCATCAAAAGAAGAATCATTTGAAGGTAGAGCCATGCCAGTCATTCGTAAGATATTGTATTTCATTATTAACCCCAGAGTTTGTAATCTAGATTTAAATTAAAATGTCACTTATCAAAAATATCGTGTTAAATAAATAAAATTTCTTGTTGGAACACAAAAACCCCCTCTTGAAATTATGTAGGTATATATTTTTTTTATTTTTTTTTCTGTACTGAATTATAATTTTTTTTTCTTCATAAAATACATTCAATGGTATGGTTTTTCTTTGAATAAATGATTTGTTTCTTAAACAATAATAAAAATTAAGACTATTGTTATATATTATGATAGATAATATATAATGCATTATTCAGTTGTTTCAACATAAACTTACGTATACTATGGGCTAAAATTATTTAACGAAACAAAATACAAATAAAAATAAAAAAATTAAAATAAAAATAAAATTATTTTACTCTTTTTTTTTTACAACAAATATAGCAAAAAAAATAATAAAATATAAAATTTAACTTGCAGTCTATTTTGTTTGCGTTTTAATTTTATTGTTAAAATAAGTTAATTGCAAGAAATTATTTAAAAAAGGAAGAGCATAATATATTAAAAAAAAACATACAAATTTATATATTTTTTTGTTTGCATTTTTGTTTAAACATCTGTTAGGTACATGTGTCAAATTTAAATATTTATTTGATAATTAAGACTACGATTGATATATAGAATTAATAATGTTTTTTTTTTACTTAATAAACAAAACAATATTATCTAATTGCTTACATTCATTTTGATGTTCGTGAATTTTGGTTTCAAGTGATATAATATATTCTTTTAAATAAAGATCAACAAATATATTTGTTTAAGTATATATGTAGGTATATGTACACCTTATATACAGTACACAGAGTTAAACCTTTAAACTTATTACTTAAATGAAACCTTTCTACTTATGACTGTTGAAGGTAATTAAAAATAAGATTAGACTAATAAAATTAGAAAAAAAAACAGATCTGGGACACCACACTATCAACATTGTGATCAACTTCATATCACACGATAGGCACTTCGGTTTAAAAAATAACATTTTATTTTTTTCTTTACTCTTAATAAGAGTTTAATTCAGTCAATCTGTGATTTATTTTAAAATATTCTAAATAAAAGTGCGGCGGTCTGAGAATTCGTCGGCAGTGTGTATGCGTGCGAACCGAATTTGAACAGACTATCCAATTCATTTATAATTGTGATGTGTGGGTATGTATATTACTTAAAATCTTTTTAAAATGCTTATACGACTAAAAATGTTAACTCTAGAATGTAGGTATGTGTTTGTGTTTTTGAAAATACAATTGCGTGGAAAAGCCTTATTTTCTAGAGACTAACCATTAAAGTGGAAAAATATTGTGATTGATTGATTATCTATTACTACTGTGATAATATTTTTTGTAGTGATTTCGATTTGACGCATCGAGGGTTCTATTAAATCCCTTTTGTGAGGCTAACAGCCTTAAACAAAATTTAACGTATTTATGGTAATTTCCAAAATTTATCGACCCAGTAGACTATTTTCGATAGGTGTTAGCCTTTATAATCAATACAGACAATTCTGATATTTTATTGTGTTGTCCTTTCTTGGCAGTCTATTTTTATCCATAATTTGAAGCAGCTGCCTGAGATCTCAAACACAAGTGTCGGAAAGAAATAATTTTTCATGGACATAATAATTTTGTTTATCTATAATTTTAAGTAGCTGGTTAAAATCTCAAGCTCAAGCATGTATAGGTAATTCAGATCTGGATAACCCTGTTAATTAAAACACTTAACGACGATAATTTTTTTTTTCTAGACCTCTATTATTATGACTTGCAGTTCTCTGAAACGAACGTTCAACTCAGCTCGACGTTCGACATTTCAAACATAAAAACTGCGATTTTGTTCAAAGTCACCAAGAAGTACAGTGCAATATCAGTGGCAGTCATAAAAGGTGCCCTAGAAATAACTAGTGAAATGACAACATCTATTTCGTACATCGAGATAACGGGAGGTACTTTTCTGGTCATCAGAAATATAAAATAATAAAAAAGGTTTACATAATTTTTAATTAAACAAATAAAAAAGTTTTTAATAAAGAAATTAAAATCACTGTATGTAATCTCAAAATAATGGTGTTTTCGTTTTAATAAAATTTAGATAATTTAAAGTGTTTTGACTTTACTTAATTGTTTAGTTTTTATATCAGAGAGCTCACCTAAGCAGACGAATCCAAAAATTTTGTTTATTAAGTATTTGACAGCAAAACTGGGGAAATTCTCTGAGCCCTCAGAAATATAAACTGGACAAATAACTTCAAAAATAAAGTCCTGGTTTATTTTTACATAAATTTCAAATAAAAAATTAAGTTAAATAACAAAATAAGAATACAAAAAATAAAAAAAAAAAATAAATAAAAAAAATGAAAATAAAAATAAAAAAAAAATAAAAATGAAAAATAAAAAAATATTGAACTTAAAAAATAGATTTAATCAGCACATAGGGACCGCAACCGATGGAAGACCGCAATATCTCAGGCAGAGACCCTTCATGGATCGGGAGCCGGATAAGTAAGTAAGTAATCAGCAATTAAAAACTAGCTTGAAGTTAAACTGTGAACTTATGTATGTTTGAAATGAAAGCACTCACTGTACTCTGAAAGCAGCAGTTAAATGACTATTATTTAACAGAATTAAACACCAAGGAAATGCATTTCACAAAATCTCTGCTGGCAAGGTTTCATAGAACTCCACACAGTTTTAAGATGTAAAACGTTCTAGATCTTTATCGGACGATTTTTTGTCCAGATGTGTAATTATATTTCTTACTGAACGCTTCGCTCAAAGTATTCTATACCGCTCACAATTTTGTTGGACATATTATTTTCTTCAGAACAAACTACATGGTAGCAACCTGCTACTGATACCACATACCACAGCCCTTTCATCACTATAAGCACTTGCAAAATGCAAAAAAATTAGCGAAGTTAGTGTTTTATACCGCTCCAATTTATTTGACCATACAATTTGTATCTGTGCAAACTATATGCGACCAACCTGGCAGCGATACCACAGGCCTTTGCATTTTCAAAATGCAACTTACACCTTATATTGGTACAAGTTATATTCCATCAACCCGGCAGCGTCATTTGTATCTAAAGAATAAACGCTTTTATTTTGATTGCATTTTGAAAGTGCATTATTGTGGTCTTAGGGCCACCCTAGCGCTGCCAGGTTGATGGCATATTGTGTGTAAGTGGAAGTGAACGAAACTCCGGGCGGTAATAAACACTTTTACAAAAATCAATAAACACTTTTGTTTATCGTTTAAAATTGCATTTTGTGGTCAATGTGCGTCAATATCGCTGGCAGGTTGCTACTGATGTTGTACGTCCAAAAATATTGGAGCGGTATAACGCACTTGGGATTTGAATCGCAGGATTATTTAGTCGCAAAAAATACAACACATGAGCCACAACGTGAATGAACGCACATGCGACCAAGAAATTGTATTGAGTTGCGGCCGTTTTTTTAGTCGTGGCGACAGAGAATCGCAAGTGCGTTTCCACCCTAAAACATTTGGAGCAAAATCGTTCACCAGCTCTCGGTCTATTTGAATTTCGTTCAATTTGAATTGATTTGTTTTTTTTTTCCTATCTCAAAAATGCAGTGTAGTAAATAGTAAGTTAGCGCGTTGCATGAAATTAAACTTTGTCAGTGCGGATTTCCAAAGCCGCCTTCTATTATGCCAAGCTAATCATAGATACTATGAGCTCACATGACTATAGGCTCAGATCCAATGGAAGTCAGAGGAAAATAAATATGCGATTGAAAATCTAGAGATACAGAATAAATTGTTATTTGTAGCTTAAAATTATTTTCCATTTTAAATAAAGTTTGTCATGGAATTAGGAAAAATATTAAAAATCTAAGTAATCGTGAAGATATTCACGAGGTCCTGGGCTCTATCTAGAGCCCGGTGGAAAATAATATTGGCGGGAAGTCATAGGTTTGGTTAACGGACAAACAGCGACAATTATTTACTATCATGCAAACATGAATTAATCACCTTAATTCCCGTAGTCATTTTACTAAAACGCCAGTAAAACGACACAGCTCCAGAAACGACTTTTTAAAGGTAGTGTTTAACTGAAAAGCCAAGTGGTGCTTCTTAATCCGAGTCGTTTTACTGCCGTTTTTGTATGTTAATGAGCTTTAGTAACATCACAACGCCACTTTCTAGATCCTTATTGGCAAAGCAAGCATTGAAGTTTTTTATGAAATCTAGATCTTAGTTTGTTAATAGAATATCAAGAGCTAAAGATACAGAAAAAGACTTGCATTAAAAATAGCGCTACTAGATAACAATTACAATTAAAGCTGACGCTACACGAAAGTAGATTTGAATAGATAAATAATTTTTAGAATTTCATCAATCGAATCAAAAACCTTGCTTAAATAATTAAGGTCAGAGATCTCAGAACTATTTATACCGTCTCATTCACTTGTATTATTTTGCGGGCTAAATTCAGAAAATGTAATGTTTTTCTAATAGAAAATTCAATGCTATAACGTGTGATTTTTAAAATTGATTTTAGCTTTGGTCGATAAATTTAGAAATACCATTTAAAAAAAATATAATATCGCTCATTAAAAAGAAAAAAATCAGTACCCAAAAAATATCAACGACAATTTGCTATAAGTTTTAAGTAACATCAAATGCTAAATGAAACTTTTTTTGGGACGCTTAAATTGAACTAAATACTTTATGTTGAACTTAAATATTTATGAATTGCTTTAAAAGTTTAACATAGACTTCTTGAAAATTAATGGTTATATTCGGACAATGCAAACACAAATTTCCAAATGATAGTTTTCGAGAGATGACTTTTTTAATGAGCGATAAATGTATAACTGATGGTGAAAATGCTTGATAATAATCAATTTTAAAACTTAAAGGCATTTCCTTAATGTTCATTATCATTACCATTTGGTATTTTAAGTGTTTTTTTTAAATTATCATCTTTCACTTGGTTAGGAATTTGTTGCTGTGGTTTTGGGGAATGAGATATTATTTTATTGTTGCTGGAATATTTGCATACATTTGATAGGCACTTGCATGTGAAATAACGCTGTTTTACAGTCCAGAATTTCTCGCCATAATCAAAGCTGAAAGAGAAATAAACATTTAATAAAAACATATTTGATTAAAAACAACTAAATACATAATTGATAATATTTTATTAATTTAAAATAAAGTTTTTTAGTAAATGTAACTCTGCTCATGTACCTACTTGTACAAAGCTACCCATTTCTAAAAAGAAGAACAAACTTCATATCGTCCCCCGATTGCAAGAACTAGGTAACTCTATTTTCTATTTTTACAATATCTCGGCAAAATCGCTATTATTTTATACATCTTTCAAGACTTTTTGTCAGATTTTTTTCTGCTGTAGACATGAAAAAAATGGACTAAAATAGCTAGAAATTGGCAGTTTTGAGATGTTAACGAGATGCCACTTTTTTTTTGGGGGGGGGGGGGAGGTGACAAACCGACCACCCAACATAAACATTGGAAATAAGTATGCCATTTTTAAGGGTTTAATGGTTAAAAGGGCACAATACATAAGGAATACTAATTTTGTCTAATTTTGTCTAATTTTGTCTAATTTTGTACCCCAAGTATTAAAAAACTGTCTTCCCTCAACTTATATTTTCTATTTATAGGTAGTAAAATGCGTCCCCATCGGCGCCTGGAACCCCACTAATGCCCAATTACTGGAAATATGTAACTCAAAAATGAAAAAATGAAACCATTTTTTTCCAAAAAACCATAAAATTCTTTTTCCGTTATATCCATACTTTACCTAACCAAAAATCCAATTTTGTTACCATTGCTTAGGACATCACAGTTATGAACTTTAATAAAAATCGTTAGTCGTTTTTAAGAAAATTTGAAAAAAAAAAATTTAGCAGCTACGCGGTCTAGATAAACTGCAACAAAAAGGAGAGTAGACTCTATGAATTCATTATAAAAATGCTCTACACGAAATTCAAATCGAAACGGCCCAGTCGTTTAGGCTCTAGCTCGATGTGCATACAGTGACCGCATAAACCGACGGATGTTATGATGATACCCACTTTGTTGGACTTCTCGAACATCGCAATGGTGATTTTATTAAAACCTGGAATTCTTTTGTGAGAAATGGTATTTTACAGGAAAAAATTTAATGCCAGGCTAAGCTAAGGAATTGGTTAAAAAAGAGTTAAGAATCGGTCGTAGTTTAGCAAAGATATGAACCGGAAAAGATAGATTTCCAAGTTCAAAAAAATTTGTTCGTAAAATTTTAGGATTAGTATTGAGGTAGAATTTCACCTTCTACAGCTCCCCAAATTCCACCCGTGATTTTGGTTATTTCTTCTAATCAATTTTCAAATTTTGTTTTTGGATAGGTGAATCGTCAAAATAGTAATTATTTTCTGTTTTTTTACTTGCGATTATAGGTACTATAAGGCAAGTTTTGGATTCGTGCAAAAAAAAAATTTTGAGATAACAATCAAACATGATATTACGATGATAGAGAGCACCAAAAAAGTGGGTGGCAAAATTCTGTCTGTCTGTCTGTCTGTCTATCTGTCTGTTCGTCTACAGCCTAAACGGCTCGATCGATTTTCTTCAAACTTGGTACTTAGTGGTTTTAGGTGATTCTGCCGACACGTTTTTTTCATTTTTTTTGTAGAACCAAAAATAACGGTACCTGTCATACATTTTTTTTTGGCAAATTTACATAATCGTATTTTTCTCAAAAACGGCTCGACAACTTTTCTTAAAAAAAATTCAATAAATTTGTTTTAGTTAAGGCTTTCTTTGGGTGGAAAACCATTTTTCAAAAATGGTTATTAATGGTACCTCCCAAGGAACCATTTTTTTAATTTTTGATTTTCTTCAAAATGGTATGTCCAATTTCAATTATTTTTTTTATACAGAAGCTTCCAAAAAATGTTAATAGTTTTCTGTATCAACATTTTTGAAAAAATAGTTTTTGGATTTTTAAAAAAATATTTCAAATTTTTTTTTGGAAAATCAAATATTTCGAAAACGGCATCATAGATTTTTTTGACACTCGATATTTAAGACTTTTTTAGTACTCTCTAAAATATTTTTAGAAAAAATTTTACATTTATGAAAAAATAACGGTACCTTCCATACAAAAGTGAAAAAACCGCAAAGGAAAATATTTTTTTGCTTGAAAACGACTCCTACGATTTTGATTAAACTTTTTTCATATACTAAAATTAGGACGATCTACCATCAAAAATTATAAAATTTTACACATAGCAACTATTAGTAGTACTTGTCATAGAACGTATTTTTTTATTTTGAGTTTTCTATATACAAATTTCAGATAAGATAAAATAATATTGCATATCAAAATTTTCAAAAAAAAAGTTTTTGGATTTTTAAAAAAAGTTTCAATTTTTTTTTTTTGAAAATTCGATATCTCAAAAACGGGTTGACAATTCTTTTTCAAATTTTGTTTTTATATACACACAAATATATAGTTTAATTCTGCATACCAAAATTTGTTCTTAAAAATGTTTTAAGAATTTTATATATAAAAAATTAATTTAAAAAAAAACCGCTCCAACGATTTTAAATTTTTTTTCCCATACAATCATATTCCATCATGAATTAAGATGGCATACTTTTTTTTCACCTCAAACTGTCAAAAGAGTTGTTTTAGCTAATTTAAGTGCCGTATTTCATGCTTCTCTACATTTTTCTCTCATAATTTCCATGTTTGTATATACAATTTTCTTAAACTCGCATTGTCTTGACCATAAGAGCAAGTACGTGCGACCCAGTTGTGCATTTTATTTTTTTACAATTATGGCTCGAAAGCCATCAATTATTCGTAAATTTCATCAAAGTACAATAGTTGAAAGTAACGAAATAATATAACCCCAAATTCGCATAAAAAATGCATGTTATTCAAAATTAAAATTCGAATATCTCAAAAAATTGACGTGCTAGAGCAATTCTGAAGCCAGATTCGAATCCACCGCATCAAAAACCATCAGGAAAGTATATTTTGTTTAATGCTAGAGACAAAAATTCAAATTTTATCACACAAAGTACCTAATTAATTAGTGTTTTCAAGTGGATTCTCGGAAACAGTAAAAATACGTTAGTTTTTAACTAGCGCTTGAGTCCAAATGTGTTGTAACAGAAAAAAAAAACTTGAAAATATATTTGTTGGAAATTATGTAATTGTACTTTGATGAAATTTACGTTCGTGATATTCGAGCCATAAGTGAAAAACTCCAAAAAATCATTTTTCCATTTGTTTCCATGTTGCGTCAGGAAATTTTAATTGCAAACCTCGTATTCGGATTCAGCAGCCCCGAAAACATAAATCAGGAATAAAATCAAAACTATCCCACATGGTAAACACAATGAGTGTGTTTCTTTATTCATTCTGAACCTTCAGAATATTTGGAATGAGCATTTTGCGTTTCTTTATTCAATGGAATCTTCCGGATAAATCATTTTGTTATTTCTTTATTCATTCCGGAACATTTGGAATGCATTCTTTTTATTCCATTTGAAAGATGGAATAAAAGGAATAAGGTGCGCTCATTGCAATTTTTCTCCTTTGAATTCTCATTTTTGAAAGATGCGCAGGGGCGTTATTCACTTTAAAATAACAAAAATACGTCTCGCATCAAATTTCTATGTATTTAATGATATTTTGTACTCATTTTGCATTTCAGTATTAATAATTATGTAAAACAAAAATATATTTGTACTCAATTATTTTGACATATCAACGAACAACTGGTTGCTATTCCTTTTGCTTCCCAGTTTTGTTTCTTTATTCATTCCATTCTGGATATTCTGGATAAATATTTCATCTATTCTATCTGATCTATTCCTATTCCGGAATGAATAAAGAAACACACTCAATATGTCTGAACTAACAAGTGAAATTCAAAACAATTCAACAAAATAGTATATCTACTTCTCATCTACGATGAATAATTTTTGTATTAAATAATATTGAATACATTTATTTTGTTTTGAACGCAAAATTATAAAAATGGAGAGTAAGACAAAAATAAGTTATACTGCAGTAGCAAGTTTTGTCGTTGTGGATTCTGACTTGAAATCGAGACCCGAAATTTTCTTCTCAGAAGAGGTTTCAAGAGAATTCTTTTTCATTCCGGAACCAGTTGGGTTGGGATTGGGAGTTGGGACCCAAAACCATAAAAACCCTTTTATCTCCAAAAACAAAAACCAAAAAAAAGGAAAAAATTAATTAATCTTAATATATACTCACACATATGTATCACTTCACTTTTCCCTTATTACTATACGCTCAGTACTACGTTTGAATGGATGTATGTATGTATCATTCCAGGTTTTTATTTTCCGCATATCAATTTTTTGTTATCACAAAATAAAAATAGAAATCATATTTACCAGATCTGAGAATCGATTAGTTAATCTCGATTGACCAGGTAAACATTTTGTTTGCTCGAATTTATTTGATAAGACATTTACGAAAAAATGTTGAGGGCACACAAAATAAAATGGTTAAACATTAAATGAGTGCAGGTTTCTCGCTTTGGTAGGTATTGATTTTATTGATGATGCTATATTTGGGGTATGAATTATTGTGTTCTTCATACTAAATAAAACTAAACTTCACACTGGCCCGGTTCAACGGGAATGTTAAACACTCTATTGAATTAAAAAATTCAAAGTACATGACAGAGCAAAGATGATAAGGACAACAATACATTATAATCTAAGAAAGAGCCAGTGGCAAATATTGGGGGTGAACGCATTACCAAAATATGAGTATCAGGGCTTGTAGGTGCATCTTGATATCGCAACAAGTCTGGCAGGATTTTTCAACGTCCGTGTTGAGGAGCAGGTGTTGAATGTTGAAAATATAGGGTTTCCAGTTTTTGTGTCATGGGAACAATCATTTCAATTAAAAAAATGGGAATTGATGTGTTTTCGAGTTCTATCGGATCTTTAAAATTAAAGTCTGTGAATATTTAATTAGTAAACACATTCTTAACTCAACTCGAAGTATTGCTCTAAAGAGGGAAACCCCCGTTTATTTATATTTTTGTTTTTATTAATTGAGTCTGCTGTGATTACATATTTTGGAAGTTCGATTGAAGAAGGGGGTGGCTTTATTCAGATTTTGTATGTTTTTCACTTGAATTTCGGTTTTTTATGGGTTAAAAAGCTATTGTACGTAGAAGTTTTGTTTTGCTTGAATGTTTTTAGTAAGAAAATAGGTATGTAAGGGAATTCAAGAGTCTAAATGGCATTAATAACATTAAAGCTTCTTACTCTCGAGAAAAACCTGGAGGTCATCAGTGAAATTGAGAGTAGTTTAAAAAAATGTTAACCTAAAAGTACACATTCAACTATGATGAAGAATATTGAAAGTTTTGCAGAAAATGCTGAAACTTTACGAAACTAAAAACCTCAATGAGAGAAAAAACTCATAGTTTCAATATAAAAACTCATGTCATTACTTTTCTTAATCAATTTGTATTTTTATGTATTTTTAAATATCACTTACCATAATTCTTCGCCAACAGGTATATTCCGGCAGGCGAATAATGCGATCTTTGGGAAACGAAAATCTTGATGCTCGTAAAAAACCCTTACTGGAACAAGGTTTGCTTCACACGAGTGATTAAAGAATCGACTAACGTTTCCGTAGTAGTTCGCATCAATGCAATGATCATGGCCAATATCGAAGAAATAACTGTCATCTGTTCTTCGATCAGCTTCAAAATCCGTTAGCATTTCTCCAGTATATTCAGATACAAATGAACCTTTTGGTACGTTCACCAGAGCTCGAACACCCCATCCTTTCGACTGCTCATCACACTCATTGACTTGAAGAGGTATCTTGATGCCATTTTGAACGATGCGGTTCTTACAAACCAGCTACGACGAACATTTGTCAATATACTAAGAAATAATCAAATATTTTTGTTTTTCTTCCTAACCTTATTGCACCCACAAACATCATTACACTCAAAAATCACAGGAGGATCCTCGTAGTTAAAATCAGAGTTAAGTCTACCTTCGGCCGTGTACCAGTTTTGTACTGACGCAGCTGTGCACTGACATTGATCCGAAATGCAACTATTGCGGGAAAAATATAGTTTGCTTTTAAAACAGAGAAAAGAAAATATAAAATCTTAACTTACCCATCTCGGCAGGAACATATTCTCATCTGCGAAACTCTTTGATCGATTTGTATGGGATTCTGTTGGATGATGTTCTTTGTGATGTATTTAAAGTCCGGTAGCATTATATCATCTGATTCATCTGACGATGAAGACGAAGTCGTCACCGCTAAAGCCGCAATCAAATTGTATTCATTTCGTACAGCTTGAATGGGCCTCAGTTCACGACCATTTGATATATCACTCGAGACAATACGATTACGAAGCCCTGTTGGGGCAAAAGATCGCATTTGCATATTGAAGCCAACCGTCCGTGCACACTGACTGTCCTCACGTGGAATGCAATCATACGGAAGTTCATCGGCTTTGTTTTTAATCATGAGATCAGCTCCGTTCGCAATAAGAGCCAGGCACAAGCGGGTAGCTTGGTTTCGACAAGCAATGTGTCTAAAATAAATTATTCATTATAACAAAAATTCATAACTGCGAATCTATTTCTTTTTTTGTCCTTACAATGGGGTATCACCATCTACATTTTGTATATTACAATCACTGCCAGCCTGCAGCAGAAGATTGATCGTATCTAAGCTTCCATTGTATAAGGTGGCCCAGTGAAGCACCGTATTGTAGTCATTGTCACATATATCTGGTTCTGCTCCATGGTTTAATAACAAGCTGGAACGAAGCAAATGTTTACAACTGCCAAAGGAACATAAATATTTTGTGGACTAACCTAACTATTTCAGTATGTCCCAATTCAGCCGCCCATACCATTGCAGTCCAACCGCCATCATCTTGTGCATTTATAAATTTTAGAAAACTCGTCACGCTTCTACTGCCCTTGAAACTATCCACAAGAATTCGTGTTGCCTCCAAGTGTCCAAGCTTTGCCGCAATATGAAGACAAGTTTTACCTTCTGGGCCCTGCGAGTTTAAATTTAGTTTGCTTAAGCTTGTAAGACATTTTAACGTAATAACTTACTTTAGCGCCTAAATTTGCGCCGCATTGCGTAAATAAACTAAGAATGTCACATTTATCACTCATAACAGCACACATTGGAGCTGTTCGTAGCTCACGATCAATCATGTTAACAAAATCTTGTGGAAATTCTTTACACAAAAGTAAATAGGCCATTTGGAGTGTTCCAGAGTGAGCAACCAAATGTAGGCAGGTACCGTCCAAAAACTCACGCATGCAACTTGTGACATCGTAACCAGAACCTGCAAAAAAGAAGAAATCAACTCAGTCAAGAATTGCGAATAGATTATTTTCTTAACAATGGTCTAATTACGGAAGTGTCTGTATAGCCAAAAAGTAACGCGAGGTTGGAGATCACATTAAATCTTATGGTTTTTTTTGCATTATGGGCTCTTTCTTGTAATATAATTATTATTATATTATTCCAGCCATGCAGAAGAATTCGACCGGGATAGAGGTGCGATAGTTTGGTCTTCGTAGCAACAATCTCATTATTCGCACTGAGAGACTTCATCTAGCATGCCAATACTCACCTTATTTAGATCACACGATCTCAGATCGTCACAAGCGATGTGTTTGGCATGTCCTTGATGCCAACCAAAATCGCTTACGCTTGATGGTGATCTCGGATTTTCCCTCATTAAACACAAGAAGCGAGCCAAGGACTTCAATTTTACTACCTGCCATCGATCAAATGAAATCGTGTCAATAGGCGTTTTCCTTTGGAGGTGGCGAAGTACTTGCAAGTACTTTGCCAGCTTTTTTCAATGGAACACAACAAACTGCTTTCCCATGTAAAATGTATCTACTCGCGCATGAGAGCATGTGCAGTTGGTAGTACTAGATTAGGGTTTTTATCTACTCGTAAGTACTTCGCCACCCCCAAAGGAAAACGGCTAATATCGATAGGCACAACATCGATCATTTAAAAATTTACCACCAATTTGAGAGCAAGTAGTGATACTAGAATGACGCCCTCAACAACCATGCTTTGCAATTTTTGTATCCACCGAAACGAGACTTAAAATTTGCGAAGTTTTACTCTCCTAAGCTTAGTAATGGCTGAGCCATGTTTCACAATCCTTAAAGAACTGAACCGCGGTTTTGAAAGGTTTGAGAGGTTTACTGTCAGTAGTAATCGAATTTTCATGCTTCACGCACGATACCTCCATTAGTGAAATAAGGATTTTCTACAATACTCTCACTGTTTTTCCTACCAACAGTGGGTCTATGAGTTGCCATAACTCGTCGCCAATGCGCAAGTCAGATTAATCATTGGCACGAGTCGTATTACTCCTGTCCCTGTAGTGAAGTCCCGTAAAAATTTCCGTACTGATTTATCTAACGGCCAGAATCGATTAAAGTACATATAGGAGAGTCAGAAAAACTTGGGTAGACATCACCTTTTTCTGGACGGGGGTTTTTAGACGCCATTTTCCAAAATGGCCGACAAATAGTAGTATAATTTGTATGGGAGAACGGAAAAATCTCCATAAAAACTTAACCACTAAACCGATTTTGATGAAATGATCAGACATGATAACAAACAAGATGAGAAGCCAACATAATTAATTTCCGCCCACTGGCACGCCCTCTTTTTTGAAAAAGTAATATTATTCGACAAAATGAATACAAATTCGGATGTTGCTTTAGTTAAACTTATAAAAATATTTTTGTATGGAATATAAGCTGTAAAAAGTTCCTACCACGCCTATTTTGTGGGCGTTTATTATTTTGTGACTTATATGGAGTTCGTTTTAGAAAGATAAAATCTGAACCACTTCACCCAGTGTAATGAAATTTCCACACATGATAGCGAACAGTATAGGGAATGATTGCAATTTCCGCCCATTGACTCGCCCACAAAAGAACAGATTTTCTTTAGTCAATATCAATCAGGAAACTTCAAAAAACATCTAAATTGATATCGTATCCTTCGGCTTTTAGCAGCTAATGAGGAAGAGTTATAAGATGGGCTTTTGTGGGCGAGTCAATGGGCGGAAATTGCAATCATTCTCATCAATCTCCCATATGTGCTTAAATCGATTCTGGCGGTTTGATAAATCAGTACGGAAATTTCTACGGGACTTCACTGCAGGGACTGTATTATATAAGACCTTGATCCGGGTAAGTAAGGAATATGAATAACTAGCGGGGGAAGTTGGCAGTTAAGGAAGAATGGAATGAATACTGGATGTCCAGTGTCCGTCCAGCTTTTTAACTTCATGATAACACACCCTAGTTGCTGTTACTCCAAAGAAAGCTTTCATATAAAAAAAATGATAGTGCGCCGTTTCATATTTCATCCAAAAAACGAAAGAGACTAACAAACAATCATACAAACATAATTCACCAAATAAATGTACATTGCATCCGCCATCACCTCTAATGTTTCTCCACTAGCTGCAAATGATAAGAAATGTTTTCATTCTCTCTCCCTTTAATATCACAATGTGGGTGGAATGAGAACAAAAGTTGCTGATTTTCTTCTTTCCGTTGCCGATTGTGCTTATGATGTTGTAGCTCTGACAGAGACATGGTTACACGATGGTATTTCTTCTTTCGCATTATTCACAGGTGATTTCAATGTTTATCGAAAGGATCGATGCTCGATTCAAATTGGTTTTTACAGAGGACGTGGTGTTTTGTTGGCTTTTCGCTCTTTCTACAAAACCAAAGAGATTGCACTACCAATTTCAACCGCGACATCGAGCAAATTTGCGTCTGCATGGATCATCATATCATAAGTAATAATTCCATTGCAAGTACTATTCATATTTATTTCTTTTACTTGCGATTATAGGTACTATGTATAAGGCAAGTTTTGGATTCGTGCAAAAAAAAAATTTTGAGATAACAATCAAACATGATATTACGATGATAGAGAACACCAAAAAAGTGGGTGGCACAATTCTGTCTGTCTGTCTGTCTGTCTGTCTGTCTGTCTGTTCGTCTACAGCCTAAACGGCTCGATCGATTTTCTTCAAACTTTGGTACTTAGTGGTTTTTTGTGATTCTGCCGACACGTTTTTTTCATTTTTTTTTTTAGAACCAAAAATAACGGTACCTGCCATACATTTTTTTTTTTGGCAAATTTACATAATCGTATTTTTCTCAAAAACGGCTCGACAACTTTTCTTTAAAAAAATTCAATAAATTTATTTTAGTAAAGACTTTCTTTGGGTGGAAAACCATTTTTCAAAAATGGTTATTAATGGTACCTCCCAAGGAACCATTCTTTTAATTTTTGATTTTCTTCAAAATGGTATGACCGATTTCAATTGTTTTTTTTATACAGAAGCTTCCAAAAAATGTTAATAGTTTTGTGTACCAACATTTTTGAAAAAATATTTTTTGGATTTTTAAAAAATATATTAAAATTTCTTTTGGAAAATCAAATATTTCGAAAACGGCATCATAGATTTTTTTGAAACTCGATATTTAAGACTTTTTTAGTACTCTCTAAATAATTTTTAGAAAAAATTTTACATTTATGCAAAAATAACGGTACCTTCCATACAAAAGTGAAAAAACCGCAAAGGAAAATATTATTTTGCTTGAAAACGACTCCTACGATTTTGATTAAACTTTTTTCTTATACTAAAATTAGTACGATCTACCATCAAAAATTATAAAATTTTACACATAGCAACTATTAGTAGTACCTGTCATAGAACGTATTTTTTTATTTTGAGTTTTCTCGTTATCAGCTTAACGGATTTAAATGAATTTTTTTATATACAAATTTCAGATAAGATTAAATAATATTGCATATCAAAATTTTCAAAAAAAAAGTTTTTAGATTTTTAAAAAAATTTTCAAACTTTTTTTTTGAAAATTCGATATCTCAAAAACGGGTTGACAATTTTTTTCAAATTTTGTTTTTATATACACAAAAATATATAGTTTAAATCTGCATACCAAAATTTGTTCTTAAAAATGTTTTAAGAATTTTATATATAAAAAATTATTTTTTTCAAAAACCGCTCCAACGATTTTTAAATTTTTTTCCCATACAATCATATTCCATCATGAAAAAAGATGGCATACTTTTTTTTCACCTCAAACTGTCAAAAGAGTTGTTTTATCCAATTTAAAAGTCGTATTTCATGCTTCTCTTCATTTTTCTCTCATAATTTCCATGTTTTTATATACAATTTTCTTAAGCCCACAGTGTCTTGAACATAAGAGCAAGTACGTGCGACCCAGTCGTGCATTTTATTTATCTTACATTCCACCTAATTCTTTACTAGATAATTATAAAGCTAATATTTCAAATAATACAAAAATTGTTGATTGCTTAGATGAAAACTCATATGTAATTACTTTTGGTGATTTCAATCTACCTAATTTAAAATGGATTTTTTGTGAGCAAGATAAATGTGTAATATCGTTAAATGTTGCTAGTAATATTGAATTTGAATTAGTTGATGCAATGTCTGCATTAAATCTATCGCAAAAAAATCTTGTTCATAACTCAATCGGTAGAATACTTGATTTGATTTGATTTTTCTTGACAATGTTTGAGGTTTCTGTTGTTGAATCTCCTTTTCCATTGTTAAACAATAGTATACATCACACCACTTTACATATTTCCCTTGAGTTATACATATGTTCTAAATTTTTGGGAATCTAATATTCAAAATTTTAATTACCAATTACATTTTATCAATGCTGATTTTGAGTCAATGTGCACTTTTCTTAATGAATTTGATTAACATGTCTGGGCTCTTCTAAATTAGAATCGGTCTTTGCAGTGTTTAAGAGCATATTAGATAATGCGATCTCTAGGTACGTGCCGAGAAATTGTTAAGACGTTTTAATAATAAACCCATCTGGTTTAATAAAAGTTTATCACGGTTAAAAAATGCGATGCTTAAAACGTATAAAAAGACCAAGTCCAATCCATCTTTTCAAGGCAAATTTCGTCAACTGAGGTCTGAATATGAGTTCCTAAAAAGTTTATTTACAGGCAATATATTTGGACATATAAATCTAATATCAAACAGAATTCTAAATCTTTCTGGTCTTTCATTAATGAGAAGCGAAAATCTTATCGAATTCCATCGTATATGGTTCATGGTGGTGTTACCGGTGATAATTTGAACCAAATCTAAATCTAAAAAGCAGTGTACGGGTGCCTCTGTATGGTTGATTTGGAGAAGGCCTTCGACACCGTATGGCTAGAGGGTCTTTATCTAAAGCTGACCAGACTTGGCATTAGTAAACCACTGTTATATATGCTTTATGATATGCTCAATGGTAGAAAGTTTGTTGTCAAGAGTGGCAATGTGACTTCTGCCACAACCTTTAATATTAAAAATGGTCTTCAGCAGGGAGCGGTCAACTCGCCGATTCTATTCAGCATTTACACCAGCGATCTGATAAGTAGTCTAACTCAGGCAATTGTGTATGCCGACGATCTAATTGCGTACAGAACAGCTCCAAAAGTCGAGGTCATCAGAATTCTTTTGCAGCGTGACTTCAAGAAGGTTCAGCGATATTGCGATGACTGGAAGTTGAAAATCAACTTTCAGAAATCAGAAACTATCTTGTTTAGGACTCCGTTGGAGCCACAAGGGATACGAGAAAGAACTGGCGTAAGCTGGTGATCGTAGGGCCAAATGGACAGCCACTGGCGAGTAAAAGTGTAGTAAAGTACCTTGGCATCTGGATGGATCAGTATTTGTATTTCGACAGACATATAAATGCTGCTCTGTCCAGGGCTAGGGGACATTTTGCCCTGACGAAACGGTTGTTTTATAGCAGCCGGCTTGACAGCAGGGTGAAAGTGATTTGCTACATGGCCCTCATACGGCCGATGATTGCCTATGGGTGCCCGGTTTGGTTTAACGTTGCCCCATCTCAAATGGAAAAGATTCGGATTTTTGAGAGGCAGTGTCTTAGACGCTGCCTTGGATTACACAGAACACCATAGTCGGAGTCATCATCATCGTGTCCTGTAACCCCGGCTGGGGCATAGGGCGTCAACAAAACGTCTCCATCCTTCACGGTCTGCTGCAAGGTACTTTAGCTGTGGCCACGTCTTTCTCTGGGATTCTGCTTCCGCTAAGACAGTTGATTTCCATGTTGTTCTTGGTCTTCCAACCCGCCGTGCACCCTGAGGATTTCATTCAAAGGACTGCTTTGCAATTTCATCGTTTGGTTTCCTCAGTGTGTGACCAATCCAACGCCATTTACGCTTTCTTATGTCGACGTCCAGCCGCTCTTGACTTGTCCTGCGCCACATTTCCTCATTTGATATTATTTGTGACCAGCGAATCTTTAGGATGTGGCGAAGACAGCGATTCACAAAAGCCTGCAGTTTCTTCGAAATGATAGACGTGACTTTCCAGGTTTCACAAGCATATAACAGCACGGATTTCACATTGGATTCCAAGAATCTCAACTTAGTGCGTAAGGAGATTTGACTTGATTTCCAGATTGGGGACAGAGTACCGAAGGCAGCACGAGCTTTATTTATTCTACTTTTAACGTCCAGATCCGTACCACTACTTCAACTGGCGTCTCCTGTAGAATAATACGCTGCTGTGTGGAGCGGCCTGTGAGCATTATTTTTGTTTTTTTGCTGTTTATTCTTAGACCTCTAAAAGTACTTGAGAGTGCTAGGACGCCACGTGGCCCTAGGCTCAATGATAGGAAAATCCCTATGCACACCTCCACGTGGTAGAGGGCGGGTAACGCTAACGTGCAGGGGGACCGAATGGATGCCGGGATAAGCAGACAACCCAGCGATGCTGGTCAGGGCACAAACTTGTCCTCGGGATGGTTAAAAGCCCCCTTAAGACGGAGGAACTGCAGGCAGCGGTCAACGGCATGATAGTCTGGTGGCGGAGGAGGACTCTCCCTTCACTTGCAGTGTTTGGCACATCCCGTTCAGCCCACTGATGTTATTTGCCAGTAGACATATGTCATCGGCATAGTCTAAATGACTGAGCCTTTCGAACGGTCTCCATTGAATGCCCTGTCTCTCAGCTGTACCAACACTGGCCGTCAATACGTCGTCCATCGCCAGCAGGAAGAGAATTGGCGATAGAACATCCCCTTGTCTCACACCCTCTTGCACTACGAAGGAGTCGGATAGCTGCCCATTGTACAAAACAAAACACCTTGCGTTGTTGTAGGACTCTTTAATAATGGCAACAATTTTTGGTGGAATTCCTCTACCAAGCAACGATCTCCATATACATTCTCGGTTAACCCGATCAAAGGCTTTCTCAAAATCCACGAACATGAGTTAAAGCGGTGATTGAAATTCCATCGACTGCTCGAGGACGATACGCAGGGTGTTGATATGGTCGACACACGATCGACCACTGCGGAAGCCAGCTTGATGCCTCTTGAGTGTAGACTCGATTCTATCCTTTATTCGCTCGAGAATGATGGTTGCCATTCGTTTTTGGAAAACGGACAAAACGGTGATACCACGCCAATTGTTGCAATTCTTTAAGTCACCTTTCTTTGGCAACTTAACAATCACACCATCCTTCCAATCCCTGGGATAGTTTTCGTTTTCCCAAATGCTTTGTATCAACGGATGTAAAATACTAGCCGCTGTTACGGGATCGGCTTTCAGGAATTCAGCTGGTATTCCGTCCAGTCCAGCTGCCTTGTTGTTTTTGAGGAGATTTATTGATGTAAGGATTTCCGATTCTGACGGGGGTTCGATGTCAATACCCCTTTAGGACCTGCGCATCTCATTTAGTTGGGGCACTTCAGCACTCTGCTCAACTGAATCCTCATTTAGCAGGGCACAAAAATGGTCCTTCCATCTACGAAGCTGATCCTTAATTGATACCAAAAGTGTGCCATCCACATCCATTACAGGATGATTCGTGTTGCTTTTTTTCCCGATCACGTCTTTGGCTATTTGGTACAATTCCCGGATATCTCCTCTTCTGGCAGCGATTTCCGCATTATCTGCGAGTCCATCTAACCTCCAGTGGCGATTTCTGGTCTTGAGTTCTGGGTTGGCTACGAATAATCCTTTGATCAAAGCTGAATGTAATAAAAGCAAAAATTTTTATTTTTTTTCCTCTATAATGTGTTTTAATTTAACTCATTTATCTATACCTACATAAAATCCAATCGTCACTCTATTTTCAAAAAAAATTTCGAAAACCGGTTCCTAAAAATGTTCACTTTTTCTTATCTTCGACAACATTTCTTTCTCTATTGACACATTATTCCAAATTATTACATATACACTCCTCGTCAACTGAATACGCACAAACATTTTTAATATACTTTATCCATTTTTTCCAAACAGTGATGGTTATTATGCCATCTGTTGATGCTAACTATTCCCTTAAGATGTTAAGCAGATAGTTCCGAAAGAATTATCCAAAAACAACCGTGAGTTTTTCTTCAACCACTTGCAAAGTGTTTTATATGCAAAGTAGGAGTTTTTTTTTAGTCAACTGAATAGGTACAACGCCATTTTCTTCGTTGTTTATAAGTTTTTTGGAGTGCTTGACAGTTTAAATTAACGATTTTAGTGTTTTCAGTAAAATTTAATTCTTGATTTCAAATTTTAAGAAAAATGGGTAGATCTACGTGTCTTAACAGTGTTGAAAAAGCTAAAATCGATTTACCTAGAGACCAAGGCCTAACTGGACGTGCAATAGCTGATAAAGTTGGCCGAAGTTTTAATGTAGTTTATTCTTACTTGAAAAATAAAGATGCATACGGCAAAAACATGAAGGGAGGTAAGAAAACAGCAACAACAGCAGCTGAGAGACGAAGAATTTTAAGATATGCATCAAATTCTTCTGATTCTGTGGCAAAAATAAAACAAAAAGTCGGCGTAAACGCAAGTTGCTCAACAGTATTAAGAGTAATCAACAACTCAAGCCATCTTAAACGAATGAAACTTAAGAAAAAACCACCACTTGACGAGAGACAGAAAATGTTGCGATTAGATTTTTCAAGACTTCACATGAGTTGGAAAAAAGAATGGTATCACGTGGTTTTTTCAGATGAAAAAAAGTTTAATTTCGATGGCCCTGATGGGTTCAACTTCTATTTTCACGACTTAAGAAAAGAAAAAAGATTTTTAAAGCGCCATCATAGTCGTGGTGAAGGAGGTGTCATGATATGTGGAGCAGTCAGTTATTATGGAACAGTTGAGCTCGAGGTTGTAACATCAAGAATGACAGCAGCTGGGTATAAAGTAATTTTGGAAAGAAATTTTCCTAAATTTTCTAACATCTTTGGACCCATAAACTGGACCTACCAACATGATAATGCGCCTATTCACTCAGCGCGCATAATAAAAACATGGATAGAGGAGCAACAAGTGCAGTTGCTTCAATGGCCGCCGTACTCACCTGATCTAAACATCATAGAAAATGTCTGGGGATGGTTAGTACGCAAAGTTTATGAGGGTGGTCGTCAGTTCGAAGACAAAGAAACCTTAATTTCTGCAATCAAATTAGCGTGGAGCGAAATTTCGTTAAATTACATTAAAAAGCTATACGATTCCATGCCGGATCGAATTTACGAAGTAATTAAAAATAAAGGTGGAAGTACCCACTACTAAACTTAAACAAAAACTTGTTTCATTCCATTCCAATACCAATTTTAATTTTTGTACCTATTCAGTTGACTCAAAAAAAAACTTCTACTTTGCATAAGTTACACTTTGGAAGTGGTTGAAGGAAAAACTCACGGTTGTTTTTGGATAAAACTTTGAAATTCTGTTATGTATATGTTACGAAAATTTTTACCATCAACAGATGGCATAATAACCATCACTGTTTGGAAAAAATGGATAAAATATATTCAAAGATGTTTGTGCGTATTCAGTTGACGAGGAGTGTATTTAAACACTTTGAAAAATAAGGATGAAATTATTGTAAATATAGTAAAAACATGCTTTTAAGCCTTTCGAAGCCTCTCAGCTACTCAAATTTTATGAAAATGTAACCTGTAAACTGTAACGCTCTAAAAAATTTAGGATTTATCTCTCTATATGGCGTTTTTCTTTTTTAACTCAGAGCAGATCAGATCAGATTCAGAAATTGAAAATTTTATTATCTGAGCCCTCTGATTCAATTATTTTTGTGTTTTGAATCTGATCTGATCTGCTCTGAGCTAAAAAAGGATTAATTTAGTAGTTTTTAATGTGAGACTTTTTTAAAAACACATTTTTGATATTTTACTTCCAATTGAGCTTTATAGACCGAGAGCCCACAGCAGATTTTGGGTGTGAACGATAGCAAAAAAAGAAGTATAGGCGTCGGAAGCTTCATTAAAGGCTATTAAAACCATCAAAGTCTTGCAGTCCACAACTGGGGCCTTTGCGAGTAACAGTGCATCGAAAAAAAAATATGAATTCAACTTTGAGGATAATCGTGTTAGCAGAAATTGGTTTTCACTCCTCCCTAGATAAGCTCCTCGGATCACATATCACGGAATCTGAGACCATTGGAGTGTATAGTTGGCTCTACCAGACCGTTTAAAAAATTCAAAATTCAAAGTGAAAAACGGTTTTTTTAAACAGTCTGGCAGGGCGAATTTAACACTCAAATGATCTCAGATTCCGTGATAAGGGCTCCGCGGAGCTTGTCTAGGGCAGGGTGAAAACCAATTTCGGCTAACCCGATTATCCTCGAAGTTGCATTCATATTTTTTTTTTCGATGAACTGTTACTCGCAAAGGCCCCAGTTGTGGACTGCAAGACTTTGATTTTTTTAATAGCCTTTAATGAAGCTTCCGACGCCTATACTTCTTTTTTTGCTATCGTTCACACCCAAAATCTGCTGTGGGCTCTTAGTCTATTATAATTTAGATATTTCTGATTTCTTAAGACAAATACTAAATCATAAATAAGGTGTATTTTAGTTCCTTAATATTCAAGTTATGTATTTTTCAGGTAAATGTGCTCGAAAAGCATATATTTATATATAGATGCCCTAAGTTTGTTTCCCCCTAGCCTAAAATTATTTCTTGTGAAGTTTTTTATAATTTTGTTTGGCTGAAAATAATTTAAATTATTTGACACCTCATTTTGGAATATTAAAAAAAATTACCAATGTTGATATGTTACATTTATACTGAATTCTTTCAATTATTTTCATATGCAAAAATTAAAGGTATTTTTTTTTTGTACATTTTTTCTTAGCTTTTCCGTGGTTTACAATGATGTATGATACATTGAAATAAAATTATTTTTAATTGTTAGTCGAAAAAAGACTGATTCACTAAAATCCGTTGGTAATTAAAAAAGTTATTAACGTTTTAGTGAGGCCGGAACAATGTACAACAAAGCATGTTTTAAATGTATTAAATTCAAATAATATTTAATTCCTGCTCTGGTGTTGGATATATGTACAACTTTGTGAGTACCTACATATCTTTAGTCCTTATACTAAATTTAAATACTTGATTAAAATTTTTTTTCTATGTTCAATATTTATATGAAATTTTTAGATATTATTGCCATTAAGTAGGTGTAAAAAAACATTACTTCAAATTGTTTTTACATTTTTTTCATAGTTACCATGTAAAAAATAGTAATTTTTTTTTATAAATCTAACGATTATCTTATTGACAGTATTTTAAAACCTTAATTATAAAGATTCATGCAGATTTGTTAAAGTAATCACTATATTAATGAAGCTATGTCGAACAGTTTTTTAATTAAAATGCATTTTATTTGTAAGAAATCATTTAAAAAATTTTTAGCACCGCTCATGTAGGTTTGATGGTAAAACATTGTATAACATAATCTTAGAAGAGAAAATAAGCAAAAAATAAGCATTTTTTGTTTTTTCAAATTGTGAAATTTTTCATCAACTTTTGAATTTAGAATGCTGCAAATCGAATTGAAGGCAGACTTAATCACCCCTTTAGTATGAAATTTTTCACCCCTTTTCAATGATTTTTTCACACAATGTAGCATGTCATTTTGGCTTTATTTAAAGACCTTAACCTTGAAGATCGGATGAGGAGAATGGGAGTTTTGATTTTTTCAAGATAACCATATAAAATTCGAACTAAAACATTTGCTTCAGATAACTAGGTTCTCCACTGGTGGGTACTGGTCGGCAATCAACTCACATTTTTCTACCCAGGGGTTTGGCTCTTTCAATAGAGCCAACCTGTGTGGATATTTTTGCGGGTCTGTTCTTAAAGATAGAGTGAGACATCACATGGGTAATAAAAGTGTAGTTTGTATGAGATTTGTTGGCGCAAAATGTATAGCCAACACACTAACACAGACCAATATTGAAAGAAAAATAATATTAGAGGAGATATCTACTTTGTATGGGATTAATATAACACGTAGGGGTTGCAGTGAATGGCTCGATTTAAATAGGTTTTGCTGGTTTTATAATGATTTAAACGGATTGGGGTGTTGTTTTTTATCAACATAAAAGGATATTTTGTTCTCAAGTTTTAATAAAAACAAATTGTTTGTAGTACGTGTATTTAAGACGAAATTTTAGGGTTGGCGCAGCCAACCTAGCCAACTGAGAGGAATCGCCACTGCTAACCTCACCCTCTTATCACGTCTCACACAACGATAGACCATCTTATGTGGAATGCGGTACTCTCTTCGCAAGTCAGCATTTCGTTGAATATCTGCTTCGGCATTTATTTGAATTTTCAACGATTTGCGAAGTTCGATCTTATCCCAGGTGTCTTGGGATATCCAAGAGTCTCTACGTCTCGTTCGCTTGGGTACAGTTTCGGATCCAGCCTCCATAAAAGCACTTTTAATTTCACCCCACATCTCATCAATTGTTGAATGCTGGATTCCGTTTAATGACGAGGCTCTGTCGTTAAGGGTGGTGACATAGTTACGACATATGTTGGGGTAATTTAAAGCATTAGTAATGAATTTTGAGCTCCTTGCTGCATCCTGCGCTGGTTTTTGTACGGCAGCGGTTCGTAGTTTGAGACTCATCAGAACCAAATGGTGGTCGCTTCCCACATCGGCATTTCGGAGTCGGAGTACAAACATTATTATTCCAACCTAGTTCTATACAACGGCGCCAACATAAACAGGATAGATAATTTCTTGCTGAAGCTTATTCGAGGTCACATTGCAAGAGCAATGTCCTCGACTAACAACTTAATATTTGGGGCTTATTACCCTAAAAACGATTATTACGAGAGTGTGCGTCTAAGCGGCTTTATTCCGCCCGATGCATTCCTCTACTTAGACAGTCGAGGGCTGATCCAGGATAGAGCGGCGGTTCCGCTAATCTACCACGTCGACCGTAGAACTGTAGATCGGCGGCTCCTTTACAGTCGAGACGTCCTCGCACAACACGGAGCACCTCCGGTTCAGTAGGACTGTGTCCGATCGGGACCGAAGAGATAGGGTAAAGCAGGAGAACCAGTTCTGGTGGTTGAAACCTGAACACGAAGTTAATTCGGAAATCTAAAAGTTATCTATGCATTTTTCTATGCCATGGCCGACTTACATAGGTTTAGGTAGTTAGTTTTAAGCAGGGACAGGGTGGCACCAAAAAAAAAATTATAAAACCAATTAAAACACAAACAAAAATATAAAAACCCGAAATGCTTGCTGTGGCTGTTCTAATTTGTAAGTAGTTTGTAAATAGCTTTAAGTAGTTTTAATTAGTTTTAATTAGTTGTAATTAGTTTTAATTAGTTTTAATTTAGTTTTAATTTATTTTTATTTAGTTTGTAAGTTTTATATAAAACAAAAAAAAATAAAGACATACAAACCGAGTTTTGTTTATAAATTATTCTCGGTGAAAAATAAAAAACCGAATTGAATTCTAGTTTTTAAGATAGTTCTTAGGCTGAAAGGCATTAGCATTAAGCTATTAGTTTAACTTAGAGCGCCCGAATGGGGCCAGTAAGTTAGTTGAAAGATATTGATAAGTAGGCTAGTTTTTATGGATTTTTGTCTAGCTTTATGATAGTTTTAAGATGAATGAAAAATAAAAAATGAATTTAAAAAAAAAAAAATTTGAACCAAATACGTAATATGTTTGCTTCGTATTTTCAATCGAACTTTATAACAACTAACTCTTTTGAACATAATATAGTATTTTCTAATACCTTGTGTATTGATTTGGGATTTCTATCGGTGTCTGAAGAAGAAATTCTTTCAGTGCTATCTTCCTTAGAACTAAGTCCGAAAGTCGCTCCTGATAATTTGCCACCAATTCTTCTAAAATCGTGTAAAATTAGATTAGCCAAACCCATATGCATAATTTTCAATATATCTTTAGCCAGTGGCGTGTTTTTAAATTGTTGGAAAAATTCTTTTATACCTCATACACATAAAGCCGGTTGTAAAAATCAGGTAGATAACTATAGACCTATTGCCAAACTCCAGCTTTTACCTAAAGTATTTGAAGCGGTCGTAAAAAATAAACTGTATGCAATTGTTCGTAATCATATTTCCGAATACCAACATGGCTTTGTTAACGGTAGGTCCACTGCTACTAACCTGACTATTTTTACAATTTTTTCTTCAGTAATATGGAAAAACGGGATCAAATGGACAAGCTTTTGATCGCGTGCAACATTCAGTTTTGGTTAGAAAGCTTGAACAGTTTGGTTTCCATTCGAGAATTTTGAATTGGATTCATAGTTATTTAACTGATCGTACACAGTATGTGAAGATTGGTTCTTCCAAGTCGAAAGTTATTTATAATTTTTCTGGTGTTCCCCAAGGCAGTCACCTTGGCTCCCTTCTTTTTTTACTGTTTATAAACGACTTACCTTCTTTCGCCAAGCATTTAAATTACCTTCTGTTTGCTGATGATGTGAAGTTATTCAAATCCATAAGATCTTTAGCTGATACTTATGAACTTCAAGAAGACGTTAATAATGTAATGAAATGGTGTTTACTTAACGAATTAGAATTAAATATTAGCAAGTTTTCAATCTTATCATTCGCTAAAATAACCTCTCCAATTATGGTTCTATATTATGTTGGAAGTTCTATTTTAAAAAGAGTGGATTGTCAAAAAGATTTTGATGTAATTTTTGACTGCAAGCTTAAATTTGCAATGCATTACGATTTATTGTCTCACGAGCTAATTCTCTATTCGGGTTTATTTGTCGCAATACCAAAGAGTTTCAAGATCCATACACCTTAAAGGCTTTATATAATTCTTTAATACGATCTAGATTAGAATACTGCTGTATTATATGGAGCCCCCACTGCCAGAGGAATGATGTTCGGATCGAAAGAGTCCAAAGGCGTTTTACCAAATTTGCCCTTCGTAAGGTGGATTGGAACGGTAACTTACCGAGCTACGAAGCTAGATGCGCCTTATTAGGCCTATCTCTATGTAAAAGACGGATTTACTACGGTGTTTTATTTGCACATGATGTTTAAACTGGCAATATTGACTGTCTATATCTGCTTTCTTTATTTTTTATGTACGCCCCATCTCGCACTTTACGTCCCAATATCTTAAGCATATATTAATTATAATTCTTATAAAAATTCTATTGATTTTAACATGGAGAGACCATACTATAAAAATCTTATTATGAGTTTAATGTAATCTGTAAAATTTTGTTTTTAAATTTTAATGTAAGTTATAATCATGTTTATATTTTTAATTGTTAATGTAGTCTATAAAAGTTATATTCTTGTTAGACGTAAATAAATAAATAAAAGAGATTAAGTCTTTTCCAAATCCTCATCTTCGGGAATGCAAAGTATTTCATAATAGTAAACTTTTAAGAAAATACACTAATTCTTGCTTTTTATACTATTTTAAAGAGCTTTTAAAACAATTATAAAATACTAGCCTACCCGTGCGAGACCTCTCGCACCAATAAAAATTGCTCATAAAGTTTTGTATTTATATAGAATTAATTCAGTTATAATTTTGAAAATTAAATTGCAGGAAGCATTTGGTTTGTTTTCTTTTCCATAATTTGTTTGATAGCTGCGTTCTATTATCTCCGGGTCTGGTCGAGGCTATCTAGATATAATACTTATTGCAAAAGTAACATGATATCTAGGCTTCTGTCGAAGTTTATTTCAATAATATAGATATCAGTTTTCACTCTGACCAGCAGGTGGCTATTTACCATTGTTAATCATGTCACCGATTTGTCAGCACTGTAAGGAAAAGAGACAGGCCGTACATGAAAAATAAGTTAACAAAAGATAAAAAGAGATGGATATATAGCACTGTTTTCGCACTAACCCACATCGTTTTATTTTCACGAGGATGATGGTTGATTTCCATAGATGTGTGGTGAATTTGCATGCTTATGCATCTGCAGACTTGAAGAAAAGTGGAGTTGGACAAACCACAATGCCAAAAATGAAACCATCAAAAGTATATTAGAACGTGTCTACGCTTTCATTTTACTGAAACTCTCTCGTGTCTACACTATGCTGAAAAAATGCTTTCAGTTCCAGAATATCCTTTCTTATCTCACGCAATACATATACCTGTCACTTGCACAATAAAAAAATCATCATGCCCGGCGCTCATGCCAAAGATTTTTGTTGAAAGTGGTGCATCTGTGGATTTCATCTTCGTTCTCTTTCTTTCACACATAACATCTATGTTTCTCACCGGATGCACTTTACACAACAACAACCATTTATAGAGGAACTTATGAAGATGAACATGTTCGTTTGCGTTCGTTTTACTCCGTCAGTAATTGACAACAATACTGAAAAATTTCCAATAATTTTGGACTATTTAATGGGAAATTAGGTCTGTTCTGTTAACCTGAATAGGTGGATGAAAATAAAGCTAGGACCGCACTTGACATGGGAGGAACTACAAAGTGCAAATGATAAATGTCTTATCTTCATAAAAGCTTAATGCAAATATTTTGAGCGTAAATTTCTTTAATAAAGAAGGAGATAGATACAATGCAAACGAAAATATTTCTTGACAGTCTTGATGATGATGAAAATCAGAAAAAGTTTTCACAAATGCAGTGTAATGATATTAATATAACTCAACATTTCAAAACGCTAACAAAAGGTTTTTTACCATGTTCTTTGTTTTTGATAGAAGTCATGGATTTGAAAAGTTATAAATAGTTAAATAAGAATTTGGAAAGTTTCTGTCGGATGACAATCATGATATGAAAACTACTTCATTCACAATTCCCGTTTTTAAAAGAGTTTGTCGATAAATATAACAGTACGATTTTCCGTGTGGAGGGAATATGATCAAATTCAAAATTAGGGAAAGCAATTTATTCCAACAATAAAAAGATTTTATTTGCAAAAAAAAAATCAATGTAAATGCCAACTTAGTGTTTGTTCTTTGATTCTGACGTCCGGGAGAAATTCCAAATTGCAAATTACCGCATGTAAACAAAGCAACTAAAAAAAACTTTAATCGATTGAAATTGGCTTGTTTCGACTCATTCACGCTCTAGGAGTGAAGTCGCGTCGAAATTTGTGAGGAATAACCTGGATCGAAGAGTTGGTTTTACATGTAATGCATTATGAATCGTTTATTTGCATGCTTGTGAATAAATGTGATTTAGTTTCAATAGATACGCATAAAAGGTACTCGTGTTTATTCAATTTTAATTGTTTTGCACTGAAATTAAAACCTAAATGCCATTAATTTTTGTTCTGTAAATTTAAAATATCGTCGCCGTTCAATCAAAACTCCTTAACTCCATTTTTTTCAGAACTGAGATGCCTCTCATAAAAACGATATATTTAGTAAAACATAGAACTTTTAATTAATTCTTGACCAGTGTCAACTCTTTCAACTCATGCCCCCCTAATATGACCAACGAATTGTTCGCATACGAATCGGTGCATGGGGAAAAAAGAAAGAAACCGACTGAAGAATAGCAAGCTTATGTGTGTTAATAAAAATGCTAGTCGCTGTTGCAATTGATCAACAACGAAACCTGCATTGGGATTGAGCAGAACATGTGGCTTCAGTGGCGCGGTGTGTAGTGCATCGGCCTCTGAATTGCAAGGTTCATGGTTCGCTCCCAGATGACAGCAGAGTTTTTCAATTAATACCAGCATAACCAGGCTAAGCACCACTTAAGGAGTCTGATGATCGAAGTGGCTCTCGTGGAATAGCTATAACTCCAGCCTATATAACACACGCAGGTTGTTGTTCATTTAAATTATATTCAATATAACTTGATGTATAACTTGCAGCATGCACTGCACTTGTGTGGATATTTCCATTTACATACAAACCCGACTTAAATAGAACTTTTAGTTCTGTGAAAGATCTCTAAATCTTATGTTGGTCTATTTCTAAAGGAAAAATTACCCGAATTCAAACATTTTGAAATTTTGGTCCCTAAAAATCGATAAAAAGTACAGATATCTCAAAATAAATCAAAATGGACTTAGGAAGTTTTCATTGAACGACGACGATATATAAATTATGTTAAAATTCTATATATATGTATAAATAAAAACTTTTTGATCATCTCTCACTTTTATACTGAAGTGTAGTTCCGTCAACGTCAAGTGCTTTCTAAACTTTATTTTTATGCACCCCATTTATTGAACAGACCTAATTTTCCAATACTATTGGAAAGTGGAATTGTTTTTTTTAAAAAGTCATTTTCATTGGAATTCGAAGGGTTCGTTTTTATTGGAATAATATTTAATTTTTGAATCGAGTTTTTGTTTAAATTATAAATACTTATAAAATAAAAATATAATTCGCTTAATCCTCGGGAAATTTCGAATCTTTTGATACCTCATTTATTAAAATCGGTTCAGTGTGTGATCTTAAAAAGGGAGACATACTACAGAAATAATATATATGATATACTAAGAAGTAAGAAAAAACATGATCAAGAAAATACATAAATAAGAAAATACATATGTATAGCAAAGTGGCTCTGTTCAAAAATTACAAGAAATACATTTATTTCTAACTCACCAAGAATTTCGGCAACTCTTTCAAGATCATCGTTCTTCACAGCGTAGTACATGTCCTTTGGAGAAAACTCGGAATTTGTTCGCCTTCCGTTTGTTCTTCCCACAACATTCATCACCGATTCAGGTATGAGTGTTTCGAGTGACATGGTCTTTCTCTCAGACCCATTATTTTTGTTCTTTTTGCTAGTATTGTTGTTCGTAACTGATATTGGTACATGCACCAGCGGCAAGCCCATTTTCGCTGGTTTTCTAAAAAATAAGGAAGAAAACTTATCAACCTTTTAATTGAACTGAACCAACTTGTTCTCTTACATATTTGCTTTTTGACTAGGTAAGAATACTGGCAAAGATTGGCATTTCATGGTCACGGTAGATGTTCGTTCTGGTGTGTCGACCCCACAGTGTGGGCATTTTATTACCAATGTAGGGCTTGTGTAATTGCCTGGCGCTGATGGATCGTACGGGCTGTTGAGGATGAATTTCTGGGCGCAGTGCGGATGAAAAAAGTGCTGCTGTTTACAAAAACTAAATTTGCCCTGAAATAAAACAAATATGATTAGTTTAATTTATTTTATGTTTCAGTATGCAGGACTTACCTGTGTACAGAATATTCCACACCCAGCACAGCAGTTGTGAGCTCTAAAACGCTTCATATGATCATCGCAGAGGATCATGTATCCAACCCTTGAGCTAGGGCGAACCAAGTTCAACAAATCTCCTTCAAGCTGATTGCAGCAACCAACTTTTTGCTCTTCAATTTGATCGATAGCACAGCAAAACGATGTTTCAGGTGTTTTTTGCGTATAGTACTGCGATTGCTTGTGACATAGACATATAAGATCCTTTGTGTTCTCCTTATGCAGAGGATTCGGAACAACGACCATAGGATTTGGTACCTTCGAAGCCACCGTAGTCAGCTTAACCTCTGTGCTCTTCTCTCTGATTTTTGGTGCAACTTGAAGTTTTTGCTGTATTTTTTTGCCAGGGACTGTCATTGGTTTCGGGGATGGTACACTCCTCACCGGCGGTGTACTCTCCTTTGACCCACGAACTCGAAGTGTCACATTGGTTTTACCGACCTGTACTCTTTTCGATGGTACAAACTCCTCGTTGTCATCTGAACTATTTTCCGAATCGGAAGCATCACCACTATTCGTCCTACGAAGTCCAAGTTTTTCCATGTGCTTCTGCTTCTGTTTCATTAACTTATGCTGTTGTTTTTTGCTAAGTTTTTTATCCTCCGGAGACTTGTTGTGATGCCACTTAGCCGCTCTGACTTCCGTTAAAAATATTTGCATATCTGGACATGGTTTCTTTTCAAACTTTGGCCTTTCTGTAATATTTTCAGATTTGGTGAACAGTTTTTTCTTAACCACATTTGACGGATGATGTGTTTGGCTCTCACTACTATTCTCAGATTTGATATCCCTATGTCTGCTACTGCTACGCGAAGAGTTCGGTTTGGTCGAAACACTCGGAATGGCTTCGATTTCATTTCCAATGCAAGATGTTATCCGCTCAATGTTTTTTGTTTCATACTCATAACGAAGCTCATCGTTTTCGAGGATTTTCGGGGTAGGTTTGATTCGACGTTGTGGGCGCTTTGGGATAACTAATGCTGAAGCTTCGGGACTATCTTTGGAGGATGACTGTTTTCTAATAACTGGTCCAGTGGAACTTGGTGGAGTGTCGGTGGGGTTTGTGCCGACACTTTCTGGGGTCTGCTTTTCATTTGTCAGAACTTTAGCACGACGGCCACGTTTCTTTGGAGGCGTTTTCTCGTCTTCTAACTTGCGTCTTTGTACACTACTTAGTGAAGTTATTAAGCTGGATGAATTATCCAGTTCTACAGGAGGCGGTGATTTTGGTGGAACTGGTGGTTCGACTTTGGTTTCATCATCTGAATGTTGAGACTCCTATAATAAAATGAGTACAATTTATTTCTTCTTACATTTCTAGATCATAAGTAATGTGCATGTTATTAGAATTAAGTAACACCAAATAAGATGATAGTAGTAAAATTAAGTTCAAATGTTTTACTTTTCATATTGCGGTTAAATCTGGAAATTATATAATTATGCTTTTCGTGAGGCAGTACGTACAGTTGATAGAACGATGAATTTCAAAGAATATATGTGACGATTATGGAAAAATTTGAAGTAAAAAGAGCGCGATACGATTCCAGTAATCGGCATGATAATCAGCTTTTCGCAAATTCCATCGTAATCGGAAACTTTTACGAATTTGGATAAAAGCTTTTACCACTTTGTATTAGATTTTTGACTACGATAGATTTTGTGATTGTTTTTTCGGGATTCGTAACAAGTTTCCGATTACGAAGGAACACGTGATAAGGCTGAATCTTTCTATCTCGCGGGGGTTCTCGCGGGTTAAGGCTTAGAAAGAGCTTTCAAAAAATTAATAGAAGATTTTGTTCATGGTAATGGGTCATATCCATGCTCAGTGATAGTAATGATATTTTTACTTGCGACACACATACATACATATGACTTGATGAGAACCTATACTATACTAACTATACAAAAAGTGAGAGAAAAAGTATAGTTGTTATTGTTGTTATATAAACTAAAATCTATCATTATCAACAGATTGAAATAAATATAACCCCTGAAGAAGTAAGGATTACTTACGAAACGTTGGGAAAATAATGGAATAAAAAGTTGTTTTTATTCGCATTTTTTACAAATAGACCAAAAGAGCCTAAACAAACACAGTGGAAAAGATAAACAAAAAATTGGTCAAATATATCAAATAATAAAAATAGTTTTTGTTATTGTTTAGCATTGTGTATCTTTCATTTTTTGTATTATTGTGAATGATTTCGTGTCGTCGGCGAATGTTTCGCATTGGTTTGGGAGAACCTTAAGTCTCGTGAATAATATTCCTCAGAAATTTCGCTGTCAAATTACTGAGGAAACAAAATATTGGATTCGCTTGCTCAGTATTTGACACGGAGCCCTCTGAGATCTCATTTTTCTGAACACGCCTAATGACAAAAAAATATTTGAAAATTGTATGTATCGTTGGCTTTCTATCAAAACCTCTTAGGTAATATAAGTGAAATTTTAAAAATTGCTTAGGAAACACAAAAAAACGATTTTAAATGTAATAAAATGGTCTTCTTATGTCGTTTTTCATTGTTGAGAAGATTTGATGTTTTTGGTAAAATTGTTGCACTTTTTCTATTTTTGCATGTTTTATTCATAAAAATATGAGATCTAAAGACAAAAGATGAGATCTTTTTAGTTTGAGAGATTTGATCTGCATTCACCCATACATACAAACATTCTCTTGTCAAACGACAAATCGAAATAGGGCAATTTGTTTGTTTTGTGTAATTTGTGCCGACGATATACGACAGAGTTGAGCATTATGTTATGGAAAATCTTAAGTTGAAAACGTCAACTATGAGTGAATAGAAACAAATTTAAAAGTTGAAAATAAAAATTCTCACGTTATGCTCAACTTTGACTGAAAAAAATCACCCTTAATGTGCTGAACTCAAATCCGGAGTCATAAACATTTTTTCAGCCTATTTGAGATCAGAGTTGTGTTGGTAATCATTACAAAAAAAGTCAATTACGATTACATGTAATTTGTAGTTTGAAAAGTTCAATTGCTTATTACTTGTAATTGTAATTAAAAAAAATTCAATTAAAAATTACATGTAATTGAAAAAAAAAACAATTACCTACTTGATTTCATCATCGTGTCCTGTAACCCCGGCTGGGGCATAGGGCGTCAACAAAACGTCTCCATCCTTCACGGTCTGCTGCAAGGTACTTTAGCTGTGGCCACGTCTTTCTCTGGGATTCTGCTTCCGCTAAGACAGTTGATTTCCATGTTGTTCTTGGTCTTCCAACCCGCCGTGCACCCTGAGGATTCCATTCAAAGGACTGCTTTGCAATTTCATTGTTTGGTTTCCTCAGTGTGTGACCAATCCAACGCCATTTACGCTTTCTTATGTCGACGTCCAGCCGCTCTTGACTTGTCCTGCGCCACAATTCCTCATTTGATATTATTTGTGGCCAGCGAATCTTTAGGATGTGCCGAAGACAGCGATTCACAAAAGCCTGCAATTTCTTCGAAATGATAGACGTGACTTTCCAGGTTTCACAAGCATATAACAGCACGGATTTGACATTGGATTCGAAGAATCTCAACTTAGTGCGTAAGGAGATTTGACTTGATTTCCAGATTGGGGACAGAGTACCGAAGGCAGCACGAGCTTTATTTATTCTACTTTTAACGTCCAGATCCGTACCACCGTTTGCAGAGACAATACTGCCAAGGTAGTTGAACTGTTCCACTACTTCAACTGGCGTCTCCTGTAGAATAATACGCTGCTGTGTGGAGCGGCCTGTGAGCATTATTTTTGTCTTTTTGCTGTTTATTCTTAGACCACTCGACTCTCCCTTCACTTGCAGTGTTTGGCACATCCCGTTCAGCCCACTGATGTTATTTGCCAGTAGACATATGTCATCGGCATAGTCTAAATGACTGAGCCTTTCGAACGGTCTCCATTGAATGCCCTGTCGCTCTGCTGTACCTACACTGGCCGTCAATACGTCGTCCATCGCCAGCAGGAAGAGAATTGGCGATAGAACATCCCCTTGTCTCACACCCTGTTGCACTACAAAGGAGTCGGATAGCTGCCCATTGTGCAAAACAAAACACCTTGCGTTGTTGTAGGACTCTTTAATAATGGCAACTATTTTTGGTGGAATTCCTCTACCAAGCAACGATCTCCATATACATTCTCGGTTAACTCGATCAAAGGCTTTCTCAAAATCCACGAACATGAGGTAAAGCGGTGATTGAAATTCCATCGACTGCTCGAGGACGATACGCAGGGTGTTGATATGGTCGACACACGATCGACCACTGCGGAAGCCAGCTTGATGCCTCTTGAGTGTAGACTCGATTCTATCCTTTATTCGCTCGAGAATGATGGTTGCCATTAGTTTTGGGAAAACGGGCAAAACGGTGATACCACGCCAATTGTTGCAATTCTTTAAGTCACCTTTCTTTGGCAACTTAACAATCACACCATCCTTCCAATCCCTGGGATAGCTTTCGTTTTCCCAAATGTTTTTTATCAACGGATGTAAAATACTAGCCGCTGTTACGGGATCGGCTTTCAGGAATTCAGCTGGAATTCCGTCCAGTCCAGCTGCCTTGTTGTTTTTGAGGAGATTTATTGATGCCTGGATTTCCGATTCTGACGGGGGTTCGATGTCAATACCCCTATAGGACCTGCGCATCTCGTTTAGTTGGGGCACTTCAGCACTACTTGATTTACTTACATGTAATTGAAAAAAAATATTTGAAATCATTACACAGAAATGTAATTGATTACAAAAAATACCAATTACATTTGACAACATGTGAAGGAAAAAATCTTTTTGCACCATTTATTAAGTTCGTGAAGGTTTTATCCCCCAGATGTGAACAAACTAAAAATCCTGCTTTTATATAGCCGTTGAAGTACTTAACCGCTATTTGAATTTTTAACAGTTTTTGATTTTTATTTTTTTAAGGGTTGGGTTTAAAAGCTTGAAATTTTTGGAAATTATAAAGATTATTCTAAGAAAAGAGTGATTTTGTAAATTTTATTTTTCTTAAAAACTTAAATATACACACCCAAATAGTTTGTTGCATTAACCCTAGTCCGCAGATCAAGCTAACATTTCACTCGCATACTAAATTCTCTCCAAATATTAGCCAAGCTTAAATTAAGCCAAACATTTTAGTCGAGAGGTACGCAACGCCAGCGAGAAAATCAAATTTTCGTACAGAAAAAAAAAGAATTAAAAAATGTATTTCTGCCTTCAAAAACAGTTGTTTTATGAATTTGTAGGTATTTCGGTTGTTTTGGAATAATTTGTTTCTTATTATTGTTAATACATAGGTAACTTTGGAACTTCAAAACTGTAGCTTAACGGTAGGTATTAATTAATAGTTTCTATCAGTTCCCAAAATTTCAAGGTTCTTAACCTAACCCTTTAAAATATAAAATCAAAAACTGTCTAAAATTCAAATAACTCAACGGACTTATCAAAAGAAACGAATGAACTGCAACGTTTCGTCTTCCAGTGGCGTAAGTTTTATATAGTTTCGTTCACACGGTTTAAATCCACGTTGGGTATACTATGTTCGTTAGCATCGAATAAACTTCAGTGGAGAGAAAAGCCGATGTACACAAAACAAAATCCATTTTACTAGCAAAGAATCAATTAAAAAACTTGTAGCACCTCTGTTGTAAGATGAATGATAAAACATGTTATAGCATAATTTTAGAAGAGGAATGAGGCAAAATATGCGTTTTTAGTTTTTCAAAATTATAAAATTGTTCATCATCAAATAAATCGAATTGAGGGGGGCTTTTTTCACCCCTTTAGTATGAACATTTTTGCTCCTCCTCAATGATTTTTTTACACAATAAAGCCGTTATGTTAGCTTTCTTTAAAGACCTTAATCTTGAAGATCCAATCAGTAGAACAGTAGGTATAATTTTGTATAGCCATCCATATCAAATTTTAATAAAAAACTCCATGTAACGGGTGATTTTTTAGCTGGTTTGGTTTTGGCAACACTGGTTTTGACAGCTGACGTGTGTTTAGTACCTTGTGTCACTGTCAAACAGCTTCAGTTTGGTTTGCAATTTAACCATGGATCGTCTTACAAATGAACAACGCTTGCAAATTATTGAATTTTACTATCAAAATTCGTGCTCGGTTCGAAATGTTCATCGCGCGCTGCTTCCATTATATGGTCGGCATTCTCGACCTTCTGAGCAGTCTATTCGGAAGATTGTGACCAAATTTCGCACCAAATTTACTTTGTTGGACATTAAACCACCAACACGTTTAAGTACTGTGCGTAGTGAAGAAAATATTGCGGCCGTATCAGCTAGTGTGACAGAAGACCGCGAAATGTCGATTCGGCGCCGTTCCCAGCAGTTAGGCCTTTGTTACAGCACTACGTGGAAAATTTTGCGGAAGGATTTGGGCGTAAAGCCTTTTAAGATACAGCTGGTGCAAGAACTAAAGCCAGCCGACCTACCACAACGCCGAATTTTTGGTGAATGGGCTCTTGGAAAGCTGGCCGAGGATCCGCTTTTTTATCGAAAAATTGTGTTCAGCGATGAGGCTCATTTTTGGTTGAATGGGTACGTAAATAAGCATAATTGCCGCATTTGGAGTGAAGATCAGCCAGAAGCATTGCAACAGCTACCAATGCATCCCGAAAAAGCCACTGTTTGGTGCGGTTTATGGGCCGGCGGCATTATTGGGCCATATTTCTTCAAAGATGATGCGAATCGCAGCGTTACTGTCAATGGTGAACGCTACCGAGCGATGATAACAAACTTTTTTTTGCCCGAAATGGAAGTTCTTGACTTGCATGATATGTGGTTTCAACAAGACTGTGCCACATGCCACACAGCACGCGAAACAATGGCGCAATTGCGAGGCGAGTTTGGTGAACAGTTAATTTCACGTTTCGGGCCGGTCAATTGGCCGCCTAGATCGTGCGATTTGACACCATTAGATTATTTTTTGTGGGGGTATGTCAAGGCTAATGTCTATAGGGACAAGCCCGCTTCGATTGACGCACTGGAAGCCAACATCCATGCATTAATTCGTGAGATACCGGCCGATATGTGTGAAAGAGTATGCCAAAATTGGACTCAGCGGATGGGCTACCTGAGACGCAGCCGCGGTCAACATTTGCATGAAATTATCTTTAAACATTAAATTGCAAGGTTCAAACTATCGATTCAAATAAATATTTCATTCATTTTTTCGAACTTTTTGTGTTTTTTTTTTTAAAGTTCTAAACCTCTTAAAAAATCACCCTTTAGATAACGGGATCTTCTCGCTGGTGGACAATGGTCCGAGCAGGTAATTTGAATGCAATTGTTTTGATTTTTCGATCAATTTAAAATCAAGATTGTGTCGCTTATATACCACGTAAGATAATAAATGAGGTATCAAAATAACCGTAACTCTATTTGTATGTGATATTTAAAACAACAAGAAAATCAATCAATCAATCAGATCATCAATGCACTAAAGAGATATGAGTTCATATGTGAAAGCGCTCAAATATTGTCGTTATCTCCGTCCAACGGTATTCTAGGACTCTTATTTTTTAAATTCATATTTAAATCAATAATTTCTACCATCCTTCCAAATTTCAGCTTTCTAGCCCTTACCCTTAAAAAGATAAAAATAAAATACTTCACAAATTCAAACTTTTCCATTCACTTTCATTATACTGCAGCTATTCCTTTGGATCACCCAGGTCAGATACCTGGGGTGGAATCGGCTACACTGATAGTTGACTGTCAATATTTTGTTAGTCGTTTTGACGATAGTTATCTCTATCATATGTGTAGGGAAATATATAGAGAGAGAGCATCCGTTAAAACGACAATCAATTATTCTAGCAATTGCCTTAATCTTACGGGATTTAGGCCCTGCCAAACTCGTGATTGTCTTGAAAAAAAATTGGAGGAGCATTTTTCATTTCTAACTAAATTTGCCTCTCCCCACTATAGTTTTGTATCTATACTTAGTCCAATCAAAATTTTCAGTACAGGGAAGATAGGATTTTGTTTTTCACTCTAATGGATTTTAATAAGCTTTCACTACTTTAAAGCTCTTAAAGGGTTGCCGTAGTGAGCCTGATGAATTTCCACAAATTTGTTGGAAATAATAACAGGGGTACCATCTGTTGATCTATTTTCATAGATTTTAAAATTAAAAAACATGTTCCCATTAAATTGAATGTTTTTTTCCACATCAGCAACCGGTAAGATAATAAGGGGTAAGATAGGTAGCTATCTATTAAACTAAAAGTTTCTTTAAAGAAAACAAACGAAAAGCCATAATTTATTGCATCATTGTGACATTGGTAATTCTGATTCAATGTGCTTATTTTAATACACACAACGATCAGATCTGTCAGCCTATGCTGTTAACCGTGTGGCAGATAGGTTATGGTGATCGTAATTGGGCTTAATCAATATTACAAAAACAATTTGTAGGTAAATTAGAAGTGCTGTTTGTATTTCAGTGGCATAGTTTCGCTAATTGAGTGCCATGCGAGCGGCAACAGGGAGCACTTTTTTGAAAAAAGATCTCTCATAACGCCTGTACTAAACATTTTTCTTGGACAGATTAAATTGATGTTTTCTACAAACCACATTTATGGGTATTTAACTTTTGAATTTTCCAATGCAGTACCAGAAAAAGTCATACATTATGTACATGTAACATGATCCGATCGGAAAGAAAAATTTCCAAGTAGTAGGTTCTTTTTTTTATAACTGCGGCCTCAAAATGAAAATAACATCACTTGCCAGAACCGGGTCACAGTTTTTACCAAGTGTTGTTTTTTTCTTTTTTATTCGCTTAAAAAGAAAAGCAAAGAATGGAATGTCTTTATATACCTTAACATTGGCAAAAACATATCAGTATGACAATGTCATATCAGTGAGCAATCAAAATAGATTTGATATCAACACTAACTTTTCACCAACAGATAAGATCAAATGGATCATTTCAAAGTATCGAAGATTTCATTATATGACAGAAGAAAATATAAATTTACCAGCTTCCATCAGTCACAATGGACCATTTACGATATTGAGAAAACAGGAACTAAATCAAGCCTTTTCAAACCAACAAAATTATATCTCAACAGTGGTCCACTTAACCGTAAAAGATATGGAGATGTGATCACACTAGCTAGAAAGTATATTTCTATAGGGTATATGCCTTTCTACGATAATTTAACAACCCAGGAGGCGCATGAATTAGGTGAAGATTCCGACTATGGAGCTATCAGCGATTTTGACTCATCGCTTTAGTTAATCTTTAAATTAAGGCCAATATGTGTATTTTATCGTCTTTTGTTTTTAATAGCCAAACATAAAATGCACATTTTTGAGTAATGCTATTTTTCTTATGGGGTTCGAATTGCTTATTGTATAAAACTAAAATAACTCAATGGCACTTAAATAGTAAATGCTTAAATTTATAATATTTCGAAGCATTAAGAAGGCCATATAAAATATAGCAATATGTAAATTTTGGGAACACTAAATGTATATACCACCATATCATCAGGATACTCATTAGATGGCATTATAGAATCTTTTCTTAAAAATTAAAAATTAAAAATTAAAAACATAAACCAAAACAAAATACAAAATCAAATTATGCTATACACCTTATTGACAATAACCATAACTATACCGACTTTGACGTAAATCTTCAACCTGTGCACATATGTAGAAAAGGGAGAATGCTAGATGCTTTGGAGGAGTATGAGATATAGAGCATACAAAAAAGAACAAGACAAACTCCTTAATGACAAATTGTTTTTTAAATCGAATGCACTATAACACTGCACTTCAACATCACAACTCATAAAGTGCAAACAAAAAAGAAAAACAATATATTAACTACAAAAACAATAATTAACCAAAGAACTAAACAGAAAATAAACGATAGAAAGAGACAACATCATCAACCATCAGCATTACAAGGCATAATTAATCATATAGTGGGCTTCAAAAAAGAAAAACACCTTAAAAAAATTTTCGCCTGAAGATGAAATTTTAATTTCGAAACGCGTCGCCAAATTACAAATTATAAGTTGTTACTGTTATTTTAAAAAATTTTAAAATAATAAAATTATAATATATTCTTTTATTTTATTCCATATATTAAAAACATAGATATTAAAGTTCTATATAATCGCTAAGGTTACAGTTTTTACATTGCACTAAACGCTAAACTTAACTTAGGTCGTAGAAAAGTTTTAGAAAGAATTTATGTTACACACACGCTTATGTTTAAGGTTGCTTGAATGTAATTTTGTCAAGTAAATGAAGCAACTGCTACAAAATGTAGGTAGAGCATATTTTATAAAAACATTTAAGACTGTCGAATTTGATCCTTGGTTGTGGCAACAACTAGATGAAAATGATGATCACACGGCTCTCTCCTTCAAGTTCTTACACTCGATTTTTTACTAATGCCTCCGTTCTTTTTTTTCAACTTTATAATTAATAAAATAGTGTGGCGCAACAGCTCGTGGAGAACGAAGGCCTAGTTTCTTACAACTCTCAACAATATCTGTGTGCGTGTTGTTGGCAGGAATTATAAGAGTGGCCTATTACACCAGTTTACAATTTTCAATCACAAACTTGTAATCGTGACCCACAAATCTCGTATTTGAATTTTAGTTACAAGGTTTTATAACAATAATGTAATACATATTTACAAAAAATAATACAAAACACAAAACCTCGGATTGGACACTAAATATGGGAGCATAATTATGTTTTGAATTAATTTTATTTAATTTTTGTAAAGAACAAAAAAAGACAATAGATAACCACACCTGAAGCCGTGAGTGCCATAGTGGCCTAACTGCATTTTTCATTATTTTCAGCAGAGAAAAAATAAGGTACAGATTATTTTCAAACATTTGTAGTTTTTAAATATTTCAAATTAGTACCTACTTGTTATTTTAAAATAAAGAAACACAATTTTGATTTTTTTTGCAATATGATTAAATAATAAATGGTTTTTGAATTTAGTATTAATTATTTTTCAATATACTGTTATAACTGATCAGATGGGCCACTCTTGCGCTCAAGGTTTAAATTGTTTTGTGGTTGGCCTCTTAGTCTATGTATAACTATGACACGGAGCTGTCAATTCAAAAAATTTAAATGCAGGAATATTGCCTAATAAATAGAGATTCAATTTTTGTTATAAATTCAATTTCGATAAAATTGCAGTAAGGTCACTTTGGCTCTCATGGCCTCATATGTACATAGACTTTTATTTAAATGAAGCGATCGTTTTCTAGTTCGAAAATAAGGAATATCTAGGATCTATTAACATATGAATAGGGAAGCAATAACGATGAAATTAATCATCGGTAAGTAGGTACATAATAAGCAATGAGAAATGGAAACATCCTGTATATTCTGTTATCTGAGATCTTAGTACGCTGTGCATAACAAAATAATTATGTAGTTCCAACCATGGCCTACCAGTAAGTTAGTTGAAAGTGGCTTCCACCTAGAACACAAACGCACCATTAGTTGGTCTATTGTGTAACTACATGAATCTTTCTATCTACTCGTTGAACAATTCTTATGAAACCTCCGATACTTTCTATGTATGAGTTTGCTCATTAGGATCATTGGCCTAATATTACGCATAAGAAATTTACCAACTAGAAAAAACTAAATATTTTGTATCCAAATTATCGTCATGAACGTCATTCTTTATAGACCAAGAGCCGACAGCAGATTCTGGGAGTGGATGTATAACCAAAACGGTGTATGAGGGTTTATATGTACATGTATCGAATCCAAAAGTCTGGCAAGTTTCTTTCTCAGGTTTTGGTGGGAGAGGGGTTTAAAACGTGCTTGGTGTCCTATTCATATGGTAGGGTTATTAACACTTCAAATTGAAAAAAAAAATAGGAAATGTTGCTGTCATTTTTCCCAAGTCTCAAGACTTTTATCTTGGTGATCCGATAGATAGGACCAATGATTTAAGCTTTTTAAGGAAACTTTATTGGCTTTTTTGTGGAGACTTTATTTGTTGATTTTTTGTTTTGCTGAAAATCGCCAAAAAAGTGATGATAAGGTTCACATTAAATGGTTATATTTTGAGTTCTATTAATTGTGGTGTTTATGCTTAGAAAAAATCGGATCGTCATATGCAATTTTTTAAAAATGAATCAAAGACGTCATAATAATCAATAAAAATTTTAACTAGGTATATGCCTGTAAGACTGAAAATAAAAGAGGGGATCTAGTACTTTTTAACCACCCCTCCCATAGGCTGAAAACAAAACCTGCCACTTTGGTATTCGATATCACGATACTCCGATTTTTGTTATGTTTGTTAAATTTGTTGTTGGCTCTACGACTATTAGATCTATACAAAAAAAATTGATAACATACCACTTTGACTTCGTTGCGATGTTCCAATCGAACGCTTCTACGAGTTTTCTTTCCTTTTTCGGATGTATCATCGCCAGCATCCTCCTCTGTCCTGGAGCCATCTATCTCAACATCGATTGTTTGCTTCCTTTTTCTTTGCAGCCGCTTTTCCGTGCCGCCAGAAGTGTTTTCGTCAGTTTTTTCGTCACTTTTTAATGGGACCACTTTTTTCGATCTCCCCCGACGTTTGATCGGTTGCGTTTCCATAGCATTTTCAGCAACTCCTCCTCCAGCATTAACTCCTATATTGGCTTTGCCTTCTGGTGATGATTCTTCTGCGCTCTCTAGAGGTCGTGAACGACGTAGTCGCCGACCAGATCCCTCGCTAGAATCACGTGGTTTCTAAAGTAGAAAAACAAAAACAAAATGGAAAAACCAGGAGAATATTTTTGTATCATTAACTTACGTTTGGAGACCTCTCAGAAGTATTGTCCACTTGTTCACTGTCCAGCTGTATTTGCTCCGCATCCCTGTCAACTTTCTCTTTCGGTAATTGCTGGACAGTGCTGCTCACACAGCCGCTACTAACAACACCCTGTTCCAACACGACGGCGACGACTTGATGGCCTTGAGTTCTATCGTCGTTGTCTTTATCTTTTTTCAGCAACAAATTTGTATCTATTGCAGTTGTTTCCACAACGATTTTGTCATCATCGGATGAGCCAGAGCCATTCTGTGGTCTTGCAGGTGTTATTGGTGTGGTGTTAACTTTTTTCGATATTTTCCTATTGGTCTTTTCACCCCAATTTTTGGCATTGCCATTGTTTTTAAGGGTTCGCCATTTGGCTGTCTTGTCTTTGTTCAAATCTAAAATACCACCTTTTGAAACCACTGATGTGGCCTCTCCACCAGCAGTAGCAGCAGTATTCGCACCAACTCCAGCTCCCCCTCCTCCACCATCATTGTTGAATTTTGTGGACATGCTAGATAGCAAAGTCTCAATGCAATCTGTCATTTTTGATGGACTTGGGCTCACCCGGGGAGGGCGGCGACAATAAGAAGATGATGATTATTTTTTTCCACAATTTTCACACAAACAACACCTTTAAAAGGTTTTTCCCTCGAAATTCTTCTGCCAATTGAAAGGGGCCTAAAGATAAAATAAAAATTGTAGATTACGATTGTGCTGCTTCTCTCGGTGCAGATTTTCTTCTTCTTCGTTGCTGATTTTATTATTATTGCAAAAGAAGCTATGACGAGAAGAAAAAAAAACTTCAAATCGCGAGCTCTGAAGAGAATTTTATTCTTTGAATCAGTTTCAATATTTTTTTCGTCTTTTTGCCTTTCTACATAATTTCCACTTCCACTCAGCAGCCAACTCACTCCTAACTAATCACTCATTTGTTGGTAGGTAATTTTAATCACTCATTCACTACGGTAGATTTTTCCTTGCGATAGCACAACACGACGGAAGCGCGGAAGAGACGACCTGAAAGCTGAAGATGTCAAAAAGGAAGAATCTCCGCAACAGCGGATTTGTCCGCTATTTCTTTATTCTTTAGCTGAACGAGAACGAGCTTTTTTCAATCTAGACGAATTCACACACAAACTATAAAAACACTCGACATGGAGAAGAAGCACCATCAGCAGAAGAAAATAGTGCACCAGCAAGCAGCAGACATTTTTTTCTTAATTTTTTTGGATAACTCGAACTTTTTTTCTTTTCTATTGTTAATCTTTTACGCTGAGAATCGCTGGCGCGCGGTGCTTTTTTCTAGAGACAATTTTGGTATCTCACGAATTCACGATGTGTCAAGCAATCTCGCGCGGGCCAGTGAGATAGAAAAACTAAAGTACTCATTTTGTAATTATCTGTGGAAGGTAAAAAAAATATTTAAAAGCAAAGTCAAGTTATTTTGTACTCTTTCTTTTTGTTGAGAGGGGATTACGACGGGAGTATTTTCGTTTCGTGAACAAAAATGTTTACTGTCAGAAATTAGTTCCGATATCTGCCGATGGATGGAAATAGTGGATGCTTTGAAGGGTTTTTGTATTGGCTATCGAATACTATTCTCGTACTTTCCTTTGGTACTTTTTCATTTGCTTGATTGAAATAGTATTGGAAACCATTTTTTTAGCAGAAGTGTACTATAAGTCCCCTTTCACACGAAGAAACAAGTTGCTGGAGATTTTGTTGACGTTTTCTTCTTAAAAATCTCCTGTACATTTCACACAAGGAAACAAATCTCCAGGCAATTTTTGAAATTTCCTTTAGGCGTTTTTCTTTTTTAATTCAGAAAAGAGCTCTGAACAGAGTCCGGACATGTCGAGCATGTTCTGAACATCATCTGAGCAAGTTTGTTCTGACCACCCTGAACTATTTTTGAAATACACCTGAACACTAGCTGTCAAATGCTATTTCCCCTATTACACGATGATTCTTTGCGTCTGACTCTTGTCAAAATTCAATGAGTGCGAAGGTGAAATCCGATGCTTTTTCTCCTTCGCACTCATGAAAATTCGAAAAGAGTCAGACGCAAAGAATCATCGTGTAATAGAGGTCTATGCGTTCAGCATTGGACTCAGTCTGCTCAGTCATTTTATTCTGATAGCCTTTTCACACCGAACCCAAAACACGGTTTTCGCGAAAATATCGGTTTTGGAGAAAAACCTAATCGAAAACACAAGTTTTCTCATACATTTTTTGTAGCTTCAGGTTTTCGTAAAACACATGTTTTATATAAAACCAGTCGAAAACATGTTGGAGTTCAGAGATTAAGCCTAGTACGCAGATCGAGACAAAATTTATCTCCCATATAAAATTTTTCCCAGGACAAATTTTGTCTCGGTTTTTTTTCCAAGCTGTACGCAGCTCCAGCGCAAAATTTGACAGTTGAAACCGCTGTACGAGAAAAGGTAAAAGAAAGTCTCCACTTAATTTTGCGCGGAAAAAGAATGCTCGAAGCATTATTTTTCCGGACAAATTGTGACGTTTTATATATATTTCGCTTTTTATAAACTAAAATCATCTCCCTGTTTCATTCTTTCCATTTATAAGACGTTGTGAGGACGCAAAACTGAAATAAATATAAAATGCGTACAGAAAATGATGACATGGAATGAGAATAGAATTAATTGAACAGCTGTTTTAAATCTGTCAGTGGCGTAGATAATGAGAAAGGGTACAAAAGGGCCACATTTCAGATACAGAAAATATTTGTTTCAATAAAAAATTTAAATTGATTCCCAAAACAAGTTGGCAATTTTAATTGGATCTTGGGAGCAGTGGAAAAATGTGAACATTTCTGATTTTGACATGGTTTTTTTAATCCATCGACAGCACATCCATCCATCAATGGAATTTGACAGTTGATGGCTTGAAAGATGAAGAACAAATTATTTTGACGGAAAAAGTTAATTTGATCCAAATGTCAAAAAAGTGCCCTTATCCACTTTTTCCCGGAGAAGTAAAAAACAGTAAAAAACCTTCAAAAATTTCAGAATTTTTAGTGTTTTTTTAAATCTATTAACATCGTGGCAATCCTTCAATATATTTTGACAGGTGATGACTTGATAGATGGGAGACAAACTATATTTTGACGGAGAAAGTGTATTTTGATCCAAATGTAACCAAATTGCCCCAAAATCGACTTTTTCCAGAGAAATAAAGGCTGAAAATTTCAGACCTTTTAAAAGTATTTTCATCCATCCACATTATATTGTTCCCCATCAAGCGCATGCGATCAATTTTGCTTGTTCTGCAAATGCTTTGAAGGAATTTGATTTCTGTACATTGTAGCGGATCGCCCGATGACAAATAATTATACGCCGCGATTAGTTGCGCTGCTTGTGTTCTCTGATTAACTTTTGTAGTATTCACTGAACGCACTCTACTTTTAGTATTCGAATTCCGAATTCGAACTCGACAAAAGAGGAAGTGCTGTTTCACGACATGTTGTCTCTTTCGTCGACCACTTGAGTCGTTCATTTCTTGTCTGGCATTTTCTGGCGGTAGTCGCCTTGTAACTCCTATCCACTCCAAGGAAAAAAAAAAAGAGAATAACTTTGAACGGGTATGTATTTCGTTAATAAAGTCCGAAATCCAACATAAAATACTAAAGATAAATGTTAAAATAGATTCCTCAGTGAAAAAAGTCCCTAAGCCAAGAAATACCACCGAGAAAAAAGCTATTTTGCCAGTGGATGGAAATCGATTAAGATTTTGGGTCAAACGTTTATTACGCGTCAGTGATTTTGCTGTAAAAGGTATGCTGTTTGCAAGTAACTTTTTTTATTTAGCAATCCTAATAAAGCCATCGTGTTGGTTTACTTTTTCTACAGATTCTTTAAGAAAAAATCTGTAACCAGAGCCAATTAGTGTTGCGACGTGCTTTGCATGGAACCACGTGGTGCAATTGCCCATAGACGCACCGAAAGGCCATCGTCGAGCGACCACAATTGAGCAGTGAATTATTTCTTTAAACTTCTTTGGCGACGTGGGAATAATCCCAGTTAAACACGCCGCCCATCAGATCTCACGCCTCTCGCCACTACAGCACCAGGAAACCACCAGAAAGTCCACATAACCAATCTGTGGCGGCAACAAAATTGTAAAAATAGTTTGTTCACCGGTTACACTCGCGCCAAATCGCAGACAAATATATATAATTGGTTACTGAATTTGCGCCCAGTACGTGTACCTCCTTTTGCGTTAGGTTGCCATAGCTACTACGGGTGTCGGATCACGTAACCGATCCCAGAAGCAGACCGTTTTCATAAACGTATACGTTCTTGTGTGTTGCCCTTTGTTGGCTTGACCAAATAAATTTTAAAAAAGGAAAAGAAAAAGTTCAGTTTTGCGTGGCGATTTCGTGGATTTGGGGTTCAGAAATCATCCAATCTGTCCCACGTTATATGTTCCTGTTCGTCGTCTGGAAGCCACCTCGTTCATCAGATTCCTGTTCCGGTTCTTCTTTCTTTTTTTTCAACTTTTCGAGTTTTTTTTAATCTTTACTACGCGGATCTAAGAGTTCGATTTTGTTTTTTTTGTCGATGAAAGTTTAATTAACTTTTATAACCGAAACGCTTGCGTTAGGCTTAGTAGTATTAAGTCGTTTTTTTTTATAAAGAGAAAACAAAAATCCTAGATTAAATACCTATAAAGTGTAATTCCCTGAGTGGATCCTTTAATTTTGCTAAATGATTATAATTCTATGAGCCGCGGAAAATCAAATAACTTTCAGAACTTAATAATACCTACGCAGCAGATCCGGAGGATTTTCGTGCACGAACATCAATCCAATCCAGCAAGAAGAAAAGGTTAAATGAAAAGTTAAACCGTGAGTACATTTTGCTTGTTTTACATTGATTTTCTTTGGCTATAGAACAAAAAAAAAAAAAAAAAAAATCGAAATATTTAATTTGATTGTATTAAGAAACCATTTTCTATTAACTTTTATTTTAAAAAAACCATTTTAAATTTAAAAAGTAGGTCACGATTCTAGTTCATAAGATACAGAAAAAAAAAATATACAAATCATATAACATTCCATATCAAAGCATACCGACTTTAGCTTTGTTAGATATACATATGTACGTATATATGAAATAAGATATAAGAGCGTTTTGTAAATTTTGAATTTCCTTTCTTCTTTTTATTAAATTTTTTTAATTAAGATACTTAATCGAACTATCGAACCTCGATAAAATATTTACGATAAATTATTACTACACCAGTAACAGCCGGAAACTTGATCGTTACCTAAATTGTTCGGTTGTTCTTTTTGATGATTTTTTTTAACTTTAAGAATAATATTTGTAAAAATAAATATTCTTTTATAAGCTAGTAGATATTAGAAAACACCTTTTTCATGGAAACTGAATTCATTGTCATATAGTAACCTACGCGCTCATGGTCATTTACTTTTCCTTCGATATAAATTGTTAATTCTAAGCGATTCTTTAGTTTTTTTTTGAATAAATATGTTGGTTATAATTATTTCCGAAGAACAGAAACACTTTTTCTTTAGTTGGATTTTTGAATTTCTGCCTACGTTATTGGATTGTATTTGCGAATCTCTACTCGTAATTTCAGCCAATAGATGGATATAGAGAAAAGATAATACGATTTCTTTTCTGGAATAAGAACTCCATTTATTGATTGGTACAGAGACACATCGGTGAATATGATTCATTTTGTTTTCATTATGCAGCGTTAAATTATTTACTTCATATGGTGATGACATTTGGTAAAAGTGGGCGAAGGTAGGAGGATGACGTTTTCTTAATACTATATAGGGGCCGTCAACAAAATTAAAGGCCATTGACGGCCATGGAGCCCTGACATAATCGTCAGTGGTTGGGTGGGTACAGCCAGGGTCAACAACACCGACCCATTCTTGTATTTCGTGTTTCGTCTTCCCGATTCCTCTTCCTATAGACGTGCAACCTTTTTAGCATATTTCCCTTACTAGGTACGCTTTCGGCATTAACAACCGCCGATCCTTTTTTTTGTGAATTCAACATCCTATATTAGGATATAAATTTTCCCTATTCCTCATTCATCCTCAGTTCCTTCCACGGCATGATAAATTATTTTTTTGTGGACAAAGGACAGCGGAAAAACCCCCCCCATCGACCGAGTTATAGCCGAGCTATACTGCCAGCATGCCGTACTCTCCGCTGGGTAAAACGAATTTTGGTTTTCCAAAATAAGTTATGTCAACCTACCCTTAGTCTGTCACAAAAAATTTGGCGCCCAACTTAAGGGGCCAGACGTTGGATATACCAACAGCCCCATATCCGCAACTATCCTCTTTATATTTCATAATTATATTCTTAATGATTTTAGTAGTTCGACCCATAGCTGTAGAGCGAAGAAAGTAACACTTAAAATCATACGAAATATACAAGAGTTTGATAACTTTTTCCGTAGCTACCTTCCAATATCTATCGCCTTAAAAAGTTGCCTCTTCAAAATGCTAATCAATTAGGAGGGAACGTCCTTCACTCACCCAATTTCGACTTAATCCACGATGGTAGCATTTACCACATCCGAAATCAACACATCGCACCGAATTTGGTAACTTCTCCTATTGCATCAAACGGATTACACTACACAGTCACTACAATCCCCCAAACCGTTGCCACAGTCACTACAACAACCTCTACTTTATCTAGTCCTCGTATGTCACCCCTTGCAGTAAATGCAAATGCCCCGAACGGAAACATCCTAAATAATCAACCAAATCCCCATCAGATGGTACTTGAAAATCACGATCCTGTTGGAACATCATTTACAGATAACGACGATGTAAATAATCGTGCACCAGAAATTAATTTAAATAACATTGGATACATTAACCAACGTTTAAATGAACAAATAGTGAGTTCACAATCTCAAACTCTATATGCCCCTTCAAGTCGTCTACACAACCACATAAAGAGTGTGGTAGATTCAAGCTTGAAAACCATCCAAATGTCTCTTTTCAAAGAATTACCTGTACTTATTAAACAGAACGTCGAGCAAACCATGAAAAATTTATTACCTCCAATTGACCCCCTCATCGGAGTCGAAAAGGAACCATCATCTTCACAAGCAAACCGACCAGCACCTAATGCTAATTTGTCGGCATGCTCTGGCAATCTATCTACAAGCTCACGCTTTCGTGAACTTACAAACGATTATAATAGACCAAGAAATAAAAACTATCAAGATTTTCCTCCTCTTCCTAATCATCGCAATCGCAACCCACTTGAGTTCGATAGAGATGATCCGTATCTTCGTGACGACCCTCGAGTCCATTTCGCTGAAACAAATCCAAGTCATATGTACCGTTATCAACCGATTAATAATCGATCTGACCCAAATAGGTTTGATCACCAGCGAGATTTTCCTCCTTTCATTCGTGATCCCATGGATTACGGTAACTACGGATACGACATGAGATATCATCCAACTGATCGTCGACAAGATTTCGGATTTCCCTATGATAGACCGTATTCACGTCGCTTTGAGACGTTGTGGAGTGTTCGTTTTGATGATACGACTAAAGGTATGCCCATACGAGAATTCGTTTCTCGAGTTGAAATATTACAAGAAAAATACCGTTGCCCTTGGGAGGAAGTGCTTCGTAATTTTCACCATCTTTTAGTTGGTACAGCTTCCGACTGGTATTTTGAATACTTGCGTGACCACCGCCGAGTCGATTGGCTGACTCTTAAAAATGCTTTGCTAAAACAATTTCAGAGATACGAAAGCGATCTTGAAATTTTGAAAGCGATCATGGATCGTAAACAATCGCCACAAGAATCTTTTGATGAATTCTTTACGGCTATAATTAACCTAAAAAGGCAATTACGTGATCCAATGAAAGACGCAGACCTAGTCCCTATTTTACGAAATAACATAAACGCTCGCCTCATGGCATTCGTTTATCCGATGAGTATATACTCCTTAGAACGTTTCAGAGACGAATGCCGACGAACGGAGAAAATGCTGCAAGCGCGTTATGCCTCACAAAATCGTTCAAACTATGTAAGAAACGTACATGAAGTACATTGGCCCGGTGGAACTTTAACCGACGAAACTTTTTTCGAACCGGATGTTGAAAATATCGATGCCTTTTCTTACAATCGTCCAACCAACCAAGACAAAAACCCATTAAATAATATGAAGTGCTTTATTTGCAAGGAAATAGGTCATCTCTCGACCACTTGCCCCTCGAAGATGAGTAAGCTCATCTACTGCTATCGTTGCGGTTCAGAAAATTACACAGTTCGTGACTGTCCGAATTGTAATGCTAGCAAGGGAAACTTCAAAACGAGCGTGATGCCGCCTGGGGAGTCACGTTCGACCCAAACAAACCCAGTTTAAACAAAAAAGATGCCTCGACAAATACTTCAACTTCATTAGATACCTGTCGAGATAACTCCACAGTCTCAAAGTCCACCGAGGCTGATACCGAATTTGAAAACGGCCTTAAATTAGCTAAGTCTTTCGATACTGATTCTTCAGTTATTTTAGATAAAAACTATTCACCATTAAAACCCAAAACAGTAATAATTCGTAAGCCCAAGGATGTCACAGAAGACACTCCACCGATCCTTGAAATTAAACCGGACAAAAATTTCATTCCTTTATATAAAAAGTCATTCGAAGAAAGACTTATGAATTACGAAAAGATTAGAAACCGTATCTTTAAACTCGAAGAAGTATCCCATCCTGACATTCCATCCAAATTGTTAAAATCTCGAAAAAGGAGTGCGAAAAGATCCGCCTTCCGAACCTTTGTAGAAGAAACTACTCTCGGAGGAACTCCTCAAGACATAAGGCCATATGCCAAAATCTCAATTACAGGTCGAGGAATGGCTGGTTTACTAGACAGTGGAGCCTCAATATCCTGTCTAGGTAAAGGTTGTATGGAGTTCGTAAAATCTCTTAACATTCCTATTACAACCTTAAAATCAGAAGTAAAAACCGCCGATGGCAAAGGTCAGAGAATTGTTGGACGCGTCTCCGTACCGATAGAATATGATAATGTGACAAAACAGCTTGATCTTTATTTAGTCCCCGAGTTATTTCAACCCCTCTATCTTGGAGTGGACTTTTGGTCCAAATTCCAAATTGCTCCCCACATCATTAGCGAAGTTTTCGGTTTTTCAGCCGACCATGAAAAATGTGATTCTGGAAAAATCGACCAAAAACCCTCCGAGCTTCAGGGTGTTTCAGCCTTTATAAGTGAATTATTCTGTCCTCCCGGCAGCAAAGATTCTGTTGAGGAGAAGTTAAGTAAACCTAAACCACCTATGCATGAGCTCACTTCTGAGCAACAAAACAAACTAGAGTCAGTGATCTCCCTATTTCCTTCATTTGCAAAGCTTGGGTTGGGTAAAACCTCCCTTGAAGAGCATGTGATCGATACAGGAGACGCTAAACCGGTGAAGCAACGACATTACCCTATGTCACCGGTGAATCTAGAGATAATCAATAGGGAGCTGGATCGCATGCTTTCTTTGGGAGTAATTGAAGAGAGTCACAGTGCTTGGAGTTCACCCATAGTTCTTATCAGAAAACCTGGTAAGGATCGAGTATGCTTGGACTATCGCATGGTGAACTCTCTTACAAAGGGAGATGCGTACCCGCAACCTCTTCTGGAGAGTCTGCTCAGCCAACTTGGAGATACACATTACATGAGTAGTGTGGATCTCAAAGATGCGTTCTGGCAGATCCCTCTGGAGGAGAAGTCAAGACAGAAAACCGCATTCACTGTGCCAGGTCGACCATTGCATCAATTCACCGTCATGCCATTTGGGTTGTGTAATGCACCCCAAAGGTTGTGTCGGTTAATGGATAAAGTGATCCCTTCGGCGCTTAGGGAATTCGTGTTTGTCTATCTTGACGATCTTCTGATTATCTCCCCTGATTTCGATTCCCACCTGAAAATTCTGTCGTTGGTGGCGGAACACTTGAAATCAGCCAACTTGACCATCAATGTGGAAAAGTCCTTCTTTTGTTTTAAGGAATTAAGATACCTTGGCTATATCATAGGACAAGGTCATGTAAAAGCTGATCCCGATAAGGTATCAGCTATTAAAGAATTTCCGTTACCAACGACCCAGAAACAGGTGAGGAGATTTCTCGGTGTCTGCGGGTGGTATCGTCGCTTTATCCGGAACTTTTCAGCTCTAGCGGCACCCTTATCTGATTGCCTTAAAAAGGGATGCAAATTCCCGATTTCTCTAGAAGCGAAAGAATCTTTTAATGCCTTAAAAGAAGCCTTAACATCTGCTCCACTTTTAAATAAACCTGACTTTTCAAAACCCTTCACGATCCAGTGCAACGCCTCGTCAAAAGGTATTGGTGCTGTTTTGTTTCAGCATGACGACGACCAAAATGAAAAACCGATCGCCTATTTTTCTGAAAAATTGAATGTCTGCCAACAAAAATACAGCGTTGGAGAACAAGAATGCCTCGCTGCACTTCGAGCAATTCATAAATTTAGACCCTATGTGGAAGGTAGTACCTTCACGGTAATTACCGACCACGCCAGCCTCAAATGGCTGATGAACTTAACGGATCTCAGTGGCCGCCTAGCTCGTTGGTCGCTGAAACTACAAGCATACACTTTTCATATTAAGCACGTTAAGGGATCACAGAATTTAGTGCCGGATGCGTTATCCAGAATGCATATGGATCAGTTAACTTTATCACCAATAACCGAATCATCTGAATTTAAATCAAAAGAATATCTCGACCTGATTGAAACCATCAATAAAAATAGCAAAAATTTACCAGATTTGAAAATTCAAAACTGCATTGTATATAAAAAGGTCATCCCAAACAGCAATGTAAATACAGATAGCCTCTGGAAACTTTGGATACCTTCTGGCTTAACCCACCAAATAATCACCCAAAACCACGAACCTCCCAATTGTGCCCATGGTGGCATACAAAAAACCCTTGAACGAATAAAAGAAACTTATTTTTGGCCTAAAATGGCTCAGCAAGTGCGAGATTTTGTCAGTAAATGCAGCAAGTGTAAAGAAAACAAATCCCCAAACTTCATAATGAGACCCCGTATGGGATTTCAACAAAATATAGAACTCCCGTTCCAAAAAATCTATATAGATTTTATGGGCCCCTACGTGCGAAGCAAAAAGGGAAATTTGTTCCTCTTTATTGCACTTGATTACATGACAAAATCCGTATTCTTGAAACCTATGCATAAAGCCACCTCAAAACTAGTAATTGACTTTTTTGAAAAAGAAATTTTTTTGAAATTCGGAGTGCCTGAGTTCGTGCACAGCGATAATGGCAAACAATTCGTGTCACAAGAATTCAAAAACTTTCTCTCCAAGTATGGCACGAAACACATCAAGAACAGTGTTGTCACTTTACCACAATTGTGGTAGATCTACCACTTTTTTCCAAGATTTTGATAATCTACCACTTCTACCACTGAAGTCAAAAATTCTACCACTTTTGCTCATCCACAAACAAAATTTGAAATTCAAAGATAATCCGATCATTAATCAAAAAAACAAAATTTTTCAGTAGAAATTTTTCAATAGAAAAAAAATTACTGTAAGTTTTTATCTCTATGTACTTACCTGAATGCTGCCATTGAAATTATTTAGAACTGATTTCTTTTACGTGCTGGCTCTTCTTCAAGACATGTTCATAGTCTAAGCATGGCTCATGCTCAGTAGAGCTGGCATGTTAGAAATAGAAATCTTGTAGATTTTTTCAAAGCTTGTGTCCTACAACTTTGTTTATAAAATATGGGAAAAAGGGGAAACTTCTATGGCTACCCTCCTCGACGACAATGTAACGTGTGCGCTGTGCCCTACGAGCAATTCATAAACGCTTTCCTGATATGTTTTTTGGCTTGAATTTTGATCACCACAAAAACTTCAGTGAAGAAATAGATTCAGAAATAATAGAACAAAAGTTTCTAAAAATTGTTTTTCTTTGATCTTACCAAATAGGTACATAAACTAATGAATTAAATATTCTTTGTCAAGTTGCTTAAAAATGCTTACACAAAACATGATTTAAATTTTAATAATAAAAGAAAATCTGTCTTTTTAATATTTTTAAAAGACATTTTAAAAAAGATTTTAAGAAACACTTGTTTTTTTCACAAATTTAATAATTATTTTATTAATAAGTTTTGCCAATGCGTTTCGTCTAAGTTAGGACATCATCAGGGCACTTCTGTCTTAACTAAGACGAAACGCGTTCACAAAACTTATTCATCAAATTATTAAATTTGTGAAAAAAACAAGTACATTTCCTTAAATCTTTTTTAAATGTCTAAGATTAATTTCAACCAAGTGAATAACTCTAAATCTATTGATAATATTAAAATTTTTAAAAGATATATATTTTTGTAATTATAATTCTTGTTGATATCCCAGACAAAATTATAAAGATCTGATATATTTTCATTACTCAAAAAAGTATTCAAAGTGTCTGATTTTCAGTGCCCTGCCCGTTTTCGAGTGGACACATTATTGCAGTTCTCTTATTTTAGTTCCAAAACCAATATAAACCCAATTATGACGTTAAATAAGAAATCTTTTTATGATACAAAAACATTTTTAGTACCACTTCATTTAAAAAAAAAAATTATTGAACTTTGTAGATACAGGCAAAAATATCGTTAACTTTGAAAACTATCGAGGTTTCAGATTTGGCAGCGTGAAGCATTAAGTCTGGTGAAAATAAAACGGTATCTGTGTTTCACGTCCATTTGCTATTTTATTTGTTAAGAAGGCAATAATTGTGCTACAGGTCATGGATTGTCCGTTCAGTTTCTCAGTCCTCTGATGAGTATTTAGGATAAATGTCTATCTAAGAAGGCATATTTTTTAGCATTATTATATTGGCTAAGCAAAACCTTAATAATTCAATCTTTTTATTTTTTCGTACAATGCGTAACTATGTTTTTGGGGCAAAACTATGAAAACACTAAGTCTCCTCACCTCAGTCCCCTTGCACTTTAACGGCTGACTGTCTATCAAGAGACCGCAAAAGTGTTCAGTTAATGTTACTTTTCCTTGTAAATACTTGTTAATACAAACTTGATTTTATTATCAATGTGGCTAAGATTTTCAAAAGGATATTTATACAGGTGACTATATCTCCCATTAGCAAGGGGTACGATTTTCTAAAAAATTTACTTAAAATAAAGAAAAAAAATAAAAAATCTTAGTCCCCTAGACACATATTTTCAAAAAATGTATTCAACATTTTGTAGAATCACCCATATACTTCTATGAATAAAATGGTTCTCTTTGACTAAAATAAAACTTAGAAAAAAATTTATTTGTGCTTATCTAATTTTTGGAAATTAAAATCTACCACTAAAAATCTGGATCTACCACTATTTTTTAGACTTATCTACCACTTTTTTAAACCTGGAAGTGACAACACTGATCAAGAATGCCCTCTATTCTCCACAGGCAAACGCTTCGGAGAGGGTAAACCGTTCAATATTATCAGCCATACGAACATATCTAAAAGAAGACCAAAAGGATTGGGACCTGCACTTACCACAAATCCAACAAGCCCTGTGTACTTCTGTACATCAGTCTATAGGCATGTCCCCATTCTTTGCCTTGTTTGGTCATCATATGATCACCCATGGAAGTGCATACCAAATTCTGAAACAATTAAAATCCCTAAGCGATGGTGAAATAGAAGTATTACCCTCTCCGAACGCCCTGCAACTGATGCGAGGAAAAATAAAAGAGAATTTGAATGAAGCGTACAAACGCAATGAAAAGGTGTATAATGCACGGTCAGCTTTAAGGATTTGCGTCGATGAATTCGAAAACAAGAAACTCAAACGAAAAATTCACACCACCTAATAGTATTCAATATATGTAGGCATTTCTATTTCTTATAAAACCAGTCCCCAGGTGGACGAGAGAAAAAAAAAAACAAACCGGTACCGAAATTCAACCTGTTCCTCAACCTCACCCATTCACTCGCTCAAAAAAATAAAAGAAAAACTAGCATGATCATACCAAAAGCTATCTACGTGATGAAGCTTAACTCACTCGTTACGAATTTGAAAATCTTATGGAATTTATTTTGTTTCAGATTTATTACTAAAGTTTGATAAGGTACTTCAAATTAAACACTTAATTAAATTGAGAAAACAAAATTACCTAGCTTTACATAAAATGAAATGTCCACACGTATCGGAGTCAGATCTGATTCATTCAATGAGGACTGACACACCCATGTCCTGACGAGCTTCATCCCATCGTGCTTCATTGATTTCCAGTTTTCATCATTGATACAAAGACCAAGCGTCAGGGATAAAAGACACCCATCATGTATTCATGTTTGTGGGGACGATTCCAAACTAGGCTTATACAAACTTGAGATACCTTGGTAGATCAGAAATGATCCACTGGTCCTATTAGTTTCCATGAGTTGGACCGGTGGACCATCGGTTTTGTCATGTGCCTCGTGGAAGGAATGCACCTGGAGTGCAACTTGATAATTTGGTGTAATACGTCCTTGAGCCTGAGCCATCAGCAGGAATGTACGTGTCCTTTCATCTCTGGACGCCGCCGTTTAATACTTCATTTCCTTGACCAAGGCATTTGAGATCTAGTATAGGGGTACATTGATGTATATTTTGGGTTGAAAACATACGTACTTACTTAATAATTTTCAACCGTATCTAGAGACTCATGCATATCATCCAATTCGGGTATCGGATACCTCAATTCCAAAATTATGAACCACAACTGCAAGTAGTTTGCTCAATTTTATTTCTATTTATGAAATAGGTGCAGTATTTTGACTCTTACGTCAAAATGTTGTTAAAGATGATTTTATCCTCACAGCACCTTTAATTGGCCAAAGAAAACCCACGAAAGCTTGGAATTATTGAGAGGCGGATGAAAGATATCTCCTCGACGCTGTTTCAGCTACTTATGCGTCCCATAGTGGTTTTCTGGCTAACGAAACATGAGAGTTGAACATCGAGGTGAATTGGCCTTACCATTTGCTGTTGCAGAATACGAAAATAATTGCTTTCCGTCTTGTAACAAAATTGTAAGACAAATTATTTCTTCCCAGCCTGCTTAGATTAAGAATTTAAATTCGTAAACAAAGTTTTTTTTTTTTTCTTGTTTTTCTGTTTTAACAGATTGCAGGGTCGGTAAAGTAGTGACATAGAGAACTCGAAAAAGTAATAGAGGCATATTGTTGAGGTTGACTACACACTGATGATTGAAAGCGATCAGTGGTGGAAAATAGTTGTAGAATTTTATGGTTGATTTTATTTTGAAATGTATCTCAGGCCGTGGGTCGAATACTATTATTACAACCCATTTACAGATCACATCCGAATTTCGCTATAGATGTTAAATTTTAATCTTTTGTAGTATTCACTGAACGCACTCTACTTTTAATATTCGAATTCCGAATTCGAACTCGACAAAAGAGGAAGTGCTGTTTCACGACATGTTGTCTCTTTCGTCGACCACTTGAGTCGTTCATTTCTTGTCTGGCATTTTCTGGCGGTAGTCGCCTTGTAACTCCTATCCACTCCAAGGAAAAAAAAAAAAGAGAATAACTTTGAACGGGTATGTATTTCGTTAATAAAGTCCGAAATCCAACATAAAATACTAAAGATAAATGTTAAAATAGATTCCTCAGTGAAAAAAGTCCCTAAGCCAAGAAATACCACCGAGAAAAAAGCTATTTTGCCAGTGGATGGAAATCGATTAAGATTTTGGGTCAAACGTTTATTACGCGTCAGTGATTTTGCTGTAAAAGGTATGTTGTTTGCAAGTAACTTTTTTTATTTAGCAATCCTAATAAAGCCATCGTGTTGGTTTACTTTTTCTACAGATTCTTTAAGAAAAAATCTGTAACCAGAGCCAATTAGTGTTGCGACGTGCTTTGCATGGAACCACGTGGTGCAATTGCCCATAGACGCACCGAAAGGCCATCGTCGAGCGACCACAATTGAGCAGTGAATTATTTCTTTAAACTTCTTTGGCGACGTGGGAATAATCCCAGTTAAACACGCCGCCCATCAGATCTCACGCCTCTCGCCACTACAGCACCAGGAAACCACCAGAAAGTCCGCATAACCAATCTGTGGCGGCAACAAAATTGTAAAAATAGTTTGTTCACCGGTTACACTCGCGCCAAATCGCAGACAAATATATATAATTGGTTACTGAATTTGCGCCCAGTACGTGTACCTCCTTTTGCGTTAGGTTGCCGTAGCTACTACGGGTGTCGGATCACGTAACCGATCCCAGAAGCAGACCGTTTTCATAAACGTATACGTTCTTGTGTGTTGCCCTTTGTTGGCTTGACCAAATAAATTTTAAAAAAAGAAAAGAAAAAGTTCAGTTTTGCGTGGCGATTTCGTGGATTTGGGGTTCAGAAATCATCCAATCTGTCCCACGTTATATGTTCCTGTTCGTCGTCTGGAAGCCACCTCGTTCATCAGATTCCTGTTCCGGTTCTTCTTTCTTTTTTTTCAACTTTTCGAGTTTTTTTTTTAATCTTTACTACGCGGATCTAAGAGTTCGATTTTGTTTTTTTTGTCGATGAAAGTTTAATTAACTTTTATAACCGAAACGCTTGCATTAGGCTTAGTAGTATTAAGTCGTTTTTTTTTATAAAGAGAAAACAAAAATCCTAGATTAAATACCTATAAAGTGTAATTCCCTGAGTGGATCCTTTAATTTTGCTAAATGATTATAATTCTATGAGCCGCGGAAAATCAAATAACTTTCAGAACTTAATAATACCTACGCAGCAGATCCGGAGGATTTTCGTGCACGAACATCAATCCAATCCAGCAAGAAGAAAAGGTTAAATGAAAAGTTAAACCGTGAGTACATTTTGCTTGTTTTACATTGATTTTCTTTGGCTATAGAACAAAAAAAAAAAAAAAAAAAAAACGAAATATTTAATTTGATTGTATTAAGAAACCATTTTCTATTAACTTTTATTTTAAAAAAACCATTTTAAATTTAAAAAGTAAGTCACGATTCTAGTTCATAAGATACAGAAAAAAAAAATATACAAATCATATAACATTCCATATCAAAGCATACCGACTTTAGCTTTGTTAGATATACATATGTACGTATATATGAAATAAGATATAAGAGCGTTTTGTAAATTTTGAATTTCCTTTCTTCTTTTTACTAAATTTTTTTAATTAAGATACTTAATCGAACTATCGAACCTCGATAAAATATTTACGATAAATTATTACTACACCAGTAACAGCCGGAAACTTGATCGTTACCTAAATTGTTCGGTTGTTCTTTTTGATGATTTTTTTTTTTAACTTTAAGAATAATATTTGTAAAAATAAATATTCTTTTATAAGCTAGTAGATATTAGAAAACACCTTTTTCATGGAAACTGAATTCATTGTCATATAGTAACCTACGCGCTCATGGTCATTTACTTTTCCTTCGATATAAATTGTTAATTCTAAGCGATTCTTTAGTTTTTTTTTGAATAAATATGTTGGTTATAATTATTTCCGAAGAACAGAAACACTTTTTCTTTAGTTGGATTTTTGAATTTCTGCCTACGTTATTGGATTGTATTTGCGAATCTCTACTCGTAATTTCAGCCAATAGATGGATATAGAGAAAAGATAATACGATTTCTTTTCTGGAATAAGAACTCCATTTATTGATTGGTACAGAGACACATCGGTGAATATGATTCATTTTGTTTTCATTATGCAGCGTTAAATTATTTACTTCATATGGTGATGACATTTGGTAAAAGTGGGCGAAGGTAGGAGGATGACGTTTTCTTAATACTATATAGGGGCCGTCAACAAAATTAAAGGCCATTGACGGCCATGGAGCCCTGACATAATCGTCAGTGGTTGGGTGGGTACAGCCAGGGTCAACAACACCGACCCATTCTTGTATTTCGTGTTTCGTCTTCCCGATTCCTCTTCCTATAGACGTGCAACCTTTTTTGCATATTTCCCTTACTAGGTACGCTTTCGGCATTAACAACCGCCGATCCTTTTTTTTGTGAATTCAACATCCTATATTAGGATATAAATTTTCCCTATTCCTCATTCATCCTCAGTTCCTTCCACGGCATGATAAATTATTTTTTTGTGGACAAAGGACAGCGGAAAAACCCCCCCCATCGACCGAGTTATAGCCGAGCTATACTGCCAGCATGCCGTACTCTCCGCTGGGTAAAACGAATTTTGGTTTTCCAAAATAAGTTATGTCAACCTACCCTTAGTCTGTCACAACATGAAAAAGTTTCAAATTTGTCTAACTACGCTACTGCTCTCATTTGACTTTTTTGTTTTTATCTCTACGCCTTCAGAATTTGTCTCGAGAAAAAAAAATGTAGAGATAAAATTTGTCTTTGCTCGATCTGCATACTAGGCTTTAACAAAACAAACATACCTTTTAATAAGTTCAGCGCCTATTGAAGTGTCAAAAAAGAAGCTGATGGGATGCTTTCAAAAGAAATTGAAAACAGCTGACGGAATTCTGTCATTAAATTCGAATTTCAAAACAAATTAATTTATTTAAAATTGATAAATAATTGTTTGTGGCAAGTCAAATTATTCATATGGATCCTCTTTATATAATAAATCACCGTTCTTATTTCAAAAAATGGAAGAAAATAAAAAAAATTTGTGTGGTTTGTGTGAAAAAACTAGAATGTCAAACGAAAACGTGTAATGTTCAGTGTGAATGGCTTTCGAGCTTTCGACAAGTTTTCGCCGAAAACCGGTTTTGGGGTTTGGTGTGAAAAGCCTATGAGCTCATAGTGCGCGCTCTGAACAAACTCTGAACACACTCAGAACGAAAAAAGAAATACAAATTGGTCGCGTTCGGCTGGTAAAGCGATAGGGTATCTGAGATACTTTAGAGTCCGATACGTTGCCGGACGACCAAAACCGGATACGTAACATTTGCTGTCAAAAGAGTGAGAGCTGCTAACAAAAGAAAAAACAAATTGAAATTTTCAGCAACGATTTTGTGTCCTTACATTAATTATTTTATACCAAATCTCCTCTGTATTAAAATTTTTTTTTTAATTTGCATTGCAAATGATTTTAATATGCATTTAAATATAATTTGGAAATATTTCTGCTCGAACAAAAAAAAAAATCCGATGTGGAATCGCAAATCCAAATAAATGGTCAGCTGTAAGCAAAGTCAGCTGTTCTTCAAATTTCCCATCGGATAGTTGAAATTCATTATTATTTCATATCCCGAAATTTTTTGGATAGCTTGAGATTTCTTTCTCACATCAGCTGCTTCACTGATCAGCTGTTTTTTCCTATGGGATTACAACAACACAAACAAATCCGAATCGCTTAAGATACGCCACCGAACGCACCCATTTTTACCTCTGAACGCTCAGAGCTAAAAAAGAAACAACTTTTTGTTTGACAGTTCAGGCTCTGCTCTGAATTAAAAAAGAAAAACCCCTTTTGAAAGTCTATTGGTTGAACACACCTAAATCTAGATGTGAAAAGAAATGTCAAAAAATCTCTTCAAATCTTTGACGGGGAGATTTTGTTCACCCCTCTGTCCTCCTGCCCTTCTCTACATGGAATTGAAAGTTGCTGGCAACTCAGTTTCCTCGTGTGAAAGGGCACTTTGGAGGTGGCAAAGTACTTATGAGTAGATGAAAACCCTAATCTAGTTCTACCAACTGCACATGCTCTCATGTGCGAGTAGATACATTTTACATGGGAAAGCAGTTTGATGTGTTCCATTGAAAAATGCTAGCAAAGTACTTGCAAGTACTTCGCCACCTCCAAAGGAAATCTCTCATAACAAAGTGTGACGGGGACCTTAAGTCCAAAACACCAATAATAAGATATCTGTTCGCGTACCTCACAAAACTATGAATTTCTACGAATTTAGCCCAAAGTTCTGTCAGAGCTCATATAAAAAAAATAAAATTCGTAGAAATTCGTTGTTTTCGCAAGTACACGAACAGACATAATGGGTCTGTTCGCGTACTCACACAAAACAACCAAATTCTACCCAAACCTACCAAATTTAGCCCAAAGCTGCTCGCGTACGCAAAAGATGTGTAGTTTTTGGCAGAAGAGAACGCATACGAGAGAGCAAAAAATTTCTCCTTCCTGACAATTTTTGCCAAATTCTGCCCAAAGAATTTGTTTGGGCAGAATTGGTAAGTGCTGTGTTCTGTGAGTTGTGAACAACACAAATCAAAATGGCTGTTGTTTACTTTTTCTTTTTTTTTTCTTGGTAAAAGTGTGTTTTTTTTCTTATCGTTTGTTGTTTTTCGTATTTAATAAATTTATTCATCTTTTTATTAAGCAGAAAATGTGACGAAATTGTGAATTTCTTGTTATTGTTTATTGTGAAGTGGTTAAAAAAAAACTGATATTTCATAACAAAAAACAATTTTTTAATAATAAAGAAATTTTGTTTTAAAGTGTACCTATTTAATTTTTTTTTCTGGAATCCTAAGTTTGTGATTAATAAATTAATACAAACAAAATACCAAATTTGCTGTGGGTTTGTTTTCTTGATTTCTTATGAGATTCATTGTTTACTTTTTGTTGACGTTCAAAAAGTGGTAGAAATTTTGGTTCTTTGCGTTCGTGTACTTTTGCACAGTTTTATTGCTCTCTGAGAGATTTTCATCTCCACTCCTCAAAATTTGACAGACCACCCAATTTAGCCCAGAAAGTACCCGAACAAACTTAAATGTCTGTTTGGTTACTGAAATTTCGTACGAATTCGTACGACGTCACACTACATTTCACAAATTCTTGTTTGTTAACTCCAAAGTGTAGCAACGAGAGAGCAAGAAATTTCCCCTCCATGAAAAATCTTGCAAATTTCTGTGTGCAGGAAGTAAACAACTGTCAAACCCACGTCTGTGTGTATTTTTGTTTGTGTGTGTCTAAGATTTGTCTGTAGTGTTTGATAGTGTGTGTCACGTTTGACGTTTTGTACAAAAAGGTGATACAAAACATGGTTTAACGCGTTTTTTACTATGTAGCAAGTTTTCTCCTCTATGAAAGAATTTTCCCCTTCTTTCAATAATTTGAAAGTTTTTGAACTTCGTGCTACAAAAGTAACCAAACAAACCTATTATCAACCAGATTGAAAAAGTAGCTGTGTTTTTTTGCATGTCCAAATAAAATTGTGTGAAAAAAATGACAACAAAGCCAAAACAAATTACATGTTACATACAACAACACCCAAGGGGCACGCTATGTTAGTGATAAGTTGTGGTGACTTCTCAGTAACAAAGTGAAAGTCACATTTGTTAAAAATGAACTAGTCACGGAAACACTACTGTAACCGAAAAAGTGCAGGGGCCGTCCTATTGTGCAACTAAATTCAGGTTACTATGTAGTTACACGTAACACTCTTGTGTAATCAATGTAAATTGTTTTAAAATGGTATCTCAAAACTGGAGTGCAACACGTTGGAGAGGTTACAGTCAGGTTCTTGCTTACTTAATTGTAACTGATCAAATGAGTTTTAGTGGAGTTTACAAAAACTGAACTGAAACCTACCGTATATTTATTGAAAAGTTTTTGGTAACTATATTTCAAGTCGATTGCAATAGCTTGTCTCAAATAACCTAATATTTTGTAGTCTCACAAATATATTTCAAAAACTTGAAAAAAGAGTCAGACATTTTTAATGTGACAGTTGTTTTACTCTTTTATTAAAGGAAATGGATTTTGTTTTGTTCATAACGCGCGCAGTTGAATCGATTAATTTTCTTAACTACCCCTTTCAAAATTTGAGCGCTCGCAAAATAAATTGAATTAAAAGTGTTAACTTCAAAAATCGGTGCCCTTCTATTAATTTTTTTTTATTTTTTATTTTTTTTCTGTACAAATGGATTATTATATACCAATATCTACATATATTGTACTTTTTATACATTTTAAAGGTAACAAATCAAACATCAAAGTAAGTAAAAAAAAGGAAAAGAGTTTATTTGCGTTTTGTTTACCAGAAAAACTTATTTCAGAAAAAAAGAATATGGCTGAGAGCATGTTTCCTTTAAGTTACCCCACAGCAACTGCTTTTTAATCCAGTTCATCAGGGTCGGATTCAGTAGATTCACTTCACATGAGTGAATTTAATGTGACTGATATTGATTATGACAGTTACAGTATGATACATTTATTTGACTAAAAATAATTATTTGTGTCAGAGCTCGCGATTGTGACGTGTGAATTAAAGCATCATTATCTGTTAGTTAAATGGGACGACTTAAAAGTTTGATTTTTTGCCCTACTTATTAACATGGGAAAAAACTCAAAAATATTTCAGTTATCGCCACCTTTAACATCTTTCAATGTTGTTTGATTTTACTTGACACATAAAAGACAAGAAATGCAAAAATACAAGCATTTTTATTTGCTCGGAAGTTTTTATTTTCTTTGTTGCATGGATATTTCATTTTTTGTCAGAGTGCTTGTGGTTTTAATACTACAAGTAAACGAAAAAGCTATTTGTTCTATAATCTCAACACCAAAAGCGTGAAGAATGCTTCCGAAAAGTGGCCCTGTTTACTTGTTTAATTTTAGGCCGGCCCTGGATATGGCCAATAAAAAATAAAGTGTTCGATCTCCTGTTTAGTTCACTTCGGTTATTAGAAAGTATCGCTAAATTTACAGAAAGCACTCAGCAAATTCTGTTCTACAATGTTTTCTTTATGAAACTGTTATGAGTTAGTATGTACTCAAGGTGTTTCATAAACGTTTTTGAAATATGTATTTAGAAACAAAGCATCTATAGAGCGTTCTTTGTCTTTGTAACCTTTTGCTAATTTGTCAAACAAAGCACTTAAAATAATTGTTTAAAATGTCAGTTTTGTTCATATCCTTTTAGAAACGATGAATCTTCAGTATTTTTGCTTTGTCTTCGGAGATCTATGTTTAGGAAAAAAAGTTAAAATCGAATTTAAAAATTTGTAATCAAGACAAGTTTATTATCGCAAAAGATAAAATCGTCAAACAAAATTAACCTCTCTTTTTCATTCAATATGATGGACACCATAGTTGCACTACAAATATTTGACAAGAACGATTTATCGATCACAAAATATAAACTACCTTTATTCAAAAAATATGACAAATCTATTTCAAAGCTCAAAATCTGCAGCAGAAAGCAGTAAATTGCAAATAATTACACAAATAAAATAATTACAATTCCAAAAAGTAAGATATTGCAGTAAATGAACGCTGAATTTTAATAAACGTTAGCCTTAGAGAAAAAAAAGAACAAACTTCCTTTGATACATACAGCTTCCTCTCAGTGACTAATCAGTAACTACAATAAGTGACAGACAGTTGTCATACAAAATTAACATCGAAGCCCTTCAATAACTCTTGATATCGAAAACAATTCTGTAACTGGCTGTGTGTATTTCTTGTTACAATTTGGATTGTTTTTAGCCCTGTTTTTAAGTGCATTTTTATCTTCGCTTAGAAAAAAGTAGCATGTTAAATACAACAACAATACGGAATTATACCAGTTTGTTGTTGTAATTAACATGCTAGTTTTTTCTAAGCGAAGATAAAAATGCACTAAAAAACAGAGCTTTTGACATTTCATTTTCACTATGATTGTGAAATCTTTATTAATGATTTATTTCGGTTTTTTTCTGTGTCTGAGCTTATTTAGGTTTCATTTGGCCAAATTGTAATGAATTTGATCTATGTATGTTAAAAATAAATAGCTTTTTTTTTTGCAAGCCCGAAGGGAATTGGATAAAAGAAATTATGTCGGTGCTCATCAATTTACGAAGAATTTTCGGTGCTTAACTTAAGCACGGAGAAAAAACTGACTTACCGAAATGAATTGCATACATGTTATCGATATAGTTTTAATAGAACCTCCATGTTTTTTCTGTGATGGCGTCCAGTAACCCCCGGTGTCGTTTTTTTCGACCGATTTCAACCATGCTTGAAAAAAGCTATAAGTTGTCAATGCTAAAACGTTTGCTATGTCGGCATTTACACCACCCGATTTTGTCCCCAGACAATCTTTTGTACATAGGTGAAGGGAGTAGAAAGTGAGGGGTAAGGACCAAATCGTCCGTTTCCTGGCAAACTCACACGATTTTTCCAGTATGTTTTGCGTTCTCTTTATACTTTTTCCAGAGTCTTGTGTCTTCAGTGTTGACCAGCGTTGCCACTAATCGGAAAATTTTCCGAAGTTGATCCATAAAGAAAATGCAGTAAGTAGATTTATTTTTTTTTCGCAGTAGATACCCATTTTCAAATTTGTATTTGTATTTTCGAAAAAGAAATCAATAATAACACGTAATTGATTGAAAATACATACTTAAAACATTACCTAAAATCTGCGACTGCAAATAAATCTGTTAAGGCAATTCCAAACGCATGTTGCGTGTTGCATGTTGCATGTTGCATGTTGCATGTTGCATGTTGCATGTTGCATGTTGCATGTTGCATGTTGCATGTTGCATGTTGCATGTTGCATGTTGCATGTTGCATGTTGCATGTTGCATGTTGCATGTTGCATGTTGCATGTTGCATGTTGCATGTTGCATGTTGCATGTTGCATGTTGCATGTTGCATGTTGCATGTTGCATGTTGCATGTTGCATGTTGCATGTTGCATGTTGCATGTTGCATGTTGCATGTTGCATGTTGCATGTTGCATGTTGCATGTTGCATGTTGCATGTTGCATGTTGCATGTTGCATGTTGCATGTTGCATGTTGCATGTTGCATGTTGCATGTTGCATGTTGCATGTTGCATGTTGCATGTTGCATGTTGCATGTTGCATGTTGCTGTTGCATGTTGCATGTTGCATGTTGCATGTTGCATGTTGCATGTTGCATGTTGCATGTTGCATGTTGCATGTTGCATGTTGCATGTTGCATGTTGCATGTTGCATGTTGCATGTTGCATGTTGCATGTTGCATGTTGCATGTTGCATGTTGCATGTTGCATGTTGCATGTTGCATGTTGCATGCTGCATGCTGCATGCTGCATGTTGCATGTTGCATGTTGCATGTTGCATGTTGCATGTTGCATGTTGCATGTTGCATGTTGCATGTTGCATGTTGCATGTTGCATGTTGCATGTTGCATGTTGCATGTTGCATGTTGCATGTTGCATGTTGCATGTTGCATGTTGCATGTTGCATGTTGCATGTTGCATGTTGCATGTAGCTGTTGCATGTTGCATGTTGCATGTTGCATGTTGCATGTTGCATGTTGCATGTTGCATGTTGCATGTTGCATGTTGCATGTTGCATGTTGCATGTTGCATGTTGCATGTTGCATGTTGCATGTTGCATGTTGCATGTTGCATGTTGCATGTTGCATGTTGCATGTTGCATGTTGCATGTTGCATGTTGCATGTTGCATGTTGCATGTTGCATGTTGCATGTTGCATGTTGCATGTTGCATGTTGCATGTTGCATGTTGCATGTTGCATGTTGCATGTTGCATGTTGCATGTTGCATGTTGCATGTTGCATGTTGCATGTTGCATGTTGCATGTTGCATGTATTGCATGTTGCATGTTGCATGTTGCATGTTGCATGTTGCATGTTGCATGTTGCATGTTGCATGTTGCATGTTGCATGTTGCATGTTGCATGTTGCATGTTGCATGTTGCATGTTGCATGTTGCATGTTGCATGTTGCATGTTGCATGTTGCATGTTGCATGTTGCATGTTGCATGTTGCATGTTGCATGTTGCATGTTGCATGTTGCATGTTGCATGTTGCATGTTGCATGTTGCATGTTGCATGTTGCATGTTGCATGTTGCATGTTTGCATGTTGCATGTTGCATGTTGCATGTTGCATGTTGCATGTTGCATGTTGCATGTTGCATGTTGCATGTTGCATGTTGCATGTTGCATGTTGCATGTTGCATGTTGCATGTTGCATGTTGCATGTTGCATGTTGCATGTTGCATGTTGCATGTTGCATGTTTGCATGTTGCATGCTTGCATGTTGCATTTGCATGTTGCATGTTGCATGTTGCATGTTGCATGTTGCATGTTGCATGTTGCATGTTGCATGTTGCATGTTGCATGTTGCATGTTGCATGTTGCATGTTGCATGTTGCATGTTGCATGTTGCATGTTGCATGTTGCATGTTGCATGTTGCATGTTGCATGTTGCATGTTGCATGTTGCATGTTGCATGTTGCATGTTGCATGTTGCATGTTGCATGTTGCTATGTTGCATGTTGCATGTTGCATGTTGCATGTTGCATGTTGCATGTTGCATGTTGCATGTTGCATGTTGCATGTTGCATGTTGCATGTTGCATGTTGCATGTTGCATGTTGCATGTTGCATGTTGCATGTTGCATGTTGCATGTTGCATGTTGCATGTTGCATGTTGCATGTTGCATGTGCATGTTGCATGTTGCATGTTGCATGTTGCATGTTGCATGTTGCATGTTGCATTGTTGCATGTTGCATGTTGCATGTTGCATGTTGCATGTTGCATGTTGCATGTTGCATGTTGCATGTTGCATGTTGCATGTTGCATGTGCATGTTGCATGTTGCATGTTGCATGTTGCATGTTGCATGTTGCATGTTGCATGTTGCATGTTGCATGTTGCATGTTGCATGTTGCATGTTGCATGTTGCATGTTGCATGTTGCATGCTGCATGTTGCATGTTGCATGTTGCATGTTGCATGTTGCATGTTGCATGTTGCATGTTGCATGTTGCATGTTGCATGTTGCATGTTGCATGTTGCATGTTGCATGTTGCATGTTGCATGTTGCATGTTGCATGTTGCATGTTGCATGTTGCATGTTGCATGTTGCATGTTGCATGTTGCATGTTGCATGTTGCATGTTGCATGTTGCATGTTGCATGTTGCATGTTGCATGTTGCATGTTGCATGTTGCATGTTGCATGTTGCATGTTGCATGTTGCATGTTGCATGTTGCATGTTGCATGTTGCATGTTGCATGTTGCATGTTGCATGTTGCATGTTGCATGTTGCATGTTGCATGTTGCATGTTGCATGTTGCATGTTGCATGTTGCATGTTGCATGTTGCATGTTGCATGTTGCATGTTGCATGTTGCATGTTGCATGTTGCATGTTGCATGTTGCATGTTGCATGTTGCATGTTGCATGTTGCATGTGCATGTTGCATGTTGCATGTTGCATGTTGCATGTTGCATGTTGCATGTTGCATGTTGCATGTTGCATGTTGCATGTTGCATGTTGCATGTTGCATGTTGCATGTTGCATGTTGCATGTTGCATTGCATGTTGCATGTTGCATGTTGCATGTTGCATGTTGCATGTTGCATGTTGCATGTTGCATGTTGCATGTTGCATGTTGCATGTTGCATGTTGCATGTTGCATGTTGCATGTTGCATGTTGCATGTTGCATGTTGCATGTTGCATGTTGCATGTTGCATGTTGCATGTTGCATGTTGCAAGTTGCATGTTGCATGTTGCATGTTGCATGTTGCATGTTGCATGTTGCATGTTGCATGTTGCATGTTGCATGTTGCATGTTGCATGTTGCATGTTGCATGTTGCATGTTGCATGTTGCATGTTGCATGTTGCATGTTGCATGTTGCATGTTGCATGTTGCATGTTGCATGTTGCATGTTGCATGTTGCATGTTGCATGTTGCATGTTGCATGTTGCATGTTGCATGTTGCATGTTGCATGTTGCATGTTGCATGTTGCATGTTGCATGTTGCATGTTGCATGTTGCATGTTGCATGTTGCATGTTGCATGTTGCATGTTGCATGTTGCATGTTGCATGTTGCATGTTGCATGTTGCATGTTGCATGTTGCATGTTGCATGTTGCATGTTGCATGTTGCATGTTGCATGTTGCATGTTGCATGTTGCATGTTGCATGTTGCATGTTGCATGTTGCATGTTGCATGTTGCATGTTGCATGTTGCATGTTGCATGTTGCATGTTGCATGTTGCATGTTGCATGTTGCATGTTGCATGTTGCATGTTGCATGTTGCATGTTGCATGTTGCATGTTGCATGTTGCATGTTGCATGTTGCATGTTGCATGTTGCATGTTGCATGTTGCATGTTGCATGTTGCATGTTGCATGTTGCATGTTGCATGTTGCATGTTGCATGTTGCATGTTGCATGTTGCATGTTGCATGTTGCATGTTGCATGTTGCATGTTGCATGTTGCATGTTGCATGTTGCATGTTGCATGTTGCATGTTGCATGTTGCATGTTGCATGTTGCATGTTGCATGTTGCATGTTGCATGTTGCATGTTGCATGTTGCATGTTGCATGTTGCATGTTGCATGTTGCATGTTGCATGTTGCATGTTGCATGTTGCATGTTGCATGTTGCATGTTGCATGTTGCATGTTGCATGTTGCATGTTGCATGTTGCATGTTGCATGTTGCATGTTGCATGTTGCATGTTGCATGTTGCATGTTGCATGTTGCATGTTGCATGTTGCATGTTGCATGTTGCATGTTGCATGTTGCATGTTGCATGTTGCATGTTGCATGTTGCATGTTGCATGTTGCATGTTGCATGTTGCATGTTGCATGTTGCATGTTGCATGTTGCATGTTGCATGTTGCATGTTGCATGTTGCATGTTGCATGTTGCATGTTGCATGTTGCATGTTGCATGTTGCATGTTGCATGTTGCATGTTGCATGTTGCATGTTGCATGTTGCATGTTGCATGTTGCATGTTGCATGTTGCATGTTGCATGTTGCATGTTGCATGTTGCATGTTGCATGTTGCATGTTGCATGTTGCATGTTGCATGTTGCATGTTGCATGTTGCATGTTGCATGTTGCATGTTGCATGTTGCATGTTGCATGTTGCATGTTGCATGTTGCATGTTGCATGTTGCATGTTGCATGTTGCATGTTGCATGTTGCATGTTGCATGTTGCATGTTGCATGTTGCATGTTGCATGTTGCATGTTGCATGTTGCATGTTGCATGTTGCATGTTGCATGTTGCATGTTGCATGTTGCATGTTGCATGTTGCATGTTGCATGTTGCATGTTGCATGTTGCATGTTGCATGTTGCATGTTGCATGTTGCATGTTGCATGTTGCATGTTGCATGTTGCATGTTGCATGTTGCATGTTGCATGTTGCATGTTGCATGTTGCATGTTGCATGTTGCATGTTGCATGTTGCATGTTGCATGTTGCATGTTGCATGTTGCATGTTGCATGTTGCATGTTGCATGTTGCATGTTGCATGTTGCATGTTGCATGTTGCATGTTGCATGTTGCATGTTGCATGTTGCATGTTGCATGTTGCATGTTGCATGTTGCATGTTGCATGTTGCATGTTGCATGTTGCATGTTGCATGTTGCATGTTGCATGTTGCATGTTGCATGTTGCATGTTGCATGTTGCATGTTGCATGTTGCATGTTGCATGTTGCATGTTGCATGTTGCATGTTGCATGTTGCATGTTGCATGTTGCATGTTGCATGTTGCATGTTGCATGTTGCATGTTGCATGTTGCATGTTGCATGTTGCATGTTGCATGTTGCATGTTGCATGTTGCATGTTGCATGTTGCATGTTGCATGTTGCATGTTGCATGTTGCATGTTGCATGTTGCATGTTGCATGTTGCATGTTGCATGTTGCATGTTGCATGTTGCATGTTGCATGTTGCATGTTGCATGTTGCATGTTGCATGTTGCATGTTGCATGTTGCATGTTGCATGTTGCATGTTGCATGTTGCATGTTGCATGTTGCATGTTGCATGTTGCATGTTGCATGTTGCATGTTGCATGTTGCATGTTGCATGTTGCATGTTGCATGTTGCATGTTGCATGTTGCATGTTGCATGTTGCATGTTGCATGTTGCATGTTGCATGTTGCATGTTGCATGTTGCATGTTGCATGTTGCATGTTGCATGTTGCATGTTGCATGTTGCATGTTGCATGTTGCATGTTGCATGTTGCATGTTGCATGTTGCATGTTGCATGTTGCATGTTGCATGTTGCATGTTGCATGTTGCATGTTGCATGTTGCATGTTGCATGTTGCATGTTGCATGTTGCATGTTGCATGTTGCATGTTGCATGTTGCATGTTGCATGTTGCATGTTGCATGTTGCATGTTGCATGTTGCATGTTGCATGTTGCATGTTGCATGTTGCATGTTGCATGTTGCATGTTGCATGTTGCATGTTGCATGTTGCATGTTGCATGTTGCATGTTGCATGTTGCATGTTGCATGTTGCATGTTGCATGTTGCATGTTGCATGTTGCATGTTGCATGTTGCATGTTGCATGTTGCATGTTGCATGTTGCATGTTGCATGTTGCATGTTGCATGTTGCATGTTGCATGTTGCATGTTGCATGTTGCATGTTGCATGTTGCATGTTGCATGTTGCATGTTGCATGTTGCATGTTGCATGTTGCATGTTGCATGTTGCATGTTGCATGTTGCATGTTGCATGTTGCATGTTGCATGTTGCATGTTGCATGTTGCATGTTGCATGTTGCATGTTGCATGTTGCATGTTGCATGTTGCATGTTGCATGTTGCATGTTGCATGTTGCATGTTGCATGTTGCATGTTGCATGTTGCATGTTGCATGTTGCATGTTGCATGTTGCATGTTGCATGTTGCATGTTGCATGTTGCATGTTGCATGTTGCATGTTGCATGTTGCATGTTGCATGTTGCATGTTGCATGTTGCATGTTGCATGTTGCATGTTGCATGTTGCATGTTGCATGTTGCATGTTGCATGTTGCATGTTGCATGTTGCATGTTGCATGTTGCATGTTGCATGTTGCATGTTGCATGTTGCATGTTGCATGTTGCATGTTGCATGTTGCATGTTGCATGTTGCATGTTGCATGTTGCATGTTGCATGTTGCATGTTGCATGTTGCATGTTGCATGTTGCATGTTGCATGTTGCATGTTGCATGTTGCATGTTGCATGTTGCATGTTGCATGTTGCATGTTGCATGTTGCATGTTGCATGTTGCATGTTGCATGTTGCATGTTGCATGTTGCATGTTGCATGTTGCATGTTGCATGTTGCATGTTGCATGTTGCATGTTGCATGTTGCATGTTGCATGTTGCATGTTGCATGTTGCATGTTGCATGTTGCATGTTGCATGTTGCATGTTGCATGTTGCATGTTGCATGTTGCATGTTGCATGTTGCATGTTGCATGTTGCATGTTGCATGTTGCATGTTGCATGTTGCATGTTGCATGTTGCATGTTGCATGTTGCATGTTGCATGTTGCATGTTGCATGTTGCATGTTGCATGTTGCATGTTGCATGTTGCATGTTGCATGTTGCATGTTGCATGTTGCATGTTGCATGTTGCATGTTGCATGTTGCATGTTGCATGTTGCATGTTGCATGTTGCATGTTGCATGTTGCATGTTGCATGTTGCATGTTGCATGTTGCATGTTGCATGTTGCATGTTGCATGTTGCATGTTGCATGTTGCATGTTGCATGTTGCATGTTGCATGTTGCATGTTGCATGTTGCATGTTGCATGTTGCATGTTGCATGTTGCATGTTGCATGTTGCATGTTGCATGTTGCATGTTGCATGTTGCATGTTGCATGTTGCATGTTGCATGTTGCATGTTGCATGTTGCATGTTGCATGTTGCATGTTGCATGTTGCATGTTGCATGTTGCATGTTGCATGTTGCATGTTGCATGTTGCATGTTGCATGTTGCATGTTGCATGTTGCATGTTGCATGTTGCATGTTGCATGTTGCATGTTGCATGTTGCATGTTGCATGTTGCATGTTGCATGTTGCATGTTGCATGTTGCATGTTGCATGTTGCATGTTGCATGTTGCATGTTGCATGTTGCATGTTGCATGTTGCATGTTGCATGTTGCATGTTGCATGTTGCATGTTGCATGTTGCATGTTGCATGTTGCATGTTGCATGTTGCATGTTGCATGTTGCATGTTGCATGTTGCATGTTGCATGTTGCATGTTGCATGTTGCATGTTGCATGTTGCATGTTGCATGTTGCATGTTGCATGTTGCATGTTGCATGTTGCATGTTGCATGTTGCATGTTGCATGTTGCATGTTGCATGTTGCATGTTGCATGTTGCATGTTGCATGTTGCATGTTGCATGTTGCATGTTGCATGTTGCATGTTGCATGTTGCATGTTGCATGTTGCATGTTGCATGTTGCATGTTGCATGTTGCATGTTGCATGTTGCATGTTGCATGTTGCATGTTGCATGTTGCATGTTGCATGTTGCATGTTGCATGTTGCATGTTGCATGTTGCATGTTGCATGTTGCATGTTGCATGTTGCATGTTGCATGTTGCATGTTGCATGTTGCATGTTGCATGTTGCATGTTGCATGTTGCATGTTGCATGTTGCATGTTGCATGTTGCATGTTGCATGTTGCATGTTGCATGTTGCATGTTGCATGTTGCATGTTGCATGTTGCATGTTGCATGTTGCATGTTGCATGTTGCATGTTGCATGTTGCATGTTGCATGTTGCATGTTGCATGTTGCATGTTGCATGTTGCATGTTGCATGTTGCATGTTGCATGTTGCATGTTGCATGTTGCATGTTGCATGTTGCATGTTGCATGTTGCATGTTGCATGTTGCATGTTGCATGTTGCATGTTGCATGTTGCATGTTGCATGTTGCATGTTGCATGTTGCATGTTGCATGTTGCATGTTGCATGTTGCATGTTGCATGTTGCATGTTGCATGTTGCATGTTGCATGTTGCATGTTGCATGTTGCATGTTGCATGTTGCATGTTGCATGTTGCATGTTGCATGTTGCATGTTGCATGTTGCATGTTGCATGTTGCATGTTGCATGTTGCATGTTGCATGTTGCATGTTGCATGTTGCATGTTGCATGTTGCATGTTGCATGTTGCATGTTGCATGTTGCATGTTGCATGTTGCATGTTGCATGTTGCATGTTGCATGTTGCATGTTGCATGTTGCATGTTGCATGTTGCATGTTGCATGTTGCATGTTGCATGTTGCATGTTGCATGTTGCATGTTGCATGTTGCATGTTGCATGTTGCATGTTGCATGTTGCATGTTGCATGTTGCATGTTGCATGTTACATGTTGCATGTTGCATGTTGCATGTTGCATGTTGCATGTTGCATGTTGCATGTTGCATGTTGCATGTTGCATGTTGCATGTTGCATGTTGCATGTTGCATGTTGCATATTGCATGTTGCATGTTGCATGTTGCATGTTGCATGTTGCATGTTGCATGTTGCATGTTGCATGTTGCATGTTGCATGTTGCATGTTGCATGTTGCATGTTGCATGTTGCATGTTGCATGTTGCATGTTGCATTGTCACGGTAAAATTTACCGCGACAAAAATCACCCTTAATCATCCACATCCTCCTCCTTCCTTTCCTTTTTTTTCTTTTCCCTACAGGTGCTTGTTGCAATATACTGAGAGAGAGAAAAGGGCAGCAATGGTCCATCAGCCATTGTTTCACTCTCTCAGTATCTTGAAGAAGCAAAAATCGATATTGTCAATTTGGACACGAGAAGTGGATGGGTGATCCACTATATCATAACCGACAACCAGTCGAACAGTTTGATCCGAATCACGGGCGACAGTTGGTCCCCGAAGACGAACATTATACTGACAGACGGGTGGTCTGCTCAATCATTATTATTGCACCAGATACGTAGGTGACAGTTGGTCCCTAACGCCGAAGTTACTTCTTGGCAAAATGGCTGCTTGCCCAACATAACATTACTTATTTTCCTTGTAAAAGTTGGAACGTTAACTGCTCGTCCTCATTCCCCAAAATCTGCACAAAAAGCCAACGACCTAGGTCAAATTCGTGTATTAGAACTGCCAACCTCCCTCCGAAATAAAAAAAAGGGGTAATAAACTTTTCGCCAAGGTTTCACAATAGTTGTTTCATTTAGTTCTGAGGGGAAAAATGCACGCGTTGAATTAAGTTTCCTTTTTGATTTTCTGAATTTTTCTTTTCCAAAAACTTAGTTGGGGATGATAGGTGGCTGAATGCACTCATCGAATTGCCGCCCACTGGAAGTCATGCCAGAGTCCGGCGAATTCGATGATGACTTTGCATAAAGCTGGGGTTGAAGTGCGAGTAGAAAAGGCGTACGGGTTTACAACTGCGTTGGCTCACTCACGCCAATGGGCTGAGTGTTGCTGAATAATGACGCGACCGAAACCCCCGTCACTGATTGGCCGAAAGCACTGGGGCATTGGAAAAAAGAAGAGGTCGTCCAGGCATAGTGAAAGCCTGGAGGGACACTTCTTACCCATCTTTTAGATCGAGCAGAAGGTTTCTGAAAAATCGAGAAAAGAAAAATTAAGAGAAGTTTAGAAGAAAATTTAATTACGATTTTGGTGAGTTCTAGTTGTGAAAAAAAAGGAAGACAAAAATTGGTGAAAATTGAGAAACTATTGTGGAAAATTGGAGGAGAAAATTTGGGAAATTTATCTCGGAGGAAAGAGGGATTGGCAGTGGAAATCAGAAAAAAAAAGCTAAGTATAGTGGTTTATTAGAATTTATAAATCTGTGGTAAAATTGGTAATATTTTCTTAAGCGTTTGTTTCAAGAGTTATCAAAACTCAACATTTTAAATCGTTGGCCTTTTTTTTTTCCGTGAAATTTCCGATAAAGCGGAACTCGTGACCCGTTCAGAAACAGTTTCTTTATTCTTTCGGGACCAAGCGTTAACGGTCCAACTTATATATCATTGATTCATTGTTCTTTTATTCTAAAAGATCTTGGGTTTTACTCCTACTCGCAAGGTTTCCCAAGCAATTTCATTTTATTAAAACATTACTTCAAAAGTATAAATATCTTCTTTTTCTTTTTTTTGTTCCTCTTAAATTGCTTTCACCGTCGGATTCGCTTCAGAAGGTTTGTAATTTCCTTCGAAACAAAAAAAATTGCTGGCGCCCTTATTTTACTTTCCAGGTACTACGCCCCTGTGGCAATCAAAATCGTTGATTTAATATCAACATTAATCGAAAAATAATTAATCGTTCATTAAAATAATTGGTGAAACCCACCCCTTAATTTGAGCTAGTCGTGGTGGTAGCATCCCAAGTGCTACCTCCTGTTGCACTTTATTCAGTTCGAATTCGAACTTGTTGTGTATTTTCTTTGGTTGACATTCGTGTAACCAAAAGTCGTGGTCTTTTCGTCGATGCCGGTCGTTTGTTATTTCGTCGTCGTTTTGTATATATTATTTTATTATTATTAATTTAGTCGGTTCGGTTCGGAAAAAGTGTAACAGCATGTTGCATGTTGCATGTTGCATGTTGCATGTTGCATGTTGCATGTTGCATGTTGCATGTTGCATGTTGCATGTTGCATGTTGCATGTTGCATGTTGCATGTTGCATGTTGCATGTTGTATGTTGCATGTTGCATGTTGCATGTTGCATGTTGCATGTTGCATGTTGCATGTTGCATGTTAAATGTTGCATGTTGCATGTTGCATGTTGCATGTTGCATGTTGCATGTTGCATGTTGCATGTTGCATGTTGCATGTTGCATGTTGCATGTTGCATGTTGCATGTTGCATGTTGCATGTTGCATGTTGCATGTTGCATGTTGCATGTTGCATGTTGCATGTTGCATGTTGCATGTTGCATGTTGCATGTTGCATGTTGCATGTTGCATGTTGCATGTTGCATGTTGCATGTTGCATGTTGCATGTTGCATGTTGCATGTTGCATGTTGCATGTTGCATGTTGCATGTTGCATGTTGCATGTTGCATGTTGCATGTTGCATGTTGCATGTTGCATGTTGCATGTTGCATGTTGCATGTTGCATGTTGCATGTTGCATGTTGCATGTTGCATGTTGCATGTTGCATGTTGCATGTTGCATGTTGCATGTTGCATGTTGCATGTTGCATGTTGCATGTTGCATGTTGCATGTTGCATCTTGCATATTGCATGTTGCATGTTGCATGTTGCATGTTGCATGTTGCATGTTGCATGTTGCATGTTGCATGTTGCATGTTGCATGTTGCATGTTGCATGTTGCATGTTGCCATGTTGCATGTTGCATGTGCATGTTGCATGTTGCATGTGCATGTTGCATGTTGCATGTTGCATGTTGCATGTTGCATGTTGCATGTTGCATGTTGCATGTTGCATGTTGCATGTTGCATGTTGCATGTTGCATGTTGCATGTTGCATGTTGCATGTTGCATGTTGCATATTGCATATTGCATGTTGCATGTTGCATGTTGCATGTTGCATGTTGCATGTTGCATGTTGCATGTTGCATGTTGCATGTTGCATGTTGCATGTTGCATGTTGCATGTTGCATGTTGCATGTTGCATGTTGCATGTTGCATGTTGCATGTTGCATGTTGCATGTTGCATGTTGCATGTTGCATGTTGCATGTTGCATGTTGCATGTTGCATGTTGCATGTTGCATGTTGGCATGTTGCATGTTGCATGTTGCATGTTGCATGTTGCATGTTGCATGTTGCATGTTGCATGTTGCATGTTGCATGTTGCATGTTGCATGTTGCATGTTGCATGTTGCATGTTGCATGTTGCATGTTGCATGTTTGCATGTTGCATGTTGCATGTTGCATGTTGCATGTTGCATGTTGCATGTTGCATGTTGCATGTTGCATGTTGCATGTTGCATGTTGCATGTTGCATGTTGCATGTGCATGTTGCATGTTGCATGTTGCATGTTGCATGTTGCATGTTGCATGTTGCATGTTGCATGTTGCATGTTGCATGTTGCATGTTGCATGTTGCATGTTGCATGTTGCATGTTGCATGTTGCATGTTGCATGTTGCATGTTGCATGTTGCATGTTGCATGTTGCATGTTGCATGTTGCATGTTGCATGTTGCATGTTGCATGTTGCATGTTGCATGTTGCATGTTGCATGTTGCATGTTGCATGTTGCATGTTGCATGTTGCATGTTGCATGTTGCATGTTGCATGTTGCATGTTGCATGTTGCATGTTGCATGTTGCATGTTGCATGTTGCATGTTGCATGTTGCATGTTGCATGTTGCATGTTGCATGTTGCATGTTGCATGTTGCATGTTGCATGTTGCATGTTGCATGTTGCATGTTGCATGTTGCATGTTGCATGTTGCATGTTGCATGTTGCATGTTGCATGTTGCATGTTGCATGTTGCATGTTGCATGTTGCATGTTGCATGTTGCATGTTGCATGTTGCATGTTGCATGTTGCATGTTGCATGTTGCATGTTGCATGTTGCATGTTGCATGTTGCATGTTGCATGTTGCATGTTGCATGTTGCATGTTGCATGTTGCATGTTGCATGTTGCATGTTGCATGTTGCATGTTGCATGTTGCATGTTGCATGTTGCAGTTGCATGTTGCATGTTGCATGTTGCATGTTGCATGTTGCATGTTGCATGTTGGCATGTTGCATGTTGCATGTTGCATGTTGCATGTTGCATGTTGCATGTTGCATGTTGCATGTTGCATGTTGCATGTTGCATGTTGCATGTTGTATGTTGCATGTTGCATGTTGCATGCTGCATGTTGCATGTTGCATATTGCATGTTGCATGTTGCATGTTGCATGTTGCATGTGCATGTTGCATGTTGCATGTTGCATGTTGCATGTTGCATGTTGCATGTTGCATGTTGCATGTTGCATGTTGCATGTTGCATGTTGCATGTTGCATGTTGCATGTTGCATGCTGCATGTTGCATGTTGCATATTGCATGTTGCATGTTGCATGTTGCATGTGCATGTTGCATGTTGCATGTTGCATGTTGCATGTTGCATGTTGCATGTTGCATGTTGCATGTTGCATGTTGCATGTTGCATGTTGCATGTTTGCATGTTGCATGTTGCATGTTGCATGTTGCATGTGGCATGTTGCATGTTGCATATTGCATGTTGCATGTTGCATGTTGCATGTTGCATGTTGCATGTTGCATGTTGCATGTTGCTGTTGCATGTTGCATGTTGCATTTGCATGTTGCATGTTGCATGTTGCATGTTGCATGTGTGTGCATGTTGCATGTTGCATGTTGCATGTTGCATGTTGCATGTGTTGCATGTTGCATGTTGCATGTTGCATGTTGCATGTTGCATGTTGCATGTTGCATGTTGCATGTTGCATGTTGCATGTTGCATGTTGCATGTTGCATGTTGCATGTTGCATGTTGCATGTTGCATGTTGCATGTTGCATGTTGCATGTTGCATGTTGCATGTTGCATGTTGCATGTTGCATGTTGCATGTTGCATGTTGCATGTTGCATGTTGCATGTGCATGTTGCATGTTGCATGTTGCATGTTGCATGTTGCATGTTGCATGTTGCATGTTGCATGTTGCATGTTGCATGTTGCATGTTGCATGTTGCATGTTGCATGTTGCATGTTACATGTTGCATGTTGCATGTTGCATGTTGCATGTTGCATGTTGCATGTTGCATGTTGCATGTTGCATGTTGCATGTTGCATGTTGCATGTTGCATGTTGCATGTTGCATGTTGCATGTTGCATGTTGCATTGTCACGGTAAAATTTACCGCGACAAAAATCACCCTTAATCATCCACATCCTCCTCCTTCCTTTCCTTTTTTTTCTTTTCCCTACAGGTGCTTGTTGCAATATACTGAGAGAGAGAAAAGGGCAGCAATGGTCCATCAGCCATTGTTTCACTCTCTCAGTATCTTGAAGAAGCAAAAATCGATATTGTCAATTTGGACACGAGAAGTGGATGGGTGATCCACTATATCATAACCGACAACCAGTCGAACAGTTTGATCCGAATCACGGGCGACAGTTGGTCCCCGAAGACGAACATTATACTGACAGACGGGTGGTCTGCTCAATCATTATTATTGCACCAGATACGTAGGTGACAGTTGGTCCCTAACGCCGAAGTTACTTCTTGGCAAAATGGCTGCTTGCCCAACATAACATTACTTATTTTCCTTGTAAAAGTTGGAATGTTAACTGCTCGTCCTCATTCCCCAAAATCTGCACAAAAAGCCAACGACCTAGGTCAAATTCGTGTATTAGAACTGCCAACCTCCCTCCGAAATATAAAAAAGGGGGTAATAAACTTTTCGCCAAGGTTTCACAATAGTTGTTTCATTTAGTTCTGAGGGGAAAAATGCACGCGTTGAATTAAGTTTCCTTTTTGATTTTCTGAATTTTCTTTTCCAAAAACTTAGTTGGGGATGATAGGTGGCTGAATGCACTCATCGAATTGCCGCCCACTGGAAGTCATGCCAGAGTCCGGCGAATTCGATGATGACTTTGCATAAAGCTGGGGTTGAAGTGCGAGTAGAAAAGGCGTACGGGTTTACAACTGCGTTGGCTCACTCACGCCAATGGGCTGAGTGTTGCTGAATAATGACGCGACCGAAACCCCCGTCACTGATTGGCCGAAAGCACTGGGGCATTGGAAAAAAGAAGAGGTCGTCCAGGCATAGTGAAAGCCTGGAGGGACACTTCTTACCCATCTTTTAGATCGAGCAGAAGGTTTCTGAAAAATCGAGAAAAGAAAAATTAAGAGAAGTTTAGAAGAAAATTTAATTACGATTTTGGTGAGTTCTAGTTGTGAAAAAAAAAGGAAGACAAAAATTGGTGAAAATTGAGAAACTATTGTGGAAAATTGGAGGAGAAAATTTGGGGAAATTTATCTCGGAGGAAAGAGGGATTGGCAGTGGAAATCAGAAAAAAAAGCTAAGTATAGTGGTTTATTAGAATTATAAATCTGTGGTAAAATTGGTAATATTTTCTTAAGCGTTTGTTTCAAGAGTTATCAAAACTCAACATTTTAAATCGTTGGCCTTTTTTTTTTCCGTGAAATTTCCGATAAAGCGGAACTCGTGACCCGTTCAGAAACAGTTTCTTTATTCTTTCGGGACCAAGCGTTAACGGTCCAACTTAATATCATTGATTCATTGTTCTTTTATTCTAAAAGATCTTGGGTTTTACTCCTACTCGCAAGGTTTCCCAAGCAATTTCATTTTATTAAAACATTACTTCAAAAGTATAAATATCTTCTTTTTCTTTTTTTTGTTCCTCTTAAATTGCTTTCACCGTCGGATTCGCTTCAGAAGGTTTGTAATTTCCTTCGAAACAAAAAAAATTGCTGGCGCCCTTATTTTACTTTCCAGGTACTACGCCCCTGTGGCAATCAAAATCGTTGATTTAATATCAACATTAATCGAAAAATAATTAATCGTTCATTAAAATAATTGGTGAAACCCACCCTTAATTTGAGCTAGTCGTGGTGGTAGCATCCCAAGTGCTACCTCCTGTTGCACTTTATTCAGTTCGAATTCGAACTTGTTGTGT